>BSBM01000806.1:6656500-7286750 GCA_027924585.1 Larix kaempferi
ATCTCTCTATAGCAGTTCTTATATTAGATGTATGTATCAAATCTCGTTCTTTCATTTGATTTATGTTTGTATCTAATATTACTATTACTATTATTTGTTATAAACATTATATTTTTTGAAGGCAATGTGTAAGTGTTACCCATGTGACATCTCTAAATATTGGGCTATAGCAGTTCTTATATTAGATGTATGTATCAAATCTCGTTCTTTCATTTGATTTATGTTTGTATCTAATATTACTATTACTATTATTTGTTATAAACATTATATTTTTTGAAGGCAATGTGTAAGTGTTACCCATGTGACATCTCTAAATATTGGGCTGTAGATACATCTCGCTTGGTGCAATGAATTGTAGTGCATAAAGTGGTTGCTCCCAAGGCTATAGTTTATTGCAAACTATTTTTGTTTCCTGTATTTTTTACTTATTACAATTTTCTATGTTTTTTCATTATATACTTGATTTAACTCTTCAATTGATTTTCCAAATTTTGTGCACCAACATCTTTGCAAGCTGCATTGCTTCTATGTTTTGAAGCAACTTTCAAAAACCATATTGCAATACTTCTATTTACTTTGCAAATATTACAGACATGCTTGGAATTTAACTCCTAACCCACACTTAAGGTAAAATGTATATCACATCCTAACCCACACTAAAGGTAAAATGCATATCACAGCTACAAATATACTATGAGACCCCTTCATCTTTCTTATATCTTATTTTAAATGTCATATGTGATAAAAATAATTTTCTAGATTGACATATTTTAATTTAGTGTTATATACCTAATTTATATGGATTATGGTGTATTGTAAATATTATTATTATTATTATTATTCATTTAGTTGTAATATGAAAAGTCATATGTGAATAGGAATAGTTATAAGGTTTTTTGGAAGATGAAACCAAAGGCATATCTCATTGTATTTATGTGTGACGCACTAATAAAATCAATTGAAGTTTTGGAGTTATTTAAGGCCTATTAATGGTATCAGAGTCTTGGTGATTTTAGATAACTCTGTGATCGTTATTGGCCTACTCCATAGCTATTTTCTTCCACAACTATCCATCAAATGTGTACCTAGGGTGAATTTATTAGTACCTGAGGGGAATTTGTATTGCTTGGGTGAATTTTGCAGTGCCTAAGGCAAACTTTTATTGCTTGGGAAAATTTTGCAGTGCCTAGGGAGAATTTAATAGTGCTTGAGGTGACTTTGCTTTGCCCAGGGAAAATTTCAATGGTATGAATTATAGTTTGAAGTGATTTTGTTTATGGAAATGCTTTCTTTTGTCTCAATAGTTTGTATGGCACTTAATGAAAATGATCTAGAATGGTTAAGAAAGATCGAGCATACTCTTATCTTCAATGCTCTTTGGGATGCCATTTGTGATGGAAATGCTTCACCAACCAAACCTACAAGATAAGAATGTGTATGCCTTGATTGTTGCTTATGTAAGTGAAGAGATGAGTCGTCACATCAGATCTATCAAAGATCATTGGGGTGCTTTCAAGAAATTGAAAGATTTGTATAATTTATATTCAAAGTTGGAGCTAATTCAATTGTAGTTGAAGGATAATGATCACATGGCGTTAACATTTGAGATTAAGTCATCATGCATGATATTGATGTTATTCACGTGAAGGTAGATATTGCTCTCATAGCTTCATTTAAGGTCCTCTGCCCCACATTTTCTCACTATCTTGAATCACTTCAAGCTAGTGGCCAAATGAAGTCCTTTTATTTTGACTCTTTGGTGGAGAAAGTTACAGGATGTGAGAAAGCTTATGGGAAGAATATAGTTCAGCCCACTGGAGCCACTATGTGCCTTGCTTAAAAAGGGAAGATTCAATCACATAATTCTTCTAGAGGAGAAGGTAGTAAGGGTTGACATGGAAATGAGAATTTTAGAGGCAGAGGGGTAGGCATAATCAAGGTGAGAGCTATGATTTTCATTGTGTTTGTTGTGGCAAGAATGGACATGATTCAAGGACATGTAGGATCCCATGGGAGAAGTTCAAAGAAAAGCATGAACAAAAAGAAGAAAAAGGAAAAGCTCTTGAATCCACTCATTTTGCTATTGCTCATTGTAGTATTGGCATAAATGAAGATTTGTTCAAAACTTCATTTGCTTCTTGGAGAGATGCATGGTTGATTAACACTGGTGCTACTTGCCACATGACTTTTCGTAGAGATTTCTTTGAGGAATTGAATGACAATGTAGAGGGTGCAATATACTTTGCAGATAGATCCAGTCTCAAACCTTTAGTAATTGGCATCATGAGGCTCAAATTGTGTAGGTTTTTGGATTTTCTTTTGCATTATGTTTTGTATCTTCCTAGGTTGCGGACAAACTTGTTGTCTCTTGTGCACATTTGATAACAAGGCCATTTTATTCACATGTTTAACAGAAAAGTTGAAATAAGGTCTTTCGACAACATGGTCGTAATGATAGGATGGGAGGATGAAAGATTGTCACTGTTGAAACGGACATATGCAGAGGCACATAATTTTACCTACCTCTCTCACCATGATGAGGGTACATTGTCATCTAGTCTCTTGTGGAAAGCTAGATTTGGGCACATCAATTATGACCGTCTTTGTAGTTGGAAAAAAATGGTGTTTTTGGTTTTCCTACCATTCCAAGGAATTTGAAGCAATATATGATGTATGTATTATTGGTAAACAAAGCAATTAGATTTTTCATGATTCTACTTCAAGACCATGTAGAAAGTTAGAGTGGATACAATATAATTTGTGTGGCCCCTTGCCTGTTGCATTTACTTTTTGTAATAAATATATCATGAATTTGATTGATGATTATACCAATATGTGTTGGGTTTATTTGTTGGAACATAAATCTCAGGCATTTGAAATATTTAAAAAAATTTCGTGTATGGATTGAAAATGAAGCACAATCTTGTATTTCCATTATTCGAACCAATGATGAAGGGGAATATACTTCTAATGAATTTGAAAGCTATCTTCGTCAGCATGGGATTAAGCATCAAACCATTGGTTTATACAATCCTTAGTAGAATGGTGTAGTAGAAAGAATGAACATGACACTCTTGAATATGGTATGTTCCATGTTATTTTTCAAGAATGAGAAGTTGATGTTTTGGGGTGAAGCAATTCTATGTGTAGTGTATTTAAAAAGCAACAGTCCATCTAATGATCTTGGAAACAAGGCTCCTTATGAAATGTGGCATGGCCACATTCCTTCGTTGACACATCTAAATTTTTTTGGTTCCACTTGCTATGCCTTAATTCCTAAGGAGCGAAGAAACAAAGTAGGTGCAAGTGCATCTTCTTGTGTTACTCAAATTCCACCAAAGTGTATCATCTCTATCATGAGGTGAATAAAAAGTTCATTATTTCCATTGATGTGATTTTTCTTGAATCCTCTAATAATGACAAGACTGTTGAGCGACATCTTGATCACCTTGATAGATTTACCCATGTAAAGACATATCATGAGTTTGATAATGAAATTCCAGAACTTGAAGGGGGGTCCCTATATTGCATCAATCTTTGGAATCTCCTTTTGAAGTGCCATCTCCCCTTTGTGTAGAAGATCCAACTATTTCATCAAAACAAGAGGTTCGATTGGATGGTGTGATTGAGAGGTGGAAAGGTTGAGTCTTGATGGGAATACAAAACTGTGTCAATTAGTTGAGCAACCTAGACAGTCACAAAAATTTCCAAAGTGGGCCATGAAGACACTTTAAAGTGCTTGTTCTAATGATGTTGGAAAGTTAAGAACTATAAGTTCAACAAGACAAGAAGATGGAAGTGATGTAGATGATTCAGATTCAGGTGATGATATGGAAGTTTCATATGATTGTGAATTGAATTTATCTACTAACTTTGAACCAAATTCCTTAAAGGAAATTGTTTCTCATGATGAGTGGAAAGAATCTATGTAGGAGTATGGTGCTTTCATCAATAGTGAGACATGGAAGTTGGTGGATCCTCCTTTTGGAACCAAACCGATTGGTTGCAAGTGGGCCTACAAGAACAAGTACAAATAAGATGGCTCGCTTGACAAGCATAAGTCAAGGCTTCTGGATAAATGATTTGCATATAAAGAAGGGATACACTATGATGAGACTTCCCCCTCCCACAACAAAATGGGCTACCATTCATGTTGGATTTTGTAGCATAAAATGGGTAGAAGATTCATCAAATGAATGTGAATACAACTTTCTTGAATGGAGATTTTAAATAGAATGTTTACAATGTTTCAACCCAAAGGATTTGTTGTGAAGGGTCAAGAACATAAGGTATGCAAGGTCATAAAGTCTTTGTATGGCCTAAAACAAGCACCTTACACATGGTATGAAAAACTAATTGAGCATTTTTTGAAGATCAATTTCAAGCACTTCAATGCTGATGACGTAATTTTGTTTGTCAAACTATTGTGTAGCTTGTGGTGTATGTAGATGATCTTTTCATAATAGGAAACAATGAAAAATATATTGCATCCATAAATAAATAAATGAAGAAGGGTTTTGAGATGATAGATATGGGACATCTTCACTACTACTTGGGTATTGAAGTGACTCAAAATCCAAGGTATATATTCATCTCCCAAAAGAAGTACAATGAAGAATGTTGAGTATATTTGACATTGTTGATTGTAATCCTCTTTCTACTCAAATGGAACAAAAAAGCTAACATCAAATAAAGGGAATGAATTTGAGGATGCAACAAAATATAGACAACTTGTGGGGGAGTCTCATATACCTTAGGTTCATGCAAAAACCTTGTGAAAGGTATTGGTGTGCTGCAAAGATAGTTCTAAGGTACTTAAAGGGAACTCAAGACTTTGGGATCAAATACTCTAAGGTGGAGGACTTCAAACTAGTTGTGTATGCATATTCAAACTTTGATGGGGATAAGGAGAATGGAGTGTCTACTTCATGATACATCATGAATCTTGGATCAACAACTATCTCTTAGAGATCACACAAGCAATATGTTCCAACAAATTCCACTATAGAGGCAGAGTATGTGGTTGTTGCAGAAGCGACCAAGGAGATTGTATGGTTCAGGAAGATACTAAAGGATTTGCAGGAGAAACAAGTGAATACTACTCCACTTTTGATTGGAAACACTTATGCAATCAAGTTGACCAAGAATCCTAGATTTCATGATCGAACAAAGCACATCAACACGAAGTACCATGTAGAGGCCAAGACTGAGGCCAAGACTATTATTTTAATATATTGTTCCACCAATGAGCAAATTGTAGACATCTTCACCAAAGTGCTTGGAAAAGAAAAGTTTGAAAAGTTCAGAAGGATGCTTGGACTCACAAACTCGAATTAAAGGGGGAATGTTAAATACCTAATCCTTAGGGATTATGGTGTATTGTAAATATTATTATTATTAATAATAATTTAGGAGTAATATGAAGAGTCATAGGTGAATAGGAATAATCACCACAAAATGAAACCAAAGGTCATATCTTGATGCATTTATATGTGACTCACGTTAATAAAATTAATTGAACTTCTAGAGTTATTCAAGGTATGTCATTTAGCAACCATATAGTTGAATAAGAGTCTTTTAAAATGTATCTCTACTGATTTCCAACCACACATAGACACACACACACACATATAATGCACTTATCATTAATTGAGTTCAACGATTTTATCTTTTTATCGCACTTTAGAAACTAAGTCAAGATTCCACAAATATTATCGTTTAAAGAAGCTCTTGATTGTTGTACAAGGCACATCAAACATAATTCAAGACACAACAAAACTACACCCCAAGAGAGAGTTTGATCCCAATATGAAATTGAATAGGAAATACATGTAGACATAGGCCGAAAAGTGGATCAATGGATTCCTAAATATCTAGATCTAGAACAACCACCTATTGACTAACATGTTTAACTCTCTAACAAACTCTATCAGTTACTGCTAGCACTATGACAACCTGTCATCAATTCATTAATTTTTAACACTACACATTTTGTCTTTTCCAAAGATTTAGTGAATATATCAACCATAGTCTCATTTGTATTATAGTACATTAGTTGACTCCTTTTGATTGAATGTTTTTTGTTACAAAATTATGTTGAGTTTCAACGTGTTTGGATCTTACTTGATACATTGGATTGTTTTTCAATTTCATTGAGCTTCGATTGTTACACTTGATAGATGTAAGGACTCCTTTACTTTCTCTCATGTCTTCAAGAATGCACCTTATCCAAGTTGCTTCACAAGTAACACTGCACAATGCTTTGTATTGTAAAAGTTGAAAAAATGCATTTGTAAATAAAAATTATATATATAATTTTTTTTCTTTCTGACAAAGAAGTTTCAAAATCGCAAAAAATGGCTCAAAATGAAAAATGGTGCTACCTGTATACACACTTTCTGAAACGAAGGCAAAAACAACTACTAAAATTGACCCCCAAAAAACGAGAACAATGTCGAGTTCTCGTCAAGTTGTATAACTTGTTGACATCAACGCATAATCTTTATACCTAATAAGTGTCTTGATTGTCTGATTCATCTCCCTAGAACCTTACTACTTGTTGGAGTAGCTCCACTCTTTCTTGGTGTGCTCCCATTAATTGTAGCTTCAATGCTACTTTGAATTTCAACATCATATTTTTATCTTTATTTTCTTCTACTTTTACGCTTCATGCCTTCAAAAAGTTTACGTACATCTTGACTTTCTCCCTCTTAAATATCACCAGTAAAAGCTTCACAAGGAGTTTTATGCTCTAGAAACTTGGTTGGACTTATTTTGTAAATACACAATGGTAATTTCAGCTTCAACCGACAAAATATTAGCGAGATTCTTACCTTTAAGCATATTTTTAGCACACGCAATTGTGGTTCTATTCTACCTCTCAACTACACCATTATGTTGCAGGGTATGTGGAGCTGTGCAGTGTTTTTGAATTCCATTGTCTTTGCAATTAAGTGTAATATCCCATTGATATGATCTTATAATCTTGATGTGTTTACTTGTCTTCTTTTAAAACTAAAACAAAAAACTTGAACAAAGACATTATATTCTAAACAAAAACAAAAACATTAAAGCTACAACAAAAACATTATATGCTAAATAATATATAAAATTAATTAAGAACATAGTAAAAATTAACTAATCTAATTAGGATTAGGATTGAAATAAGATAGGATTATAAGTAAGAATAAACAATGATAAAAAGAAAAAAGAAAAAAGAAATAAAAATAAAAGCAAGAATAAAATAAAAATAAAAATAATATTTAACCAAATATAAGTTAAAATCGAATTTATAAGAATATTTAACGTAAGCAGCATTATTAAATCCTTATTCAAGAACCCTAAAACCTACTAATTAACCATGAAAGTAGCTCGTCAACCTTGACTATTCGTCTTGATGATGGTTCCTGATTGGGAATCGACAGAGAAAAATGTCCACTATGGGTTATCCGAAATGCCAATCTAGCAATACAACCAACCATAAAAACCTGGGAGATGAAAACATAACAGATATTATATATTTAATAATAATAATGAGTTTCACAATAGCAATAGCATAAGAGAATGTCTATTAATATGTCAAAGGTGATAATTTCAAATGATCATATAGCTAATTTGGATTGTGTTCATATCATTTAATTAGCCAATATTGTACTTACAAGTAGTTGGTACAAGTCAATATGTTAGAAGATAGTTATGCATTTAAATTTTTGTTAATTGAGTTTAATAACTAATTTGTGTTGTGTTTATATCATTTAATTAGACCAATAGGTGTTTAGATATTATCTGAGATTTTGGACTTCCTTGAGTGGATCAACAAGATTAACCTAAATGTAACACGTGTACAGTGGGGGTTCATTTCATGGTCGTCGTATTTTGTTATGCTCAAATGCATCTTGATTAAGATTTAAATAAGTTAATTTAAGTGGTGGTTAAGAAAATGGGTATGTTTATTAAATAGTATTTGTTTTATGTTTATATTAATGAGTTTAATGTTTAGTCTTTGTTTAACAACCAACCATCTCCACAAAACTAAATGGTTGGCTACGTCTATTGGTGTTCACCGGCCACTTTACTTGTGGCTGTGCTAGTTAACCAATATTATTACAATAGTTGGCACAAGTCAAAGTGTTAGATGATGCTTATGCATTTAATTTTTTGTTAATTGAGTCCAATGATAAGTTTGCCCATGTGTATTGAAGGCCAACAATTTATATATTGATGTATTAGTGTTGAACATTTTATTTTTACATTTATGAAATATTTTGTTGATATTGTTCTATTCATATATATATTTTTATTGCTCATTTACTTGTATTTAGTTTTCATTGGGCATATTAGTGATCCATAATTGCAAACTTATATTGTTGTTTCATTGTTCATTATATTATTGGTGTCATAATATTCTTTTGGTGTATTCACAATTTAACATTGTAGAGGCACTCAACTTGGGATAATGTGGTGGCTTCCAAACCCAATAAAATAAAAGGTGTGTCTTGGTGAACATCATTTTTTGACTTCACAAACACTTGGGATAATGTGGTGGCTTCCAAACCCAATAAAATAAAAGGTGTGTCTTGGTGAACATCATTTTTTGACTTCACAAACACTTGCTTGCCATAAGTTGGAACAATTCAAAGGTTGTTTTTTCACTTGAAGCCAATCACAAAGCTTGGTTGTCCTAAGGTTTTATTGGCACATGATTGGCACATGAGGTGCATTGGCATGAATACCCAACCCATAGAGCATAATCTTGAGTTGATACAATCTACTTGAGGCATCTTGCTACTCTATGATCATTTGCTGCCTTTGATGTTAGTCAATTATGTGATGAATTTAGACTCAAAATTGATTTTGTGTAGACTCAAATATTATAACCAATATGTTCGTTTGGCCAACATTGAGCCATTTCAAAATTTCACTCTCGTTATTGGATGGAGATGAGAAGGGTGATGATCAATCCTCACAAAATATCTTATTTTTCTCGTTGAGATTAATTATGGAGATGTCACAACACCCAAAAAAATAAAAATTCGTTGTCCATATCAATAGGTGGGCATATGTTCTTACACATAAGGAAGCAATAATATCACGTCCCTATTACACTTGAGAAATAACAATGAGCTCTTGTGGCCCTTCCTCAAAATCAACCTCATTGAGCTTAATAAACTAGTCACCAAAGGGCATGTAATTGTTCAAAAAAATTGCATTTTGAGGCCATGTTTTTGTGCATATGCCTCATTAATATTTGGATCTTATAGAGATATCATTTTAGTTACTCAAAGACAATAAGCACTACTAGTTTTGAGGTATTATTGCTTACTTTTTCATGTGTGGTATTTAACCCACATTCATAAGAGAAGTATTCTTTTCTGTTATAATGAGTGGGTGTTTCATATCAAAGCAACAAAGTGAAAGGAGATGATAAGTTGTAACTTGATTTTTACAAGTCATAAAAATTATTTTGAAGGGAGTTGTTGCAAATAAATTTTATGGTGAAGAATTAGTGATAGTGTAATTGTGTCAAAAACACATTTTTTGAAAAAGAAAAAGAAAACAAATGGAGAGAGCATGTAGAGAAACAAAAAAATAAGATATATCAAATGGGGTGTCACCTCGCTTTGATGCATAGGATAATTTAAAGGAGGAGGGACAAACAAGAATCCTCATCCCTCACTTTATTTGGTCATTCCCTTCTATGGACTACGACCTCTCTTTTGCATCCTCTTTGTTCCAACACGCAAAAGGGGAAAAAAAAACATCAACAAGCACTTCCATTCATCATTGTTTCGATTCTCCAACATAAGATGGGTTTTCTATCATTTCATTAGCACAATGGAAAGTATATTTTATAGGGTTTGGGAATCTCTAGCTCTATTACACACTGCATCATTGAGAAATTCGGGAAGGAAGAGAAGATTATATTTTTGATGGAGGTAATGAGTTATAGTTATTGGTTATTGCCCCTCACTGAGTTGAATGATGACAACATCATCATTTTCTAAAATAAGTAATCTTGGACAAGTCCCACGAAAGGAGAGCTCGTGGTCACTCTAGAAAAAGGAAACTAGTTTCCTATGCCTCTCATGGCACAACGTTTAGTAGGAGATATGATAGACTTCAAGGTAAGCAAGCTACTCCTCCTCCTTGCAACATATTTACCTTTAGGATTGAGAATGGAAAGGATTTTCCTCAAGATTTTTGAAATTGTGGTGTCTAAGGATAGATCCAAGGTCCATAGCCACATTGAATAGGGTTGTGAAATTCTTACCCAAACCCTTATTCCATACCCCATCCAAACTCGTAGTAGGTGGTACCTCTTCTCTAGAGCTACTACATTAATATGGATTATAAATTTCACAACCTTAGCCATGATGGGAAAAACATGCCCCAACACCCATTGACCTACTCACTGGAAATCTAGCACCACATATCTTAGGTAAGACATGGTTGATATCAACACAATAGTACATATATTAGAAATGTCCTTATATTTGCTCCTAGATGAAGACGAAGAAGGGTCTGTGGAGGAGGCTATTGTCATTAGTGAATTTGAGTGACCCAACTTAGAGCCCCTTTCCCCTCGACATTCATGTTCTTTTATGTTCATTTACTATGACATTCATGTTGTACGAAGAGGATGGCCTAAGACAACATATTATGCTTTTAGGAAGGCATTGTTTACTCTTTTTTTATCTTTTTATATTGATATGTTGGACATGGTTTTAAATTTTTGAAAATGCGTAAGACTTAATGCTTTGTTTGCTATCAGTGGGTGGCTTGTAAGGTTCATAAAATAATCTAAATGATGTTCTATTGTGCTCAGTGATATCCTAAGAAGGATCTACCTTTGAAAAGGTTGCCACCAGATTTTGGCCAAATCTTACAGACATTTTTTATACTACTATGTTACATTTAATATAATTTTTTTCATTTATTTATCTCCCCCCCAAAAAAGAGGGCACGTAGAGTGTTATATTTCTTCATGACATCTACACAAAATGTTGAAGAAAAAGAAGAGCGCATGTAGAAACAAAAAAAAGAGAGAGGAGAGAACATGCAGATAAATACAAAGGAGAGAGCATGTAGACAAAAACCAAAAAAAAAGGAGAGAGCATGTAGGGGGTATATTTCTTTTGCATCATATGCTAAAATAATTGTGAGATTGTAAAAACGACCTACATATTTCCCCTGTTTTTCATTCAAAGGGAAAATTCATTGTAATTGTGTTGTGACACATTTTTATCTATTTTAATAGAAAGATAAATCATGTTCCAGTGGTGGTTGAGTCCTACTTTGGGAACAAAGATTGCAAGTCCCAAGTCAAAGTGGCCGGACCATTTGTTTCATTTCTCTCTCTCTTGCTTCTAGTGGTGGTTGAGTCTTTCTCTAGGAACAAATACTGCAAGTCCCAAGTCAAAGTGGGACAATTTTTGTCATTTTTTCTCTCTCTTTCTCTTTTAGTTCCATCTTGTCTTATTTGTATTAAAATGGTGATAAATAATCTTATATTACCTAAGCTAAATGGTATCAATTATTCTTATTGGAGATGCAAAATGAAACCTATATTTATCTCCAAAGACTTATGGGGTCTTATAATGAACAGTTCAATGGTGAAGATGATAAGGGAAATAAAACATTAAAAGCACTGGAAAAATGAGATATTGAATCACTTATGCTAACAAGAGGCATAATTGATGAAATCATTTTTCAATGAATATGTGGCATTCAAACACCTAAGGATCATCCAACATTCTTAAAAATACATATGAGGGAGCCACCATTGCTAAGCTACAATCACTAAGACAAATTTGAGATCAGTAAAATGAATGAATGAAACTTAGTTGATGAATATATTATTAAATGTGGGATTTGGTAAATTAGATGAGGAATATTGGGGAAGACATCATTGAGAGAAAGATGATATCGGCACTAACCTTTGTATTCACTTTTTATCCCTTGCTTGCAAAAATATGATCTTTCTCTATTAACATCGAATTTTCTTGGAACAATGAAAGAATAAGAGGATGGAGCTTCACTGCACTTAAGGGGTCCAGGAACATTGAGATTGACATCCACATTTGATCCCTTAGATATCGTTGGAACATGATCATATGGAACCCTATGGTTGGATATTTGTTCTATGTAGTGCAGGTACTCCAATCAGTGGGGGTTAGATTTTAAAGGAGAGGGTTTTTTTTTCTTATTTTAACCCGGCTCCAAGATCAAGATATAATGGTTTGAACCTGTATAAGCCTCAATAATAGATATGAAGTTCCTTAGCAAGGTAAAATATTAAGAAGTTTGAATCCTAAATATGAAATGGTCAACACAAGTATTGCGTCTCAAATACCTAAGCACGATGAAGATTTATGAATCAATCGATCAATTATTAGTTGTTGAAGATAAAATTTCAAATGATGGTAAGGAACATGCATTCTCCACTATATTTAAAGGAAAACACAAAAATAGAAGGAAACAACATCATCAAAATTATCCACAACATTATCAACAATAATACCCACATTAGTTCATAATTTTCAACACCATAACCAAAACTATCAAAGAAAGGTGTCAACCTTAAGAGGAAGAGGAAAAGGAAAATTCATTAGGGGAAGAAGAATAGAAGGATAATGAGGAATTGGAAGAGGAATATTCCCCATAAAATTTCAGTGTTATAATTGTTGTGACCATTAGAAGAAGGATTGCAATTCTTAAAGCTCTGATTTTTCAAATAGAGAAGCCAATACATTACTTGGAGAAACCAAGAATGAGAGGTTGTTTATGATAAGTTTAATTGCATAAAACAGAGAAAATGAGGGTTGGTATATTGATTTAGGTGTTCAATGCATATGACGTCCCAACAAGACTCATTCATCAATTTTAAATTGCAATTATTCTAGTGAATATCAGGTATTTGGAGATGAAAGTGCATCATATGCAAAAAGAAAATGTACATAATCCATTATGGCTATGAGTGATACGAAGAAATTTGTAGATTATATTTTGTTAACACCAACACTAAAGAAGAACCTACTATCAATAGGAAAAATGATGAAACAAAACTACTTGTTAGGTTTTTACAATGTGGAATGCTTAGTCATGGATAAGAACAACATGAATGTAGTGGTTGTGAATGGGTGAAATGGTTGTATATATAATTTTTAGGCTCACTTTTGCTTCACTTGAGTCAACAAGTTTAAAGGTGACATAAGAAATACGTGGAAATATTTGACATCTAAGAATGGGACATCTAAATTTTAAAACCTTAATCCCCATGAAGAACTTAATAAACATGGTTAACGGTCCTCCCTATCTTGAAGCACATGGTGGTATCTGCGAAGGATGCATTCTAGGAAAGCAACACAGGGAAATATTTTTTTCACGGAATTTGTGTGTAAAGATCACTTTGTATTGATGCATTCATATTTATGTGGTCTAATGGAATTTTTATTTTGGGATAGCACGAAACTTCTTCACATTCATTGATCATTACTTAAGAAAAACCTAGGTATACTTGTTGCAAGAAAAATTGAAAGCTTTTAGAAATTTTATTAACTTCAAAAAGATGGTAAGAAAACATAATGGGGTTTATAATAATTTCATCCTCAAATCAAATAATGGGGGTAATATATAAATATATTGAATTTTTAAATTTCTACAATTTCAAGGGCATTAATAGAGAATACACTAACTCCTACACTTATTATTAAAATGGGGCTACGGAAGGGAAAATATAAAAAATTGTGGAATCTACATGGAACATATTGAAACGAAAACACATCAGGAATGGATTTTAGGTTGAGGCAGTGCACACAATCATTTACAGTGGCACTTTTGAACACGACCTCAAAAAATATTTGGGCAAAGCATAAACCTAGTATTGCACACAAGAGGAATTTTGGATGCATCACATATACATGTCCGTAAGGAGAATACAATTAATCTATACAATAGAAGCACTGATTGCATTTTTATGGTTATTCGATGAAAACTAAGTTATAAGTTATATGATCCAAAATAAAAATGTAATATTAAGTATATTGTGTTTGATGAAAGGAAACTATCCATGAGATTGGATTCATATTGATCTTAGCATAAAGGATATTGAAGTAACCCTTAATTAAGGATCCAATTATTACAAATGATAAGTTGGTTAATTAAGAGTCATTCCAAAAATTGAGTCACAGAAAAGATAGAACCCTTCAACTTTATAAATAATACAAATACATCCACACAAAAGACAACAAGAGAATGAACAAAATATGTAGAGAAGACCCTTAAGGTAGGGTAACGCCATCAATTACTCCTTAAGGAAGTGACCACTCCACAAGACATGCTTGCTACAAAATACATCCAACATCTCATTACATTGCTTCTATTTCTTTATATATATTCTATCAAACCTATTATGTACATTCTAGAGAAGGAACTTTCTAGCAGGTGAAAACTTGTAGGTACTTTCTAGTAGTAGGGCATTCTAGTAAGCCTTCTTACCATTATTTATTTTCACACTACATCTACTTCATGGACCTTATTTAGTAAATATGGCCTCAATACATAGTATTATCCCTTTGGGTACCTCCCTAGGCACCCCATATTATCCTCTTTAGGTGCATTACATTACATCCTCCTTCACATGTTTCATCCTTGCAAGTTGAAACATGTGAGAAATCCATAAAATATGATCTACTAAGCAATGTAGACAACTAGTGCCAAGCATGGGCATCCATCCATCCTAGTGAAATTTGGACATGGGTTCCAATTGATCTTTTGGTTCCATGTTGTCATTGTTCTACTCTAATATCTCCATTCCCTTTTAGTCCTCCATGTTCCTACATAATGCTTGTCTTTTTTGTTCCATTTTTGTTGATGCTCCCAACCTTGCCTTGATGACTATTGTTTCTCATGGTGGTGTGGGTGATGGTATATATAGAAACCTTAACTATTGGTTTTGTTTTTCTTTACTCTTCAACTTATGTTTTCTTTTATGCATGTATCCCTTTATATTCTTCTTCCTTTTTATGTGCTTTTGTAGATGTTTATTCTTTTGAAACCTTAAACTCTTCATTTGATATGTTAATAGGTGCCGCAAAAAATTCTTCATGTGCCACCTTACACCCTTTAGAAACATAGATATCATGCAATGTGATTTTCTTTTTCTTGTACCAAAGGTTCAAAAACTTCTTTTGCACATTAATATTAATTGTACCAATTGAGTCCATCCAAGGATATCCCAAAGCAATGTCCACATCATTCATATCTATTGCTTAAAAAATTGAATGCAACACATATTTATCCATGGTAATCTTCAAATATTTAAAAATTTTAACATTCTCACCCTCAATTTGTATTCTTTGAATTTTCTTTGCAGTGACTTGCAAATTTTTAGCCACATTAACATTTATGAGATTATGTTTTCTACTAAATTTTATAGAGATAATGACCTTCTCTTGCTAAAGATGTCCATGAGACTGTAATACAAGTTTACACTTGAAAATAAACCCTTTGTTCTTTTTAAATCATTCTTCACATCATGAGACCATTTGTCTACAAATACTCGTTCATATGATTCCTTTGAAAGTTTTAGGAGCTCCTTAAAGAAATATGTTTGATCCCATATAGTTGCTTCATCTCTTAGATGAGAATATAGGTAAATTTTCCAAAGGAAAACATTATGTTTATAATATGAAATGTATTCTTGAATACAAGGACCATCATATTATCCTATAAAATACATTTTTATTGGAATAAAACCCATAACCAAAAATATAAATTATTGTTTAAAATGGTTTGAGGCAACAAACTTAAAATGATAAAAAATTCATCAATATTGCTCAAAATTGTTATTATGACCACAATGATAAAATGCCATGGTTATTATGCATCTACTAAAGGTGGTTTGAATGAAATATGGGAGTTGTATACAAATATGTTTGATTTATAATTCACACGGTCATCATAAAAAAAATTGATTTTAAATCAAAGATAACTCCTCTTCGTGGACATTAATTTGGATGTATTTTTTTTAATTGGGTTTTTTTTAGAGAGGAACTTAGATATACTGTTGGAAAATTAATCCATCTATACCTTGGGTAGATTAATTATTTAATTAATTTACTTAGGGTTTAGAACCTTGTTCCACGTTTATTTGGCATAATATAACAACCTAGCACATAGTCAAGTGTCATGGGACCACCTTATCCACCTTTTGACCATTTTAGACTAGTGATGCGCTCTCATACTTTCTTTACTCTAATTTTCTGAGCTAATGTGCTCTATATAGATTTATTATGCTTTTATCGCATTTTTATGAGACAAATATTGCTTTTGGCAACTTTTCTCTTGGATTGAGTTGCCTAAGTTGCACTAGGGTGTTATTAGGCAAGTTGTTATCTTTTTCCATCCTCTTGAAATCCATCCTCTTGCTGATTTTGTGTCACTCATGGTCCACCAAGCATCCACGATATTTTTCTCTAGAAATCCATCCTCTTGCTGATTTTGTGTCACTCATGGTCCACCAAGCATCCACTTTCCCATTCGTGACCACTTGCATAGAATTGGATTCAGTTTATTGTCTAGATTGAGGATTTACTACTAAATAAGCCTGCATTTTCAGCGAGCCTCTCGAATTGCCTCTAGTGCATTCAAATTCTCTCTATGAGATGTAATATATTTTGTATTCTTATTATTGAATACAAAGATAATGGAATTGATAGCAAAAGTGTTACGCTCTACATGTTTATGCATCTATATTTCTTCTCAATTCTCTGCTAGTCTCCGATGAATTCTTATTGAAGACTTCTTTGGTTTAGATCCTTGGCTTGTGTTGAATTCTAAAATGGTATCAGAGCTCAGGGAGAACAAAGCCAATATCCAGATGATTTCCCCATTATAGTTTTTAGAGTTTGTTTTGCAGGTACACAGCTTCAACAATGGATTTGAATTCAATTCCTCCTCTTACACCATTCAACTATGCTGAGTGGAAGCCAAAGATGAGCGCATATCTCAAGAGTATTGACCTCTTTGATGTCTCTGTTGGTGTTGTGAGTGAACTAGAATCCTCAAAAGAGAGGAATAATTGATTTAATGACTGTGATAGAGTGTTGGGAGCAATGTGTTTGGCCATATCTTCATAGATGCGGTACCTCATTGATTATGTTGATACTCCAAGTGATCTCTGGTGCATATTAGACAAAGAATTTGGATTGCAAGCTGATGAGTAAGAGATCAGACATATGGAGAGCAAGCCTAACATGAATACCTCCTCAAATAATCTCATTGAAGTCACATATGTCTCAACCATAGACTTTTATGATGAATTTGTTCTTGAAGAAATTGCAGAATCTTCAACTTTTGCTTCTGAAATTGAAGAATCCTTCTTCTCTGGTGCGCATTCTCATGCTACTGATGAAGAAGAGATAATAAATGGATATTATTTTGTTGAATATATTTCCATTCAAACCCCTCCGTTCTCTCGTAATTCTTCTACTCTTAATTCAGAGTAAGATTTGCCAATGTATGCTCTAGATTCTGAAGAGGTTTTTGATTTCTCTGTCTCCCATGAGTTTACTGGTTTGCATGATGATGATATACATGATATGTTCAAGGTTATATATGATTATGGATCTGCATCATTCTCACTCCTTGGTCCCATACTTTCTATGGATTCCTACATGATCATTTTGCACTTGTTCTCAGAGGTTCAATGAAGGAGGAGGACACTACAAATTGCTTGGGTTCAATTCTTAGGAATGCCATGATGTTTTTGGTTCTGATCTCACAACTGTTGGTTCAAAGGATATGTCAAAGAACCATATACACATTCTTGGAGCTGATTACAACTCTACTACATTGGATTTTATGTTTCAAGTATTTACAATTGGTCCTCAACTGATCGTAAATTCAATGGACCATCAATCAATCCTTGGAATTGATTTAACTTCCACTGTTCAGAATTTAAAGTTCCAAAAGAATTTAGATCTTATTGGAGTTGATACTGCCTCTCATGGTTCGAATTCCAAGTTCCAGAATGGTATGCTAATTCATGGATTTTTTCTCTCCATGTTTGGTTTCAAGAACTATTTCAAATAGCCTCCAGCTTTACTTGCATCCACTAAAGGAGAATTCAAGCACAAGGTTTTGGATCATGATCCACTTCTTCCCAAGAAGAAGATACCTCCAGACATCATATCAGATCACACCTATTGAAGTTTGGAGCTGTTGCATTAAATTTTTGGTGTGCATATGTCCATAATTTTTGAGGGAGGGTTTTGTTCCCAAGAGGTTTTCCCTATTTCCTCAGTTCACATGGGCATAATATTTGTAATGGGGTGACCAAAATCGTTTGTTGCTTGGGCCCTAATCTAATAATTCTCACTCCAAATTTAGGCTTAAGGAGGGGTTTTGGAACATTAATCCATCTAGACTTTGGGTAGATTAATCATTTAATTAATTTACTTAGTGTTTATAACCTTGTTCCACATTTATTTGGCATAATATAGCAACCTAGCACCTAGTCTAGTGTCATGGGACCACCTTATCCACTTTTTGACAATTTTAGACTAGTGATGCGCTCTCATACTTGCTTTACTCTGATTCTCTGAGCTAGTGCACCCTAGATAGCTTTATTATGCTTTTATCATGTTTTTATGAGACAAAGATTGCTTTTGGAAACTTTTATATTGGATTGAGTTGCCTAAGTTGCACTAGGGTGTCATTAGGAAAGTTGTTAGATTTTGCCTCACTCCTGTACCATATTTTTCTCTAGAAATCCATCCTCTTGCTGATTTTGTGTCACTCATGGTCCACCAAGCATCCAATTTCCCATTCGTGACCACTTGCATAGAATTGGATTTAGTTTATTGTCTAGATTGAGGATTTACTACTAAATAAGCCTGCTTTTTCAGTGAGCCTCTCAAATTGCCTCTAGTGCATTCAAATTATCTCTATGAGATGTAATATATTTTTTATTCTTATTATTGAATACAAAGATAATGGAATTGATAGAAACATTGTTAAGTTCTACATGTTTATGCATCTATCTTTCTTCTCAATTTTCTGCTAGTCTCTGATGAATTCTTAGTGAAGACTTCTTTGGTTCAGATCCTTGGCTTGTTCTGAATTCTAATATATACAACTAATTTATTTAGATTCTACACAAAGTTGTAGAAATTGATCCGAATACTATTGTTCTCCTTTTTATCACCAAAAAATATGCAAAACGAAAAAAATATTCCCCATGTTTTTGCCCAAGAAAAGGCTCTAGTACAAAATGTTGTTGATCCTTAACCCAAAAATTGAATCATGGAAAATATAGAACTCTTATACTTTATAAATAATACAGATACATCCACACAAAATACAACAAGAGAATGGACACAATATGTAGAGAAGACCCTTAATGTAGAGTAATGCCATCAATTACTCCTTAAGGAAGGAATCACTCCATAAGCCATGCTTGCTACATAATAATCATTCAACATCTCATTTCATTGCTTCTACTTTTTTATATAATTTATATAAAACCTTGTAAGTACTTTCTAGATAAGGAAATTTCTAGTAGGAAGAACCTTATGGGTACTTTCTAGTAGATGGAACCTTCTATGTACTTTCTAGTAGGTGGAACCTTCTAGTAAGCATTCTTACAATTATTTCTTTTCACACTACATCAACATCATGGGATTTATTTAACAGAGATGGCCTCAATACATAGAATTATTCCCTTGTGTAACTCCCTAGGCACCCCATACTATCCTCTCTAGGTACATTACATGTACACAACCGTTTACACCTTGAATATGTTCCCTACAAAGGTAGTTTTGAACACGACCTTCAAAAATATTTGGAGAAATCACATGGTATTACACATGTGAGGATTTTTGTATGCATTGCATATACATGTACCTAAGGAGAAGTAAATTAATCTATATGATAAAAGTATTGATTGAATTTTTATTGGTTATTCCATGAAAACTAGAAGTTATTAGTTATATGATCTGAAATAAAATCATGTAATAATAAGTAGATATGTGTTTTTTGATGAGAAACAAAATTATCCATAATATTGGGTTCATATTTCTCTCAACGGAAAGGATATTGAAGTAACAATAATTGAAGGATCCCATTAAGACAAATGTTAAGAAGAAACCAAAATGGTTAGTTAAGAATCATTTAAAAAAAAATCTCTCTTTCTCTCTCTCTCAAAATGTTCACTATGGGGAAGACATGTTTGGATATGGATAATTTGATAATATGTCTTCATATCCTTTCATTAGTCAATATGATAGTTGCAAGTAGTTATCATGAGTCAATGTGTTAGATGGGTAGGTATCCATCCATTAGTGTCATGCTGTCAATATGTCAAATGGATAGCTATGCATTGAAGTCTTTGTAAGTTAAATTAATAATGGGTTTACCCATGTGTATTCAAGTGAAAGTGTCTATATGATGATGTATTGGTAGAATAATTTGAGTTGTGTATGTTAATGAGATATTTTGTTGTGTTTCCCCATTCATGAATTTATTATTGGTTATTTATTATATAGATTCTTTACATTATGTATAAATGACTACAATGTGCTCTTGTTTAGGAATTCATGATCATTACTTATGTGGAGCTAGTTCTAAGATGAAATATTATTTACTTATACAAGTGATCCCTTATATTGGATAGAATGATTACACTACTTCTCTCCCTCTTAGAGTTTATTTATACACAAAGCATAAGATGAGATCCACATGTAAGGTATTCACAAGTTGGAATTAAATTGTTTTTGTTTTTTAATCAATCCTTACATCAATAATCCTTATTGGTGTCATTCTTTTATAGTTTGTCCACATATGATTACTCCATATACAATTCAAGGTTATTAGAAAAGATGCACTAAGGCCTCATTACATATTGTGGTTCATCACATAAAATCATGACCCATATCTATAGTGGAGAAAACCCCCAAAGGCAAAGATCAACTTTGAGCAATTTCTTTCATTACATGATTATGTCATGTGTTACACAAATATCAACATTGAACAATTGATTTCATTACAAGATTCCAACGTGTGTTACAATGGGTACAAAACTCTTTAGTATATCGATAATCTTAGGCAAGTTTCTACATTAAATATGGACCACTAAGCCACTTCTAACTACTACATTAATTGAAAACCATTATGGCCTTACATAAATGACATTAATGACCACTAAAGTGAAAATGTCCATTTCATTAAATATGGACTTATACAACAAAATCTAGATTAAAGAAGTGCAAAACACACTTTCTAAAGCCCCCCAAAAAACATTTTTAATGTGCAAAACCGGGTTCAAAAAGCACAAAATTAGGTTTAAAAAGTGCAATTTTCAATTCCAAAAGTGTGATTTTTAATCATTTTGAACCCCAAAAGTGCAAGTTTTGATTTTAAAAGTGTACTTTTTCATTTGAAAAGTGTGTTTTTTTAATTTAAAAAGTGTGACTTTCGATTGAAAATGTGTGACTTTTTATTCAAAAAGTGTGATTTTCGATTCCAAAATTGTGATTTTCGATTTTACACAAATGTAGTTTTGAATTCCAAAACTGAAAGTTACAATCCCAGAAGAATTATTATGGATAAGTTATTATTATTATTTTTAATTTATAAGCAATTTGTTGCATTCAAATTTTAAATGAAAATATATGTGTTTAATAATTAGTTTTCCTTTATCATAATGTTAACTTACCCAAAATGTTATAATGAGAATTATTATTATAATTTATTCAATTAAGTTCTTTTCGGCTAGGCAATTGTGAGAGGAGGATATTTGTTATATATGTTGAAGCACATTTACAAGAGAAAACACAAATACTAACATGTTACTTAGTATGAATTGAACCCCAATGAGACTATAATATAAGCAAAAGAGCTCTCAGGAGAATTGATTACTAAGCCCAGTTATTCTGTAAATTGATGATTATGGGATTTTTGAGCCTATGAGTACGTGCCTATTTCTAGATGGAATCAATATTAAGCTACAAGAGGGAAGATCAATAGGCACAAGTGCATCCACTTGATCCACATGGCATATGTAATCTAATATTACTAAAACATTAGACACATTATTAGATGCGAGGCTATGAGAATATTTGAGATGGTTTATGTGCATCCCTCTCCCTTCATCTACACTATGTAGTGGCTTATCCAATCTAGTCCCTTTTATCGTGGGTGTCCATTGATGATAATACAAATTCACCTTCATTCAACATGAGTTCAAAATCAAAATGACGTGGAAGCGAGGTTAATCCACCTGGCATGTGATCATAGATGGATTGATGATCATCAAAGCAGGATGGGATTATGGGTTGAAGGTTGAGTAATTAATAGACATGGTTGTAGGCAGAGAGACAAGCATGCACAAAAGTAGTACAATGAGAAGAAGAAGAAGAGCATTGCAATCCATTTTCCCGTATCAGACTTTAGCTTCTTTCAAATCCTTGAGTTATTCCTTTCAAAGCCTTGGCTATCTATATATAGAATAGTTCACACATGAAGTTGATGTTGAGTGATATTTACGTTTGATTGGAGGATATAGATGAAAGGAAAACGTGTGGAAACTTTTTAATATGACCACCCACCCATTTATTCGCTTCTATGCCCCTAGTTCAGTCAAGTATGCCGGCCTCCCACCTATTTTTTTCCCTTCTATGCTCCCATTCTAGTCAAGTAGTTGGGGTGAATACAATAATTTATTTTTCTATGTGTATTCTATGCAATTGCCGACTTCTCTCACCATATTTTTTAGCTGTGTATTTTATGAAATTTCTAACTTCTATGCCACAATAAATTCAAGTCAATATGTACAACTCACACAGCTTTAAAACGTTGGAGTTTGGAAACACTAACACCAATTTTCAAGGTTTGAAGAACATAAATCAAATAGGAAGAGGGATAAATGGCCCTTTTCCCGTGCAAAATTTATCTTATAAAAAAAATCACCAGATATTGGGTTTATATGGAATTCAAGTCAATACGAATAGCTTCCAGGTAACTAATGCCTCTTATTTCATATTTTTTGTCTATGTGCCATCGCAAAGTCAAGTCAATGCTGACTTTCTTCCATAAATAAACTTCCCAAAGTGGTTTTCACTTTCCTCTGCACATTTGACAAAACTATGATTTTATGTAATGCTATCGCACTCCAGTTCTAACTCACATTATAGAATATTAAAACTTAAACATTTTTCCCTCGCAGATCGAACGAGATCAATTTCTGAAGATCTCTTTCAGATTCAATATAAGCATGTATATTGACAAAAAAATATGGAAGTCGATTCTCTATCCAAGCTTGGGATTTCTCTCTCATCTAGATTATACTGAATTTCTCCCTTCTTGGAGAAATCTAGTATAATCTAGATATTTTAAAATACTTGTTGATATTTTAATTGCTAAAAAGCTCTGGAAAATAATTTTTTTTGTAAGAAGCAATGGGGATATCATTATATATATTAAAGAGAGACAATATGGCTTGTGAATAGGAGTATTTTCATTTTTTGAGTTAGGAATAGTATGAATACATGTATGAGCATAAAAATGTAGTAAGATATACTTGGATCTCCTCTAACTTTTTTTATGGGCCTTGGGCACCTATGGATTGTACTCTTTTTTTCAAAATGAAATGAAATGCCCAAAGGCGAACAATATTCAGCCTGATGCAGGCCATTTAATGCAGCTGCAGCAGGCTTGTTGACCGTTGGATCTCAAGAAGATCAACAGGCCTGCTGCAGCTACATTAAATGGCCTGCAGCAGGCTTAATATTGTTTGCCCATTATTTTATTGGGAAAAAAATGTTTCAACACTCCCATTTGGCTATCATGAATTATGATAGCAATTAAATGATGTTTGATCATAAAAATTTCAACATTGAGGCCGTGTAGAGAGTCGACCTCAAAGTCACCAGCATCTGGGAAATAAATCCAAGGTATTTTTTTTGTATAAGATAGTATGGAACTTCCTTCTATTCATATTTTCAAAAAAGACTACATATCTACCAACAAAGCAAGTCATATAACAACATGCTTAGGCTTCAGAGTTTGAGAGAGCTGAGAGTTCAAAAACATATAAATTAACTCACTTTCCCAGTGGGGAAATAAGGTCGATCTCTTCACATATCTATAACCATAAAAACAGATCAGCTGAGAAAAACTAATATAGACTAACCCATTACAAAGAGAATTAAAAACTTATAAAGCACTAGACCAGGAACCATCAAGAGCCGTGAAAACTCAAACTTGTGTCGTGTCCTACGAGGAGACAGGGATGACTTGCATTGGATCCTCCTTCACATATGCAGGGCAGCCATGATCCATTTTGAATGGGATCTCTGTTAAAGTTTGCTAATACATAGAACACGAGCGAAAAAACAAAGGGCATATTGATTTCCTTCTCATTATTAAAATCATATATATATAGTTTCACATAGGAACAAAACCACCAGCTAATACTATGGGCCAGTGAATACCATGGGACATCTAATGTCCTAGTCAACAACTAACTAACCAACTTAGGACCATTGACTCAACTAACTAACTAACTTAGGACCATTGAGATTACAACTCTTAACACACCCCCTTAATCTCAAGTGGGATGGTGTGTTCAACACTATCAATGCCTAAGTGTTGTGCCTGTTGGTCTATGTCTCAGCTAGAAATACATTTCATTCAAATAAACATAAGCTTTACTTTCTTCCTTGGTGTGTACTTGGACTGCTTCTTCTTTTTCTTCTTGAACTTAACGCTAAGTAGGTGTTCTTCATCGTCTTCTTTAGCTTCTGCAAAATACATTGTTTTATTGCTTTTCGTTGGTGTTGGAACATAGTGCAAGTCTTCTTCTTCTTCTTTTGTTTCAACATATTGTATGTTGCTGTCCATTTTACCTGCACACTCAAATTTTTTGTCAGAAAAAAGATGAATATACTTCAGCTCTTCTTGGAGAGCATTCACATCTTCCTCTTCTGTTGTTTCAATGATTTTCAGCTCTTCTTGGAGAGATTTCACTTCTTCATGTTCCTCATCTTCATGTTCCACATCTTCCTCATATTCCTCTTTTGGTTTTTCAATGGCATCTACATCATCATTCTCATTAACTATTGCAGCTTGTATCCATGGTGCATCCTTCACTGCTTCCTCAAACACTGTCAGATGATAGGGAAACAGAGCATACTCATACTTCTCATCAATAATGGGAGTCTTCTCATACAACTCCCTCAAACTCCTGGTTTTATGGTTCTGTGATAAATTGTATGCTGGTTCAACTTCTATGCTGCTATCAACTGTCTCTTTCTCTGAGAGACTATCACACACGTCATTAGGGACGACTACATTGACAGGTTTGTTTTCACTGTCATCAACAAACATAACTAGATCAACAAGCTTTGCTGATCTTACTTGATCATTGGCTGCATCATAAACACAGTCTTCTTGGCTGTCTTCCACTTCACTGTGGGATTCCTGGTACTTTTCCTGGCTTGCAAAGTCATCTTCTTCCACAAATGGTTCCTCTTCACTAAACTCATTTTCATCTTCTTCTACATCAGGTTCCTCTTCACTAAACTCTGCTTTCAATATATCCTATGCTTCTTTTGGAGTATAAAATTCTACAATGTTATGAAAGATGGAATAATCTATACTATTTTGTAAGAGACTTAAGGAAACAACTTGCCTTATTTCTTTTTGATACTCTATCAAATTCTCAAATGCTTCTAGATTACTATGATCCTCTTCAACTACAAAATGCCACAGGTCTTGTGACCTTAACAAATTCATTATGTTTAATGACCATAGTTCATAATTGTCTCCATCAAAGGTTTTCCATGAACCTATTGAAGTTTAAAGATTTCTTACCTCTTCGATTTCTTTTGGTAGCTCTTCTAGCACCATCTTCAAGATATGATCTTCTTGGTTTTCTTCAATATTAACGGTCCTTCAGACTTCAGATCTTCTCTGCCATTTTCGACACAGGTTCTTTTTGGATCGATCTCTGTAAGACTCGATCTTCTTCAATCAATGTCGGAACATTGTCCAATATTTTGGCTCAGTGTCAATAGTACTTTCTCTTGAAAAAATGGATATTAAAAATGATCATACTTTCCATGGCTTATGACAACTTTTAAACTGACCGGCGCAACTTTCTAACTGACACAGTGCACCTTCGTCGTGCACTGGGAAATTTTTTATAAAGTAAAGGAAGACCGATGCACTTTTCCTTCTTCCAGGGTGAGTCACCGACGCATTTTTCCTTCAGATAGGGTGTGCCGCCGGTTCAGTTTGCCTTCAGCTAGGGTGCGCCACCGGCTTAGTTTTCTTTCATCTAGGGTGCACAACCGGCTCAGTTTGCGTTCATCTAGGGTGCGCCACCAGCGCCGTTTTCCTTCAGACAAGGTGAGCCACCGACGCAGTTTTCCTTCAGACAAGGTGAGCCACCGGCTCAGTTTTCCTTCAGCTAAGGTGAGCCAGCTCAGAATGTGGTGTAGTTTTCCTTTAGCAAGGGTGTGCTAGGGTCTCTTCAGTGGGGATTTTGTTGGCACAAGTGTCACTGCAGCTGGGTCCGCTGGTGCCGTGAAGAAGAAAAAAAATGTCACGACCCGAGTGCTCTGTCTCCGTCCTGTACTACAACTTCAGTCGTGTTTGTTCTCTCCAGCTTCTGAAGAGGCTTACCCAAGAAACAAAGGTTTAAGGATCAGGCTGTCAGCTCTGATACCATGTTAAAGTTTGAAAAGACACATAACAAGAGTGGAAACACAAAGGGCATATTGATTGCCTTCTCATTATTAAACTTAGATATATATAGTTTCACATAGGAACAAAACCACTGGCTAATACTATGGGCCAGTGAATACCATGGGACATATAATGTCCTAGTCAACAACTAACTAACCAACTTAGGACCATTGAATCAACTAACTAACCAACTTAGGACCATTGAGATTACATATCTTAACAATCTCTACCATTGTTGCTAAATTTTCCTTCTCTTGGACCACTTCTTCCATGTTGTATTTAACTTAGGAAATTACTCTAAGAATATATTCCTACCACGTTTCTCTCTTCTTGAGCTCTTGCGCCAGTAGGATGTGCAAAATCCACTGGGGCTAGCAACTCGCTTTAGAACCTAGGTTTTCTTTATGGGCATATAGGGAGAATGTCTATAACTCCTCTATAGCCATCTCAATGCGATAGGGGACCTGTTATGGATAATATTTCCAAGGCTCGGGGGCTACCGGAGTGGGGTTGAGGTTGGGTGCCCCTTCCATTCCTGCACCAAGTGCATTTGCTCCCAGAGGTGGCATTGCAATGAACCAAGGATGAACCAAATATAACAAAAAAATAGATTATATTTCCTTCATCATCTGTTCTAACCCTCCACTACAGCGAAGAAGTTGAGCCCTCCTTGGAATAAATAGTGTCTTGTCTCTCGCCATGATGTGATAGTTTCCAGAAATCCCTCGTATCGAGTATTAAGAAGTAGGCCACCAATGCTAGGTCCTCTCTTGGTTACACCTACATCTGGGGGGAATAAATCTAAGGGATTGATATAACAAGGTTTTTAAAATATTTCAATATTTATAGTATTTTTTTCTTTTTTGTTCGAAATCTAATCAGAGTAGTTGTAATTGCATATACAAGTTGTTGAAATTGTAAAATCCAAGTGTAACAAAGGTACTAAGGACGTTGAATCCATATTTGCAATTAAAAATGAAATTTAAACAATAAAAAATAAAAACATAAGAAAATTATATTGTTGAATTATATCAATAATTGTTCAAGTAAAATCTGAATGATAGATTGTTTATACTGCTTCTGAAAAAACATTTACCATTGTATCCTATCAATAGTCTAAAAAAACAAATAAAAAACAAATATTATTTAGATTAGTTTATGACAAAACACTTACCACCAAACTAAGGTATAGAGATTCGTGGTATAATTGGACACAATGATTGTTTTTTATTAGCTGGATAGACAAAGCCGATGCACTCATATTACAATGTTACATATTGATTATATTCATACATATTGTAATTGTCGTCAAGGTGTTTATGCCCCTATTCCATGTCCTCTCCTTGATCAACATATATAGAGAGAAGAATGCAACCATGAACAAAATAACAAAGGATGCTTATCAAAGTACATCGAAAAAAAATGCAATAAATAAAGATACAGATACAAAACTAGCTGCTAAAATCATCTCAAAAGATGAAACATATCGTGGTTGATGGTTGAAGACAACCACCCTTTCCATTTATAGAAAAGTGGTAGTAGATATAAAAAAATGAAATCAACGAGAAGAGCCACCAAAAGTCACAACCGTTTGAAGAAGAGTTAAAGAGGGTGATTAGAAAAACTTGAAGCGTTGCATCCATTTTTATTGCATTTGAAAATCCCCTTTCATCTTCACCACTATCCTGATTTTGATAAGGAAATTGGAACTATTCATCATGGGAGAGGTGCCCCATTTTAATAGAAGAGAGGACAAGAATGGGAGACGAATCCAAGGAGAAATTTATAATAAGATTAAAATAATAAAAATGAATGTGAGAGGAAATTGTTAAAAAAGAAAAGAAAATGAAAAAAAGGAAAATTAGTGGAAATTGCTAAACATAAATGCACAAAAAATAAATGAACGAGAGATGATATTGCATAGAATATAGGGAGAAGAAAAAGGACAAAAAAAAGTGGAATAAAAATTTGTTAGTGAAAACAAAAGAAAGAAATTCTAAACTAGAATAGGAGAGGAAATTGCTCAACAAGAAAATCCATGGAAGCAATTGCATGGAATTTTGATGAAGAAAAAAATTATAATGGGAGAGGAAAAAGGACAAAACAAGTGGAATAATAAGTTGTTATTCAAAACAAAAGAGAAAATTTCTAAACTAGAATACAAGAGGAAATTGTTAAGCAATAAAAAAACAAGGAAATAATTGCAAGGAAGTATCTTAGAAGAAAAAAATTATATAAGGAGAAGAAAAAGGACAAAAGCATGTGGAATAATAAATTTCTATTCAAAACAGAAATGGATGTTTTAAATGAATATAAAGCATGAAATTTCTAAACAAGAAAAATCCATAGAAGCAATTGCAAAGAAGTGTAATAGATTTACAAATTATATTAGGATAGGTGTTAGAAAAACAAGATTGTAAAAAAATAACATAAAATAAGATGAAGAAATAAAACACATAAACACAATACAAGAGAGACACCAATATATGTGGTTCACCTAATACGAGCTACGTCCATCAAGAAATTGCTAGTCCATTTATTATACCGTCCAACAAAATGAAGGGATACGACCCACAACACATCCGCTGCAACTTCTTCTTCACTCTCTCACACAATCATAGAGATCCTTTTTCACAATACTCTACAACCGCAATAAATTTCTCTCATACATAAAGAGGGTTTCCTTCTAGGGATAAAATCCTTAACATAACTTCTCTCGTCAGATTTGAGATCTATTGAACGGTTTAGATTGACTACGAAATTACAACATTTTACAAGGAAATAAAAATATTTCTTTCAGGGGATTCACCCCCAAACCCCCACCAGGGTCCCAATGGCCCCTAGATCCCCCCTGAACCCCCGCACCCCATTGGGATGAGTGTATAGTCCACTTGCATAACATATAAAACTAGGGTACAAACACGACTGAATAACAAGATCTCTAAATTAGGAAGATTAGGCTCCATAACCAAAAATAGGAAAATGGAGAAAAATAAGTGGAATAATAAAAATTCTATTCATAACAAAAGATATAAGTTTTAAAATAGAGTAAGAGAGAAAATTTCCAAAAGAAAAATCATGAGAACATTTTCAAAGAAATTTAAAAGAATATAAAAACAAATAGCATAAATTTATTTAAAAATTATTGTTTCCATACATGAAAACTCTTATAAAGGATGGACTAAACATCACATATCGTTAAGTATGGTTAGACCATATACTAAATGAGAAAGGAAGGATTGACTTGTCATTTCACCAAATTGACCTCTTTGTTGGATCCTTCGTTTATATGGATTTGGCCATACAATCTCCTTGCCTTCCCTTATGAGAACATTATAAAAAATTGGTGTTGTCCGACTCTGCTACATTAAATCTATGACGAAGGAAAGATCATCCGGTCCTTCCAAACAATATCATTTTTTGGGGGCAGTACAATATCGTAGTAAGATGGTTTAGTGTGTACACTATAAGCATGGTTGGGATGGCCATATACTCAACAAAAGAGGAAGGATCAATTGATCCTTTTATCGCACCCACCTTTTTTGTGGATCCATCACTTTAGTATAGATTACCAAAGTATCCAAAGTATATAATAAGCATTTGATTCTATCATTAAATATTTGTTGTCCAACCAATATCCCAGACTTTCCATATGCGAACATGATGACAAAGTGGTGTTGTATGACTCTTATACAATAATTCTATATTGAAATATTTGGTGTCTACACTATAAGCATGGTTGGGAGGACCATATACTAAACGAGAAAGAAAGGATTGGCTGATCCTTTCTTCGGATCCACCTTTTCTGTGGATCCATCATTATAGTAGAGATGGACATTTTCTCCAAAGTATATAATGAGGCTTTGACACCATCATTAAATATGTGTTGGCCAACCAACATCCTTAACTTTTTGTATGAAAACACTATGAAAAACTAGTGTTATGTGACTCTTCTATGATAAATATATGATGAAGGAAGGGTCAGCCGATCATTCCAAAAAATATCTTGTTTATGGAAAATACAATATCAGAGTAGGATGGATGGATGTGTGCACCATAAGTATGGCCGAGGAGACCATGGAGAGACCGGAGCAAAGGTCCACATTCTAGAAAGGGTTGATTGATCCTTTCTCTCTGTGATCCCTTACCTGAAAAAAAACAATTATGGAAGGGTCAACCTAACATTTTTCTAGATTATGCTTGACCTGATGTACACATTTGAAAAACTATCATTGACCCTCCTCCAAATAATGCTTAACCAAAGGTCCACACTTGAGGAACTCTCAACTAATCCTACCTCTGCAAAATTCTTGAGGCAACCGCATTTAAGGGGGGTCAATCGATCCTTCCTTTATATGATTCTTGACACTAGGTTCCCACAATTATAGAAATGACACTCGGTTCTTCCTCTAGATGATTCTTGACCTAAGGTATATGTTTCAAGAAAAGTTGTCCGACCCTTCCTCTAAATGATACATTTCCTAGATATTGTATTGCACGTAGGGTAGGTCGATCCTTCCTAAATATAATACAATTTATGTATTTTGTATTTTAGAAAGGGCTCATCCATCTTTCGTATAAATGACAAGCTCAATAGCTACCATATTTGACAAAGGGTCAATAGATTCTTCTTCTAAATGATGTTTGACCTCTGGTCCACATTGAGGAATGATCGATCAATCCTTCTTCAATATGGTTCATGACCCGAGGTCCAAATTTTAAGAGGGGTCAGATGATCCTTCTTATGGATGATGCTTAACCCAATGTCCACATTTGAGAAAGGGTCATCCAATCATTCCTTCAGATAATGCTTGACCTCGGTGCACATTTGAGGAAGGTTTGGCCAATCTTTCCAATAGATCATGCATTTCCTAGATACCAAATTAAAGGAATGGTAGCCTATATTTTTTCCAGCTAATCAAATTCTTGTTTATTGAAATTCAGGAATGGTCAATTGATCCTTCATCTATATGATAGGTTTCCTTGCTACCATTCTTAAAGAGATTCATTTGATCCTTCTTCTAGATGATGCGTGATCTATTGTGAACATTGAGGAATGGTTGGTCATTCCTTTTTCAATATGATGATTGAACCAAAGTCCACATTTGAGGAAGGGTCAGTCGATCCTTCCCCAACATGATGGTTGGCGTTACGAGCACATATGATGAAGGGTTGGTTGATCCTTCCTCTAGGTGATGCTTTCCCCCATGTGCATGTTCGGGGAAGGGTTGGTCGATTCATCCTTGAGATGATGGTTGACCCCATGGAAATTCAAGGAAGGGTCGATCGATCCTTCCTCGTAATGATGCTTGACATCACTATGACATCACCTTGCATCAAAATATTGGGCATTCCCATTGATCTCTATTCTCAAGTGGAATGATATGGTGAGTTGGTATAACTCCCAAACACAAATGGTGATGAGGTGGTGCTTTACACCTACCCAAAAAGAGATCTTGCAAAAGCAGACTAGGTATTTGATAAGAGGCTACTTGGTGCACCTGAAATTGTAGCTATGATTCTCCTTTAAGTTAGTTCTCCTATTTGAGGCAGTCAATTCTCCTATTTGATGCAATTCTCCTATTTATGAAATGTGCATTACATAAAGGTCTCACCAATCTACAAGTTTATGGGCATTCTGAGTTAACTATCATATGGATGATGGGTGAAAATCAGGTGCAAGGGTATGGGATGTTCAATCATGTAGGTCAAATAGGGGAGGTTGCATCTCTCTTTCAACATATCTCCTTTACTCATATATTTAGACAATTCAATGATCTCCCAGACACCTTAAGGCAAGAACGCTCTAAATCCTTTTTGTTTCATTGATGAAGTTTTTATTCTATGAAATGGTTTTGCTGATAAGAAGGGTCTTTTTAATCTGTTATTTTATGTATAAATACGAATTCTAGGATGGTTTGGGATTGTGCTAATCAACCCCCCTACTTGAGACACCTCAAAACCCCTAAGGTGATTGACATAGTCATAAGGAAAGTCCTAAGTAAAGCGTGGGCACATCAAGCTAAAGCCCCCCTTAACACACCATGATAGACCTTCAATACTCCTATAACTTACTGCCCCATGTGAATAATAATTCCAACTATAGTAATTGTTAATGTGCATATGATGATAATAAATGGAACCACTAATGCCTTGACATGGAAATTTTGAAATAGAGTGACCATATTCTTGCCTTGTGGATGTTATTTGTATCTAGAATAGCCACTAAAAATTTTGTATTTTTTATACATAGATGGTTGGGTGAAATGTAGAAGTGGATTTTCTTATGAGGATTGACATGGCATTCTAAAACAATAGTACTAATGTATTTTCAATAGAATTCTTGAAATACAACTCAAAATATAGTTTTCATAGAAGTACTCTTCATATCATTACTGTTTAATTGAAGAAGCATGCTTGTAAATTCTATAAGCCACATTGAAAAAATGTTTTGTTACTCCAATTTTTGTCATTTTAGTTTTCCAATTTTTTGTCTATTTTTAAGCAAATAATTTTTTCTAGGTATACTATATGTTCATAGTGGATTACACCTTGCTCAAGAAGAGGTTTCTTCTTTTCTAGTAACATGTATTGTGACTTGGTTTCTTTTAGAGATGTAAGGATATTCTGAATACTCTCCCTTGTTTAAATATCTTTAATGAGCTCAAAGCTACAATAATTGAGACATTAATCCTTGTTGACCCTTTCCACCAATTCAAGAGTCAATCCAAATAAAAATTATCAAATGAGGAATCCATAGATTTTTATATTAGTTGGTTGAATAATTTGACTGAATGTTGAGTGTGAGTAAAGATTCATGCTTGATATTTAGATCTATTGATTCTTGCATAATGGAAGCATTGCTGAGTTTTTTTCATGGATTTGTGTTTGTTTTGGGACTTGGGTGGTTCAAAGGACTGGTAATGTAAGAGAACTATTGGAGCTTGAGTGTGAGTAGGTAAACCTAATAGGCATTGTGATAGTATTGGAATTTCCATAACAAAATTTAGTCCTAAGAAATTTTTTTTCTTGCCATTGATATTTAGACATAAATAAAAGTCCATGATTTTGAGCCTTGATTTTAACTTTCCCTAACAATTACTGTTATAATATTGGAAATTCAAAATTTTCTATCTCATTGCTTCATTTTTTAAGAAACGTGTGCATAAAAATTACCATAAATATTTGTGATGAGGACATATTGGCGAGGGTTCCATAGTCGCAATTGCAAACATCCATGCTTCAAATCTCACTCTGATCAAGGAAATGTAATAGTCTGGTTCCATAGTTGCAAAAATCCACCCTTTGAATCTATATCTGATTAATGAAATGTAACAATGTTTTTTGATATCGTGTAAAAGTAAATAAGAGGGTTGGGCATCGTCGACTCACACAAACCATAATAGCACGGGATTTGAATCACAAAATATTTCGAGGGTTGTTCATTGTTCATCATACAATACCAATAAATTGTATGGTGGCACATCGCACATGATTAAGGGAGATGGGTGCCATTGGGTATTTTCATGTAGTAGTAATGAATAGCTTGAATCCCTAAACATGGTCGAGGCAAGAAACATAGTATCTCAATGCCCTAAGATTATCGTTTAATGATTTTAAGTAGGCCTTGTTGAGTAGGGAAGTCTTGTACCACCTTAACATATTATGCTATGCCATGTTCAAGGTAGGTCCAAGAACTCAAGCATAGGGTGAAAATGGTTTCTTCTAGGGATCAAAGGCCAAGAGAAATACCTCTAACCACCATGCATGACCCATTTGTGGGATATTAATGGTTTATTATTATTTATATTTGACGCATAATAAGGTTTTGAGAATCCAATACTAGTTGCAAGGACATGGACATATTCAGTAGAGGAAAAGTGGGCCTTACGACCTGTGGTAACCTTCTACACATCAAACAGAAAGAACAATGCCTCAAACCATTGACCTCACCTCTCAAGAGTGTCATATTATTTTGATTTCACATATGGGCACCTTATGGAGGTTGTTATTACTTACTACATAATATGGGTATTGGTACCCTTACTATGGTTTATGGAATAAATTTTATCTTGAGGAATTAAAGGTAGATTGCAAGCTTTAAGTTCCATGAGAGAAACCTTGAACCACAAGAAATTCCTTCGCTATGTAATCTTTGTCTTCAGAGAGGGGGATAATATTATTGTGTTCATAATTAGGTTTTAATCACTGTGGATGGTTCATGTGGCCTTACACATGGTTTAAATTTTTATCATAATCCTTGATACCTGAATAAATATTTGAGGCATCCAAGGCCAAGAACATTACCTTGAAATACTGCACTTGATCTACTAAGTGTATTCTTGGCCTTGGGTGAGGATATGGATACCATTAGGAGTTTTTAAGAAATATGTGTTGTTGCAGTAATGTCATAATAGTCAGTGGAGTAGAATCAAGAATTAGGCTCTTGGATTAAATTCTAGAGATGAAGCTCCATGAATAAAACCTTGAAACACCATGATAGATAACAATTTGTTGAGGAGAAGTTGATGATTCTTTGCTTTCTAAGTGGATATATGGGAACCATTATTTTTTTTCAACCATTGCATATGGGTTTCGGGGCTTGAACATGGATATGGTTGGGAAGGTTAACTAAGCCTTAGGCCTAAAGGGAATATTCTAGGCATCTATTGTGAATAAAAACATGTCAAACTATCACACATGATATTTCCAAGGTGTGACTAGCCTTTGAGTGGGGACATTAGTGTGATTGGGATATTTTTCAATAGTAATTATGGGTGTTATGGCCAGGGACATGTATCATAGAAGAAGAAACTAATACACTACACCTTGAAATTATATTATATACTTATTGGGCCAAGAACAATGCCTTGAACACTACATGCAACCTTTTGAGGGAATCCTTTTCCCATGTGTGCAGATAAGGGTGCCACTATTACTTTTTTTAGCACTAGGGATAAGTTTGAGGGCCTAAAAATTATATTGGGAGTAAATGTGGGGTTCGGGTTCTTAATCTTCTGGGCATCTAGGGATAACCACATGTGTGTTGTCCTTCCTATGGTATCCATGTATTATGAGTGGGATCGGGTGCTCTCACGTGGTTTTGAGTAATAGTTGCGAGTCACAGGGTCTCACACATGATCAAGGGAGATGGGTTCCTTAAGGTACTTTCATGTAGTAGTAATGAATATCATGAATCCCCGACCATGATCGAGGAAAGAAAAATAATATGCCAAGGACCTGAGACTCTAGTTTAATGAATTTAAGGACCATGGATCCATCCAAGGAAACCATAGGCCTTGTTGAGTAATGGAGTCATGTACCTCCTTAACATATAATTATGCTATGCCACCTTCAAGGTAGGTTCAGGTAGGGGAACAAATAATTGGGTGTATGGTTGAATTATATAACCAATGTCAACCTATGCAACTCAAGCGTAGGGTGTAGATGGTTTCTTTTAGGGATCAAGGTCCAAAAGAAATACCATAACCACCATGCATGACCTATTTGTGGGATATTAACACATTTTTATTTGTGATATGGGATGCATTAAAAGGTTTTCATTTAAGGAGGCGGACGAGGCTTCTCAGGTTGGCCGGGACATGGCAGTGGGGTTGTGGAAAGTGAAGGAGTTCAGGGATGGAACTCACTATGAATAATTTCATAGACCTTTTGTTGATGATCCTGAATCTCAGGGACTTTAATTGGAACTGGCACATGTTTACATTTTGTTTTTTTTGTTGTTCAAAAACTATGATGATGCGTCGGATGATAGCCTACTAATGGCGGTTTTATTTTTGATCCACAAAACTGTAATGTACTTATTGTTTTCTTTTTAAGTGGCTCGGGGAGCCAACAGACAACTATTAGTTTTTTTTCACTTTGCTCCTGACTATACTGGGGGTCTTATAATGTGGTTTATGATGACATGTATGGGTCATTGAGTATACTGGATGGATGTACAGAACCTATTATATGCTGGACTGTTTTTTTAATCCTTAAGTGGATTACCGAATGCTTAATTGCATCTACAGAATGTAATTTGTTCACCTCTGCTGAATAAAATTACGCTTTTTTTCCGAGGAAAAAAAAAAGGTTTTCATAATCGAATATTGGTAACCTTCTAATGCATCAAACAAAAAGAACAATGCCTCAGACCTTTTCCCTCACCTCTGGTGCCATTTTATTTTGAGTTAATATATGGGCACCTTATGGAGATTTTTATTACTACATATGGGTATTGGCACCCTTACTATGGTTTATGGAAGAAACTTGAGCTTAGATTGCAAGGTTTAAGTTCCATCATCAAAAAACTTGAACCACAAGACATGCCTTCACTATGGATTCTTTGTCTTCATAGAGGGGATATCATTGTGTTCATATTAAGGTTTTAATCACTATGGATGGTTCATTTGGCCTTGAATATGATTTAAATATTTATCATTATATTAGACACCTAAATAAATATTTGAGGCATTCAAATCCAATAAAATTACCTTGAAACATCACACTTGATATACCAAGTGTATTCTTGGCCTCGAAGTGCGGATACAGATACCATTAGGATTTTTTTAAATATGTGTTGCTACCAAGGGGGCTTCACTAGAAGGAAATATAATATCATGTTCATTCATATTGGGGTATTAAATAATCATGAAAACCTAAAAATTATATTGCTTATATATTAAGGGGCAAAGGGTTTTTTTTATTTAATGTAACAATAGAAAAATACTTTGGGGTATTTTTTATATGGGCGGGCTGACAAATATCCGCCAAATGGATATGGCAGGATCACGGCCGGATGAGAAATCGGGTTGAGGCAAGGCTCGGGATTACAATTATGTAGGGAAGTCGTGTCTTGAGGCATGCTTGAGGCCAGGGGTTTCGTGGTGAAGAGGGTTTCTAGTCGATCATAGTCAAGAGACAATGTTCATTGATAGCCAGTTGTTACCAATAACACTCATCCAGTTGTTACCAATAGCCTTGGGAGGCTCTAAGCCTCTAGGTCCTATTATAGGCCCTCGATAGGCCTTGGGGGCTTTAATACCCAACTACTCGTGCCTATTACAGGCCTTGGGAGGTTTAGTCAGCCTCCTAGAGCTTGTTATAAGCCCTGGGGGCTTGGATATCTAGCCCACAATAGGCTTTGTCAGCGATTGGGGAACTGCAACATGCAATCTAAATGTTGTACTATGTGCATTGGCTCTAGTGACATACAAGAAGTGATCTCCTATCTCTTTATTAAACCATTAGATGTTGCAAATCATAATGATATGTGGTTGAGTAATTGCATTGTGGGTGAAGTAATGTGCATCCACAATATACATCGAAAGAAGCAAGGTGCATTGTAGAATGCATGTGGGGTCATAAGAGGGGTATCATATCAATATACTAGGTAGAAATATAAAGGGATATAAAAAATGTTAATGAAACAATTGATACATACAATATCTAGTGAAAATAAGGGTTTTTTTAAATTGGGAAGTCATATTGGGAGGGGGTTAAAAAAATGATTTTGGAAGGTACTTTCCAATATTTAGTGAAATTAGGGGTATTGTTTCATATGCCACGAACAGGTGTGCTATGATAGCGGTTTATTGAGTGAATCCCCCGTGGTTTCTACAATAATGTCACAATAGTTGGTGGAGAAAAATCAAGAATTAGGCTCTTGTTTTATATTCTAGGGATGATTCTCCATGAATAACACCTTGAAACACCATAGATAACATTTTGTTGAGGAGAAGATAATGATTCATTGATTTCTAAGTGGATACATGGGAACAATTATTTATTTTCAACCACTCCATATAGGTCTCAAGGCCTATACATGGACATGGTCAGGAAAGTGTGACTATCCTTCGAGTGGGGACATTGGTGTGATTGGGATATTTTCAATAGTAAATATGGGTGTTATGGCCCTGGACATGGATCATAGAAGTATAAACTCATACCTTACACCTTGAAATAATATTATAGACTTATGGGGCCAAGAAAAATTCCTTCAACATCGTATGTGACCTCTAAAGGGAATCATTTTCCCATGTGTGTGTGTAAGGGTGCCACTATTACTTTTTTTAGCACTAGGGATAAGTTTGAGGTCCCTAAACACTATAGTGGGATTAAATGTGGGTTTGGATCCTTTCTCAATCTTCTATGCATATAGGAATAACCACAGGCGTGAGGTCCTCCCTATGGTATACATGTCTTATGAGTGGGGTCAAGTGCTCTCAAGTGGTTTTGAGTAATAGCTGTGATTCAAAGGGTCTTTAACTCCTAACTCCTAAACTGTATCACTAGGAGTAATTATCTAACTCAAAAACAAATTCAGTAATAGTTAACTAAAAAATAGAGTCTTTAACTACTAATTCCTAACACGTATTAGTCACAGGGTATTTAACTCCTAACTCCTAACTCCTAGTTGTGAGTGTTGAATCTTATAACCTTTCCAGCTCATAGATATTACTCCATAATCAATGTCGACCAATCAAACTCAATCGTAGGGTGAAAATGATTTCTTCTAGGGCTCAAGGACCAAGAGAAATACCTTGAACCACCATGCATGTCCATGGCATGTTCAAGAGATGAAAAGTGGGTCTAACGACCCGAAGTAACCTTATATGGATCAAAGAAAAATAAAAATGCTTCGAACCATTGCAGTCACCTTTCGAGAGTACCATTTTCTCTTGAGTTCTGATATGGAAACCTTATGGAGTCTGTTATTACATAATATGGGAATTGGTACCCTTACTATGGTTTATGGAAGAAACTTGAGCTTGAGGCATTAAAGGTATCCTTTCCAAGGTTTAAGTTCCATGAGAGTAACCTTGAACCACTAGACATTCCTTCACTATGGAATATTTGTCTTCGTAGAGGGGATATCATTGTATTCATCCTAAGGTTTTAATAACTATGGATGGGTCATTTGGTTTTGCACATGGTTGAATTATTTACCATAATCCTTGACACCTAAATAGATATTTGAGGCATCCAAGGCCAAGAACATTACCTTGAAACACTGCACATGATCTACCAAGTGTATTCTTGGTCTCATAGTTGGGATATGAATACAATTAGGATATGCTAAGAAATATGTATTGCTGCAATGATGTCACAATAGTCGGTTGAGGAAAATAAATAATTAGTTTCTTAAGTTATCTTCTAGGGATGAAGCTCCATGAATAACACCATGAAACACCATAGAAAATAGTTTGTTGAAGATATTTTCAATAGTGAGTATGGGTGCTATGGCCCTGGACATGGATAAAAGGAGAAACTCATACCTTATTCCTTGAAATAATATTATAGAATTCTTGGTACAAGAATAATGCCTTGACCATTGCATGTGACCTCTCGAGGGAATATTTTTCCCATGTGCAAATATTGGTTCCACTATTACTTTTTTTAGCACCACAGATAAGTTTGAGGGCCATTAACATTGAAGTAGGAGTAAATGTGGGGTTTGGGTCCTTAATCAATCTTCTAGGAATATATGGATAAGAAGGATGCCTTGTACAACCACACATGTACTCAAGATATTTGTATCTTATTAGTGGGGTTTTGTGTTCATAAGTGGTTTTGATAAGATTGGTTGCAGGGACATGGACATGTGTAAGAGCATAAAAGTGGGCCTTATTGTTGGGAAGATTAATTGCTTATTAAAACAATCAATTCACAACATAAATGATCAATCCAGGGTAATGTCATTTTATTTCAAGGTTATCATGCAAAATCTATGCAAGCCACAATTTCCTCTTCTAGCATTGGTAATCTAATATGCATTGCAATAAAATAAAACAATTCACTCTTGCATTGAATTAAAACACACTTTTGAAAATTGAAACACATTCACTCTTGCAAGAAAGTAAATCACACTTACACTTGCACACTATGGTTGCAACCATGTTAATCTACGAATCTAACACACTTGCATAAATAAATAAACTTGAATTAAAATTACATCTACATAAATAAATCAATCAAAGTAAAATACATCCTATGTTAAGCAATGAAAATGAGTTAGTCTAATTGCAAATTACAAAAGTGAAAGAACTACAGTCTACATCAACAAAAGAGAAAGAAATTAAAGAATTACCATCTACATTACAAAAGAGATAAAAATAAAAATAATTCTTATTCCATCACAAATTGGACTCGTTGCTCTAAGGGTCCTCCCCTTGGAATGGAGAAGGATCTCTTATTTATACATGAGTTTTGCATAACAAATAATAAATGAAGATCCAAAATGTCCTCAACAAATTACTAATAATTTGGATCTCAAAATCAACTCAAATCTAATCCCAAATCCTTTGCTAACTCCATGATATTTAGGATGCCTTTGAATTCAAATTCGAATTTAGAGATGTGAGTCATCATAACATTCTCAAAACTCATCATAAGTGACTCCTAATAGCATTTAACTTGTTGGGTCCATCATATATTACATAGAGGTCTTCAAATCTTTGTAAATAAACTAAATATGCACTCTCATCCACCACCAACTTGTCCCTTTTATATTCAAATAGTTTACATCATAATTTGAGACATATAAGAATGATACAAATAATGGATTTATAAAAATCCATAACCCCTAATGAACGTGTTTCTCCAAGGTGGCTTCATGGAGTAGTAGCAACAATAATAACATGAGTAACAACAATAGTAATGACTTAATAATTCCTCATATGAAAATATCAAGTATCCACTTTTGTTGATCTTCAACCATGTGATTTGCAACAAATATCCTGGAGTAACAACAACTGGCCTAGAGTTGGTTCTGTAAAAATCATCAAACTCATCCATGTTTCAAAGAAGTGCAAAATATGTTATTTTTCCAATGTTTAATCATAATTCACATGAAATACTAAGGAAATGCAAATGGAAACCACCTTAGGTATAAATCCCACAAATAAGCATAAAAATGGATTAATAAGCATTAATACAAGGTCATGGGAATGCAAGAAGGGATTAAAAGTAGGGAACATATAGTGTAAAATAAGAACAATTCCATGTCCCAACACTTATGACCTAAAGTAACCTTCTAGGCATCAAACAAATAGAATAATGCCTCAAACCATTTCCATTGCCTCTCAATATGGGAACCATATGGAGGTTTTTATTACTACATAGTATGGGTATTGGTACCCTTACTATGGTTTAAGAAAGAAACTTAATCTTGAGGAATTAAAGGTGGATTCTAAGGCTTATGTTCCATGAATGAAACCTTCAACCACTACACATGCCTTCTCTATGGAATCTTTGTTTTTTGATAGGGGATATGTGTTTATCAAAAGGTTTTAATCACTAGGGATGGCTCATGTGCCCTTGCACAAGGTTCAAATAAGTATCATATGCCTTGATACCTAAATAAATATTTTAGGCATCCAAGGCATTGATACCCAACATATATTAATTTATAACTACAACCCTTCAACCTTATTACTCCCAACACCTAATATTTATAATCATGGCCATTATGCATCACAACTCTTTATTCTCAAAATTTATTGCTCTCGACAAAAAATCATTATAACAATAACCACTATCCTTCACAACCCTTCATGGAACCAATAACCCCTAAGCGATATAACACTTCGTAGGCTTATAATTATTTATGACCTTGGTTGCATAGAGAAAATTATAATGCCATAGTTTACCCCCATACAAATTATTAATTTATTGGTATTTCAAGATGTACAAGCCATAACATTTGGAATATCTTATGAGAAGTCAAATCCTACACTATTATGGTCCTTGTGAATCCACGGTTGACAACCCTCTAATTTTCATAGTCTTACATTTCATTGATTGGAGAGAGATCCGAAGGGCGGGTGTTTGCTACTATGGAACAACCACTAAGATCGATTCACCATGAATATATTTGGTATGTATTATGCTCATATTTCTTTAAAAATGCATGAGATCGAAAATGTCAAAGTTTAGGGTTTAGGGTAGTTTTGTGTTGCTCAAAATAATAAATTAGGGTATTTCTGTCAAATTCTACAATGGCATGCACCTAGGTATCCATTTTAAATTGAATGAGATCTACTTTCCTTCCCCAAACCTCTTCTACTCCTTTCGACCCCCCTTGTGTTAACAAACTTTGGAACAACATATTTATCTTTTTTCGGATATCTTGTCAACTGAAACTCGTTGCAAGCATCATATAATACTGAAGTGAATTGTATCCCCCAATATGGTATTCCAATATGGGATACGTGCCCCTCTTAGTAATATGTGATGGGGTAAATTGTTTTATGTCAGCCTTCTTTGTGTACTTATGACAAAAATATAGACAACAAATAGGAAAACTAAAATGACATAAATCATATTAACAATTCCTATTTTTTAAGCATGACTTCTATAAATTTACAGACATGCTTCTTGAATAAAGCAGTAATGCTACAAAGAGAAATTATATGAAACCTATATTTTGAGTGGTAGTTAAAGTATTCTATTGAAAAATTATGAAACCATGATGGTATGCACCACATATCAACTCCATCAAAGAGATTTTTTTTTTCTTAGAAAAAAGCTTACATTTGGTATTTCTTGAAATCAAAACGTACATATAGCTATCCTTCCCAAAATATTTCTCAGACATTTCTTCTCCTAAGGAAATATAAGGCACTCTTTATGTTCATCCATGTGCAATATAGTTCTTACACGATGGAGCTATGAATTGCTCTTACAAAAAGTGATAAGAGTTCAAGTACTCAAAATGTTATTTCTTAGCCCTGTAAGATTATATTTACCATAGCTGGAATTCCTCAACATGGAGGATTTCAGTTCCTCTGTGTTCCTACATTTGCATGGTACCTTCTATAAGAGAGAGAGCTTCTTTGGTTAGTCTATTATTGAAGGTATTGATCTCTCTACGGATATTATTAAAAGTGATGGAATGAAAAAACCTTCTAGCTTCAATGCCCCTATTTGTCATTAGTTCTAGAGCTAAGTTAGATATTATGCATCTACTATTGCAACATACCATTAAGATCTTTGAGACTCCAAGGACCTGGAATAATCGAATGCCTTTCTCTCTAGCACATTTCAAAAGAAACTAGAGTGCAAAAATCTGTGCTATGTTATTGGATCCTACCCTTGCTCCATATTTGAAAGTAAAAAAATGTGATTTGTTGAGCTGAAAGTAAAAAATGTGATTATATATCTATTTTATTGCTGATTTTGTGTATATAAAGAAAGCTTTTTAGCTATTCTGGTCCAATTGTAATGGTTGCACCTCCCATGAATCCAACAATTGAGTAATGTTATATGAATTCAATTAGGAAAACAAGCATGGCCAAAATAATTATAATAAAATGGATGTTTAAATAATGTAGACAAAACTATTTTGCGAATACATGAACTGCATAGACATTGGTATTAGAAACTAGTTGGAGATTCCCAACACTTCTTGAAGAGAACTAAAGAAAAAAGTTGATGTGATAACTAGTCAGTGGGAATCAACAAAGTCAATATCTTATATTTCATTAATGACCAAAGTGTGACGGACCAATAGGATGGAAACGAAAACTATCATCCCATTGCTAATATATTTGTAGATCCCCATAATAATTTCTATTATGAATGAAAAAGAAATTGAATATTTAACACTCCTTCCCCACACAAAGAAAAAGGAAGAACAATAAGCAATCCCAATAGCTCAACTCAACCGAGTACTACAAATGTTGTCAGGCATTTGACTAGTTCATGCTATCATGACTGTGGTTAGAATCCCCTAGGTGAGGCCACTAGTATAAATCATAGGTTTAATAGGGATTCTAGCCATGAATGTGTAAGCATCCTTAGGGTCTTACCATAAGGTTATACATGGAAGAGAAATTCCTCATATAACATTGAGGTATTTGATCTAGTTGACGACACTGACCAAGCAACTTGTAGAGGAGGTATTGTGAGTTTCGAGCCACATATTATGATCAAGTGCACATATATCAATGACTATTAGTTGGCATTTTTCTTCACATGAGGAATTCATATATCATAGTATTGAAGGGATATCATTATGTGTTGAGGTGGGATTTGTAAGATTCCATTATGCTTTTGCATAATCTCTTTTTTGGGTCAGTGTAAAGTACCACCTCATTTCCATTTGTGTTTGGGAATTATATTAACTTACCTTATACTAACTCACCCTATCATTCTAGTTCAATACCGAGTGATAAAGGGGAATGGACAATATACCCTACCCAATATTATGTGCATGGTGATGTCACAGTGATGTCATTAACATAGGGTGACATCATAATGATATCAAGCATCATCATGAGGAAGGATCAACTAACCATTCCTTGAATGTTCATGGGGTTAATGATAATCTGAAGGAAGGATCGACCGAACCTTTTTCAAATGTGCACAAACAGTCAAGCATAATCTAGAGGAAGGATTGGTTGACCCTTCCTCGAACGTACACCTCTAGGAAAGCACCATCAAGAAGAAGGATTGGTAGATCCTTCTTCAAATATGTACCTAGACTCATGCATTACCCAAGGGAAGGATAGGCCATTCCTTCCTCAATTTTGGTCTTCAATTCAAGCACCATCAAGAGGAAGGATCAACCGACTCTTTCTCAAATGAGGACGTTAGGTCAAGCATCATCAAGAGGAAGGATCAATCGGCCCTTTTTTAAATTTGGATATCGAAACAAGCATCATTTTGAAGAAGGATTGGTCAGTCAATCTTCAATTTGGAGAAAGGATCAAGGACCATCCGAAAGAAGGATTGATTGACCATTTCTTAAATATGTACATGGAAAAAATATTATCTAGATGAAGGATCGAATGACCCCTCCTCAAAGGTGGACTTCTAGACAAACGTCATCTAGAGGAAGGAATGGCCAACCCTTCCATAAATGTGCATATAGGGTCAAGCATCATGTTGAAGAAGGTTTGGCCAACACATTTTAATATATGGTATATTGGAAACCTATAATCAAGATGAAATTTTGACCTATCCTTCTTGAGAAGGGTATACATTAATTGTAACATCTAGAATAAAGATAGATCGACCCTTACCAAAATACATTATTCAGGAAGTGTTACATATTGTAAAAGGATCGATTAACATATTTTAAAATTTCAACTTAGGGTCAAGCATATCCTAGAGGGAATATTGGCATACCCTTTCTCATCTATGGTCATTGAGGTTCAATAATTATGCAAAGGAAGGATCAACCGACCCTTTATTAAAAGTGGGCGTTGGACCTAGCATCATACTAAAGATCAATCGACCGACTTTTCTTCAAATTCTTGCCTCGAGTCAAGAATCATATTGAAGAAGGATTGACCAATATATATCAAATTTAGTAGCCAAGAAACCTTTCATCTAGATGAAAGATTGGCTGACCCTTTCTAAAATATGCTATACAGTAATTGTACACCAAAGATCTAACGAATTTGTTTTAAATATAGTATCCACGAAATTATTGTTTTCAAGAAGGATAGGCCTACCCTTTCTCAAATGTGTACTTTGGGTCAAGCATGATCATCTAAATGTAGGATCAGTTGATTCTTCCTCATATGTTTATACAATAGATACTTATAATTTGGAAGAAGCATCAACCCAAACTTCTTCAAATTCATTTACCATTATTAGCGTTAGATGGAGGAATGATTAACTGAACCTTCCTGAAATAATATATCTTGTAACACATCAAATAGATGAATGATATGACGACCCTTCATTATATACAATATCCACAAATTATTGACCTACCTTAATCAGATGATCGACCGACCCTTACTTAAATCAATCACCCATTAACGTACAATATAAATGAAGTATTGGATGCCCTCATGTATGATATTAGGGAAACGTATCATTTAGAGGAAGGATCAGATGAACCCCTATTATATACAATTCTTTGTAAACCTTTTCACTAGAGAAAGAATCAATCAACCATTCCCTGATAAGATAGACACAAAATCTAACAAATAGATAAATGGATGACCACCTTTCCTAAAATTCAAGGGAAAGGAAACCCATCAAATTTCATAGCCATGAAACTGCACCACGAAAGAAATCGTCTTGAGGAATGATCGGTCAACCCTTCCTTAAGTGCAATATCGGATAAATGCATCATATCAATGAATGATTGAAAATAAATATATCACATAAGGTTCATCTAATGTATCATCTATAAGCCTAAGATCAGTCTACCCTTTATTTCTGACCATTCTATAAATATGTAATTCAGTAAATAATTATGTACAGGAAGGGTCATTCTACCATTCCTAAAATATAGTAGCAAAGAAACAAATTAACATATTAAGTGGGAAACATGCCTGGGTTTTTGGTAATACAACAAATAATCAAGCTGAGAAATGGTCCTTGTGGACGGGTTTACATCTGCTTCATCTAAAAGGGATTCACTCGGCCATTGTGATCAATGACTCTCTAATCACAATATCCCAAATTCGAAGGTTTCAACAAGGTGTTTCAAGTATCCCTCTGAGTCTTCTCGGCTGTATTTTTCGTCTCCATTGTTGGTTTGACTCGCTCTCTAATTTTAATTTTCATGTTCTTAGAGCACTAAAATCAAATGTTGATGCCCAAGCAAACCGTGGTGTAGCTCTCCAATTTGGTGACTTGCAAGAAACTGAAGGCATAATTAGTCATATGTATGCTTCATAATAATGAATTAGCAAATCTTGTTCTCAAGAGATCAAGCAGCAGATATATCAGTGTTTGTAAAGAACAAGTTGGACGGAAGCACAACAGATATATAGAAGATGAAGATTCATTTGGATGCCAGCAAAATGGTAGATGATGCCACATCGTCAAAAGGAATGGTCTGGTTAGATTTGACAGGTCTCAACTCTCCAACTGTTTCCCTACAGATGTATTTTGTTATGCTCATATTTCTGTCGAATTTACAGCAATAGCAGTAATCTAGTTCTTTGTAACACTCTGGAAAAAATCTGGAACTCTTCAGTAGTTTTCCCTGCTCTGATTCTAGTGATTCTAGCATTTCCTCTCTGTGCTTTGGCTGGCCGATTTTGCTCGACTTTTTGTTATCAATTCAAATTAACAGCTCTTGTGAAGAAAAAAACAATTTTGTTATTATTAGTTTGCATAAGAATTATAGAGATTCAATTATGTACACTTGTTATACGTAGTATACATCTATGGTTTTTTATATTGTGCTAAAGAATATGTTTTTATTTCTTCTCTGAATAAAAAATACATTTTTACTTAGAAAAAATACTACGATGCTATTACAAGACCAAGAGGCTAAAAGTTATGAAATTAATTTTAAAAAAAAATTTGAAAAGAAAACTTAACTATTTTCACCTCTTAAACCTCTAATAGTGACAACATAAATTGGGTTTCTATGACATGAAGTAAAATCCCTTACTAACTATGCATGACTCTAGTACCATGGCATGTTTTTAAATTTGACCTACAACTTCATCTCATTGCGTGAGTTTGCAAAAGCAATTTACATAGCTATAAATTTAGAAACCATCAATAGTTTCATAAGCCATGCGATTCAATCTTTTTTTAATTCCTTTTCCAAACTCCATCTTTGTTATTGCTCCAAATAGTGGTTAGTGCTTGGTTGCCTCAAACATTTTTTAGATGGTAACCACTACTTATCATGTGACTAAACTTGATTGTTTCAAGTTTCAATTAATATCAAACTTTAAAAGTCTTTCGTATTTTCAGTTTGATATGGTTTATGATCCGAAATTAATGTATCAATCAATAGGAATATGTAAGTTTGCTATAAACATTCAACACTTAGTATTGGTGTAAAAAGATCTATGCTTATTCACTTGAGTACATTGGTTGCTTATATTTTTTGTGAAAATATATCTAACACAATAAGAGGCATGCATAAGCCCTCTTAATTGATATAACCTTGAAAATTTTAAAAATGAAATGATTGATGGATTCAATTTTTTTAGTGCTGATGATTTTTTGGCACTTTTCTTATGGTTTTGGGCCCCACGTGGCTAGAAGATTGCAAAAGCTCTCTACTTGTCAAGGAACCTCTAGAATCTCCTAATCAAGTGGGGAGCCCAAGATCCCAACAAAAAGAAACCGTTTCATACAAGCACTCAAGCCCCCAAGAGCGAGGAAATGTTGGGTATGGGTTCCAACTCATGGGAGTGGTACCTATGCAACTATGGTTATTATTCTTTCTTCTCTTAACCATTTTGATTTCCAAGAATTTCTTATTCATACTTGCATTTATTACATAGGTGTTCCAAAACCTCATCTTGTGTGGTAAAATTTCTTTAACCAATTCCATTCCCTTCCAACTTTCAACTTCTTTAATTTGGATGCTTACATGCATGACAGATTGTATCTTCTATGTGCCTAACGGTTAAGAACACGTGTTTCCTCCTAAGGGGTCATAGGTTCAAATCCGAAGCGGGGTAGGGCATGTACACCTCTGTAGACTTTAGCAGTTGCATCGCTACACAAAGGGGGTCCCCTGTCCCACAAACAAGAGGGTGTCATACACCAAATTGGTGTTTGGCTTGGCCGTGACCTTAAAAATAATTTATTGTTATTATTATTAACAACTCACGTCCTTTTAGGTTCATGTCTTATTTCTTGCAATTAATTTTAGTAAAGCTCTAAATTCATAATAAATTTCAACCCTTTGTTCATTAAAACCTAAAAAGCCAAATGCTAACTTCCATTGAAAATAGTTTTTTATATGCTAAGAAAGCATTGTATAAGGGCATCCAAAATCTAAGTCTTGATTACATAGTTTTGACTAAAAATTAGTCGAGACACATCAATGCAATAATCATATCATAAAACAAAGTAACTATTTCATAAACAACAACTAAATTCAAAAGGGCATTTGAGATCTTTATGTATTTCCCTTAAGTACATCAACCCAAAAGTACATTGTTCATATTTACCTATAACTACCATTTTAAACAAATATAGTGATCATCTAACTCAATCCTATAGTGTTGTTAAAGTTGAGAAATCAATGAGCACCTTGATGCGTCGAAGAGGAGCATTCTACAGCCCAATAGGGGGATGTGTAACTCCTTTTGTGATCATCCTGGAGCTGACACGTGTCCTTTAAAAAAAATATTATAAAAAATAACATGTCGGCTTAAATTAGATTTAAAATATTTACAACGGCATATATATAAAACTACACAAATTAGATAAATTAAAACGGATCCTCAACATTTTCACTCTAAAAAGGGTTTTGTACCTTGAGAGATTTGATCCCTCTCTGCGCTTGGTAGATCCCCTTTTAAGATGGATCTATACTAGTAGTGCTACATTTATTGGCATATAACTTGAGATATATAATTTCCATGTAACATCCCAAATATTTTACCCTTGAATTTTTTGTGTTGTTTAATTTCTCCATCCAAATGCGAGGATGACCATTTGGCAATGTTTATAATTATGTGCGTGACATGTTCGCAGATTTTTTATTTGTTTTACTGCTCATTTGTCAATACTTATAGACTATTTGATTTTAAACAAGAATTGTTAACTTATCGTCATAGATTGAACAATAGACTTGAATGGGACCTACAAGTCCTCTTGACAGATTTCAATCCTTATAATCTGGCTAAATTAGCCATCATTATCAAATTGATTATTTGGTCATTATAATGCTATGCTAGTTAAACTCGACGTTCATATATTTACTTGTCTGTCCGTAGAAGGCATGCACAACTTTTTTCACAGAAAAATATAACTTACTATTAATATACGAAATAGTAAATGTTGCCAACTGTCAGAACAAACATACATCTCATCACTGCCCTGCAGTGCATATGTGTCATGTCAAAACATTTGGCCACAGTGCCAACAACCACAACCATGAAAACCATAAAATGTACCATACATGCACAACTTTATAATCGTTTAATCATGTATTTATATTTGTTACATATGTTATATGTTCATCTTGTGCATACACCAATATTATTATATTAGTATAGCAATTTATAATACAATGGTCATTCTATCTCCACCTATTCAAGGTGATAATAATTCATGTTTTAAAGGACATCTAATGGTCTATATACCTGGAACAACATAAGAGGAAATCATTATCAAATAGCCTCTCATCTTGACAAATTTCTTATATCCAATCACCTTTATATCCGGGATGACTCTTGGACGACTACCATTCTCCGAGCTAATGGTTCTGATCACTGGCCAGTCTGCCTTCAAAGTTCTGATTACAAAGGTAGCCCCAATAGGCCCTTTTGTTTTGAGAAATATTGGCTTACTAACCCTGATTTCAAAGAAAATATCGGAAGATGGTGGAAAGACTCCTCTATTAAGACAGGCTCTCTAATGTACAAATTCCAGCAGAAGCTCAAGAATCTGAAACATAGAATTAAAAGTTGGAATAAAACTACCTTTCGTAACATCTTTGAGGAAAAGCATCACATTGAAGAAAAAATTAAGTTGTTGCAGCAGGACATTATCCATACTGGATACTCTGATGCCAAACAAAGGGAGGAATCTATCCTTAGCCTTCAGCTCAATGACAGACTTAACCAAGAGGAGATTCTTTGGAAGCAGAAGTCTAGAATCAACTCGCTTAAGGAAGGGGAGAGGAATACCAATTCTTCCACAGTTCTATGCTTCAGAGACGTCAACATAACAAAATTACCATGCTGAAAACTAGCAATGATGTTCCTATTTATGAACAACGGGAGCTAGAAAAGGAGCTCAATACCTACTTCTCAGATCTCCTCTCTGAACCTTCTATTGATAGACGACAGGTTATCAGTGATATTACAAGAAACATTCCTTGTCAACTCAATCAAGATCAGAATGCGGGACTGATGCAGCCAATTAGCATGCAGGAAGTTGAAACAACGGTCTTGGGAATGAAAAAAGGAAAATCCCCAGAGCCGGATGGTTTTACTACATACTTCTTTCATGAATGCTGGGATATAATTAAAGATGAGGTTTTGGAAATAGTGGAATATTCCAGGAAAACTCAAGGTATTATTTCGGCCTTCAATGCTACTTTTCTCACCCTTATCCCCAAAGGTACCAATCCTACCAATCTTGAAAACTTTTGTCCCATTTCTCTTTGCAACGTCATTTACAAAATTATTACTAAAGTCCTTGCTAATCGTCTTAAACCTCTTCTTTTCCTTCTCATTTCACCAGAGCAATCTGGCTACGTGGAAGGTAGACACATTCTGGATGGTTTTATTCTAGCCCACGAGGTTATTCATTCTCTCAAAACTACTAAAAAACCAGGTATGCTTATCAAGCTCAATATGTCCAAAGCCTTTGGTAGACTGAACTAGTCCTACATTGCCAGCGTTCTTCAGGCCTTTGGATTCTGTCAAAAACTCATCGATTGGATCCTCTCTCTTCTCTCTTCTACGTTCTTTTCCATTCTGGTTAATGGGAAACCCTCAGAACCTTTCACTCCTTCCTAGGGAATTAGACAAGGTGATCCCCTTTCCCCCTTCCTCTACATTATTATGGCCGAAGTCTTAGGAAGAGCCATCAAAGCTTATCTTCTTTCCAATACCCTGAAGGGCCTCAAGCTCCATCTTGCTGCTCCTCTCTGTTCCCATGAGCAGTTTGTTGATGATACTCTGCTTATGGGTTGCCCCTCTTTCAAAGAAGCCAAAGGTTTTAGAACTATCCTTATAACATTTGAAAGAGCCTCTGGTGCCTGTATCAATCTTGACAAATCCCATATTTTCTTTTTCAATACCAATCGGCTCATCCAGCATCGAATCTCTCTTTGTCTTGGGCTCTCAATTCATACTCTCCCTTCCAAGTATTTGGGAGCCCCGCTCATGGAAAAACCACTTAGACAAGCTAATTGGGAAGACCTTCTCACCAGTCTCAGTAATCGTTTAGCCAGTTGGACCTTCAGATCTCTTAACCTGGCTAGCCGTCTTACCCTGGTCTAGTATGTCCTTCAAGCTATGCCTCTGTATTTGTTCTCTGTTCTTGAGGCCCCAAAAAGTATCATCAAATGTATTCGAAATCTCCAAAGAAATTTTCTCTCCGGTAGCAATCGACAACAAATGAAGTGGGCTCTAGTAAAATGGGAGGAGGTTTGTCGACCTAAGACCAAGGGTGGTCTTGGTCTTCGAGATCCATACACACTTAATCAGGTCCTGGGTGCTAAAATCTTGTGGAATTGGATAACTCACAACAGGGAACCTTGGGCTCTTCTATGGCAGGCCAAATATTGTCCCTCTTGGCATCCCCGGGATCTTATTCGTTTCAACATCGAGATAAAAGGCTCCATGTTCTCGAATCTGGCTTGGACTAATCGTTTTCTTATCCAAAAGCATAGCTTCTGGGAAATTAAAAATGGCAATCATGCACTTTTCTAGGATGACTCTTGGAAACAGGTAGGAAAACTTCACAACATTCCTCCTAATATCGAGCTCCAAAACAATCTAGAGCGGAGAGGTATGTATCATGTCTGTCATTATTGGAAGGAGCAAGTAGGAAATACACACTGTCGCATTTGGAAGCACCCTCGAAGCTGGCCTAGTCCTCCTACGCGCGATATTGGTAATCTTTTACATGAAAGTTTAAGTAGAAAAAGAATCAAATTCAGCCTTGATGATGATAAGTTGCCCTGGGGTCATACCTCGACCGGGCGTTTTTCAGTTAAAGAAGGGTACAATATTCAAGCCAATTTTCAGCTGTTGTCGGACGAACCTATCTGGAAAGCTGTTTGGAAAGACAAACTGTGGCCAAATATTGCTACCTTCCTTTGGCTCCTGCTCAAACGAAAAACTCTCACTTGGGATAATCTGATCAAAAAGGGATTTATTGGACCCTCTTTCTGTCACCTCTGTCAGCAAGAGGAAGAGACCATAGAGCACCTCTTCAATACTTGTGTCTTTACAAACAGTATGTGGGATAGGGGGGCTTCTCTCTTTTAGACTTCTAAGCGTGATAGAGGAAGCATTTACACTACATTCTTGAACTGGAAATCTTTTCATTTTAAAAACTCCTTGCTTGATCGAATTTGGAACCTTTTTCCCAGCTTCCTTCTTTGGGAGATCTGGAAGGAAAGGAATAGGCGATTTTTCAAAGCTACCACTTTGAGGATGAATGATATCTGACATCGCATAAAAACGAGTATCACTGAAACGGTTAATATCCATCACTGGTCTGAGCAGGATCTGCATCCTGAAGAGCCGGAGAGTAATATCCTGCAAGCCTGGGGTTTGGTCATCTCTAACCCTATTATGCCAGCTCTCTCCTGCAACAATTTGCAAAGTCCTAATACTTGGCTTCCTCCCTCGCACAATTTCATCAAGCTTAACTTCGATGGGGCTTCTAAGGGGAACCCCGGGCACTTTGGCTATGGCGGTCTTCTCAGAAACAGCAGGGGCAATGTCTTAGGTATGTTTGCAGGTTATATTGGTATAATTAGTAACAACGCGGCTGAACTGGATGCTCTTACCCATGGTTTGGAAATTGTTGTGACCCACAATATTGATAGGCTTATGGTGGAGGGGGACTCGTTGATTTTAATCAACATCTTGAAGAAAACTATCCATGGAACGAACATCCGCAAGTTAGGAAACTGTTGGAGGTTAGAGGATAACCTGAAAATTTTGGCCACGTTGGCAGGTAATTTTGCCACGTTGATACCTCTCCATGTGCGCAGGAGTGCCAACAAGGTTGCTGACAATCTCGCCAACCTAGGTACCCAGCTCGGGGAAGAGATCATTAATGTACATGGCATGCATCAAAGAACTGACATACGTCTTAACACATGTCACCGACTCATGGTGGATGATCAACTTCTTTTTGACATGCTCCAAGCTGGTCGACAGATGGTGGCAGTGGAAGGTAATTATGCTACTTATCAAGGCTCTCGTACGGTTTTGGTCCCTCCAAAAACCGTTTAGAGTCTTTTCACAGTTTTTTTCTTTTTGACTGAGTACCAGGCTCATGTGAACTGTACCAAGTGAGCTTTGGATTTGGGCCAAGACTTCATGGTTCAGTACTCGGGTTCTTGCTACAATTATGGGAATGAATGCGGATGGATTTGAGGGATTTTCTTTGATCACCACGTAGTATTACTCCATTATCCTGTACAACAACATGGCGTTGGCTTATTTAAGAACTATCATGGCAGATTACCTTATTTATTCAGTGCAGCTGGTCTCCTTTGGTCCTAATCGAGAGGGGCGCAACCATTTTGATTCCTCTATGTTTATCTTTAGTTTCTTTCGCTTGTGACTTGGAAATGGTGCGTCCCTGGAAATGTTTGGCAACTGGTCATTTGCATCAGAACCCCACTATGAACCAGCTTAAAGCGACGAATGCAGCTCGAGCCTATGCTTTCATAATTCCGTTAGATATTAGTCGTATTATTGAAAGCTCTAAGGAAGCTTTATGGTGCATGCATACGAACCCTGAAACCAAGCCCTCATCTGTCAAGCTTAATTTATGGGAGCCAGACCTGGGTTCCACAAGAGGCCGAATGGCTCTTTTTGAACGAACTCTGGTGGCATTCTGGACAAATAAAATCATGTTGGGGCAAACTCTTATGGCCAAGGATCTGAACAAGTTGCCGCATATCCGTGTTAACTGGATGCTCCATGATCTCAAGCATGCAGTTCTGACCCTGGATGGTAACCTTTACAATTTAGCTGGCAGAGTTGGTATTCAATTCATCCAACGTTCTGACACGGGCAATTTCTTGTTTCAGCAAGGTCCGTCTGATGGTATGCAAGATCATTCCATTGCTGGTAAGGGCAAGCATAAGCTTTCTGAGCTCACACTCTTGCACCCTTAGGATGGTCTCCACCTGGTCGACAGGCAGTATGAAGTCCCTTTTCTGAGCTCACACTCTTGCACCCTCAGGATGGTCTCCACCTAGTCGACAGGCAGTATGAAGTCCCCTTCAACCCTCTGGCACCGTGGATACAAAATCCTAGCAATATCAAAAATTTGGTGGAGCATTATGAGAGCTCTATAGCTCTGCACTCCATTATGTGTGGTCTTATGAATACTATGCTCTTGGATAACAAGGATTATGTCCCTATTTTCGATGACTGTGATGCTCTGGGTACAGAGATTCAGCGGCTTTTTCGAATTATGGGGATCAAAATCAGTACCATGGTGGATCATTTGGTAGGCAAGGGCACTCAGGCTTCAGAAGCTCAAGCACCTTTTGCCTCGGCCACTTCTGGCAGTACCCCGGACTTACCGATCATCATCAATGATGATACTCCTATCTAAGCAGACTGTTCAGGTTTTTGAGATACTTGATGGGTCTTAATAGTTTATACCATTCTCTTTCTAGTATGATCTACTATCAGCATTGTAATTTCCATTTTTGTCAAACATTTTGGTTTACTCGCCTCTGGATCAGCCACAAGATCCATGGTTGGCTCTGTTTTCAGTTTCAGTTTAGGTCCAGAAGGATTCTGGTTTCTTTTTGTCTTGTATAGACCCAAAATTACTCCACTTTCTATGTAATATTTTCTCTGACAAACGATTAATAGCAAGGCTCTAATTTTTTTTTCTTACCAAAAAAAAAGCATTAGACTTAAACGTGTGATACATATAATTGAAACATTACTCATTTTTATTGACATGCAAGTATGTTGCTATAGCATTGTCTGAAAATGTGTAAAAATTAAATATAGTTGTTTGAAAAAATTAAGTTGTTTTAGTGAACAATAATCATCATCATCGTCATCGTCATCATCATTGTAATGTTAAATTAAATCAATACATACCCCCTTTTAGGATGGGTCCCTATATTTCTTAATTCCCATGGACTTGGGCACATATGGGGAAGCCTTCCACTGGAACATATTGTCCTCAAGCACATGAGGGGCTTTCCCATATCCACTAAGATGTCTCATTGCCCATTAAGTCAAGGTTATGAAAGTCTCTTATGGTTTTAAGGATGTCTAAATAACTCCTTATCCAAAAGGACACAATGAGGCACTAATTTTATAAGATAAATATTCACACGACAATTTGGCATTCAAAGCATCATGAATATTACCTATATAATGCATGTTTTTGTAATGAACGATAATTGTAACAAATTGTTTTGGCTTCAATGTTTGATAGGTTCTTGTATCTCAAATCTATTAACCATTTTGACTCCCATGATTGGTAGTTTCTTGTGCCTTGTATCTCTACTCATTCTTTTCTTATTTTGTAGAGAGAGAGAGGTTGAGTTTTAGCGAGTCCTCCATTTCGTATCTACTCGTTCTTTTTCCTTTTTCATGGGGAGGAAGTGATTAAATATCAACATAACAAAGGCTTTTAAACCTATCATTTTTTTACTTTTTATTGAGTTATATTACAAATTAATAATCAAGGCAGGTAGCAATTAATATCATGGCAAACAAAGCTTCCAAACCCTTATCATTTTTGTTGGGTTGTAATATAATTTTATGTTTGTCAATTGGATCTAGCCCTGGTGGTAGAGAGGAGTGTTATCCTCCCTACATGTTGCACTCCTAAATAACTACATGGTTGACAAAGCTTTATGCTTTTACATAATTCAATTTACCCTTGATACCATCCTCAAAATAAGAGGAATGCTCTTTGGATCAATGTTCCACAGAGTTTCTGAGACGAGGGAGTGTGTAAGCGGGGAAACACGAAAGGGAGGAGTGTGGAAGCAACCCCGTATTTTAGGGAAATTTCGAGAAAACCTGGGGGGATATCAGAGTCATAAAAATTAATTTAAAATATAAATATTAATCCCAACAATAACTATTACCATGTAAAAAGTAAAACTAAAAACTAAATTCATCATTATGGAATGTACATCTATTAGTTATTACCATATCAAATTTCAAATTTGTAAATGATACTGAACTATGTTACTATTACCATGTAAAAACTAAAAACTATTATCATTATGCAATGTATATCTAAATTCAAATTTCAATTTTGTAAAAGATAATGCAACTAATTTTGAAGTTTCAAATATTCAAATAGATAATGAATACTTAACATAGAGAAGTTAGAACAGTGAAATAGACACAAGTGAAAAGTTTAATCAAATATTAAAATTTCTCAAAAAATACTAAATAGTAAAGAGTCAAGGATTGTCATTATCTAGTATCTACTATCTAGAGTCAAAACTGAAACAATGGAAAGTCGTTGAAATGAATCGACATCATGATCAAATAAGCATCAAGTGTGCTCTATAGACTAGTGTGAGAGGGTAGCTTTTAGGAAGGTGTTAGGCTCTTAGGTTAGTATAGGATTTAATTTAATTTTGGTTTAATTATGTTTTAATTTTTTACACTTTTTAATATTTTAATTTGCATTTAATTTTATTGTAAAAGATGAAAATTAAGGGAGGCTTCTGGGTGTCCCCTAGGGGGGACGCAACAAATTCTGAAGTTTGAAATAGTCAGATATTGAATAGTTAACAAGAGAAGTTAGAACGGCGAAATAGACAAAAGTGAAAAGCCTAATCAAAGATTAAAATTTCTCAAAAAATACTAAATAGTAAAGAGTCAAGGACTGTCATAAGTATCTAGTATCTACTATCTAAATTCAAAACTGAAACAATGGAAAGTCACTGAAATGAATCAATATCATGATCAAATAAGCATCAAGTGTGCTCCATAGACTGGTGTGAGAGGGTATCTTTTAAGGTGTTAAGACTCTTAGGTTAGTTTAGGATTTAATTTAATTTTGGTTTAATTATGTTTTAATTTTTTAACACTTTTTAATATTTTAATTTGCATTTATTTTTACTGTAAAATATGAAAATTAAGGGAGGCGACGTCTAGAACCCCCCTCCATGTGAGGGGACGCCCAGAAGCCCCTTGTGGGGAAAAACGTTCCACACCTAGGGAAACTTGGGGAAACACATTTCTCCAAGTTTCCCCCAAAAAGGGGATGTGGGGAAACATTTTCCCCAAAGTTTCCCCATCCCGGAAGTGTGGAGGAGCGAGGGAGTGTGTTCCCCGGGTGTGTTCCCCACCATGGGGGACGGTGGGGGAACACATCCTCGTGAAACATTGCTTTGGATGATTTCTGATATAAAAAGATAAAATAAAATAAAATATTAAATATTAAAATATAACCCTATGTTCGAGCTACTTCTATTGACTTGTATAATAAGATAAACCTATGTCCTATAATATCTGCTTTTAGATTTTTAATACTTTTTTCTAAAATATTAGATACTTTCCTGTGCAACATAGATTCATTGTATTCATCGAAGAAAACATGGAAAGAGAATATCACTGGCAAACAATAAAAGGAAACAACTTAAAAAAACCTGCTAATAAATGTCTCTATGATGAAGAGCATGTCTGATGAAAAATCCATTTGATGATAATAATACGCATCACAAGGAACTAAATGTTTTTTTACTATGCCATGCTTCTGAACATTTTCTCACTAATGAATATTTACAATGTTCTCCACATGTGAAAATGCAGCAATAAAGATCCAAAACTCATAAAATAATATAAAGTCCATCAGCAATAGCCTTCTTAAAAGGCATAAACATCATGTCTAAAGGTATATGACTATATAAAGTCACACCAGTAGTCAGATGGATTTTTCATAGGCCTGTAGAACCAATTTGCTGAAGACCAAGTACATCAACAGTATGCAAGATTATTTTCATATGTATAAATTTTTTAGAAGAATTCAGCTTGAAACCTTCGGAGAGAATGATGTTCCTCATCGACCTACATCAACAATAATTATTGTTAATAACTCAATTTATCTCCAAAGAAAAACCCCAACAATAAGATTGCTGCGTCTTACCTTGATTCTCTCTTCGGCGAGCATATCGAGACCTGTCGTTATACCTAGGCCTGTCATTGCTTCGTTGTGTGGCAGCATCAATCAAACGCTGTCTTTCAGGAGGCCTCTGTACTACTTTGCCATCAACAAATAATTCCCCTAAATGCAAAGAAAACTTTCTATCACATCTAAAGGTCATATCAGAACAATAAAAAGTAACCATATCTTCAATTAAACACACATTTTTTCCTAATTCTCCGAGAAGCTATATTCCCGCATAAGCAAAAAGAAGAAACATTGGAGTTCAAATTCCAACCTCCATAATCCTTATTAGTAGGGTCAACATATGAATCTGGAAGTACAAAACAGACTCCAGGCAACCCTGCAAAAGATAGACAACAGAGAAATCACATGTCAGCCAAATGTGCAAACAAACTAAAATTCAGGAGATACTGAATTTGAAGGAAAACTCTACCAACAAAAAAGGCTTCTCAATTACAAGTACAGATATTTGAAACTTCAAAGCCCGTCAAAGAACATTTGCATGTTGTAAGTGGGCTGTGATAAGTTATGCTGCTCAAATGAAATACACTTTAAAAAGAGCTCATGTTATCTCTCTTCACGACATTGAGTTTACTCTTGTATAGATGTCTGAAGCATGAAACAGTTGCCACTCATGTCTTCTTCAATTATGTGGGAAATCCTTCCCACCATATCCAAGATCATACAGACCTAAACACAAGACTTTTGCCATGAGTGAAATTTGCTTGTTTTGTTTTACAAAAAATCCCAAATTTTCTGAGACACACTCAGCATACTGGTTGAAAGCTAAAATGAGGTCACAAGGTTAAAATTTAGTACAACTGATTGAACATCATAGGCTTTGTACATGATTCTATAACAGATCCTGACAAAGCTTAATATCCTAACAGCAAGATAGTAAACAGATCATACTATTTGTTCAATTCTTGCTAATAAGAAGCTTTACTTAGGGAAGTCCATTTCATCAAAAGTCCACAATTACCCAGCCTATTAAAGAATCAGGGAACATCCTTTTTAAAAGGTTTTCACAACTGGACCTTGAATCCATTTCATATGATGGAACTCAACAAAATTTGGGAAACTTTGGAAGGGTTTGGCAAAAACATTTCAATAACATAATAATAAGTTAATAACTCGGTGCTCCACCAAGGCTTTGGCCCGCTGGCTTGGCCGAGTTGACTTGCCAAGTACTCTACCATACTCGGTGAGACCTGTTACTATGTTTAAGACTTAAAAGTAAATTATAGTTTAATTAATAGCTCAATGAAAATCTGCTTCACAGAGAGACAGTCTGCATTTGCAGATCAATTGAAGTTGTTAGAGGAGTTCTGTACTACTTTTGAAAAGGTCAATTTTATTTGGAATCAAACATTTCAAATTAACCTTTTACTGCGCCAAAACAGTAATCAGACCAAATCAGAAGATAATCGTGACACAACTTCTAACTTGACAGAACTGCCTGTGTGAAGCGGCTCTTTGCCATCTTCAAATCTCAGGGACATGTCTTGTACATAGCTTAATATAAACAGTACATTGCACGAGGATTGGGAGATAGAGGATGGGTAGGATGGGGGAAGAAAACTAATTTTTAGTGAACATTGCATAAGTTCCAGCGCCTACTATAATGATGACCAGGATCAAAACTCAGTGAGCATGCCCCACTCCCCATGATAAGAGGCGAGCAATGTAAGGTAACAGATTTTCACTATTTGGAGTCCTTCAGTCTGTGGTCTAGCAGCAAGTTGGAGAGGCTACTCAAATTATGATCCAGGTTCAAACTCGGTAAGCAGGCTCCACTATCCATGATAATAGATTGATCAAGTCATCCAGGTTACTCAAATTATGACCCAGGTTCAAACTCGGTGAGCATGCTCCACTATCCATGATAATAGATTGATAAAGTCATTCCGAGGTGTAGGTAGTGTTACTGCAACAACATTGGTGATCTAAAAACGCAGAGGTATAATGGTTCTGAAGCTAATGCAATCTTCTTAGAGGATGATTTCTGGGCTAATGCAATCTTCTTTGAAGATGATGCCAGGTGCACATCCGAAAGTGCTTTTGTAAAATGTAAAGATGATCTTGTATCGAGCAAACATGCTTGACAATTTTTGGTCATTTCAGTATATATTTTTTGGAAAATTTCCATAAACCCCAAAACCCCTGAATTAACTTAACCACTTTGACAGGGAAAGAGATTCCATCCTTAAGTCTAATGGAAAATATTCTCCGGTTCGATGAAAAACAAAATACCTTTAATCTTGTAAGAAGTTTCCTCCGAAATCTGGCATCCAAACCCATAATACCGTTCTGTAGAGACATTATAAATGGATTTAATGGCCGCCTCTTCGCTGCATTAACGGGAACTGGTAACATTTTAAAAATTTGTCATTTTTAAGTAATTGTGAACTTGAAAGAGAAATGATTTTAATAAAGTGGGAGGCATGGCGCAGCCCTACCTTCCCAAGACGGTAGCGAGGGTTTTCACATAACAGTCATGCATTTCCTCTTTGGTTGCTTTGCCATCTCCGGGGGCATCCATTACAACGAGCCAGTGCTCATAGTCACAGCCAGGGAACAACGGTGCCATCTCTGTAGGCGGCCTGTCGCTCCAGTTGGGAGCCCCGTTGGCCAACGGTGAGTAGTTCGATCCAGCATTTGAGTTTGAGACCCTCCACCGAGCCGATATGCGGTTCGAATCATGCGGAAGGATGGAGTGGACGCCGTGGCTGACGACTGCAGCTCTGTCAAAAACAGACGATGAGATCGGTGGGCGTCTTGCGGGTTGCGTGGACAAATTTCGAAGAGAACGCAGGGCATGTCTGCGCAATGCTGCCATTGGAGGCTAAAACCCTGCAAGGGTTTTCAATATCCCACACAACTTAGGATTGTAAATAGAATGGGTTCAAGGTTATAAAATTAGTTAGTTAGCAAAGAGTGGGTAGGGTTTCTTGCAATGGTTATGTTTCAAGGGTATCTATGATATTTATTTTGAAGTGGCCAAGGAGTTAAGAATGTAAAAGAGTTAAGAATGTGAAAGGTTCTTTTTTTTTAACAAGAACGGTTATGGAAATTGTATTAAAAAGAGTATTCAAAAAACAAATACAAAGAGGTTTTGGTTTTCCTCTGAGAGGGACCAGCTTTCAAATTTTTCATTTATGTTTTGGTGATTCTTCTCTTGGCTCTAACAAGTCTAAAGCTAGTACTATAAAACTTAACATATTGTCCCAAAATGAGCTTACAAAAGCAATACATTACAAAAACTGGGTGTAGAATCCATTAAAACTGATAATACCCATTAAAATTAGACCTTAGTTTCTTCTATACTAGAGTAGAAAGAAAAATTATAACCAGCAAAAAGAGAGAACCAGTTAGCCGAGTCATTTCTGTCGTGGACAAGGAGGTTCTGGGCTTTCCATGGAGTCGTCCGGATTGGATCTGGAGCCCGTAGTGTCTTGAAACCCTGGAATGCAGCGAGCCAAATCTTCTCTGAGCCTGTCCACCTTTCCTTCAACGTCTGAGATATTCTTGTAGTTATCGTCCACCTTGGAGTCCACATTTGATATACTGTTTGCTGTGTAGTCCACCGCTTCTGACATGGAGGAGATTCGACCGTTCATTAGGTCATTGTTATGCCTGACCTCGGTGCTGAGAGAATGCAGTAGGGTAAAAAATCTCGTCATGTTCTTTTTTTATGTCTACCACCTCAATTCTAATCCTGTTCACCTGCGCTTCCATGGTTTCGGCCTCTGTATCTTGGGGGGTCGAATGGGTGGAGGAATCAAGGGCTGCTAGCTCGTCTTCGCACAGACTAAGGGACGTGAGGTCCACGAGGAGAGAGCGTAGAGGCTGCATGAGCTTTGCTTCAGGAAGAGAAATGTCGGGGGAGGAGAGCAGGGGCTTATCACAGAGCGTGCCAGAGAGCATAGGAGAAGAAATTGCAGAGTTGGCGCCCAGGGAAGGAGCAAAGCAAGCAGTGGAGCGGGCGTCCATCCTCAGGGCAGAGGTTAACAAAGCGAACATCTGGAAGCATCTGAAAGAATGGTTAATCAGAGCGTGCGAGAGAGTGGGGGTAGATGGAAAGAGGCCATGTGAAGGCGTTAAAGGCCTCCATCGGCCCTCGATCAAAGTGACAAGTGGTTGCATGCAGGAGTAAGGGTGGCCGCTACCAAAGGTGACGAGAGGTGGGAGAGAAAGATGTCGGGGTATGGGGGGAGAACCCCAAGGGGAGGAGTGGTTAGGGAGTCCAACTAGGGGTAGGGTCTTCACCATCATAGGATAGAAAACCAGTACATTGGAGCACCCCTTTGTTAGCCATTTCATCGGCATGGTGATTATTTAAGCATAAAACATGGAGGAATTTAAGAGTGTTGAAATCTCTGCTGATAAATTTGAGGATGTGGTGGTATTTATTGGATGGGGTGGAGCATTTCCTGGTGAGATTGTGGGCTTCTCGGATTATGAGAAGGGAATCCCCAACGGCTATCAGATCTTTTATCCCAGCCTTGATGGAGACTTCCAGACCTTTAAGTAAGGCAAGCCATTCAGCGTCGTTATTGGTCTTTATTCCAATTCCCCAGGCATAGCTTTTCATTATGCTTCCCCCAGGGTCGAAGATGACCCCTCCCGCGCCTGCCAACCCAGGGTTACCTTTAGAGGCACCATCAAAGAAAAGAGAATGCTTTCCCAGCTGGGCTTTCCAATCTTCAAAGTCATCTGGATTGATTCTGATTTGCCATCCAGTGGAGCAGGGCTTGGTATGATCAAGGGTTCTGAGAGTTGATCCTGGAGGGAGGATAAAATCAGAGGCCCAAATTTTTTCTTCTACGTTTAGAGGTTCCTGGTGAATGTGATTGAGACCTCTTGAGAGGAGAGTTTCTGCCCACAGAGCTTTGGCTGTGATAGAGATTCGAAAGGGAGGATGGATTTGGTTTTCAAAGATCCCTTTGTTCCTTATGTTCCATATTTTCCAACAGATGAATTTAGGCAGAGCTATCCAAGCCTTAGATAAGTCAGGTTTTTGATAGAGAGATCCAGGGTAGTAGTCTTTCCAGTAGGTAAAGAAATCAGTTAGGGAAGTGGGAAGGGTGATATTGGCTTGAAATTCTTGGATAGCAAAGTTCCAAACTTCCATGGTGTAAGGACATTCCAGAAAAAGATGATCCATTGTTTCCTCAAAGTTTTTACAGAGGATGCAGATGGATGGGTCGGATATATCTCTTTTCCTCAAGTTTTTTGCGTTTAGAATCTTTTTGTGAGCCAAAGTCCAACAGAAGAAATTCACTTTAGGGAGACCATCGTTGTTCCATATGCCTTTCCATATCATTTCTTTGTGTTGATTGCTAAGTAAGGAGGAGTATCCATCTTTGACTGAGTAGTAGCCTTGATTTCCCCGGGTTCTAGAATCATGGAGATTTAAGTGGATCGGGCTATAGCCCTACAGCGATGTAATCAGGGAGGAGTGCTCCAAGATAAGATGATCAGGGATCTCAAAGGTCTTCCATCCTTGCCAACTGCTGGAGCTTGACCAGAGAGAGAGGTCATATAAGGTGAAGATATTCTGTTGTTCCATCCAAAATTTTAATTCAGCAAAGAAGAGAGGATTTTTTACTGGATATGAGGGGCTTATTGGATCTTCCCAAATTTGAATCTGCTTTCCATTGCCGGGGAACCATCGCAGGTCTTTCTGAATAATGGGGGCGGCCTTTCTGCAAAGTTTCCAAATTGGAGAGTCGTCAACCATAGGTGGAATTTCTTCCAGGCACCTATTTCTTGCTCCTTTTAAGTATTTCTTTTGAAGAATGTCCTTCCACCAAGCTGGCTTCCCAGATAGCATCCTCCAAATAATTTTGGCTCCCAGGGCGAGATTCATTTTTCCAAGGTCTCTGACTCCTGCTCCACCACTGCTTTTTGGGTTGCATACCGTTTCCCAGCTGATAAAATTGAATTTTTTGTTCCCATTCATTTGCCCCCCTTGCCAGAAAAAGGTTCTGATTTCTTTGAAAATGCCTTGAATTATGGAGCTAGGCGCCAAGGCTATTGAGCAGGTGAAGATGGGATAAGCAGCAAGAACATAGGAGATAAGGGCTAATCCGGCTGGGTTTAGCCATTGGGCTCCCCAAGCTTGGATTTTCTTCTTGATTTTCTCAACCAGAACGTTCCAGTCTGAAGCTTTTTTTTCCCTTTGTGGATGAGAATTCCCAAGTAGCTAAAAGAGTTCCAATTTGTCGTTCCTTCATAACCGAGAATTCTGGCAATCCTAGTTATGGTTCTCTCATGACAATTCCAACCATAGATTTTGGATTTTAGATCATTGATTTTCCCATCTGAAGCTTTTACAAAGGTAGAGAGGGCTCCTTTGAATCTTTCTGCTATAGTAGTGGATGCGCCACCAAGAAGAATAGTGTCATTAGCGAATTGGGCATGATTTGCAGCTTTTATTCCTCGGACTATTTTAATACCTTTCAGCTCTCCTCTTTCCTGGAGGATGGATAATTTCCTGCTAAGAGAGTCCGCCACAATGATGTAAAGGAAGGGAGATAGAGGACATCCTTGTGTGAGACCACGAGAAGCTTTGAAGAAACTTGTCGGTCTGCCATTGATCAGAGGAGCGATCCAAGGGTTGGAGATGCAAGCTTTGATCCATCGAGTGAAGTTCTTGGAGAATCCCATTTTCTGCATGATTTCAAAGAGAAAGAAGTGGTTGACTATGTCAAAGGCATTTGCCATATCAAGTTTTATAGCCATTCCTTGTTTCTTATCCTTCAGGCTGGAGTGGATTGCTTCTTGAACAATGACTATGTTGTCCATGATTTTCCTGCCAGCAATAAATCCACCTTGGGTGTCCGAGATGATTTTGTTCATCATCTTTTTCATTTGATTTGCAAGGATTTTGGTGAGGATTTTATAAGAGGTGTTGCATAAGGATATGGGCCTGAATCGGTCAAGCGAATGAGAGTTTTTGTCCTTTGGGATGAGAGCTAGGAATGTAGAGTTTGTGGCACCTCCAATCTTCTCTTTGTTCCTCGTCCAGTTCAACATCTTTACTAAATCCTCTTTGATGATGTGCCAAGCAGTTCGATAGAAGTTGATAGTGAAGATGTCAGGACCTGGGGCTTTATCCGGATGAAGCAACCAGATTGCTGAGATTATTTCATTCTCAGAGATAGACTTCTCGAGTTTTTTGTTATCTTTATCAGAAATTGAGAGCTTGATTCCAGAAAGAAGATATGCTTGGGAGATTGCATCTGTATCTCCACTATCCGTAAACAGATTCTTGAAATGTTGATGGGCTATTTTCTTTATGGCTTCGTGACCTTTAACCACTTGATTGTTGCTGTCTTTAAGTTCTCTGATGAAGTTGCGACTTAGCCTGATTTTTGCTTGGTTATGAAAATACTTGGTATTTTTATCTCCCCCTTTGAGCCAAAGTTGCCTGGATTTTAATCTCCAGGTTTCTTCCTTTCTTTTGGTAGCTATGAGTATATCAGAGTTGAGAGCCTTTTCTTGTGCAAGGGTTTGTTGGGTGATCTCTTCCTGCTCCATGCAACTTTGCAGGGTAGAGAGATTGTCTTGGAGTTTGTTTTTAGAGGAGGAGGGGTCCGGAAAGGAGGAAATTGCCCAGTATTTTGAGGCTTGACGGACTGCCCTAAGCTTGGATTCCCATATGTAACAAGGAGAGCCAGAGAAGGGTTTGTTCCACGCGGAATGAATTAAGTCCAGCGTTGAGTTACATTGTAGCCAGAGGGGATTGAATCTAAAGGGAATGGGGCCAAGATTAGAGGGAGGGGAAAGGGAGAGTGCTATCGGTCTGTGGTCTGAGGAGGCTGAGGAAATTATATAAGAAGAAACTAATAAATCAAGTTGGAGGATAGAAGTACTTATCAGAAAGTGATCCAACCGAGCTGCTATATGTCCCGGATCAATACGCTTGTTTCTTCAGGTGAATCTTCCATTATTTGGGTTGGGATCCAAGAGATCGAAGTCAACCATTAGATCTTGCATCATTTCCCCAAAGGGGTCTCTTATGTTTGAGCCTCCCCTTTTCTCAGAGCTAGAAATTGTTGTATTAAAGTCTCCGGCAATGATGAGGTTTTTGCCAAGATATTCTTCACAAAGAGAGCGAAGGGAATTCCAGAAGGTCTGCTTGTCTCTATAGTGGGTTGGGCCATAAACATTGCATAATAAGAGTGAGTTTGAGTTGCTTTTGCTGATTATTTCTGTAAGGAGCTAGTAGGTATTTTCTTTGACTAGATTGAGGGTGTAATTGTTTGAGTTGCAGAAGATTGCAATACCACCTGCAGCTTCTCTAGAGCTGATTGCCATACCCATGCTATTTTTCCAAAAGAGATTCGAAAGATCCAAAACCTCTTTTTTATTCATCTTAGTCTTTTGGATGAGGAGGACATCAGCTTTTTCAGACTTCAGCATATTTTTTAGTGCTTCGATTTTTTGGATGCCGCCAAGCCCTCTCAAGTGCCAAGAGACAAGCTTCATTATTTATTTAGCACTTGAGATCATGCTCGAGATCGAGTTTCCTTGTTACCATTATTTTTGGTGTTTTGTAGAAGTTTGGTGTCTTCAATACTTAGTTGTCTTCCTAGATTCAGTTCTCTCTCTATCTCTTGTTCACGGTGTTTCCTTTGCGATCTTCCTTTGCCAGACGGGGGGGGACCAATGTCAGCTGCCTCGAAATCCTGGGAAAACTGTGTTTCTTTGGAGGTGGTTTGTCCAGAGGATGAACATATGGGGTTGGGTCTACTTATTTTAACCATTTCAGCCCAGGTTCCTCCTGGGGAAGCTTGATGCTTGGTGTTCTCTTCTGCAGCTGCCATATCTACCCAAGTTTCCTTAGGTGAAGGTGGATCTGGGGGGGGGGGGGTTTCAAAGATCTTCACTATAACAGGGATATGTGGGGTTTCTGAAGGATTATCTACGTTTTCCCCAACTTCAGTGCTTTCCTCGTTCAAATGTTCTTCATGATTAGGGATTTCTCCTTCTTCTAGCTGGATTTTTTCAAATAAATTGATGGTTGAGGGTTTGGTGCTTTTCTGTTGTTGATCCTTGCTTTGTTTCCCTTGCTGTGCTCCGGATTTGTTTGAGGCTACATTGTGTGTAGCCTTTTTTAGCTTGTTGCCATCTTTCTTCCTGAACTTTTTCGGAGTTTTCCTGTGTGGATTTGGGGCAGTTTTTGACGAAGTGCCCATATTCATGGCATTTTCTACATTTGAAGGGTAGTTGTTCATAATCCACTTTCTGATAGAATTCCCATCCATCCATGAGGAGATTGATTCCTTCTGGCAGACACTTTTCCAGATCCACTTCGACACAGATCCTAGCACAGGAGAAAAGGTGCCCTTTTGGTTCCGCTTTGTCAATGTATCTTCCAAGGGAGTTCCCGATAGCTTGAAAGACCTCATCGTTCCAGCAGTGAAGGGGGAGGTGAGGAAGACGAACCCAGACTGGAACAACAGAGGGAATATCTTTTTCAGGATCGAAGGAAATGTTCCATCTATTGAGATACAACCCTCTCGATCCCAAGAAATAAGGCCCACTGCGAAATATCAAATCTCTATCTTCTTTAAATTCGAAAAGAAAAGTGTAGAAACCTTTACCGCAGAAGCAATGCTGAAGTCCTCCAGAGATGAGGGGCATCCAGTTCTTTGAAAGCCAAGAATCCATGGTTTTCGGAGAAGGCCAAATCCCAGTAAATTGCCCAATGAGACCTCTTTCGTTCAGGGCTAGTGCTTTCATCCTGGAAGCTGCCGATGTGATCTGCACTTTGGGAGCTGCCGCTCGCTTGACAAAGGCGGAGGAAGGGAGATCCGAAGCTTGAGAGGGGGGGGACGAGACCACCAAGAGGTGAAAGGTGGCAGCAAGGCGAGAACGAAGCTCCTCCAAGGAAGGATCCACTGGAGGAGGGGTGGCCATGGCGGCCAAAACCAGGCAATCCTGCAAACCCTAGCCGTGGTCGTTTTTCGTAGAAGCCAAGATATATACAACAGTAATCTTACACTCTTTTTGAGAATGTAAAAGGTTCTTACCAAATTGGATAAATTTCTTTTTTCACTTAATTTCTTTTAAATAAATTTTGTTTTCACTTAATTTCTTTTAAAGTAATAATTTTGTTTTAAATTATAATTTCTATTTCGTTTTTAGTGGTTTGATAAATTTCTTTTCTCACTTAAACTTTTTAATAAGAATTTTGTTCTAAATTATAATTTCTATTTCGTCATTAGTGGTTCGATTCATTTTAAAACAATGAGTATGTCTACTTATTATTACTTTATAGTTAAACTTTTCTTACTTATTATTACTTTATAGTTAAACTTTTCTTACTTGAGTATTTACCAGCATAGATCCACCTTAAACCTGTATCTATCAAGCACCGAGAGGGATCCAATTTCTTGAGGTGTATTTCTTTTTTTTTTAATTTAAACTCAAGAAATTTGATCTCTCTTGATTGATAGATCCGGGTTTAAGTTTTAAGTTTTTATTTTATAAACGAACATCTATTTTTTAATTACTTTTCATAATATTTTATTTTATGAATCAACATGGATTTTTTTAAGTATTTTCCATAATTTTTTATTTTATGAGCGGACATGAATTTTTTTAATTATTTTGTTATAAACGTTATATCACGTTACAACATCTCCCTCCCCATACTGGGCTGTAAAGCACGTCATTTCATTCGGTGCAACAAGTAAATATCATAAGTCATACTATTACTTTATAGTTAAACTTTTCTTACTTATTATTACTTTATAGTTAAACTTTTCTTACTTGAGTATTTACAAGTAAATATCATAAGTCATAGTATGGAAATCATTAAAATGACTTGAGTATTTAGAAGTAAATATCATAAGTCATAGTATGGAAATCATTAAAATGATTAGTTAAGGAATTAATTATGCATTGTATTATAAGTGGGCAAATTTACTTTTAAAATGGATCAACCCTCAATCAATCAAGTGGAATTATGAATTTTGACAAACTTCTTTCAAATATGAGAAGAAGTGGAATTATGAATTTTGACAAACCTCTTTCGAATAAAGTTTTGATCAATCAAGTGGAATTATGAATTTTGACAAACTTCTTTCAAATATGAGAAGAAGTGGAATTATGAATTATGAATTTTGACAAACTTCTTTCAAATACGAGAAGAAGTGGAATTACGAATTTTGACAAACTTCTTTCGAATATGAGAAGAATTTCCAGGTAGTGGGTTTATCCAATTATTGTTATTAAAAATAAGAATTTCCAGGTAGTGGGTTTATCCAATTATTGTTATTAAAAATAATTTCATCAAATTAACATAGATCCTCCTCGAAATAGATCCTCCTCCAAATTAAATTTGACCATTCCTTAGTAAAGTATATATGGCATTTAGTAGGAAATCCTTAAAGTGATATATTTTGAAAAGTTAACTATGTTAAAAGGTTAATTAGCTTAAATTTTAGTGGAGGTTTGATCCTCATTAAATTTGATCATTGGGTTTACTTTATAAAGAGTATAAGGTGACACACTAAATTATGCACTATAATTATGGAGTGAGTTATTAAGTGGATAAATTCATTTTTTTTTTCGTTTTTTCGACAATGTTAAATTATGTCTTGTTCTCATTTTTTTGAAATTTTCCTCTTTAGATGGGCCACACCCCTATTGACAAAGTTCCATGGTTGAAGCTCCCATCAATAAGTGGAACTACAGTTTTTTACAAAATTTATGTCAAATAAGGGGGAGAATTTCCATTGGAAAGGAAATGGTTTTGTCCACATATTAATTGAAAATTTCAGCTTCTAACAAAAAGTTATTATTAAAATCAATTTGGTTAAATTTAATCCTTGACCCAGTTAAATTTTATCATTGGGTAGTGTTGAGAGCTCAACCACTTCCCCAAGTTCACAAAAAGTGGGTAACCCTTCTTCCTCACATTGCTTTGGGGTTTGGTCTCTATTTTGTTTTTCATGGAAAATTGCATTTTAATTTAAGCTTTATCTTCGAAGTTTCAATACTCTAGGGTTTTCAAACTTAACTAATTTCTCTATCTATTTAATCCTTTATAAATGTTTGGAAGCTTTGTCTTTGTTGCAGTCTTTTAACTTCCATCTTTTCAATATAAGCTTGTGTTTCATTTTTCCTTTGAAAATAGTTATCTTTCTGTCATTGCCCCTTGATTCTAATCGAACTTTATTTGACTTGTTTTTTTTCCTTTATCGATCTTCAAAATTAAGCCCTTTTTTCCTTTTACTTTTCTTTGATTAATTGTATTTGTTTGATTTCTAAATTAGCCCTAATCTCTTGATCATACCCATTTTTCATCTTTCAAACCATTTTCTTTCCCTATCGAAAAATCATACTCGACCTCATGATTGGTCCATTTTTGTCTAAATCCTTATATTCTCCCCTTCTCTTTTACTCTTATTCATCTCGATATTTGAATTGGAACACCTTTTATTTATTTCAATTTCTTTTAATACTCTTTTACCCCTCGATCTACAAATCAAGCCGCTTTCTAGCATCCAACTCTTCTTTATTCCATGATCCACAAATCAGACTTGATTTGTGAATCATTATTCTTTTCATTTTATTTTAATTTATGAATTTTCAAGGTTAAAGGTCAATCGCTGAATAAAGCCTTTGCTTCACCTTCTTTCACTTGATTTTTTAGCTAATATCATAATCAACTTGATTTCTTTATCAAGCTCTATCTAATATTCATGCCATTTTCTTCATTTGAAATCCCTTTCGCATTTGATCTCTCAATTGGGCCCAATTTTCAAATAAGAGCCTCTTCTTTTTATCTTACTTTATTTTCCCCGATTTATAAATTGGTCCTAATATTTTGATTTGACTAATTATTTCCCCAATCATGGAATCAAGACTAATCTTTTGATCAAGCATTTCCTTCCTCCCCCTTTATAATTTTCTCCCCAATTTATATGTCGAGGCAGATTTTCGAATCAAATCCTTTTTCCCTATGATGATTTTATTATTTTCTTTCTAAATGGTTAGACCAATTTACAAATCAGCCCTAATTTTACAATCAAGTGCTTAGCACATTTCGAATTGATTTTTGTTGTTGTTTGATTTATCAATCTGTCATGATTTTAAAATTGGGACTTTTTCTTCATACTTATTCATCTGAATTTTTACCTCGATCTCGTTATTGGGCCCAAATTTTCAAATCAATCCCTAACTTGATCCCCATTCAAAATAATTAATGAGCTTTATGAAATAGGTAAATGCGACTTAAATCAAGGTATGGACCTTTCCCAATTTTCAAAAGACAAATCCAATTTGAATTGTTGAAATAAATTGTGACCATGGGACTATTTCAATTTTCACTACTAATATATCATATGTACTATGTTGTTTGAGTGAATGGCATGCAAGTACATTTTTATGGTTCTGAAAAGGCAAGGGAGAAGAAGGCAAATGATAGAACATGAAGTTGAGCATTTGAAATGTGAAATCAATTGTTAGTTCAAAATCAATGTCAGTTATTATCTGACAAATCTGATAGTTGAAACAGATTGAGGATCAATAGGCCCTATTGATTATGGAAGGTAAACGTGCGAGACCTTAATGTTGAGGTAGACCTCTGCAATCTAAAACTGCCATAACACATGGTACAAACACATGCATTTCCAAGATTGAAAGATGGTTTTTAAAATCAAGACTCTCACCTTGGAAAGCTGCCTTTTAATTCTAAAGTAGTTTTCATGGGTGTTAACAACTATTACTTTAAAAAAGTACACAATCCCATCCATCGAAGTCAAAATCAAATGATAAAAGGAAACCTAACAAGATGACAAAGAAATAATCAAAGAAGGTAGTTATTTTCGGTACAATAAGATTTTCGGTATAAAATTATGTTTAATTTTATACCAAGTGATAACACTTTATTAAAAGAGTTGTAGTTGAAAAGACCATTGAAGTTCAAGACCACAGTTCAAACCTACCAGCAAATACAACTTTCTAGAGTTTAGAGAATGGGAACATTACATCAATAGTCATGTATAAGACAAAGAGATAGTTATACAAGATTCCAACACTCTGAGTAGTTCAAGAAATGGTTGAAATTCTATAATTGAATCTTGTTTGACTACTTATAAAAGGATGATAACCAAAAGATAAGGGTTTTTGCTTGCTTCACTTTTTATAAAAAATATTTTTAGAACTTTATTGAGGAGAAGTAATTTTAGCCAAGCTATTTTAGAGAAAGACTTCGATTCTGACATTGCAAGCGTGCAAAATTTCATCGGATGTCTTGTTGAGCATTGGAATTGTAGTAAGAATGTTTCTTTACAATGTGGATTATTCTCATATATAAATTACTCATTCTTGATTATGTTTCTCTTTCAAATGTTTGTCTAAAGCAATAAGCATGTGACTGTAACTAGTTGTTTTATTTTAGATTGTTTTAATGTTTTGCATCTAGTTATTCATATTTTGACTTTTATTAACTTGGTAAATTTATTATTGAAGATAAAAGCAGTTATATGTTTGGTGTCGTGCTTCTATTGATAATTACTCTTTCCTAGCTAAGAAACCTTAGCATATGTTTTCATGTGCATATAGAATGGAATTTCATTTGCATTTGCATTTAACATTGTAAGGTTTAAAATGATCTTTAAAACCTAGTAAAGATTCAATGTTGTGCTAGAATTTGGATCGGTTCCCTATTCCAAATAGTATGAGGTCTAATTAGGACTTCTCATTGGGGAGAACCCATGTTGTTCGCACATGGACATTTTGGTCGATCAACAAGTAGTTAGGCATCCACTACTACTTATGATATTTACATGGAAATCCTCAAGTGGTATAGTTGAGAGTTAACTATGTAAAATCATAGTTAGCCTAGACTCCAATTAAAAAAATATTATAATTAAAATTGATTTGGTCAAATTTTATCCTTGGCCTCGATAAATTTGATCATTGATTGGCTAAGCATCTACTATTGCTTAAGGCATTTACTAGGAAATCATTGAAAAGTTAACTATGTAAAAATATCAATTGGCTTAAATTCTAGTGGAAAAGAAAGTCATTATTGAAATTGATTTGGTGCATTTTGATACTTGGTTCAATTAGTATTTGATCGTTGGATACTTAGAGCTCTACTTTATGTTATAGATAGAATAAGGTGAGCATGACCATCTTTGACCTTTTACTTATATTTAATCATTCATGGTTGTCTCTCTCATTGTATGTGATTTACTTTGCAATTTTTTGACTAAGTGTTACTATATTGAATGCGGATTTGTTAAGTGTAGTTTGGTGTGTTAGGGATCATCTATAAAATAAAATACTAGCAAAAATATGTTGATTTGGCTATATGTGATCTCTCATGTGTTTGTTCCAAGTGTGACTCTATTGAGTGCAGAGTTCTTAATCATAGTTTGATGTGTTAAGGATCATTTATAAAAGACTAACACATATCTATTAACTTTGATCATTGACTTGCTTAGATTTGATCATCATGTAATTTCTTATAGAGTGGCATTAGTCCTTTGGCTCAAGAAATGATGTGCATGTTGAATTTCTATATTGGTACCAAATAGTAGTAGCTAGGTGTGATTATTAGGGATTAAAGAGTGTCATTAGTCCTTTGGCTTGAGAAATTCTGCACATGTTAACTAACTTAGGTATGACCACTCATGTAATTGCTTCTGCCATTGTATGAGATGTACTTTGCAATTTTTAAGTCATAATAACTTTATTAAGTATGGAGTTGTTAAGCATAATTTGGGTGTTTAAGGCATTGTTTGTAAAAGACAAGCAAAAATATAATTGTAGAGCTAATATGCAAAACATGAATGTTGTTTTACAAGACATTTTGCAAATTAAGATTTTAAAGTGATGTCAAAGATTAGTTGGGTATGATTACTAGGGCTTAAAGAGTGTCAATAGTCATTTGGCTCGAGAGTTTTCATATTTGTTGAAATCATTTAGTGGTATCAAAGATTGATTGGGTAGTGATTAGCATGGATGAAAATGTAAGCACGTGTTGACTTAGTTAAATTTGATCACACATGTAATTTCCTTTCTCAGTGTATATGGTGTACATTGTAGGAGTGGGTTGAGATTGGTGCAACCCAAAACCAATCAGAGTTTATCTAGATATGTTTGTGCCTAACTTCACCAAAGGGTGCTTATGGTATTTACTTGGATGTCCTCAAAAGGATACAGTTGAGGAGTTAGTTATTTAAAAGTTTCATTGTATATGGTGTACATTACAAGAGTGGGTTGAGCTTGGTGCAACAAGCAACCAGTCAGAGTTTATCTAGATAGGTTTGTGTCTAACTTCACCAAAAGGTGTGTATGGTATTTACTTGTATGTCATTAAAAGGATGTAGTTGAGGAGTTAGCTATGTAAAAGGATCAATTAGCTCATAACCAATCCCAACACAAAGTTATTATTAAAATTGATTTGGTCAAATTTAATCTTGACCTTAAATTTGATAATCTACTAGTCTAAGTTAGGAATCTACTTTGTTTTAAACATAATGATAATATAATTTAAGGTTATAGCTTAATTGTTGATCAATATAAATATTGATGTATGAGCCCCCCTTGCTTATTGGACATTGGACCCCCTTCATGTAGTGATTTCTCTGCATAGTCTTTGAAGTTGTATGCAACCTACTCCCCTCAATATTTAGACTTGTGACCTCCAAGGAGGAAACACATGTTCTTAACTATTAGTCCCACTCAAGTTGTACCTATGGCACATGGATATGGTGACAATGACCGATTTTTATCTTTGAATTAGTTAAATTTGATCCCCCATGTAAGGAATGAGTTAATAAGTGGCCAAATTCAACTTTTCTAATGAGTATTTTTCCCTTGCATAGTAAAGTTTTCCCTTGATCCACTTTTCTTTGAAAATGCAATGATTTGGATTGTCTTAAAATGGGCCAATACTCTTAAGGGAAATGTTTCATTGTTGAAGTTTATATCAATCAAGTGGAACTATAAATTTTGGAAAAATTCTTATTAGATATCGAGGAAAGTTTCCATTGGAAATGTGGGTTTATCTACTTATTAAGTTAATCTCTCGTGTGATTGTCTCTTTGGTTATATACCGACCTAGATTTGTCTTAACCTTGGATATATCAAGCATCAAGATGGATCAAATCCCTTGAAGATGGATATAAGTTCTTTGTAATCACACTCACCTCTATATAACTTGAAACTCAAAACTTGTGAGATATGGATACATACAAATAATTTTTGAGTATTATTAAGATATCCATATTTGCATTGTAACAATATTTCTAAGTAAATATCATATCTATATAACATATATCCTTGAATTAATTGTATTTGATCACTCGTGTGTCTCTCTCATTATATATGATTACTTTGTGGTTTTTCACAAGTGTGACTCTATTAAGTGTGGAGTTGTTAGGCATAGTTCTGTGTATTAGGGATCTTCCATGAAATACTAGCACATCTCTACTTGTAGTACTAGTCTACAAAAGAGGTATGTTGTTTTACAAGACAATTTCACTAGTTGAAATTTTACAGTGGTGCTAAAGATGGGTTGAGTGTGATTAGTGGGGCTTAAAGAGTGTCATTAGTCATTTGGATCAATAAATTATGCATAGGATCTCCTCATATTTCTTCTTGAGATTATCCTTTAGAGTTCCCAGTTCAACCTCTTTTAGATTCATATCTACCATGACTCTAGCTAAATGATCTGCAGGATCAACTTGTGTAAATTGTAGTGTAGTACTTTTGGCAGGTAACAATACTTGATTTTCAATTTTAAGGTCATTGTTTTCTTTTTGAATTTGTTTAAACTTATCCTTCTATTCATGCATCTATTTATACATATGCTCCTTTTTCTCCTAAACTGCTAGTAACTTTGGTGTTTGCACATGCTTTCTTCTAAAAACTTTGAGATTTCTCTTTACCAATTGTATTTTTGTATCCTTTTCTTTGATCAAGGATTGAATATATGTTGGATTTCTAGGACACACACCTAATTCCACAACCTTTTGATCTAGTTCAATGATCCTTAATTGCTTGGATATATTTTCTACTTTGTCTTGCTTCAACTGCCTTTTAATCTTGCTAACTATAGCAGCTTGAACCTTATTGGAGCTAATAGATGCTTTCAATACTTCCCTTAATATCATTTCCTTTGTTTGTTTGGGCTAATCAATTTTGTTTGTAGGGATGAGTGCATTTACACCACATGAAACTGAGTATCTTTTTAGTTTGTTAAATTTTTTTGGTACTTATGTTGATGTGGGTTCCAATACATCCATCTTAAAAGTCCCTTCTTTCATATCCAAAGCAGACAATAACCTAGATGTTTATCCACCTGAATTTCAGGTCTTTGGAGACAATTCACTCCTTATTTGAACATTTTTCTTTTTAATCAACATATACTCCTAGTCCCAGCAGAAGCATTTTGATCATTCAAAGCACCAGTGAACTAGCATTTCAATCAGCATGGGAAAATAGGCTAGATTTGCTTTTGAAGTGTCTAGTTTAGAAGATGATGCCCCTTCTGTGGGTAGAGATGTTGTAGGAAGTTGTTCATTGGTGAGAACATGTTTACTTAAGGTAGCCTTATGTCCTTGGTGTTCATGATTCCTTGTACATAAATTCTTCTTTTCTTGCTGCTAGGTAGGACTTAACTTTTCCCCTCCATATCAATGTCTAATTGTAACTATGTTGCTATGTCATTGGTACAAAATGGCTAATTTGTTACTAAAAAACGACTAGAATTTGGCTATAAACAACTGTTTTTGAGGTGGTGACTACATGCAACAAGTTAGCAGTTTCTTTTCACCTAACTAACTTAGTTGTACATCACTTAGTCATTAATTAGTTGACTTGATTCATCATTTGGTAATACTTGTACTTGTTTATTTGGTCATTAATTGCCACCATTTGTAGTACATTTAGTCGTTTATTTGATCATTAAATTCCCTCATTTTTAGTGGTACATTTAATAGTTTAATTAGTCATTAATTGTTGGCATATGGAAATACATTTAGTCATTTATTTGATCATTAACTGCCAGCATTTTTAGTAGTACATTTACTAGTTTAGTTAGTCATTAATTGTTGTCATCTTGTAGATTATTTAGTCATTATTTTTTTATCATTTTTACGTATATATTTAGTCCCGTTATAAAGCACTATGCAATTAATATAATCCTAATCTTTAGTTTAATAGCTTCATATTCATTATATATTCATGATTAATTTAATAGTTTTATAATCATTTTATTTTCTTTCATCATTATTATTCAATATAAACTAATATGATGAATATGATGTGAATATTCTAAAAATATGTCATATTACAATATTATATTGATTTTGATCTATTAATACGAATGAAACAAATTAAAGATATAGAGCATTAATTAAACCAATAAAGATACATAGCATTTGAACAAATATTGTACACTTTTAATTTAGAACATTATAAAATCTCCAATATAGAGTGCAACTATTTCAAAATTTAAATATTCTTCAAAAACGTTAGAAAACACTTCAACAAAAAAAGTGGCTAGATAGCTACTCATTCAAACAAACAAATTACACTTGAAAAAATAAGAAAGATGCCTTTATTGCCATATTTAATATAACATCTTATTACATTATCTGTGTTTAGCCAACAAAACAATTCAATTGAAAAGAATGGCGCAAATATTTGTTTTGCATCCCAATTTTTTGAAGCCATACAAAGTGAATAAGCATAAGCACGCTACTTATACAAACTTGGAGAATAACATTGGCCATTAAAATACATCAATTTTTGTCTTCTGTACGAGAACATTGGGATTGTTCTCCCAGTCTATATAGCCAAAGTAATAGATGGGAAGTTACCAATGGAGTCACAACCAATAATTTCTTTGTACTCTCTTGTAATCCATAATTTATCATATACTTTCCCTTTTGAACTTCTCTTATACTGAAACAACAATGTCGAATGGTTAAAATCGGTCAGCTTCACAAAGCCAAAATCTTGATCTTTGAAGATGCTCCAAGTGGTTTGTAGAGAAGTATACTAAAAAACATGACTACCAGCTCCACCACCTACAACTACACGAATTATGGAATTAAATTAAGTTCCCGAATATTGAGACTTTTCATCACCCACATAATAGTTATGCAATATTTGAACATAAAAAAGATAGTTTTTAGATATCTTCAAAGTCCCTCTACTTGAAACCTCAACTTTTTGCTCTGTGCTAGGGTTTCGATTCTAATACTAGGGTTTTATCTATGCTTGAGTCTCATCAAGACCTCCCATGGCTGCGCCTCCGAACCCTGAGCCGGGGGCGGCTGCTTCTCTCTCTGAACGCCTTTGTTGTGCCATCTCTTCGACCATCGCCGTAGCTCCAAACACTAGACATGAATAGGAATCCCATTTTGTCAAACTCGATGTAGCCTCAGAAGTGAAAATATCCTCTGTCTCGTCCAAGCATAAGATTATAGCGCTATCTGAGAAAGGTTTGATAAGGCACTTCACCGGTATTTGGCCTTCTTTGAAATCCATAGAGGTATGGCTTAATAAAAACTAGAGACCATTAATAAAGAGGAAGTGGTTTGAATTTTTGTGGGAAGGATTTTTTCGTTTTCCTATTTTAACATAAGGAAGACAGGGATCTGATATTCAAAAGCGGGTTGTATTTTATGGGACTAAGGGGAATGTATTTGAACCAGTGGAATGCCTCTTTTGATCCGGAGAAATACATTCCATCTATCGTTCTGGTGTGGGTTAAGTTACCCCACCTTCATTTGCACTGTTGAGGAGATGAATATCTAAGAGCAATAGGTAATGCCATTGGGAAGTATATCAATAGGGCCTAACCAAATCCTCTACTTTTTTCTTGCACTTGTATTTGCATGGAGGTATATTTGGAAAAGGGTCTCCTAGAGGAAATCAATCTCTTAATGGATGGGTGGAACCATTTACAAAAAGTTGACTATGAACATATTTCTGTTAAGTGCAAGGTATGCCACGAGTATTGGCACTTCTCCAAAGGGTGTTAAAAAAAAATAACAGGACAATGAGAAGGGGGAAGAAGGGGACTGGAACAGGGTGTCCAAAAAGGGACAAAAAAAAAGGCCAATCTCTCCAGTACAAAACCAGCCTCAGGTAGAAACCTCAAAGAATAGATTCCAGGCCCTAGAAACTCTAGATCCTGGGCCATGAAGCGTAAAAGCTTCTTAACCGCAGTAAATACTTCTAGAATGCCCACAAATAATCCGAATCCCACATTTCGGGGGTAAATAAGATATTGATAAAATATATGATAAGATTATTACAATGTAATGAGAGGCTCTGTATAAATACAATTCCAAAGGGCACTTTTAATGGTTGTTCACAAGAGTTATGTCTCTTGGATAATTATTGTTAATTACAATTATTAATATTATTATTTAATATTTGTATATTTTAGGTTTGTTACATTGCCTTCCCCTTAAGGGAATCTTTGTCCTCAAAGATTTGTTGAAGACAAGGGTTAAGTCTGATTTTTTGTTTGAACTGTCATCTCTAGATCCTTTCTTTTAGTATTTGTGACACTTGAGGAAATGAGGCGATACGAGTTACGAATTCCACAGAAGAACTGTCGCATCGTTTCTAATGTGGTCCATCCGATATCTATTTTTATCAGAGCTATTTGATCACTTTGTGGGATGGGTCTTTTCGTTTGTTGCTTGGTATGTTGATTTGATGTTCTTTCTTGTCCGACATCGTAATTCCTTGGTGTATGTTCATTTTGACCCTGTCGTTGGTCAAAATGATGTTTATAATTGGGGTGTCGATAAGGATTTCTTGTTATTTGTTTTTCGGCTGGTTTGAATTTTTTTTTAATTGCGACGAAGACTGAATTTGAATTTATTTCTTCTTCCTCAACTTGATTTTGTTTTTTGGAGAGTCTGGATGCTTCCTTCGGATTTGTGCTACTTTGATCTCCAGTAGATTGTTATCACTCTGAATTTTCTCAAACCTTTCATCTTGTGACTTTTTGTCCTCTTTTAACTTCTTGACTTGTTCCTCTAGTTCTTGTTTAAACTTTCTGAGGTGTTGGTTTTCTTCTTGCTTTTCTAGTATTCTTCCTTCAAGGTCTTCATTTGAATGCTCCGTCTTCCGACCATGTTTCAGCTTCTTGATTTTCGTAAGTAATGTCTTGTTATGAATTCTTAGTCGAAATAGTTCTTCAGTATTGCTTGTTAATTCGTCCTTCATTTTCTTAATTTCCAACTTATGTGTCTTCTTAATGTCGTCATACTATTGCTGAAGTTTTTCCTTATGTTGTTGATGTTGCCATCTCTCTGATTCTTGATTTTCTAGCTTTTTCTGGGTTTGCATCAATTCCATATTTTTATCCATGATGAGCTTGTTTAAGCGCTTTATGTCATCTTCTAAATCGTTATTACTTCCATATGAAGATTCTTCGACATTTTTGAAGTTTCTGATTTTATCTTCCAGGTTTTGATTGTGGCTTCTTAGATGTGAAATTTCCTTATCCTTAGCTAATAAATCATTCCGGAGCTCTCGTTTTTTATTTTTTAATCTTTGATTCTCCTATTCTGCTAAATGATTTCGCATTTCTTGCGTTATAATTTCGAATTGAAGATCGATATTGGTTGCTTTAGATTCATTTAATTTGTTCAATACTGCTTGTGACCGCGATGTCATTTCTGATTTTGAATTTGCCATAATTCCTAACTTTGGACGATAACTTGGTCTTCTTTTGAATTTGACTTCTTTGTCGAGTCTTCCTTTGACTTTGGCTTCTTCGATTTGGCATCTTCTTATTAGGTTAACTAACCCTTTTTTTTCCAAAAATAATTATTATTATTTTTAAATAATAATAATTATTAATTAATTAATTAATAATATTATTATATTAATGTTTTATGAACTATATATATATAGTTTTTTTTCCAGTTTTTTTTTGGGGGGATTACGAAGAGTTCAAGCCTTGAGATAATAATAATAGCATTATTATTATTACTATAGTAGCTTGAGATAATAATAATAGCATTATTATTATTACTATAGTTATATAATAACTATAGTAAAATTCTAATAAAAAACAAGGTGTTTAATAAAATTAAATATTATTTAATAATATTTAAACCATGTACTCTTTTTAAGAAACCATGTACTTCTTTGTTTTTACATTTTCATTTTTTTTACTTCTTTTAGTTATCTTTTTTTTTTACTTTTTCTTTTCTTTTTACTTCTTTGTTTTTTTTCTTTTTCTTTTCTTTTTACTTATTTGTTTTTTTTCTTTTTCTTTTTCTTTCTATATTCTCTTTTCTTTTTACTTCTTCTTTTACTTCTTTGTTTGTACTTCTTTCTTTTTACTGCTTTGTTTTTACTTTTCTTCTTTTACTTTTCTTGATTTTTTGACAATGTACTAGATTTTAGGGAAACCCCAATGATGGTTACAAGCCAAAAAAATATATGGCCAAAGGTCGGATCAGCCAACAAGGCTCTGATACCAATGAAGCATAAAAGCTTCTTAACCGCAGTAAATACTTCCCACAAATAATCCGAAGCCCACATTTCGGGGTAAATAAGATATTGATAAAATATATGATAAGATGATTACAATGTAATGAGAGGCCCTATATAAATACAATTCCAAAGGGAACCTTTAATTGTTGTTCACAAGAGTTATGTCTCTTGGATAATTATTGTTAATTACCATTATTAATATTATTATTTAATATTTGTATATTTTAGGTTTGTTACAGGCCAAAGGAAGAATGATAAATAAGAGAAGAACCACCAAAAGGGTGAGAAAGGGATCAAAAAGTATCCAACCATGATGGACTCCTTGATTTGGGGCTGCAAGGCTTTCCTTTTATTTGGAGGTATTCTAGCCCATGCTCTTGAGCCAAACGCCCTGAGGTGAGACACATCAAGCTTATGTCCCATCCAAGCCTCGAATGAAGTCTTTCCTTCCAAGGGTTTGTGTCGTACTTTGTTCTGAACATATGCAGCACAATTAATGGCTTCATCCCATAGTTTAGGAGACAAGGACTTAGCCTCCATCATACAGGTAGCCATCTCCTTCAATGCTCTATTCTTGCACTCTGCTACACCATTCTACTGGGGTGTGTAAGGCATAGAATGTTGCATTTGAATACCATCTTCTTCACATAGTTGTTGCAGGTCCTTATTGACATATTCCCTTCCATTATTAGTCCTTAAGACCTTTATCTTCCTCCCATTGAATCTTTGAAAACTTTGAATGAATGGAACACTTCAGATTTCAACTTCAGAAAGAACACCCAACAGTACCTTGAAAAATCATCAATGAATGTTAGGACGTATTTTGATTTTCCATAGGATGGTCTAGGAAGAGGTCCTATCACATCTGAATGAACCAAATCAAGAGGATGAGCAGCTCTCCTTTCTTTTCATTTCTCATACTTGCGCTCTGCATGCTTCCCAACAATGCACCCTTTGCAAGTGCCTTTGGAAAATCTGATGCTTGGAAGTCCTTCAACCATGTTTTCTTCGCTCAATGAATGAAGATATCTATAGTTGAGGTGTTCAAACCTCTCATGCCAAATTCTACTGACCTCATTAGCATGTGACAGAAGAACATTAGGTGAGGAGTAAGGAAGAAAGTGTGAAAAATTGTATATTCTTGACTCATGATCTGCAACACCAACTGCTACCACTTTGCTTGTAGAAACTTCAAAAATTTCCACACCTTCTTGAGTGAAAATCACTCTCTTGGGCGAACTAGTGTGGATCATTTGGTACACACATGACATAGTGTCCTCAGACACATAATTTTATTAATGAAGAAGGAAAATAATTACATCACAGAGATGTGAGGGCTAAATCCCGAAAGATTACCTCACATGGAAAACTCGATGGATTTAAATATCCAAAGAGTAACAACTAATTTACCGTTACCAAAACTAACTAAGGGACACCTCACATAATCACGTGAGTGTGTAGATGCCCTTTTACATTTATTAAACTAAACTTCTATTTATTACATTTTGGATCATAATTCCTAACAATCCCCCCTTTGATCCAAAAATTCTTTTGAACAAATACCAAGTTCATTTCTAAACTTATCAAATTTGACCCTTCCAAGAGATTTTGTAAAAATATCTGCAGTTTGATCTTCTGATGGACAATACTTTGGCTTGATGATTTGTTTGACGACGAGAGCCCGAATGTAATGATACTTAGTATCCACATGCTTAGTTTTTGAATGAAAAACAGGATTTTTGGCTAACTTGATTGCTGACTGATTATCAATAAATAATGAAGTTGCTTCTTTCTGATCAACTTTGAGGTCTTGCAAAATCCTTCTTAACCAAACTATCTCACAAGCAGCTTCCCAAGCTGAAATATATTCTGCTTCTGTTGTAGAATTTGCAATTGTATCCTGCTTTTTACAACTCCATGCCACTGCAGCTGATCCCATATTCATTAAGTAACCTGAAGTAGATGCCCTGTCATCAACATCTCTAGCAAAATCCGCATCTGAATAGCCAACAAGCTTGAAATTTTTGTTTCTTTTAAACTCAAGTCCAAAATCCTTTGTTCCTTGAAGATACCTTAACACCCTTTTTGCTGCATTCCAATGACTTTCTCTAGGTTCCTGCATATATCTAGAAAGTATGCTAACTGCATAAGATAGATCAGGACGAGTATTCATCAAGTAAATGAAACATCCAATTAACTGTCTATATCCAGTACAATTTACAAGTTCCCCCCCTTCAAACTTAGAAAGTTTTAAATTTTGCTCCATGGGAGTAATCGCTGGTTTACATTCCTCCATTCCAAACTTCTTCAATAATCCAGATATGTACTTAGCTTGAGAAATAAATATACTTCCTTCCTGCTGCTTTACTTCAACTCCAAGATAGTAATGAAGTAAACCCAAGTCTGTCATTTCAAAACCTGTTTGAAGTTCTTTCTTAACCTGAAATATATGATCATTATTGTTACCTGCTATGAGAAAATCATCAACATACATAACCAAGATGACTAAGTTGTGTTCCTGGATTCGAACATACAAAGTATCATCTGACTCACTACGAAGAAAACCAACTTTCTGTAGGTAGGCATCCATTTTTGCATACCAAGCTCTGGGAGCTTGTTTCAATCCATACAATGCCTTAACTAGTTTACAAACTTGATTTTCTTTCCCTGGAACCTCAAAACCAGGAGGTTGAGTCATATAAACATCCTCTTGTAGATCACCGTTTAGAAATGCACTTTTTACATCCATTTGATGCACTTTCCATCCATTTTGTGCAGCTAAAGCTAGCACAATCCTGATAGTATTCCATTTCACTGTTGGAGCAAAAGTTTCTTCATAATCAATCCCTTCTTTCTGAGCAAAACCCTTTGCCACCAATCTTGCCTTATATTTATCAATATCTCCATTTGCTTTGTACTTAATTCTGTAAACCCACTTACAACCAATGGGTTTAACATCACGTGGACAATCAACCATTTTCCAAGTCTGATTCTTCATTACTGCATCATACTCACTTTGCATGGCCATTTTCCATTCATCATACTCAACTGCTTCATTAAAAGTAGTTGGTTCAACAACTGAAAGAGCAAAATTTTCTGAACCCGTATTAGAACTCCTTGTACCTGTTTTGCCTTTTTCATCAGACTTAACATCCTGAAGTAACTTAGTTGCCCATTTTGGTTTCTTCTTTTCAATGTTAACTTGATTTGAATCATCCAAGTTAACTTGTGAAGAATTCAAAGTATCTTCAACCTGTTCCAAGGTGTCTTCAACCTGTTCATCATCCTGTACTTCTGAAGTGAGATCAAACCATTGTTCATTCCTTGTCTTATTTAAGTGTTGCATCCTTAATTGTTCCTTAGTTACTTTTTCCTCTAAGTGAATAAGTTGTTTTTCAACCTCTTCTACACTTAAACTTTCAGTTTCATCAAAAATCACATCCCTGCTGACAATAAACTTTCCATATGACAGAAGCCTATACCCCTTTTTCTCATTAGAATAACCAATCAACATGCACTTAACACTTCTAGACTCTAACTTCTTTCATTTTTCTTTTGGGACAAGTGCATAACAAACTGAACCAAAAACTCTCAAATGTTTGACCATAGGTTTGAATCCATACCAAGCCTCAAAAGGAGTTATTCCATCAAGTGATGATGAAGGAGATCTATTCCTCAAATAAACTGCTGTATGAACTGCTTCTGCCCAATAACATGATTTCAACCCTTTGAAAAATAACATTGCTCTAGCCATGCCCAATAAAGTCTGATTCATCCTTTCTGATACTCCATTTTGCTGTGGAGTATAAAAATTGGTCAACTGTCTTTTAATCCCTTTTTCCTGACAATAAGTCAAAAAATGATTTGATGTAAACTCACCACCATTATCAGTTCTCAAAGTAGCAATCTTTTCCTTTGTTGCTGTTTCAACCAAATTTTGAAATGACTGAAACTTTTCAAACACTTCTGATTTTTCCTTAAAAAAATACACCCAAACCATTCTGCTAAAATCATCAATAAACAACAAAAAATATTTACAACCACCAAGTGAAGTTTCCAAAGGACCACAAACATCACTATGAACAAGCTGTAATCTCCTTGTTGCTCTCCAAGTGCTTTTTGAAAAAGCTATCCTTCTCTGTTTGCCATAAATGCAAGCTTCACACTTTGCATTTTCCTTCCGAAAAGTAGGCAACCCCTTTACCATTCCTTGTTTTTGAAGCTGTACAAGACTATCAACATTCAAGTGCCCAAAACGAATGTGCCACAATCGGATAGGTGAAACATCAGTTTCAACTAAACCTGCAAATTCCTTCAAACGTTCCTTTGATCTAGGAATGACTGTTCCCTTGAGTGAAAATACAAGTACTCCTTATGACACCAACAATGCTCCTTATGAGTCTATAAAAAAAAATTTCTGCAGAGATTCTTTTTAGCCCAAAAGAATAGGAAGCATTAATCTTTTCATCATTCTTTTTTTTTTCTTTTTTTCAGCCCAAAAAAATAGGAAGCATTAATCTTTTCAGCATTTTTTTTTTTTTTTTTCAGCCCAAAAAAATAGGAAGCATTAACTTACGGTTAAAATTTCGCTATTCCAAAACCTTGAAAGTCACCTTCTTCAAACAACCTTTAGCACCTTCCAACCAGGTTTCAACCAGACCAAGCTTCAACCGCGTGCTCTGATACCACTTTGACAAAGTGTCCTCAGACACATAATTTTATTAATGAAGAAGGAAAATAATTACATCACAGAGATGTGAGGGCTAAATCCCGAAAGATTACCTCACATGGAAAACTCGATGGATTTAAATATCCAAAGAGTAACAACTAATTTACCGTTACCAAAACTAACTAAGGGACACCTCACATAATCACGTGAGTGTGTAGATGCCCTTTTACATTTATTAAACTAAACTTCTATTTATTACATTTTGGATCATAATTCCTAACAGCACAGAGGATATTTGCTGCAAGATTAGGCACATACAACACATTACTGAAGTACCCATTGTCTAGATTGATCTTCCCAATACCTTTCATTGGGATCTCTGAATCATCACCCATGAGAATAGGAGGGCCATTGTGAGGTTAAAGAGTAGAGAAAGTTTCTCTCGTGGAAGCCATGTGCCTTGAGGCACCTGAATATATGATGAAAGATCAAGAATATTCTGAGGTACTATCCATCAATGCATGACATCTCTCCTTGTCTTCAGAAACACCATCCTTCTTCTTTGAAGTTTCTGGAAGAGGAATGTTGTTCTTATGGAGGAGATGGATCATCATATCAATGGTCTTCTTCATGTATGCACTTTCAGGGTGCCAACCCTTTTGACAATAAGTGCATTTGGTCTTCTCTTTCTTCTTTCCTTTCTCCTTAAAAGGATTCGAACCCCCATAAGAAGATTTAGGCTTCTCCTTGTCTTTCTTCTTCTCTTGTTGCTTCGAACCTTTGGGATTTTGCTTCCCCTTTGCTTGCTTCAAATCACCAGTTGCAAGAACTTGTCCTTTAGTTTGATGGCACCCATTAGAACCAATTTATCTTGTTCTTGTGTAAGCATCTCCATGAAATCTTCCAAAGATGGCATCTTCCAGTTTCGAATAGTGAGTTTGGTGGAATGGAATGTTGAAACAAACACAGAGTACTCAGGACCCAACTTCAAAAGTATGGAAAAAAACAGTTTTTCATCCTTCTTTTCAATTCCACATTGCTTGAGCTGCAAAACCAAGGATTTGAACTTGGTGAAGAAGTATTGGATGGTTTCGAAACTACTTGGACTCAATGAGATCAACTCATTTTCAATTTGGTGGCCCCTCAGCTCATCAATATTCCAAATCAGTGACTCAAGCTTGAACCACACTTCATTTAGAGTAGTGAGACTGTCTACATGAAACAAGAGGTCTCTTGAGATGTTGAGACAACGAATGTCAAAAGCCTCATCCATTCTGTTGAAGAACTTCGACTTCTTTACTGCAGAATTCAGCTCATTCTCAATCCCCATGGTAAATATGTAGATACCCTTGTATCTCAGCTGAATTATCATTTCATCCTTCCACTCAAAGTAGTTGAATGGAGTGAGCAAGATGACGTGAGACTGTTCCATTTTGTATCTTGCGCACTAGCTGACAAAGAATACTGTAAACCTGCAATGTAAACACTCAATCACTCAGGAGGGGATCCTAACTAGCTAATTCGAACCCTGCATTGACAGAATTCACATTCAGGAGCGCATCACACCCTAGGTAGACTCCAAATAATTGCTCTAATCATTAGTACAAAATGAGAGATAAATGACTAAAAAAACGACCAAAATCCGCATATAAATGACCACTTTTGAGTTGGTGACCATTGGTAGCAAATTAGCAGTCATTTATCACGCGACAAAAAATGTGGTCATATTTAGCTTGGTCATTTATAGCTTATCTTGTGGTCATATATTTTGTCATATATTTGGTCCTTAATTGTGATAATTAATGACCAAATTTATGACTACATTTTTTGTCATGTGATAAATGACCGCTAATTTGCAACCAACGATTGCCAACTCAAAAGTGGTCATTTATATGCATATTTTGGTCATTTTTTTTGTCACTTATCTCTCATGTTGTACTGGTAGTCGTTTATATGCAAATTTTGGTCATTTTTTTAGTCATTTATATTTTTTTAGTGGTTTCAGAATATATATAGGACACGGAGGAATCGAACCACCAACCTCCTGCCTATAAGGCAGGTACTCTGCCATTGAGCTAAAACCCTTAAATGTTTAACACTATATGTTGGACTTGCCTCAGTACTCTTAAGGTAGGAATTTCTAAGCTTTATGTTGTTCTTCAGTTGATATTCAATTGCTCGCTAGATGTTTTTTCATTGTTTGAATTCCCCAATGATCTATCTTGCTTGATCCTCGCCTGGTTTTGACAAAAGCATGGATATGGACATGGATATAGTGATCTATTTTGCTCTCCCCTTAGAATCTCTATTGTTTGCTAAGTGCTAAAAAAAAACGTAGCTTAAAAGTTCTTGCCATCACTCCACCAACTTTGTTGTATTGTTGCTTTACCTTCAGTCATTATCAGTAACGCACAAACAACTACCATGTTCCCTCCAAACTATGAATCCAATGACAAGGACGTAATCTTGTAGGATATTGAGATTATTTTTGTTTTATGTAGCAGTATCTGTCAACATTCAATATAAGTTACATTCAAACATAATGTACATATGTCCATTTGTAACTCAACGTAAAGCAAGGTAAACTCATGGAGGCTTATATGTTTCACAAATCTTTCCAACATAGGATAACTCATACAACCAATCACTGAAAAATTAAGAATGTAATTATTTTATTGCCTTGAGAGTAAACGAAATGGTCGCCTCCTTTTGAATGTAGCATTTTGAACAAGTATTACCCAGAAGTGAAAAAATTCAATTTAGCCTTCAATGCAGTTATGCATATATTAGAACCTTACAAAAGGTACCACATATAATGCTATGAAGAAAGAATGGCCAAGCTTCCAAAAACATGGCTTCACACAAAAAAGGATGCAATGATGTAGACTTATGACTTAGAAGAATTGATGTCTGGTTGTTGAAGCCCATATTTTAAGAAATGAAACATCCATATGTGAGTATCTCACTAAAGAATCATTTTCAATATTGTTTAGAGGTCAAGATCAAGAAACTGAAATATGTTTTCATCATCTGCATAAATATGGTGGCAACCTGTGGTTATAATGTCACATCTCGTGAAAATTTTTATCATGTTCGCAGGACATTGAATCTTAAAATTTGTGGTGAATGGAGAACTGACCCACAGGCTTCCACATCTATGGAGGTCAAAACTACTGCACCTCTCTTTTCATAGAATTTTTCTCTCCAATATTTAACATTCCCACTTGAGACAAAGGAAGCTTATTTGGGGAAATCAATGAACCCTAGAGAGCACTTATGCCCATACTTTGATGAATCGAGTTGCAAAGAGCCCAAGAACTAGAGTCACTCCAAATGAAGCATGTAACCGGACACAGTAATACTTGGCCATAAATATATCTATCTTGTCCTGCAGAGATGGAGATGCATGAAACGTACAATTTATCACCATGGTAATTAATGAGAACGAGACATAAATTTGCAATTAAACAAAACTTTGGTACATAGAAGTTAGTTGGGAGTTGCCACATGACACTTACATTGTGATTTTCATGAACAAAGTCGATCAAAAACTTTCCAATGGGTATAGTTAACAAGGAGAAGAACTGTCATCAATATGATGTCAGTAGATAAGATTGCAATCCTCCTCTCCATGATATATCCTCCACATCGATTTGAAAGAAAACACAAGTGTGAAATTCTCAAAATAATTATTAAGGCCAAAAATACTTACAGCGCAAGTTAAGGGAAGAGTCTTCGATGCAACAAATGCACACAAAAGAGAATAAAGAACTATTACACCATATATTACAACTTCAGATCCTCTCTTTGTACCAATCCTAACCTGCTTTTGTTATAGGTCAACATGATGAAATTGGATCAACTGATAGGACTTTGGTTGTCCATCAGAGTCATCTCTTCATGAGGCATTACACTGTTCATCAAGATATTTTGTAAAATCTTTTGAATGATGAAGCTAGAAAAATCAAGTATCAAAACAATATTCTGACAATTCTTAACTCTAATTATGTTTTTACTGGCCTGGTTCTACCTATCCTTTATATATTACAGTAAATTACATGGCTCTATAAAGGATATGGTAATTACCAGGGGAGACATTTTTCCAACCTCCTGATATCCATCAATCTAACCTATTCAAAACAAGTGTTAGCTCATATCGCTTTTAATTTCAATTTTGATAGAATATCGACCAACTAGTCATTATTGCAAATAAAATCAATGAACATCAACAAACAAACAACCTTATTTTAATCAAATAGAGAGAGATCAGAAGAAAACATAACGCAAAGGAAATCAAAAAGTCAAATCTTAGAATCTGATGACTACTTCACAGAGTCTTGTAAAGTTTTCCCACCAAATTAAGAAAACATAGTTCAAATAATCGTGTTAACATGACACTTATAGGGAAAGAGTTTCCCATGAGAGGGAGTATCCAAAAAATGACGTTTCCCAATATGACAAAGATACTATAGATGTGAAATTATGCAATTCTAAATAGTTGAGTTGTAGTGATTATGGGCATGCTTTGCAGGTAGACAGTCAAAACCCTTTCCAACAACTAGACTGTAGATAAATTTGACTCGATGTGAAATTATTCTGTTCCATTCAAGGTCAAACAAAAAAATTTTGAACATAGAATTAGCACACAACTTCTCTACAAAAAAACCCATCAAAATCCAATATCTTCCACCTCGTATTTCTTTTGTTTGTATTTTCATGATCTGGTAAGTCCAAAATTTTGTCAAGGCACCAAATCTATTAATATATATATTCCACTGTATTTTGTAACTTTACTAGGTTTCCCATTTCATTAATAAAGTATTATTCCATTTATTTGAAGAACACCTCTTCATAAACATAAACTATTCAAGATCTTTGTTGGTAGAACGATAGAGCTTCACTTTCATAAACTGAGCTTAGAATATTTGTCATGATACTGCTATCTATTTATCTATAATAGTAATGGGAATTTAAATCTTTATATGAATAAGCCAGTGTCTAGACTCTATTCCTTTGCATATAGAATTACTTTTCAAAAAATCTTGTTAAAATACACATGATTATGTTAGGTTTCAGTCTCAAATCCCGATCAAATATATACATGATTATATGCTGCTATAACATCCTGATCAAATATATACATGATTATATGCTGCTATAACATCCTGATCAAAATGTCCCGCTTGCAGCGTGGGGTGTACCCAGAACAAAGGAAAATATTTCCTACTAAATATAAACATAAACTATTAAAGATCCTGTGTTGCTAGAAACATAGAGCTCCACCTTTCATGAGCTGGAACTCATAAATTTTGTCTTGATATTGCTATCTGTTTATCTGTAATAGTAATGGGGACTTGCATATTAATATGAGTAAGCCAAAGTGTCTAGAATCTATTCCTTTGCATATAGAATTATTTTCCAAATAAATCTTGCTAAAATATACATGATTTTCAGTCTCAACGTCACACAGAGACAATAGCAACAAGAGGATACTAGGCATCTTTCCAAAGAATATTGTCTTGAACTGTCGAATTGAATACATAAATCCCTTGATAAGGCATTTTTCTCTCACAACCTTCTGCTCCAACCATCATTTTTGGGATAATCGAGATTCAGGTGGGGCCACGTCTCTTGATAATATTCAGATTAAAGGCTGTTAGACTTTAGGATGTCAAAGGGTGTTGTTTCAAATCATGGGAAGCAAAAGAGATTATGGACATATGTTAAGGTTACCTGCCACTTCATACTATTAAGGAATCAACCTTAATAATTCTCTCTCTTCATTTCTTTAAGTTCACATCAAAGGGAGAATACTCTCTCTTCGAAATAATAATAATGACCTCAGGTTGAAAGCAATTTAATCTACACTAAGTGAAGTACGAATTAAGCCAGTCCAGGAGCCTTTCAGTGCTGTAGTTTTGAGAGTATTTGTGAAGTACGAATTAAGCAAGTCCAAGAGCCTTTCATTGTTGTATTTTTTAGAGTATTCCTCGGCTGGCAATCTTGGAACAGTAGAATGCAATGAGTGTGATTCAGATTTTGGACAATGACTGAAAGTTGGCTTGTTGTGATGAATGGTGGATCGATAATGCAGAGCCTGATTCCATGGTCTTAACTGATGGTTTGGGCCACCAGTAGGAATCCCTAGCATGCCTTGGTAGAACAGACGTCACCTAGGCCTGTGTGAGTAAGGTAACCCTAAGAGATGGAAAGTATGGAAACATTGGTATCTATCATTGAGGATTTGTATCGACACATTCTAACAAGGATGCAACGTGCAAGGGATATAAAGTTCATGGCAGTTACAACTTCGGTCTATACCATCTGCTCTATAGACCATATATGTGCCAAATTGCATGGTATTCACTAGCAATTCCAAATCACTCCATGTTATTATAAGATTCTATGTTTCACGGTTTCGCATGAGGAGGGACCCACAGTTTAAATCGACATATGTCCATACTTAGATCACTCCCTTATATTGATTCAACGATCTTTATCAGTCATACTGGAACCTTCAAGTAATATTATTCATCATCAAATTTAATCTTGGAAAGCAATAAAGATATCGATAAAAATCAAATGTGCGGACTGCAAAAAAAAACTTAGAATATTAGACCACAGGGAAATTAAACTAGAAATTTTATTACTTTGGAGTTATGAAAGGAAGATAGCTAAAAAATTACCAACATTCACATCATCAAGATAACTGTTATGGAAAGTGGACCGTTGGTGGTGATTGTGTTCTTTACTTAGGCAGTTATGTCTTCGGCAAAAACGTCGAGGTCGTTGGTGTCTCTGTCAAAGTAGACAGTAATCTATGGGACGTCTTTGTGAGCAGGCATAATTCCAAACTAATGTTTCCAAGGGGTACCACCACATTAACTAAAGCAACCAAACGAACACGAGTTGGAGCTCCAAATACGTATCTTCATGAACTGAGAGGTATGCGAGACTATATATTCAAAACCCCATGCAGAAATCGATAGTGTAGTATATGCATAGTTGGAATGACATCAGTTGAAAATCCAAAGGCTACTACCGATTGAGCAGGTACACAATAGTCTAATAGCAAATCTCTATGTATTGTCCCCTAAGATTATAACACAATTGAAATGGGATTCTTTGCACTACGATTTTACCCTGTTAATGAGCTTAAGAACCCTTTGAATCTTTCAAAACACAAAGCAAACATATTCAACAACGAGCTTGAGTAGCTCCCGAGGATCACCCTATTATGATTATGGATCCTAGTCTCAATCCCAAGGCCAACCGCGAGAAGATGATCGAAATCATGTTCGAAACATTTCGCACCCTTGACTCATATATTGCGATCAAGCGGTGATTTTGATGTATCCCTGTGGACGAGCCACAAGAATTGTATTGGATTCTGGAGATGGGTTTACCCATGTGGTTCCCATCTACGAAGGGTACACTCTCCCGCATGCCATCTGCAGATTGGATTTGGCAGGCAGTGACCTGACGAAAATGCTCATGAAAATACTGACAGAAAGAGGCTATACCTTCATAACCATCGCAAAATGAGGAATCGTACGATACATGAAGGAGAAGTTGGCCTACGTTGCCATGGATTTCCAGCAAGAGAAGGAGATCGCTAGAAATTCAACTCCCATGGAGAAAACTTATAGACCCTCCGAATCTCGATGAGATGTTGGATTCCCTTCTGTGGTCAAAATCACGCCCAGTGTCTTCAAGGAATCACTTCATTAAGAGTCAAGTAATATTATTCTAGTGAGTCTGACCCACATATCTCTTTCATTGGTGTACTGAACTACAGGTCTGTTGCACGGTTGTAACTACCTACATTTGACAAGATAGGATATCCACGAGGGAGTAGAGCTAGGATTATGGGGTTTCTATTAACCCTAGAGTACTATAGTTGCTGTTACAAACATATTTTAATAGATCCACTATCCCACAGGAACTTCATTTGTTTGTTGAGGGATTTGAATCGTTTTACCACTAGATTTGGAGTTATTCTTGGTTTCATTTTATGACAAAAATTATACACGCCATTCAACTAGTAATATCTTTTTAAGACAAGGTTAAAAAATGGGATTCGATCTCTTATAGGTGCGCATAGCCATAGTCCCACAAGAAGGAGAGGTGATGGGGAATTTGTAGGAATCGAATAAATAGAAAGAGATATATAACACAAACAAATTACCTACTACATTATTGGAAAAACCGTTGAATGAAACCACCCACAACAACCGTAGAAGCATTAGAGTGCAATTCACAAACTTTATGTCTGCGATGGTAGTGTTTGGCAGTGCTCAAGTTTGCTTTACAACCCTCTGCCTGGAATTGGGGTATCTGCGAGCCTATACATGGTGAGATTCCTGTCCTGCAAAAACGATTTCCATGACCGGTTTCTTGGGAAGTGATGTTGGAATATGTAGTTGATCCTGCCCCAGCTAGGTTAAGTCCCATTCTGATCGGGAAGAAATCCAGCTCTTCCTCTGCCTTAATGAAGAAGCAGTTGTGGAATAACTAGCCTCTCTTCTCTATTACACCATGGGGCTGCTCAAGGGCAGTGTGATCACTACTACACCCAAGCCTCCACATTGAACAAGGGTCAACAAACTGATCTTTCCAGTGTAGTCCTGGTGAATCGAAAAAGGTTGAAGAATTTCGAGATAAGGCAGACGTAGGAGACCCTTGTGGTTTTCATTTCAATATGAAGCTAGAGAGATCGCTACTCTACACTCCCGCTTACAGCTTTGACATTTGCAATAGATTCTTTATCGAAACCCTAAAACAACTGAGCTGAAAACAACACTCAGAGGGTTAATTGTTCCAACATTAACCCTAAAGCCATTAAACTACTCATTCATAACCAGTCAAGGGTGTAAAAGGGATCCATAGATTTTAGCTTCACTGCTAAATTGTTCATGAGACCAAGAAACTGGGAATTGTCTGGGAAATCACGAGAGCTCAGTGAATAACCCAACTCATGATCACAACCAGTGCAAGTTTGCAATTGGCAGATGAACAAATAGAGTCTAATATTCCCACGTTCCTCAATCTATATCTCGTGGTGAGATTTTCGTTTAAGATGTGACGGCTTTTGCCGTGGCCAGCACTAAGGGAAGGAGGAGGGTGTATGTCATTTTCCTTATTTTATCTCAACTAGATTTCACACCAAATTCAGTGGAAAAATACATAATCCTTTCAACCACTTCTATCCAGGATGTCCGGAACCAACAACTCGAATCCATCTAAGGAAATTGCATTTCAATAATAAAATTTAAACATAATACACATATACAGACCCATGCTTTAAACTTTCGTTATTCATAAGTTGATTTATAAGAGAATTTACATAGCAAACAATTAATCCCATGTTGATCTAAATAAAACATGAGTAATAACACATATTTTATTTATCAACCATCCATTCCACAACACAGAGCTAGATTCGGTTCATTAGCAAATTTAAATAGCATGAAACTAGTAACATTTCTTAAGTGAATAGCGAAAACATTAATCAACTAGGGTGCTGACCTGATCGTTGAAGACGTCACCAGAATTTGTGCCACATCATGGCATGATTTTTTTGTAATCTTCATCCACAACCAGAGTGCCCCCAAGTCAGTTCCCCATAGCCCTCAAACCCTCCTCCAACCAGCACTCAAGGGTTATCCAAGTAGCTTGACATAGACAAGGTTAATTCCTTAGTGGCAGGGTTGAATAATGGAGTCCATAGTCTTAATGACAACAACAAAAATAAAGATATTTAATCCTAGGACAAATAACAACAACTTAGAGAAGCATTTTCATAATTTTCCAACTAAAATGAGAAGAGGGTAAAAGGCATCTACTTGTTGGTAATTTTAGATTACAAATTTGAACAAAAGGGAAAAGCGCACCTTCTTGGTCCTTCTTAAAGGTAGATTCACGACAAAAGATGTCGGCAAAGAATCACTGCTTTTACCCAGGTAACTTGCTCCTTTAAAGCAGCAGCCTTCTGAACTATTCTATAGGAGTTGTGATCTTGTGTAATCATACATTTTTGGCTGGCCTCACAGTACGAAGCAGATCGATCTTAAACTATGTAAAAACATACCAAAAAAGGCCCAAACCTAGATCTCCATACAACCCCGCAAATTCTCTGTCTAACCTGACCATTTTGAGCTTTTATGCAAGTATTCCATTCGAGCTTGTAGATCTATTGGAGTTTCCCTTTGAAAAATAAAATTTTCATTTACCCTTTTTCCCTCTCAATCTCTTTTTCTAATCTATCCATTCCTGCTCATGCTCTTTTCTCTATTTTATCTTCTTTTAATTTATTTTCCTCCTGTCTTATATTTATTTTAATTTTTTCAAATTTATTAATACTAATATTAATATTAATATATTACATATAATAACTATATTATATTAGTATTATCTATTATATAGCATAATAATATATTAACTATACATAATATTATATTAATATTACATATAATATATTATATATAGTATATTAATATGATAGTGGCTGGAGGAGATGGGAAGCGAGGCTGCAATGGAGGTAGGGTTACGCATCTGAGAAGGGTAGCTGGGAGCTACCAGACGCGGTAGGGGAGAGGTCCTATGGACCAATCCTCTCCCTGTCACCTCAACGAAGACTGTACTGGAAAACGATGGAAGGAGGGCGTTTCTTGGGGAAGGGTTTGATTATTCTATTGTGCCGTTGCTAGTTTTGGTTTGTTTTGTCATGGTTTTGGAGCTTGTGTCGGTGAACTGGGGTTATTGGTAGGGTTTGCAGCTGTGCTCAGGGTTTATGGCTTCGGTGGAGGAAGTGGACATGGCAGACTTCTCTGGTGACCAGCTGGAGGCACATGGTGTTTGGGGGGTGCCAGGTGGAGGGCAGATGGAGGGCCTGGAAGGAAACCCATTGCTGGGGCCTGTTGGTACTGATACAACCGGTTTGGGGTAGGTGAGGCCGATTAATGGATTCTCACCCTCGGAATACTTGACATTCTCCCCTCAAAGCTTGTTGCTGGAAAACCTGGAAAATGATGGAATGTCAGTGGATTTTCTGGGTAGTTCGAGCTGGAGGGAGGCTGGAGACTTTTTTGCTTGGAACCTAGGGTTCCCGGCGTCTGGTTTGCAGGCTGGTTTCGAAGAGGCGGTCGGTTTTGAACTGATTGCGGATGAGGGTGTGGCTCGACAGGTACAGCAGCTGGTTGGGACGGTTGGTGGTGGAACTGAAGTGGATGTGAGAGTGCCACTGGAGATTTCTGAACATCGTGGTTGTGGTAGCCCTACTGATTTTGTTGGGTCTCCGCGGGATAAGGTGGGGGTTGTATCCGGGGTTGGGGATGCACGTAAGGGACCTAGCAGGCGTCGCAGGAGGAGCTGGATTAAAACCCGCATTGTGGGTAGTTATGCTGTAGGCGAGGATATTGCCTGGGAACGTATCCTTGAGATGTCTCGTCTGACGCTGGTGGGTAGGGTTATGGGAAGAAATTTTGCCCAACCTACTGTGATGGAATGGGTGGATTCACACTGGCGCGAGGTGTTACGCTACACACCTGAGGTGGATATGCTGCTCCGGGGGTGGTTTGCGGTGGTGCTACATTCGGAGGTAGATGTGCACAAAATTCTTCACAGGAATTGGCACTTGAATCATTCGCCGGTATTGTTGAAGCCCTGGCATCCACTCTTTGATGCTAGTCGGGAGAGAGTTGATTTGACTCCGGTGTGGGTTAGATTGCCGGGTCTTCCTCTGCATTTCTGGGATATTTGCCATTTTCGTAAGATTGGGGATATTTTGGGAAACTTTCTGGAAGCGGATCTCTCCTTTATGGAAACGCATTACAAGCAGGTTGCAAGGATTTTGGTAAATTTAAATATTCGTGAAGGACTACCGGAGTTCATAAATCTGGAATGGGGGCCTGTTAGTATTCCCCAGATGCTGGATTATGAGAATGTACCCTTCAGATGCCGGCGATGTCATGTCTATGGACACCCGACGACTGATTGTCATCTATCGGTTCGCACTCTAAATGGGGGGAAGGAAAACCCTTCTGGTATAGCAGTTATGGAAGAACCACTGGACCTATTGAACAAAGAATCAACTGTGAAGATGGACTTGGGGGGGGACCGGACTGACGAGGGTTTGGAACCTTCTGGGTAGGAATAAGATGCGGTTCGGGACATTCTTGCTGGATACATCAATACTCCTGCGGATGACATACTTGGTTCCGCTTCAGTAGCTGTGGCTGAAGTGCCGGGACCTTCTTATTCGGGTATTCCTTCTTTCTCATTAACATCCTCTGTACATTTTTATATCAATCGGTGCTCTATGGTTGGGCTTGATTGGGTAGAGGGACTAAAAAATTTATCAATTTCGGGGCATTCTGAGACTACTCCCCTTACATTTATTTCGCCCCCTTGTGGGAGCTTCAATTACTCGGTCGGTGAACCTTCTGTTCACAACCCTGAATTGCCTCCTCTTCTGTTGGAGGACAAATTGACACCTATTGAACCGGATCCTGGGAAGGTGGATGTGTTTTCCGAGCCCTCCTCACCCGAATCATCTGCTTCAGGGTATAACCTTCGCTCATGCACTAAGATTTCTGGAGGGGGGTTGGGAAAAGTGAAGGTGCCAGTTCGGAGAGGCAGAGGACGTAGGTCTCATTTATCTAAGGCACAAAACATAGCCAAAATGGATCTTCGGGATGGGAAACAAGTCTCGATTGAGAGGGAACTTAGAGCAGTGAATGCCCGGACGAATGTTCGGATATGAAGATCATGTCCTTTAATTGTCGGGGTCTGGCTGGGCCTAAAAAGAAATCAGCCTCCATGAGGGTGCTTACTCTTGAACACCCTAATGTGATTCTGCTACAAGAGACATTAGGGTTAGGTTCTATCATCAAGGAGAAATTGGAACTTTGGTTGGCAGGTTGGACCTTTGTGACTCTGGATGTTAGGGGTCGCTCTGGGGGGTTGGCTGTGGGATGGAAGAATTGTGCGATTAAACTGATTAATGCTTGGGGGATGGCTTCTGTGTTGGGACCTGATTTTCTCTCTGTTGATTTGGGTACTTGCTTCACTGTGGTTAATGTCTACGGGCCCTATGTAAATAGAGCTTCTTTCTGGGATTCTCTACTGCAGGATCAGCTCTTGGATGGTGAATCGGTTGTGGTGGGGGGTGATTTAAATTTCACATTGGGGCAATCAGAAATTTGGGGCCCTCAAGCACATGTGGGTCCATTGGCAGGATACTTTCAACAGAAGTTGGTTCGTAAGAACCTTTTGGATATTGAACCTATCAAGCTGAAACCCACTTGGAGGAATAACAGGAGTGGAGAGGCTCGGGTGGCAAAGAGACTGGACCGGTTCCTGGTGGCTGAACAACTGGTGGACAGGTTTCTACAGATCGGGCAGTGGGTAGGGAGCGGAGGGGATTCTGATCACTTCCCTATCTTTCTTGAGATCGGAAGAGGACCTATCAATCCACCTAGCTCTTTTAAGTTTAATAAAAATTGGCTCAGTGATGATTCCTTTAAAAGTCTCTTTCTGGACCTATGGAGGTCGTATGATGTGGATCATGAACGTACTGGGGCATTTCAGTTCGTTGAGAACATTCAACGTTTAAAAGGAGCTGTCAAAACTTGGGCTATTGCAAAGAAAATTAGGGAGGATATTGAATTGAAACAGATAGAGGATGAACTATTACAGATCTATGATGGGGATGGAGGGGGTCTTTTGAATCTGGATTCCAAGGTTGAAATGGCCAGGCTGGAAGGCATAAGAAATAACCTTTTGATGGAAAAGGAGGAAACCTAGAGACTCAAGAGTAGGGCGATCTGGCTGGAATGTGGGGATGAGAATACTAAATTTTTCCATGCATACGCAAGGGGGAGGAAGGCGGTCAATACTATTTGGAGCTTGAAAGATGAAGCAGGCACTGAACACTTTGATTTTGAAGGCAAAGCTCGTTGCGGGGTGGGACATTTCCAGAATTTATTTAAGGCTCCAGCACAGGCCTCTATTGCAGAAGTTATTAGGATCGCTCAATTATTTCCTCGTTTTGCTGAGGAGGAGGATAACAGGAGACTGATGTGGGCAGTAACTGAGGAGGAGTTGAAGGAGGTCGTTGGAAGTTTTCAGAAGGACAAGAGCCCCGGGCCAGATGGATGGACAGTTGAATTCTTTATGGAACTATATGAGATTGTGGGGCTGGATCTCTTACAGGTGGTAGAAGATACTCGATTGAATGGGAAGTTACCTGCATGTTTCAATTCTACCTTTATAGCCCTCATACCAAAGACTGATAATCCGGTTACTCTCTCTGAGTTCAGACCTATTTCTCTGTGCAATTGTATCTACAAGATTGTTTCGAAGGTCATTGCTCGGAGACTCAAGGTATCACTTTCTGAGCATATTTCAGCTGAACAATTTGGTTTTCTTGAAGGTCGGCAGATACATGAGTCTATAGGGGTGGCATAGGAAGGACTACACAGCATGAAGACTCGGCATATCAAAGGAGCTATTCTTAAAATTGATTTGTCCAAAGCATACGACAAGGTGAGTTGGATTTATATCCGACTTCTACTAACACATTTGGGTTTTGGTATCAATTTTATTAGATGGATCATGTCTTGTATAACTACTGTATCATTCTCTGTGCTATTGAATGGAGCGGCCACTCCTTTTTTTCATGCGGAAAGAGGCCTTAGGCAAGGCTGTCCACTTTCCCCACTACTCTTTCTGCTGGTGGCAGAAGGTTTGAGCAGGGCTATACTTGATGCTAAATTACATGGTAGATTTAATGGCATTAGCATTGGGGAGCAGTTATTTGTTACTCACCTATTATTTGTGGACAACATTATCATCTTCTGCTCAGGAGATCGAAGGGATACTCGGGCTTTGAAGGAGATCTTGGAACTTTTCTCTAAAGCTACAGGGATGGATATCAATGCTGATAAGTCCACTCTATCTATCCATCTGCTTCGGCCGGATGAGGAGCGGGCACTTGTTGAGAATTTCCCATTTAAATTATCTAATCTTGATGAGGGATTGAAATATCTGGGATTCTCCCTAAAATCTAATGTATATTTAAAGAAGGATTGGAGATGGCTAATAGGTAAGGTGGAGAAAAGATTGAATGTTTGGAGTCACAAGTGGATGTCGAGAGCTGGCAGGTTGGTTCTGGTTAAGGCCGTCTTAGAAGCCATTCCAGTTTATTGGATGTCTTTGTCGTGGATACCCAAAGGAATCCTTGAACATATCAGGTGGTTGTGCTTTAGATTCCTGTGGAGTGGTAAGAAGGAAGGGCAGGTAACCCCTTGGGTCAACTGGAAGCGGATTGCAGTACCTAAAGGTCTTGGGGGTTGGGGATTAAAAAACATCTTTCTGTTTGCTCAAGCATTGGCAGCTAAGGGAGGTTGGAGACTTACCAAGACTAACAGTTTATGGACCAGGGTTATAAAAGGGAAGTATCTATCAGACATGACTCTAGATGAATGGATTACGAGCCCTCAGAAATCACATGCTAGGGGATCCGTGATCTGGAAGGCAGTGGTAAAATCCTTTTCACTGGTGGAGAATAACCTGGCTTGGCATGTGGGTAATGGAGAAAAGGTGAGAGTTGGCAGAGATCCATGGATCGGGAGTGAACAATTACATTTGATTCCTGATAATGTTGTTTATACTTTGGAATATAGGGGCATTATCACTCTTAATCATTTGGCTGATCAGCGACCTGATGACCCGTGGATACAACATTGGAAAACTGCGGATATGGTGGGCTTGGGGGATCCTGAGGCAGTTTATCTGAATAACTACATACGTGGATTGAACAGGGCTGGTATACACCTCTCGAACAAGGAGGATGAACTGACTTGGGAACTTGATCCAGCAGGGATTTATACACCAAAGATGGGATATCTTGTGCTCAGTGCTGGAGCAGCTAATCGGGAGGAGGTCTGGTGGTGGAGATCACTGTGGAAACTTAAATGCCCATAAAAAAATAGACTATTTATGTGGTGTGCTTTAGAGAATCGGGTTTCGACCTGGGATATTATGCAGAAGAGAAACTTCCAGGGCCCGGGATGGTGTGTATTGTGTAAGATGGAATTGGAAACTGCAACACACCTCTTCATCTCGTGTTCATTCACGAATGCTATCTGGAAGGAATGCACTAAATTGATCGGTTATGACTGTAGATGGGAAGGAATCTCTGTGGAAGATGCATGGGCGAACTGGTGGAGACGGGCAAATAATAAAAAACAGAAGACTCTTCCTTTGCTGATCATATGGGGGATCTGGCTGGCAAGGAATGGGGCCATATTTCAGGATAAACCATGTACACCGGAAATTTTATGTGCAAAGGCGGTGGACATATATCAAGAAAGCCCCGAATATGTAATGGCTGCTAAACAGAGATGTAACATGGAGGTGGAGATTGATAGAACATATCCATGGGGTTTTTTTTACGGAGCTGCTAGTAATGAGATTTGTGGTGGGGGAGCTATCTTATATATTTCCGATTCACACTTCTTTACACTCACTATGGGTCTTGGAATGGGATCCAATAACTTTGCTGAAGTCATGAGTTTAAAGTTACTACTCATCTTTGCTTCTGAGAGGGGTATCTCTAGGCTGGCGGTTTATGGAGATTCTATGAATGCTATAAATTGGACCAATCAAACTCAAGCCTGCAGAGTTCTTAGACTTACAAATGTTCTTAATACTATTCAGTTGATCAAACAATCCTTTGACACATTCACATGCCGGCATGTTTACAGGGAAAATAACCAAAAAGCGGACAAGGCATCCAAAGAAGGGCAGCTCATGGTTTTCGGCACTTGGAAAGTAGTTGAAGAGAATGATGGACAGAGAACTGTGTTCTACCACAGACCTTACATTGAATAAAGCACTATTTGAAGATGTTATATTTATATTTTGAAAAAACATATTAAAGTGTTGATTTACATTTTAGGCATAGATGGTTTTTGTATAAATCTTATGAAGTTGTAAAAGCAAAATAGTCCGGTGGGACAGAACTAGTTTTTTTTGGATAAAACAGGGAAGTAACAAAAATTGCATTTTGACAGAAGACGTAACAGTCTCATCAAGTGAACCATACTTATGGATTTGGATAATTCACTGATACAGTGAATACTGAATGTAATTCTGATCTCTTTGGATGAATGGAATTATGCTTTTTTCTTTTGGAAAAAAAAAATATAGTATATTAATATATTAAGTATATTTAGCATTTAAATCGTTGTGTAGAGGGAAGTCCCTTATCCCACAAACAAGGGGGTCTCATACAAAACTTAGTGTCCCACTTGGCGGTGGCCTTAAAAATACATAATGATGATAATGATATTAATATATTAAAATTATTGTATATTAATATATATAATATATACTATATTAAAATATTAATTATATGATATATATATATATATATATATATTAGCATATTATATATTGGCTATTTTTTATAGGGGAGGGACTCTGAGGACTTTCAAATAAAAATTTTCAAACTCAGGTGCAAAGAGAACCATGATGAATGGAGGCATATGGATAATTAATGGAGGTTGTGAAATTGACAATTTTGAACTAACATGACACAAAATACACAAACTTGCCGAAACTTTAACAGACTGCCGAGAGGGTCAAACGACAACAATTTTGTTCAAACAAAATATGAACGCGACCAATGCGACTAGCTGAACACAATGACACTAACTTCACTGCATGAGGATGCCTAGAGAGAAAGAGGATAACTATCCAAGACTCAACCACACTATGATATAGTAGTACTGTTACAATTTAATAAATTATACCCTGTTGTGATTCAACGAAGGAGATGATCAAACTCATCAAGGTTAGGATTCATCGTCATCATCATCATGATCCATGGATTGGATCTCTGAATCCAAATATATTGACTAGAATGTTACAACTATTAAATTCTAACACTGCAGATGGATTCTGAATCCATATGCAGTGTTAAAATTTAGTAAATTGTACAAATTCATTGTCAAAATTGTAATTTTCCATTGTCAGAGTGACAACTAAAAATGGCCAAATAAATGACCAATTGCTATGTGGTCATTTTTAGTTTAGTTCTTATCTCGTGACCAAATTGGTCATTTATCTTGATCATTTTTAGTTTAGTTCTTATCCCGTGACCAAATTGGTCATTTATTTTGGTCATTTTTAGTTAGCTCACTTAAAATTTCTCAATTTTGGTCATTTATCCCTTGAAAAAACTATGGTGACCAAATTTTTTGGTCACCTAGTCACTTATCTGTCATTTTGTACTAGTGAATGGCTTCAAGGCAATGGCCCCAGGGACTTTTGTGGTTGCTCCACTGCTTCTGGTGCACTTCTGAAGTAGTCTTTGTTCGACTAAATGCTCCAATAGCTTTGATACCATTTTAAATTAATATCATAGTAGGATCTAATTTCTAAAGGATTCCTCACAAATCAAGAATTTTACTAAGTATGCAAGAAAATAGTGTAAAAGAGGCACAATGAACACGCAAATGATCAAATAGCAGGTTTATTTTTAACTGTCCAACCCATAAATGAGTTTTGATCATCATTATATAACATTTGGGAAAAACCATGAGCCTTTGGAGGCATCAGAATGAGCTACAAGTGGCTATCTTACATTGGACCTCAATCCCCCCTAGGTTGACCAATAGATTCCCAAATTCCCTCAAACTATCATGAATTGTCAATCTGAACATTGGGATGGCATGGGAAGACATTAATGATGTTGGAACATGAGTGGGTGAGGATTTGGTGGAGTGTAGGTGGCTCAGGATAGGCCAAAACTGCCAAAGAGGGGGTAGAATGACCACATTCAATGCATGCGTGCCTTAGGTAAAATATAGATCCACAAAACAGGGGATAAGGGCGCACCTCACTTAGGTAGTGTCAATAAATGAGGGAGGTGGCCATAAATGAGGGAACCTAATAATAGTTTGACCAAAAATGGGCGCTCATGTGGTGGAAAGTGTCATAAATGCCCAACAACCTTCTAACAATCTTTGATTAGCATCATTAACCATGTTTTGGACCAAATAATCACCAAATTAACACTAGAATATGGTCCTACATGTAATAATGTTCTAACAATGCATTTAGTACAATTGGAAAGAAATCTCATTCAAAATATTGCAATGTGGCTCACCGCATGTTGTCACAATCAATCATGAACAAAAACACTAGGCTTCTTCATTTTCTTAATCCAACATCCAAAATTATTAATTTGAATGTAAAAGCACTCTGTAGGTATAATTTTTTTTAGACGAGAACAACTTGAAACTAGTCAGACAGATGTCTGGGCCTCCAATGACAGGTTGTCACGCTATGATATGAAGCTTGTTGATGCGGTAAAGGAACTAGTGCAATATTTTTGGCATGACAATACTATACCTTCTTCCAACCAAAAATATGTATTAAAACTGATAAGGGGTTCAAGGGATCGTGAAACCCACATTAAACATTTTTCTGGACATGACACAAACAAAAATATATGAGAGATTTAGGCATGAACTTAATGTACTTAATTTGAGACAAGATCATTTAAGAAATGTAAATAATGGGATGTTAAAATAAACAGAATTCATAACACATGTTGTTAACGATACCACATTGAGTGCAATTATTATTGTGGCACACACACACATATATTGCGTGTATTGCATAACACTCTTGTGTAGGAATGCTCAGCTACATTTCTGTCGATGTCATCTGGAGACTTTATTCAGATCATTTTATGAAGAAGGATAGAAGGTTGCACATTTTATAAAAAATCTTGCGGAGATGGGACATGCCCAGAGTGTAGTGGAATGGCATTATTGGACAAATGTATACATGTGACCGATGAGCATGAACTTGGGAGGCAGGAGCTGAACTTCTAGTCATTCAAATATGTCACATATAATATTGATGGAGGGAATGAAAGAAAAAAAATACAACTGGTCACTTCTCAAGTTAGTAATGAGTACTTGAATACTATTTTTTTCTTTAGATTGCAATTTCATATGTAACAATCTATTGATATATTTCTTCATTTTTGATCTACTAGGTACGGGTTTGCGACTTCGTGGAGGGATTCTTTGAAAATACACAACAATATGTAAAGCATGTACATGTGGCTCGTGTTAGGATAATTAATACTCCATTCTTGTCCTACTTAGCCTTATTTTATTTTTCCTAGTAGTTGATGATGTCATCCCCCCCTAGTGGTGTGCAGATGTCATCTAGGACCCATTAGCCACCTAATGCGCATGCATGCATGATTTTAGGCCCACCAGAGTCAGTTCCCTACATTTTAGGATCTAACTTTGTGTTCTAGTTTAGTCCACCCGTGTTCCTGAACTCTACTAGAGGTTTTAACTTCGATCACCATTGATTGTGACATAATGCGCCCCTTTTCACCTACTTTTCATGCATACCTCACTAATTCACCCTCCTTGGTCAGTTAACTAACTGTGTCTTGAGTTAAATGAGTTTTGGTTCAGTTGAGTTGAATTTGGGACTTCTAGAGCACTCCAGTGGTGACAATTCCTATGCTAGACAGACCGAGAATCGAATTCTCCTAGGATATTCGAATTCTCTCTAATGTAACATATTTGTGAACTAGATTGATTAATAGATAGTGTTACGCATTTATGCTTTCATCTGAGTTCCAATGTCTAATTAATTTTACTACTCTTTTCACTGTAACTCACATTTCTTGCTCATTCTTTCACATTGAGTTATTCTCAACTATGATCCTGTTGTGTTCTAGAATTTCACATGGTATCATAGCCTTGTAGGTTGAGTAGCTGCATCTAGTAGCGCACTAGAAGTAGAGGAGTTTCCACACAAGTCGATGGGAAAGGCATCTTGATAGCCTTGGTTCTGCCAAGGAAATATTCCCCAGTGTGATGAACTCCCGAAGGTGTCTACCCTCATATTGCATAGCTCTGTAGATTCAATAACTGATTTTATTTCCAAAATTGAGAGTTTTTTGCAGGATATTGAAATTTTTTCAGTGCAATAATTTTTAGTTTGTATTCGCTCCAACATTTTAAATGGAGAATTTGAATGTTCCTCTCTCTCCGAGGATCCTGACACCCTTCAATTATCTTGATTAGAGGGATGATATGCAGATGGTATTGCGAAACAAAAGTCTATATATGTTCACAATGGGCAAGGAGGTTGAACCTCAAGCAACTGTTGAGAAGGCCAAGTATCTAAATAGATTATATGAAGCATTTGGTTTCATGTGTATTCATATTTCCATAGATCTGCTCATCCACCTTGATGGATTGAAGAATCCAAGAGAGGTTTGGTTGAAGCTTGAGACCTTCTTCGGCAAGCAAGATGAGATGAGGGGCCATATTCTAGAGAATGAGTTAATTTCTCTTCAACCCAACAGTTTCGAAACCATACAACAATTATTCTTTAAATTCGAATCCTTGGCCATGCAATGCAAACAATGTGACATTGAGAAGAAGGATGAGCAGTTGGTGCTATCCATTCTAAGCAAACTTGGTCCGTAGTTTTCTATATTTTTTTATACCTTCCATTCAAGGATATTGTCAATCCCCAACTGGAAAATTCCATCCTTAGATGCATTCACTGAATCTCTCATCCAACACTAGTACAATATGAGAGATAAGTGACTAGGCGACCAAACAAATTGGTCACCACAATTTTTTCAAGTGATAAATGACCAAAATTGAGAAATTTTAAGTGAACTAACTAAAAAAGACCAAGATAAATGACCAATTTGGTCACGTGATAAGAACTAAATTAAAAATGACCAAGATAAATGACCAATTTGTTCACGGGATAAGAACTAAACTAACAATTGGTCATTTATTTGGTTATTTTTAGTTGTGTCACTCCGACAATGGAAAATTACAATTTTGACAATGAATTTGTACAATTTATTAAATTTTAACACTGCTGATCCGGATTTTATGAGCAGAACGAAATGAATACAGATTATTATCAGATGTTTAACACAAAATAACAGAGATACAGTAAAACTGGTTTTCTATTCAATAAAGAAATAAGCTAGAACTGTAAAATGCAGCGGAAAGTAAGCTTGCTAGAATGGTGGCGGCTTATCTCTGAGAAGAGATGTGATGGCTGCGCTCATTTCGCAAGAAGATGGTTACAATGAGGCTCTCAAGGCCTTTTACAATAAATAGGAATGTCAAAAACCCTAGACATCCAAAAATCTAACCCTAGGAGATGAAGCGCCAAAAGTCATGTGGGCCCCGTTTGGGTAAGTTAGTACATCAACTTCCCGGGGTCGTAACTTTTGCATACGATCTCCGTTTGGGGCGCTCGGTAGCCCGTTGGAAAGGTCTATCTGAGATTTACAACTTTCGAGTGGGGACAAATGTATGCTAAGGGAAACCATTTGGCCCCCCAAATTTCCAAAAAAGGTCGTTTAGGGCCTCAAAATGGCCCCGGAAGTTTAGGACCCGAAAAACTGCTAAAAATAGTACAATACCAAAATTGCCATAAAACTGTTTTGAGCCAGTTGGAAAGGTGGGTGGCCACCAATATCCACCTGGATCAATCCTCCCTCCTTAGGAAGCAATGGTATCCATTGCGTCGAGTTCCCCCATCAGATGAGGAAATTTCTGCTGAATTTGGCCTCGGGTGAGCCACTTGCCTTGGTGCAGGAGCTGCCCTGCTTTGAAAACTCGATAAAGCTGGATCCTTTGATGTCGAGTGCCCTTGATCTGTGTGTCTGCAATATGATCACTGGATGCTTGTTGTAGGCAGTCAGGGTTGAGCTTTGTTGGTGTCAACTTCTCTGCTATCTCTGAGGTGTCTAATAGTGGTGGGAAATATGGCCGAAGGAGAGCCACGTTGAAGAATGGATGCAGACCAAGGAAGGGGGGAATGTTGAGCTCAAAAGCATTGTCACCCACCACCTTGGTGATGGTGTACGGCCCATAACGGAGTGGGCGAAGCTTTCGATGGGGCCCTGTAAGGCGTTCTTTCTACAAATGCAACCAAACTTTGTCGCCCACCTGAAACTTATGTGGTACCCGATGTTGATCATGGCGCTGCTTGTACTTGGCATTAGACTTCTGTAGAATATCCTGAACCTGTTGGCGGATATGTTGGATCCGTTGAATGAACCGGGCGGCTTTGTCAGCTTCTGGGGACGAGTCGGCTGAGGTGGTCATCTTGTAACTTTCCTTGGGTCTGCATGAACTGTAGTGGCTTTTGATCAGTGTGGATGACTGCCTCCTTCCCAAGAATGTAATGTCTCCACTGGCGGCAGGCTTTTACAATGGAGTACATTTCTTTGTCATAGGTAGGGTACTTACGGACATCATTTGATAGTGTCTCACTATGATATGCCACGGGGTGGCCGTGTTGAGTGAGAACGGTGCCCACAGCATAATCTGAAGCATCTATCTCGATCTCAAAGGGATGTTGCAGGTTCGGTAATGAGAGTACCGGTGATGAGCACAAACGCTTCTTCAAGTCATCGAAGGCTTGTTGTTGGGACAGGCCCCACACAAATTTGGCCTTACCACCACCCCTGGTCACTTGGCTGAGGGCCCATGCGATATAAGAGAATCCCAGCATGAACCGGCGATAGAAATTGGCGAGGCCCAAGAAGCTCCGAAGTTTAGTGAGTGTGGTTGGGGCTGGCCAGTCACGGATGACCTGGATCTTGGCTGGATCCACATGCACACCATGTCGATCAACGATGTAGCCTAAGTAATGGACCCTGTCCATGCCGAAGGAGCATTTTTCCAAGTTTGCATATAGTTTGTGCTTCCGCAGGGTGTGCAGAACCTGCTAAATATGCTGCAAGTGTTCCTCCCAAGTCTTGTTGTAGATGAGGATGTCATCCAGATACACCACTACAAAATTGTTGGTGAAAGGTCGTAGGATATCGTCCATCATCCTCATAAAAGTTGTTGGAGCATTTGTCAAACCAAAATGCATGACCAGCCATTCAAAAAGACCTTCTTTTGACTTGAAGGCAGTCTTCCATACATCTGTCTGTTCTATTGGGACCTGGTGGTAGCCAGACTTTAGATCAATCTTACTGAAGTATTTAGCCCCCATGAGCTGATCAAGGAGGTCATCGATTCGGGGAATCGGATACCGGTTATGGACTGTGATTTTATTCAGGGCCCGGTAATCAATGCAGAGTATCCAGGTCCCATCTTTCTTCTGCACCAGCACGATTGGGCTCCCACAAGGTGATGAACTGGGATGGATGTGCCCCTTGTGGAGCAATTATTGGATCTGCCTCTTGATCTCCTCATTTTCCAACAGAGAGCGGCGATAGACTGGCCCATTGGGTAGCGGTGCGCCTGGGGTCAGATCGATGGGATGCTTGACCTGGCAGTGAAGAGGTACCCCGGTCGGAGAGGAGAAGATATCTGAGTATCCTTCCACCACCTTATCCACTTGCTTCTGTTGTGTGGATAGATCGGTCATGGAGGCCCGGGATGTGGCTGCGATCTTTCTTTCACTCTGAGAGCGAATCACGAAGAAGACAAATTTCCCGGTCTGAGAGATGACCTTCCTGCATTGCTTGGCAGAGATCAAGGAAATAGCACTAGGAGGGACTGCCTCGGGTATCCTGTACAATTTCCTGTTCAAAGAAATAATAGCGCTACGAGGCCTAGACTCATATACAGCATGACGTTTCCATAAATAAGGTTGGCCCAAAAGAACATCTGAAACTTCGAGAGGAGCAACATCACACAATACCTCATCCTTGAAGGGCTTGATGTCGTATGGCAGTCGGCACTGTTGGCTGACGTGGAGATCGCTTCCTTTGCGGAGCCATCCAATGGTGTAGGGCTGTGGGTGCGGCGTTGTCGGCAGGGCCAAGTGCTTGACGACCTCTGCTGAGATGAGATTCTTCTGGATCAACGATGAAGTGCAGCGGGGTACCTTTTACCCACATCTGTGAATGGAAGAGGCGTTCTCCTTCTTCTGGCTCATCTGGTTCATCAGGATGGAGCTTGGTGGTAGCAATGGTGGCACTGGGTTTTGCGTCAATGGTCCGTCTTCCCCTTTCTGGTTCGGACTTAGAGTCAAAACCCGCATCTGATTCAGATGCTTTCACTTCGGCCACCAGCGACTGCTTTGAGCGGCAATCAGTAGTGTTATGCCAAGGGCTCTTATGGAAGTCGCACCACTTCCCGGTATCTTTCTTTGTTTTTTCGGTGTCCTTCTTTGCTTGCGGCTTGGACTGGTTGTCCTGATACTGTCCATCTTTGTTCTATCGTTTATTCTGTGGGTTGGGGCCGCCCTTTCCTGTCTTTTGTTGTGAAGGGTTCCCAGGCCCAAATTGCCGCATATTTTGTTTGAGCTTCTGCTCGATTTTGACGGCATATCGGTAGGCCGCGCCCAAGGAAGAGATGTCCAGAAATTCCATTTCAGTCTGGATGTATCTATGCAAACCACCGCGATACTTGAGCACCAGATGTCACTCTGAATCTTTGATACCCAGCTTGGTGCGCAAGGTATGGAAGATATTTGTGAACTTTGGCACTGCTTGGTCTCTTTCTTGTTGCAGTGTGGTCCATTTGGTATACAAGTCGCCATAACTTCCAACAGGGTAGTATTGTTCCTTAATAGTGTCCCTGAAGGTGGCCGTGACTGAAAATAATGAGGCTTCTTCTGTGTCCTTTTGCTCACAGAATGTTTCCCACCAATCTTTGACATGGGGAATGGCTTTGAGGAGCGCAGAAGTAATCTTTTCTTTATTCAAAAAGTTATGGACAGAAAAATACCCTTCTAGTAGATTCAACCACTTATCTACAGCATCTGCGTCTATCTGTCCTTCAAATATAGGGATATCGAAGTTGATTTGTAACTTGAAGGGGGCGGCGCCTCCGCTCGAGGAAGATGCGTCGCTTGTTGGTAGTCGCCGAAGGATTTGCGTGAAATTATCCATCATCTCATTCCTCTGCTGTGTGAGGGATTCCTCAAGCAACATTTTGATAGGATCTCCTGTCCCGTCATCTTTCTTTTCTCCTGCCATGAGAGGTCGCTTGGGCGTGCGAGAGATTTTGTCCTCAAGAGAAACAAGCTCGAGACCCAATTCTTTGTACCCTGACCTCGTTGGGGACATGCATTAAGACGACAAGGAGTAGACCGCTCTGATACCATTGATCCGGATTTTATGAGCAGAACGAAATGAATACAGATTATTATCAGATGCTTAACACAAAATAACAGAGATACAGTAAAATTGGTTTTCTATTCAATAAGGAAATAAGCTAGAACTGTAAAATGCAACGGAAAACAAGCTTGCTGGAATGGTGGCGGCTTATCTCTAAGAAGAGATGTGACGACTGCACTCATTTCGCAAGAAGATGGTTACAATGAGGCTCTCAAGGCCTTTTACAATAAACAGTAATGTCAAAAACCCTAGACATCCAAAAACCTAACCCTAGGAGATGAAGCACCAAAAGTCATGTGGGCCCCGTTTGGGTAAGTTAGTACATCAACTTCCCGGGGTTGTAACTTTTGCATACGATCTCTGTTTGGGGCGCTCGGTATCCCGTTGGAAAGGTCTATCCGAGATTTACAACTTTCGAGTGGGGCCAAATGTATGTCGAGGGAAACCATTTGGCCCCCCAAATTGCCAAAAAAAGGTCGTTTAGGGCCTCAAAATGGCCCCGGAAGTTCAGGACCTGAAAAACTGCTAAAAATAGTACAATACCAAAATTGCCATAAAACTGTTTTGAGCCAGTTGGAAAGGTGGGTGGCCACCAATATCCACATGGATCAACTGCAGATGGATTCAAAGACCCCCTTCTAGGGGGGGTCTCGAAATCCATCTGCAGTGTTAAAATTTACTAAATTGTAGACCCCCTCTTGTGTCACAGCTTAGCATTAATGCATGACGCAGATTTTCTCTGCTTACATTAATGACCTTATACGTCCTTTCTGGTGTCTTTCTTACAAGCTTGTGTGAAGAAGGAAAACTAATAGATGCTCGAAAATGTGCTGATGATTTACAAAGAAGGGGGTGTTTCAAAAGTCTAATTATTCATATGATCCTCGTAAAAGGTTACTCCAGGTTTGGAAAAATGTCAGAGCCCTTAGATTTTGTGGATGAAATAAAAAACTGGGGATGTGTCATCAATATGTTTATGGTAGCCTTCTCCCTGGATTATTGCGCTGCAGATTATTGTATCGAGATGGATCCAATTAAACCAACATAGATCCATCTTAAACCCAAATCTATTAAACACTGAGAGGGATCCAATTTCTAGAGATGTAAAGCTTTTCTTGATGTGTAAAAAAAATTACACTTCAAGAAATTGGATCCTTCTTTTTGTTTGTGCTTAATACATCTGAGTTTAAGATGGATCTATGCTGGTTGAGAGATGGCCAAGTAAATAAGGCTTTAGAAATGTTCGAGAATACGAGGGATGTGGGATATTTACCAAGTGTTAATATTTATACTGCATTTATAGTGCATTGATTATTCATTTCTTTAAGGAAAATAAATCAAAGCTACAAGCCTTATGGTTTGTTGAGAAAATTAAAAAAAAAGGTTGTGAACCAACCATTGTTACATATACAACATGGTTTGTTGAGAAAAAATAATGGATGTGAAGGTGGTTGTTGTTTGGTCCCAATTTACAGAGGTTATTGCTACACAATATGCTATTACAGCTGCATCGATATAAATTTAAATTGAGCATGTTATCACTGTGACTCAGTAATGAGAGCATATAGCTTATTCAACAATTATTGGTAAGGGTCACACAAACTAGATGTGGGTTAGGATTGACCTTATAGGTTATGTTATAGGTTATGTAATGTGACATGGGTCAATTTTTGTGCATTGGGCTATTTAACTCTAGCTGATGACTACATGGGTATGGTTACATATACAACATTAATTAGAGGGTATATAAATGAGGGCTTAAGTTTTCATGCCTGAAATAATTTCAATCTCATGAAAGGAGAAAGCGACTCCTCCTTAAATTGATTTACATTCATTCACGGACTTTGTAGGGCTAATAAATGAAAAATGACTTTGAAAATACTATACGAAAATGTTATAAATTGGTTTCACCCAAGTACTCTAAACTTAGCCCACAGCACACTTGGAGCTTCATGGAGAGGGATGATTCATCATTTGACAGAGTCGTGGACATAGGATAAGGACCAACCCATTTCATTGAGGGTCTGTGGCAGGGCTCTGGGCATCTAGAGAAAATTGGGGTCCGTGGAGGGCCTAAACCCTTATCTTGTGGAGTTGTGGATTGAGAGATTGTGGGGGTATTTCTAAGGACCAAATATTTTCTAGCTGAGCCGTGGCATTACTATGGCCTCATTGGAAGATAGTCGTGTCATTCCGAGGAGATCCAAGAGCCATAGTGGAGGAGCCGAGTACTTTGTGGAGAGGCCATATGAAGCAGATTGTAAGGATGCGTGAGGAGGAGGGTGCGATTGGCATGTGAGGGGAAATTAGATGAAAATCGTGGAACAGAGGGATGCTTCCTCCCAAGCAGTAAGGTATCACCTAAGTACTCTTAACTTAGCCCGCAACACACTCAGAGCTTCATGGAGAGGGACGATTCATCATTTGACAGAGTCGTGGACATGGGATAAGGACCAACCCATTCCATCGAGGGTCCGTGGCAGGGCTCTGGGCATCTAGAGAAAATCGGGGTTCATGGAGGGCCTAAACCATTATCTTGTGGAGTTGTGGATTGAGAGATTGTGTGGGTATTTCTAAGGGCCAAATATTTTCTAGCTGAGCCGTGGCATTACTATGGCCCCATTGGAAGATGACCGTGTCATTCCGAGGAGAGCCAAGAGCCATAGTGGAGGAGCTGAGTACTCTATGGAGAGGCCATATGAAGCAGATTGTAAGGATGTGTGAGGAGGAGGGTGCGATTGGCATGTGAGGGGCAATTAGATGAAAATCGTGGAACAAAGGGATGCTTCCTCCCAAGCAGTAAGGTATCATTATGTAGTTTTTATTGAGTATGGGTAATGAGTGGATCCCAAATATATATGTTAGGGAACAATGGGTCGAGTTTTGAATTTGTAGGAGAAATTTATTGATTCTAAATATTGTTGGTAAGATTTTGTCTTGGTTTGGGTTGAACATAAATTTAAGGACCAATCGGGGACTTTGAAATTAGATAGGGCATCTCTATTGATGATTGACCAAATTAAGTTCCTTGATTTGCTTCTCAAGGTTTTCCATTTGCTTACTACATTGATCATTAGAGTTCCTTGGTTTACCACAATATTCACAGTGTTTCTTTTCAAACTGGTTGCTCTCTTTTTGCTTTGATAATGCTCAGATTTGGAGTACTATTGGGAACTTTTTTTTCCAGAAGGAAAATTCTTATATTCCATATTCTTGAGGGAAAAATCAAAATATACATTGGTCTGTGTTGAATGGACTCAAAAAAACCTAACATGCTTTTAGCACTGCCTACCAGTCTTAAGACTATGTCTAAACATATTATAGTCTTTCTGTAGTGTCATATGGACATCTACTTATTCCAAACAAAAACTTTATACATTATCATTGTCTTACTTATCCCGTGAATTAAAAAAACCCACATTTTCCCCAAATTATTAGGTTGTGCACTACAAAAAATAGACATTGTCTGAGTCTTAAAAGCTTTAATAAAAATTCCTTTCAGTAGTTATTGAGAGAGTGCCTCCTCAAAATTCGTGTTTAGTAAATCAACTCTCCTGCAAGAGAAAAGCTTATTTAGATAGTTTATCTGCTAGTGTGTTGAACTATGAGTATATATGAGTAAAATAAATAGATTCATAAGTGGATATTACCTCTTGTACTAAATTTATAATTGGAATCAGTCACAGTTTTAAAATACTTCCTTGTTGGTTTTCCCAATCCACCAGGAGATTTGATTCTCTGAGCACTTCACCCCTTTTTTCCTTTGCAATTTTATCCAAAGAGCATAAAATTCAACACAGTTGTTTGAACCTTGTCCAACATCATACTTCAGATGTAGACAATGCATTGAATTAAAATGTAGTATAGACCCTGCTCCACAGATAGTAGGATCACCTTGACCTGCTCTATCAAAGTATACCCAAGGTCATTCTTGATCAATGGCTAGAAATATGGGAAGTAGATATTCATTCCGAGGATCCACATTAGTTATGGTGACTTTAAGTATCACTATTATATAGTTTCTTTGCGTTTCCCAATGATAGTGACCTGCATTAATTCGAAGTAGAAAGAAAGAGAAGGATGTTGTTATACATGAACAATTTTATCGTGATAACATTTTAGTGCCTAACAATGAAGTGCTTAACAAAGGAATTCCAAATATACACTTCACATCTAAGGAAGGGTGCCAGTGGGTTCATTACATATTCTTTTCCAAGTGACATTTTACAAAGTACTTGCTAAAAAAACAATTTTAGATATATCCCATAGATCTCATCTTGGTTCTATAAGGATTTCGAATCCCAAAGGAATTGAATCCATTAGCATAATATGAAGCTTAAAAGTGCATGAACAAATCACTTACCTTCAATACATATTCAACTATGATTATACCCCCTTTTGCAATTCAACGCAAATGTCAACTCCAGCATTGGACTACCATGATCCCAATATCCCTTCAATGCACTATCAAAGGTGTTTTCCCATGCATTTCAGTTGCATATAGCATCGTGATTCCACCAGACTCATGGTTTCCCATCGATTTCTACACAAAATTCCACACAAGTTCTACACATTAATTCATTTGTTTTCTAGGCAACGGTTTCACAAAAGAAACCCTCAGATTCCATTAACTTGATTGCACCTTGATCAAAAGATCAATTGCTGAGTATATGAAGCTTTGGCCTAACCTTTTATTTTTCCATGTATACTTCCTTGATTTTGGCTTGATATCTATGAAGCTTCATTCTTGTGTTACACCCTCCATGAGCTCTCTACAGGGGTCTTTGATGTATGCCCCTGCCTTTTTTCTTTTTGTTCCTCGTGACCAACTTAAAATCCCCAGTATTTCTTCTTTTCCCCATGAATATAAGGAGCATAGACACTTTTTTAGTTCAAAGGAGTGGTCATATTGAGAGTGTCTCCCGTCTGGGTTGATCCAGTGATCAACAAGGAATGTTTTAGCAGCATCAAATTATGGATAGCTGATATTCTATTGTTATAATTTTATAAATAGTATTTTTTTAAATTTCTCCACTGCTATTTAATTAATTATTAATTTTATTTTGTAATTAATAATTAATTAAATACAAAAATAAGCAAGATAGGCTTCCCTCCAAACCCAGAACAGAAACCTCAGACTCTTGAATTTAACCCCCTCGTTCCCTTTACATCTTGTCTTTTATTTATGCTTGTTGGCATGCACACCTTTTGCATGCACATGCATTCTTCTATTTCTCTCCCCTCCATAAATGACCTCATGCCCTCATCTTTTCTTAATGGAATTGTTGAAGCAGGTAGTATTGTTTTAGTTGTTGTCTTCAAGGCCGTTCTATGGACTGTTGTACAAAATCTATGTTGGAGTACCTTCTCTGTATGTGCCTTGATATTCTATGCTCGTTGTTGTCATTAATGGCACTCTGTTGGACACTTTATGAGGTTCTAAAATCCAACTCTCTCTTATAGAGGAAAGTGCTTCTACCAACCACAAGATACTTTCTTTGCATTTGGAATCTTCCCTCTTCCAGGGGCTTGGGTAAACAGTTGACCACCAATGATCTTGAAGAAACATGAATCTAGATTGATGATTCCTTCTGTATTTTGAACACTCTTTAAAATATTTAAGGTGAAAATATTATGTATAAGGGATACTGTATCAATGACTTGGAAACCTCATTTGTATTTCATGCTATCTTCACTAATCAAAATCTTCACACACATCATGAACTGTTCAAGATTTCTTGTAGTAATGAACTCATTCGTATATATAGGGCCAAGACAAGTGTACTATATCTATAAATTAATAAATTTAAATTTGTACTGAACTTGGAACATCCCAAAATGAGTCCAATCTCATTGATGTTGAAATCCAATGGATCTAGGGCAAGTCTCTCTTCTTGGGAGAATCCTTTGATAATTGGAGTAAGAGTCTCATCAAGTTCAACTAACCCTTGCTGAGAGTGCCCTTTTGCAACAACCTTCTCAACAATGGAGGAACCCTTATCCATCATGACATCTTGCTATACCTGCTCAGTTGGACTTGCAAGGAGCCTATAAGGCCATCTTCTTGCACTTATCTGGGCAAAAATTATCTAGATCCATGTTGTCTTTGATGGTGACTTGCAAACCATCAAGCTCAGCGAAACACTGTAAATCTGTTATAAAAGAAATTGAAAGTAGACTCTTCATTAAATGAGGAACATACAAGACATAATCTAACTCATGAACATCACCTAGAGGAAATTGGAAGGATATGGAGCCCAATCCTTTCACATGATACATGTCATCATCACCCAACTCCACAAGAATTCTTCCTCCCTCTTGCTCTTGAAACATGCTGAAGATCTTTTTGTTATAAGTCGTATGTCTCAAAGCTCCACTATTCACATACCATCCAACCCACATACTATCCAACCCTTGAACCTCTAGTGGGAGCATTGGACATCATGGCCAATTGGTATCTAGCTTGGTAATGGAGTTTTCCACACTGGAATCATTTGCACTAATTTCAAACTCCTGTTGCCGCTTAAACTTACCCCTATTCCTCGTAGGATATTGAGAGGCATAGTGACTGTGTTTTCCTCACTTGATATGATTCAAGTTTTTCTTCCCCTGACATGAAGAGCTTGATTCTTTCTCCTTGCTCTTTTGATCCCACTCGACTACCTCCTCTCTAAACATTCTTGATGAAGGATAGGTCTGATCCATCATACTTGTCTGTGACACTAGTTGTGACTTGTTCTGGTCTCATTTCCTCTTCAATGAAAGCATCTCAGAATTTCTCATAGTCAGGTGACTTCCCTTGAGGTCAGGTAACTTCTTAGGTTTTAGTATTTAGATCTTTTATAACATATGCTAGCTTTTATTATATCATGATCTTTTTGGAGTGGCCTTTGCACTCCCACTTTGTATCTCACACTGTTGTACCTAGCACAATTCCATCGACCTATTTATGGTCATTTGTTGGACATTAATAAAATTTTATCTTCTAATCTTATCTTGACATAGACCAGTATAGATGACATTAATAAAATTATATTTTCTTATCTTATCTTGACATAGACCAGTATAGATTCATCTAAAACACGGATCTATCAAGCACTGAGAGGTATCCAATTTCTCGAGGTGTAAACTTTTTTTTTTAATCTTAATTTTGTTACAAAAAATTTACATCTCCAGAAATTTGATCCCTCTCGGTGCTTGATAGATCCTGATTTAAGATGGATCTATGCTTGTTTTGATTTTTTATTTAATAGCCTGACAAGGATTTTTTCAATTACCTTTCATTTGGTTTTAATTTTTTGTTTTATGAGCCGACATTGATTTTTGGTAACATTATGTTAAGTTACATTACTTAACATCTCCCCCATACTGGGTTGTAGAGCTCCTCTCGGTGCAATAAACCTGAACAAAGTTGTGCTAAGATGCAATGAAGCCATTAAAATCCATTCGAACTAGCTCATCCTCTTTGATAGTTACTCACTGCACCAAGTTGGTCTCTCAGTGTTGCTAGCTTCATCACATAACTAGCTACTGTATCTGTCTTTCACATGCATGTTATGGTGATCTTGTTCCTCGGGAAGATCTTACTGGATATGTTAACAACATCTAATCTCTCCCATACTGGGCTGTAGAGAACCTCTCTCCCCTTGGTGGAATAACCTTGAACAAAGTTGTGCCAAGATGTAGTGAAACCATTCAAATCAATTCGAACTAGCTCATCCTCTTTGACTGTCACCCACTGCACCAATTTGGTCTCTCAACATTGCTAGCTTCATCACATAACTAGCTACTGTATCTGTCTTGCACATGCAGGTTGTGGTGATCTTGTTCCTCGGGAAGATCTTGTTCCAAAGGAATCGAATCCATTAGCATAATCTGAAGCTTAAAAGTGCATGAACAAATCACTTACCTTCAATACATCTTCAACTATGATTATACCCCTTTTTGCAATTCAATGCAAATGTCAACTCCAGCATTGGACTACCATGATCCCAATATCCCTTCAACGCACTATCAAAGGTGCCTGGCCACGCATTTCAGTTGCATATAGCATCGTGATTCCACCAGACTCATGGTTTCCCATCTATTTCTACACAAAATTCCACACGATTTCTACACATTAATTCATTTGTTTTCCAGGCAACGGTTTCACAAAAGAAACCCTCAGATTCCATTAACTTGATTGCACCTTGATCAAAAGATCAATTGCTGAGTATATGAAGCTTTGACCTAACCTTTTATTTTTCCATGTATACTTCCTTGATTTTGGCTTGATATCTATGAAGCTTCATTCTTGTGTTACACCCTCCATGAGCTCTCTACAGGGGTCTTTGATGTATGCCCCTTCCTTTTTTCCTTTTGTTCCTCGTGACCAACTTAAAATCCCCAATATTTCTTCTTTTCCCCATGATTATAAGGAGCATAGACACTTTTTTATTTCAAAGGAGTGGTCATATTGAGAGTGTCTCCCGTCTGGGTTGATCCAGTGATCAACAAGGAATGTTTTAGGAGCATCAAATTCTGGATAGCTGTTATTCTATTGTTATAATTTTATAAATAGTATTTTTTTAAATTTCTCCACTGCTATTTAATTAATTATTAATTTTATTTTGTAATTAATAATTAATTAAATACAAAAATAAGCAAGATAGGCTTCCCTCCAAACCCAGAATAGAAACCTCAGACTCTCGAATTTAACCCCCTCATTCCCTTTACATCTTGTCTTTTATTTATGCTTGTTGGCATGCACACACCTTTTGCATGCACATGCCTTCTTCCATTTCTCTCCCCTCCATAAATGACCTCATGCCCTCATCTTTGCTTAATGGAACTGTTGAAGCAGGTAGTATTGTTTTAGTTGTTGTCTTCAAGGCTGTTCTATGGACTGTTGTACAAAATCTATGTTGGAGTACCTTCTCTGTATGTGCCTTGATCTTCTCCGCTCGTGTTGTCATTAATGGCGCTCTGTTGGACACTATATGAGGTTCTAAAATCCAACTCTCTCTTATAGAGGAAAGTGCTTCTACCAGCCACAAGATACTTTCTTTGGATTTGGAATCTTCCCTTTGCCAGGGGCTTGGGTAAACAGCTGACCACCAATGATCTTGAAGAAACATGAATCTAGATTGATGATTCCTTCTGTATTTTGAACACTCTTTAAAATCTTTAAGGTGAAAATATTATGTACAAGGGATACTATATCAATGACTTGGAAACCTCATTTGTATTTCATGCTATATTCACTAATCAAAATTAATCTTCACACACATCATGAACTGTTCAGGACTTCTTGTAGTAATGAACTCATTCATATATATAGGGCCAATACAAGTGTACTATATCTATAAATTAATAAATTGAAATTTGTACTGAACTTGGAACATCCCAAAATGAGTCCAATCTCATTGATGTTGAAATCCAATGGATCTAGGGCAAGTCTCTCTTCTTGGGAGAATCCTTTTATAATTGGAGTAAGAGTCTCATCAAGTTCAATTAACCCTTGCTGAGAGTGTTCTTTTGCAACAACCTTCTCAACAATGGAGGAACCCTTCTCCATCATGACATCTTACTATACCTGCTCAGTTAGACTTGCAAGGAGCCTATAAGGCCATCTTCTTTCACTTATTTGGGAAAAACTTATCCAGATCCATGTTGTCTTTGATGGTGACTTGCAAACCATCAAGCTCAGCGAAACATTATAAATCTGTTATAAAATAAATTGCAAGCAGACTCTTCATTAAATGAGGAACATACAAGACATAATCTAACTCATGAACATCACCTAGAGGCAATTGGAAGGATATGGAGCCCAATCCTTTCACATGATACATGTCATCATCACCCAACTCCACAAGAATTCTTCCTCCCTCTTTCTCTTGAAACATGCCGAATATATTTTTGTTATAAGTCGTATGCCTCAAAGATCCACTATTCACATACCATCCAACCCACATACTATCCAACCCTTGAACCTCTAGTGGGAGCATTGGACATCATGGCCAATTGGTATCTAGCTTGGCAATGAAGTTGTCCAAACTAGAAGCATCTGCACTAATTGCAAACTCTTGTTGCCGCTTAAACTTACCCCTATTCCTTGCAGGATCTTGAGAGGCATAGTGACTGTGTTTGCCTCACTTGATATGATTCAAGTTTTTCTTCCCCTGACATGAAGAGCTTGATTCTTTCTCCTTGCTCTTTTGATCCCACTCGACTACCTCCTCTATAAACATTCTTGATGAAGGATAGGTCTGATCCATCATACTTGTCCATGACACTAGTTGTGACTTGTTCTGGTCTCATTTCCTCTTCAATGAAAGCATCTCAGAATTTCTCGTAGTTAGGTGACTTCCCTCGAGGTCAGGTAACTTCTTAGGTTTTAGTCTTTAGATCTTTTATAACATATTCTAGCTTTGATTATATCATGATATTTTTGGTGGCCTTTGCACTCCCACTTTGTATCTCACACTATTGTACCTAGCACAGTCCCATCGACCTATTTATGGTCATTTGTTGGACATTAATAAAATTTTATTTTCTAATCTTATCTTGACATAGACCAGTATAGATGACATTAATAAAATTATATTTTCTTATCTTATCTTGACATAGACCAGTATAGATTCATCTAAAACACGGATCTATCAAGCACTGAGAGGGATCCAATTTCTCGAGGTGTAAACTTTTTTTTTTAATCTTAATTTTGTTACAAAAAATTTACATCTCCAGAAATTTGATCCCTCTCGGTGCTTGATAGATCCTGCTTTAAGATGGATCTATGTTGGTTTTGATTTTTTATTTAATAGTTTGACAAGGATTTTTTTAATTACCTTTCATTTGGTTTTAATTTTTTGTTTTATGAGATGGCATTGATTTTTGGTAACATTATGTTAAGTTACATTACTTAACATCTCCCCCATACTAGGCTGTAGAGCTCCTCTCGGTGCAATAACCCTGAACAAAGTTGTACCAAGATGCAGTGAATCCATGTAGAGCCATTCGAACTAGCTCATCCTCTTTGACTGTCACCCACTGCACCAAGTTGGTCTCTTAGTGTTTCTAGCTTCATCACATAACTAGCTATTGTATCTGTCTTGCACATGTAGGTTGTGGTTATCTTGTTCCTGGGGAAGATCTTACTGGATATGTTAACAACATCTCATCTCCCCCGGCATACTGGGTTGTAGAGCACCTCTCTCTCCTTGGTGAAATAACCTTGGACAAAGTTGTGCCAAGATGTAGTGAAGCCATTCAAATATATTCGAACTAGCTCATCCTCTTTGACTGTCACCCACTGCACCAAGTTGGTCTCTCAGCATTGCTAGCTTCATCACATAACTAGCTACTGTATCTGACTTGCACATGCAGGTTGTGGTGATCTTGTTCCTCGGGAAGATCTCACTAGATATGTTCATACTCTGGTAGAGGGTCCCCAAGGAATCATACATTTCCTTGGTAGTTCTCTACAACAATATTAGGGATCAGATGATCCTTTATTGAATTTAGTAGGGCTCTCTTCGCATTCACTGCATTCTTATTGTACTCTGCCATATTTTTTGTATCTGTAGGAGGTTTGATCTCCATCTCCACAAGGTACCAAAGGTTTGCTCGTTGTGCTACCTCCAAGAAGGTCTGCAATATGTACTTCCACGCCACAAAGTTAGAGGCAGTGACTGACATATACTGCGAATGGCTATTACTGCAACTCACTGAACATGCTTCAATCTCCTCTCACTGGATCAACTAGGATTTTACAGCCCACGTCTCTTCTCAGGTCAATGTGTCTATCACTGGCACAGATTTGCACATATTTCCTACTCAAACCCTCCTACATCTCTCTTTCCTTCAAGGCTGATCTCTCTATGGATGGAATTCTAGAAGGCTTCATATTTTCCGCTTGGTATCACGTTTAATTTCTTTAGCACATGGTAATAGTACTGGTCTGATTTATAACTTATCCATTTAGGAAAATAGGAAACCAAAATCTCTATCAAAATTGCAATCTGAAATCTACTAGAGATTGGAACATCCCAACCGGATGAAGTAATATCAAGTACACAGATTTGAAACAAGTCACAACACTGTTTATTACTCTTCAAAACAGGAGATACATGTAAGATTCAAACTCTACCATTCACCCACTGCCTCTACTCTGAAAAACCGAAAGAATAAAACCTATACCCTTGCCTTCTCCTTTATAGATCATTAAGGTACAACTAATATGTTCACATGCACAACAGGTTCTTGACTGAAATAAACCTAAGTGCTAGATCTATTCCTGGCCTTAGGATTAGCTCTCTCAAACTACATGAAAGATCTATTCCTAGGAAAGTGCACCCACTTGGAGATAGTGCAAGTGTGCATGTGTGCCCCATCTATTCATGGATCCTTTCCACATGCAAAGTGCCCTCACTAACTGTGCATGTGAAACTCATAAATAGAGCTGAACTACTAACCATGAATCATCATCTAACTGGGACTGAACTGATGATAGCACATGCTGCTCTCTATTTCTGTGTGCGTCATAAATGCCCCTGTGCCCTCATGATCGCTAAATGGAACTACTGAAGGAGGAGCTTTGCTGCTATTGTCATTAAGGCTGTTGTACGAACTGTTGTATGGTATCTCTGATTGAGTAAGATCTCTCAATGCACCCAGATCATCTCTACTTGCCACTGCCACTAATGGCTCTCAGCTGGATACTTTCCAAGGTACTAAAAACCCTACATCTTTATTGTGTTAACAATTTAAAGCATAGGATTAGAACAAATTATCCCGATGGTTATGTTAACTACTCAAAGCAGGTAGGGATTCAAATTGGTAGAGTTGAAACACCCCTGATGATTAATACCTTGGGCACATCTTGTATTCCTCTGCAGGTCTAACTGAGTCAAGGTATGTAAATGAAATGACTTTGAACAATGGTCAAAGGCTTCTAATGTAGGAGATGTCAGACTAGCAATTCTCTGCTAATGAAGATAAATACATATGCTTCATCAAGTGAATGTGTTGCAAACTTTCATGCTTGTGTTTTATTCGTACATATTCAAGACACTTAAAATGTATTTGATTCTTCAAAGGTTTTGGTATTAAGCTTCATGCTTTGTAATTGCATTTGTTTGGAGACATAGTGATTGCACCTTTAGAATGGAGAAGTTTATATTTTTATGCCATTGCTTGGTTTTTAAAATTAAAATGGAATAGTCTAGGTATGTATGTCGCTACTTCTAAATGCAGGAGATTTTCAGCCCAAGTCGATATTGATTCTGTGTAGGTCAGATCTGCTCATACTGAAGACCATAAAATAGTTTGTTGAAATGCGTAATAGTGTGTGCCACAGTGCTACCATTTATGCCAATGCTTTGATGCATGTTGGAACAGCTACAGACACTTTCCTAAGAGAAAATTTGGTGATGCAGTTGTTTTTTATATTTACAATAAGTCTAATTTCACATTAACTGTGTTTCTTGCAGAATTTTGTATTTTTATATTGATATTTTATGGTTTTGATCTGTGGTGTTACCAAGAATGGCTGAGCAAAGCCACAAACTGGGAAAAGTTCAGTGCTACAGCTGGATTGGGAGTCATTCACAGGGGTCATCTTCAACAAGGTTGTTCTTTGATGGCTCCTTACCTTCCATAGAATGGTGCTAGTGGAGGTGGAAGTCCCTTTTTTTAGGGTGGATCCCTATATTCCTTGGGACTTATACATGCAACCCATGGAGGAGGGATCAAGTAGTTCCTTCATGAAATCTTAAGTAGCAGAAATATTGAAGTAAGTATCTCCTTTGGTTACATATATGCACTATTTAATAATAAAAATTTTGATTCACCCTATTTCTGCAGTTTTTTTTAGTCTAAAAGGGAGCCCTTACAGATGTGATGTAATTTTTACGGGTAATTTAACATGGTGAAGTAACATAGAAATCTCTTTGAATATTTTCCTACTTGAAACTATCAAAATATTCTTATTGCTTGGATCTACCTAGAAGATATGATCCCAATTTAAAAATGAAATGCAGGGGTTTGGATCTTGGAACAACCCTTATTGTTTATGGAAGGGAAGAAGAGGCAGATACACTTACTAAACAAATGACAAGGGATCAGGATCCTATTTTGCGATATGGTGGAATGCATGCACTCACCTTGGCATACAGTGGAACAACCAATAACAAGGCTATCCAATTCCTTCAACACTTTGTTGTCTCAGATGTCAGCGATGATGTGAGAAGAACTGCAGTGTTGGACCTTGGGTTTGTTTTATACTCAGAACCTGAGAAGGTTAATTTTCTTTCCATGTTTCTAATTCAATGCTTTCTTATTGATTTCAAAATCTAAACATCTTGATAGGAATATATTTTTTTGGTCAAAATCACGAGTGGAATTATTTCACACAAATACATAGGCAGCATTACTGTTGTTTCTATATTCCTACGTTGATTTGATGAATTTCCTTGTATTTTCACAGACACCATGGGTTATATCTTTGCTTTCTGAGTCACACAATCCACATGTTAGGTATGGAGAAACTATAGCAGTTGGTGTTTCTTGTGCTGGTACATGATTGAGTGAAGCCATTTCAGTGCTAGAGTCTCTGACATTAGATGTAGTTGATTTTGTTCATCAAGGAGCTCTTATAGCAATGGCTATGGTTCTTGTTCAGACAAATGAATCGCATCAACCACAAGTAGCTAACTTTAGGTATGTTCTCCCTTGGAATTTACAATGGCTAATGAGTACTACATAGAACTTCAAATTTTAAAAGCAAATAGTCCAACAGTTCACCAAATTGTTTTCAAAATGTTGGTCTATACTATAGTGCAATTTTCGCTCTGTTCAAATGCTTCATGCCATTGTTTCAGGTGTCAATTGGAGAAGATAATTCTTGATAAGCACGAGAACACCATGAGTAACCTGGGTGCAATTATGGATTCTTGTATTTTAGATGCGGGAGGTAGAAATGTAACTATTAAAAAAATTTCCAGGTCAAAACATGATAGAATGACTGTTGTTATTGGAATGGCAGTCTTCACACAATTTTGGTGTTGGAATTTGGTATCCACTTATCTTTTTTTTGAGTCTGTCTTTCACATCAACTGCTTTTATTGGGCTTAAATATGACTTGAAGACCCTAAAGTTTGAATTTATATCTGATGCAATGTAACAACCCGAAATTTCATGAAAATTTAAAATTTTTGATAACAGCATTAATTATGATAATAATAATTGCAGAAATAATAATTGAGATTACGACAGCATTAATTGTAAATTTGTTAGTACTAAACATGCTTTAATTTTTGTTTTAGCAGCAATAAGATAATGACATTTTTAACACATAACTAGTAAACATGATTATGCTAACAAATGTACTAATCGATCGGAAATGTGATGCGACATTTTTCTTTTTTGCAAAGATACTGACAGTTTGACTTTTGATGCATAAGGGTGTCCTACGAGGTACCCTGGAGCTTACTTAGCTGTAATGCTAAAGCATAATGAATGTCCTATGTGCAGACGACAGGTAAGAAGTTTCATGGCTACGTAGAAACAAGTACGTGTAACTTCAAATTCAACGTCGTAAATAAATAAAATAATAGAATTCTGTTGCGATCCACCATAAGTATACATGTATGGATTTCATAGCTATAATTATTGTTTTTTAGATGTTGTCTTACAACTCCATAATGTTTAAAACAGAGTCGTCTCTGTATATCACCATACTGATAGTTTTGTCGTTGTAATTCCTGTTGTTGTCGTAGTTGGCTTGTCGTCGTCTTTAAGATAATTGATTATCTTCCGATTCTGATGTAATAATTGTATCGCAAAAATCATTTAAATGTTTGCAGTATGAGAATACACCTAACAATTAGTTATCTATTATAATAATCTTTAACAATGGATTTACTGAAATGGCTACCATACAGTCTATCTATAGTTGCAATAATAGATGTTATATGAATGTACTAATATTACTAGGATGGTGTGTAATTTTCTCATGTATGGACTACTTTAAGTCGTAATTTGGCAATGTCGAACTAGATGTGATAAATTATAAGCTTTTAAGACTTATGTACAATATCATTTATTGTGTGAATCTCATGTGGACGAGAACTATGTCAACCTAGTGGCTATAGTTATCATTGTAACTAATACAAAAACTATATAGTTAAATTTTAAGACTACTAGACTTACCTTTGATATATATATAAACACAAAAACATCTACCAAGGAGTCTATCTAATATCACCAATCTAAAACACGACCTAGGCTTTGGACTATAAGAAAAAGTGTATCGATGTTGGTCAAAGTAACACAATAAAGTGTGTTTTGGAATGAAACTTGGAACCCATGCGATCTTTGGAATAAACTAAACATAACTTATAATGTTATAAGGTTATGCATCCAGATTTGAAATCATAACATTGGAATAAATGAGCGCTGACATGCAATAATGTTGATGGACAGGTAAGTGATACGAATCGGCGTTGGTTATTGTGTTTCATTCCTACAATAATAGCCATCCATCGTGTGCTATATGATGAGGATCTTCAAGTTCCACGTGAATGTAACTAATGCAAACAATCAATGTGTATGCTGCCATGTAACTCATCTCGTTGATAGTCCTTTGAGCTGGTTGAATAATTGTCCACCGTGTACACGGGTTGTTAAGGTCGTGCTATGACGTTAAATGAGCAATAAATGGGATTGATGCTCGTTCCAATGCGAAGAGTGTTGGCATGTTTACAGTCGTTGGTCATCTTGGATCTCGACCGTCGGATCTAACCATAGCGTTGCAATGAATGTTGGGTTGATAGAAGTTATTTTGTTCTAAGTTATTGTTATTATTTCGGTCTGTTAGGGCCGACAGGCTGCCGAAATTTTGGTTTAGAAAATTGTATGAGGTTTCGACCTCGGGACCTCTAGTTTAGAAAGGTTACAGGTCTCTTCCTTTTGTAATGGCGTCGTTTTTAACAGACTGGGTATATGTTTGTAGTGTCAATGGTTGATAGTTTCTAGAACTTGTAGTTTTAGTTTGAGTAAAAGATATGCCCTGGTGTAAATGGACAGAGGGTTTCCTGTCTCGTCTTCAACGTGGAGTCATCGTTTAACTAATGAAAGTGGAAAGCATTGGTCACTTACGGCAAGGTAAATAATCTTGTAAAGTTTTAGTGATATTCCTTTGTTGCAATTCGTCTTTCGGTTTGAAAAGTATCCATCATCTAAACCCATCGATTTTCTTGTTAGTTGTAGGTTGTAAAGGAATGGTTCAAGCTAGGGTTTGGAAAGAGAGGCATGCTTCCAAACTGGTAAGCTCCGGGTCTTCCAAAACCCTCGTAGGTGCTCTCCGTCTGTGTATTGAAGTGGTTTCAAAGGATGAGTAACAGTATTTCACCATGTCTCGGCATCGTCTATCAGTTGGAAAACTTGAAAACTTTCTTGTTATACGAGTGATGCATGTGCAGGGTTGTAAACTTCGTTTAAAAGTATGATACTTGGTTTTGAAACTCTGTTGTTTAACTCGTCGAACTGAGGTTATGTTATTTCGTCAATACTGAGGGTTTTGTTTGGACTTGTTTTGCACTGTTAAAAGTTTTGGGAATAAACCCTGTGCAAAAATGGTTGGGAACGTAATGTAATACTTGTTTCTGGGGACATTGTTTTAAACTTGGAAATGGGATTCGTATTGTTTACACTTCAAGCACGTCTTGTGGGTTTAAGTGATGAGAAAGAAAAATAATAGAGCCGAGGCTTGTTTAACTGTGATTCCAATGTTTTCTCGTCGGCAAAGATAATAAAATTACTGTTTCGTTCTGTGAAATTCGCCTGTGTTTAATGTTGATTTCTATGTGTTGATAATCATGATTGTTGAACTAGATTAGAATCTAAATACTCGTTGTGGATGATAAATCTATCATAGATGATGTTTGAAATGGTGTTCAATTCGTTTAAAAAGGAAACGAACAGGGTCATACCCTAGTTCGCATTGGTCTTTGAAAATGGTTAAGTGTTTTGAAAAAGAGTTCTAAAAGATCTTGAAGTCGAAACTGGATTCGATCCTTTGTTTGTGTAGAATGAGTATGTTTTAAAAAGGAAAAATGATGGTAAAGGAATTCGAAACTCTAACTTAGGGTTTTGATAGAAACCAAGTTTGATTTTGAAAACAATAATGCAGTTCATAATATATAAGTTTATATATAGATGACCAAGATGAAAGGAAAATGAAATATGGTTTATCATGTTTTCAATAATGCTAGAAAATAATCTTTGAAATGTTTAAAGAGGATAAAAAAAATGAAAACAATGTGTATGTGAAATATGAAGATATGAAAACTGTGTAAGATGACTGTAATTTGTGACTTGTGATCTTAACTAGCATTTCTAGTTATTACAACAATAATATTTGTTTTCTAACTATAATGTACAGAGTTTTTAAATGTATTGATTTCCTATGTAAAAGCTAGAGGTAATAAAACACAATGAAACTGTACATTCAATAAACTATATTTGTTTTTCATGAAAACAATAGAGTCTCCTCTATACTGTAATAAGTACTGTATATTAATTACTACTGTTAGTTATAGGGCGGAAATGAAAACATAATTCAATCACTGTACTTGTCTATTCGAATCAATGGCATTTGCCTATCTTCTAATCTATTCTTAATTTCCGTATCTATACTAGAGTACGATGCATAAAACAACATGTGGAAAAATATAGATACTGGTTTATCAATTCGAAATCAACAGTAAACTTTAACATTTAGACTTTAAACAAATTTAGAAATAAATTCTTCTTTCAAACAGAAAACAAAAATTACTAACTTACTGAACAGAACTACTAGCTGAGATAAAGTAGTAAATTTGTAAAACCTGGGTAAATTTGTAGGGCAACAAACATCCCAAGAAGACTGTTCCACCCAACCAATTCCTGAAAGCAATTAAGTACTTTCCTTAGGACCCGCGAGCCTGTTCACTGAACCACCAGGAGGAAGAAACTCTAGGAATTAGGATCTCCACTTGCAGTAGCTTAAACTGTTGAGTCTTCAAGAAATAGCAGTCCAATAGACTTGCACCAGTATCTCTGGTTCTTCTCAGAAATATGCAGACTTAAGATTGCACTCACAACTAGCCTCCCTAATTCGAATCTCTCAGTGATCACTTGATGCACATGAGGAAAATATTTCTGCAGAAAATATTGGGTAAGAGCTGCCTACGCAATTCGAATTTGCCTTTTGCAGGCTGCTTAGGCCTTTTTAGATGTTATTGGGTCATTAAATGAGCTGCGTACTCACTCACTCCACCTGGGGGATAATTCCACATTTTTAGGGTTAGTTGTCCCATAACCAATAGCTAGTGGTATGATGCAATTGCTACCATCTATCCCATACCTTCCAACAACTTCCATTCCTCCTAGTGGGTCAGTGAACACTCATTTAACAGTCCCCTTGGGTGTTTTTCTCCTAATTAATTTATTTAAATAATAATATTCAGTAATTACATTCATCCTTGATCAAAACTGATCATAATTACAAAACTTTGTAATTAAATTTAACATAAAGTATTTTGCAAATAAAATAATCATTTTCAGAAATTTGGGTAGGTGACATACACCCCCCCTTAAGTCTCAACATCGTCCTTGATGTTGGTTAATCAATCCTTGAGTTTTCCTGAAACAGAGTTGGGTATGTTGCCTGCATACTACTCTCCAACTCCCAGGTTGCCTCTTCTAGGCCAAGGTGCTTCCATTGCACCTTCACTTGACCAATGCTATGATTCCGGAGAATAGTTTCCCTCTTTCCGAGGATACAATCCGGTTCCGCCGGAAAATCTTCGTCTTGTCCCACCTGTACATCATTCCAGTTTACAACATGAGTAGTATTGTGCACATATTTCTTTCAAAATGATATATGAAAAACATTATGTATTTTTAAGTTTGGTGGCAAAGCCAGTTGGTATGCCACTGCTCCAACCTTAGACAATATTTCAAAAGGACCGCAATAGTTGGGTGCCAACTTGGCACAGCTCCCCAATTTCAGTGAACTCTTTTTCGGTCTTACCTTGAGGAATACATGTTCACCAACTGGGAACTCTTTATGAGTTCTTTTTTAATCTGCTTGACTCTTTTGCCTATCTTGGGCAACTTTTAAAATTCCTTGCACCTGTTTCACAATTAGTTCTAACTCCTGCAATAATTCAGGTCCTAAAACAACTCTATTTACTGGATCATTCCACGAAACAGGTGTATTACATTTCCTACCATAAAGAATTTCAAAAGGACTAAGTCTGGCCGATGCATGATAATGATTATTATAAGCAAATTCTGCTCAGTGCAAGTAGTCTTCCCACTTACCAGGCTGATCCTTAACATACATTCTTAATAAATCTTCTAAAACTTGATTTGCCCTTTCTGTCTGTCCATCCGTCTGTGGATGAAATGTTGTACTGAAATTTAAAGTTGTATTCAACCCCTTAAACAGTGACCTACAGAAGTTTCCTATAAACTTTGAGTCACGATCTGAAATTATTACTTTAGGTATTCCATGTAGTATAAAAATCTGTTTCATAAAGATCTCTGCAATATCTTGATCTTTATGAGTAGTCTTTACGGGTATGAAATGTGCTTCCTTGTTGAGTTTGTCCACTACCACCATGATAGAATCATGTTGTTTCTTATTTTTAGGTAATCCAATAATAAAGTCTATGCTGATCACTTCCCATTTCCAACTTGGTATCGGTAACAATTGCAACAATCCAGCAGGATGTTGGTGTTCAACCTTCACTTTTTGACAATCCAAACATTTAGCTATGTACTTTGCTACTTCATCCTTCATTCTGGGCCAATAGTATTCTTTTCTCAACATAGTAATGGTCTTTTGATAACCTGGATGACCAGAATAGTGACTTTTATGCATCTCATTTAATATCAGAAATTTTATTTCTGGTATGTCTGGTACATACAATCTATTTTTAAACAGTAATAAACCTTTTTCCTTCATGTTGTAATCTGCCATACAATTTTTAGAACTGTTGTTTGTTGTCTTTTCCTTCATTTTCTGTATTCTTCATCTGTTTCACTCTTTTCCAGAATCTGATTTTCCAAATCAGTTGAATAAGTATTGATTGCTGAAATAAAATTTAGTTTTGCCTTACGACTCAAGGCATCTGCAACCTTGTTCTCCTTCCCTTTAATATGCTGAATTTCGAAATCATACTCACTTAAGAACGTCAACCATCTAGCTTGTCTAGCATTCAAGTTCGTCTGATCTAATAAATATTTTAGATCCATGTTATCTGTCAATAATGTAAATTTCCTGCCAATAAGGTGGTGACGCCACTTTTTTAAGGCATGAATAATTGCCAATAACTCTAAATCATAGGTAGAGTAGTTATTTTCATGTACTTTCAGCTTTCTAGATTCATATGCCACCGCATGCCCTTCCCGTGTTAAGACTCCACCGAGTCCGTCATTGCATGCGTCTGTACAAACTACAAAATTCTTGTTGGGGTCTGCTATTCTCAAGATAGGTGCTGTCGTCAATAGTTCCTTTAATTTCTTAAAACTGTCAGAACATTTCTGATCCCAAACAAATTTCTTCCCTTTCTTCTGCAAGGAAGTTATGGGGTTGGCAATTTTTGAAAAATTCTCTATAAACTTTCTGTAATACCCAGTAATGCCCATAAATGATCTTACATCCGACACATCTTTAGGAACCGGCCAGTCATTAATGGCCCTTATCTTGTCAGGGTCAACCGAGATTCCTTCTGCCGAAATTATGTGTCCTAGGTACTGAATTTTATCTTTGTGGAAATCACACTCACTAGACTTGGCGTATAGTTGATGATCTCTTAGAACTTGTAAGATAATCCATAAATGTTCATCATGCTCTTCTTTGCTTTTTGAGTACACTAAAATGTCGTCTATAAAAACAATAGCAAACTTGTCTAAGTATTTATGTAGAATATTATTCATCAGACACATAAATACAGCCGGGGCATTAGTCAAGCCAAATGGCATGACTACGAACTCGTAATTTCCATACCGAGTTCGGAAAGCTGTCTTGAAAATATCTTCATCCTTAACCTGTACTTGATGATATCCTGATCTTAGATCAATCTTTGAGAATACTGTTGCTCCACGCAGCTGATCAAATAGATCATCTATGCGGGGCAACGGATACCTATTCTTGATCGTCATCTTATTAAGCTGGCGATAATCTATGCACAGTCTCAAGGTTCCGTCTTTCTTCTTAACAAAGATGACAGGTGCTCCCCAAGGAGACACACTGGGTCTAATATACTTTTTGTCAATAAGTTCCTTCAATTGTGATTTTAATTCGTTTAAATCCAGTATGTTCATTCTGTATGGAGCTTTCGAATTTGGTACTGCTCTTGGTGTTAACTCTATGGTAAAATCTAAATCTCTTTTGGGTGGTAATCTTGGAATCTCCTCAGGAAATACATCCTTAAAATCCTTTAGGACAGGTATGTCCTCTAATTTTAGTTTGTCCTCTCTATCCATAAACTCATCATTTACCACGTTTGCTGCAAACATCTGGCATCCTTTCCTAACTGCCCTCTTAACTTGCATGGCTGAAATCTGTCTAAGGGTTACCTTCCTTGGGATGCCTTTTATTTCTACAGTTTTTCTTTCGTCATTTAAACATGTAAAACTTTTTCCATAATAGTCCAGGATGACATGATGGGCTTCTGACCAGTCCATCCCAACTATAATATCATAAGAACCTAAAGGTAGAATATTCAACTTGATTTGTGTTTGTAAATGATTCATGGACAAAACACAGTTTTCTATAAAATCTGATACTTTTCTCTTTGTTCTAGTTGCTAGTCTAACTAGCCAAGATTTACTAAACTTTTCAGTTTTCAATTTAAGATTTTCCACAATGTCTGGTGATATATAACTTAAGCTAGCACCTGGATCAATTAAAACAGTAACAGGATGATCATGTAGCATACCTTCAATCTCTACCATGGAGATTTGATGATCTGCTTGCATGTTGTCAAGTGCTGCATTGATTCTGGGAATTTCCCTTGCAACATCTCCCACCGTAGGTTCAACCTATATAGAGTTGATGTTGTTTGCTTTCCACTTCCTCAAGGGACATTCTGATGCGTAATGAGGACCTTTGCATTCAAAACATTTGATAGGTGCCTTTGGCTCATTGGTCTTAGCATTATTAGGTGCATTTCTGGGTGTTGTAGAATTTTGCTGTGAATTGTTTCTGGAATTGTTCCCTTGATAATTCCGATTCTGAAAATTTTTCCTTTGAAATCCGGAATTTCCATTGAATCTGAAAATTTTCTTTTTCTGCTCAAAATTGTTGGGCTTATGATTTTTCCAGTTTGAAATTCCTTCTCTTTTCTGATGTGTGTCATAACAGAAAAATGCCTTCCTCATTGCCTCTTCCAAGGTTTTAGGATTGTCGTACTCGACTCTGTCCTTAATATTGAAAGGTAAATAGCTCAAGTACCTTTGAATTTTTGGTTTCTCTTCTATGAGGTATGGTACATATCTTAGTAAGTTCAGAAACTTACTGTTCATTTCCTTCATGTTCATACCTCCCAACTTCAAATCGTAGAACTCTTTGGATTTTTCTTCATAGTACTGTTCAGACAAGTACTTCTTTTTAAAGTATCGTTTAAAGGTACTCCAGCTTACATCTTTATCTTTGATGCCTTTTACTCTTTTGATGTCCTGCCACCAAATATCCGCTTTTCCAGTTAAGTTATATATAGCCATTTTTGCCTTCAAAGACTCTGAATAGTTATAAATATGGAAGTATTTCTTCATATCGGACAACCAAGCTTCAGCTATCTCTCCCTTCTCAATTTCTCCATTGAAAGTTGGAGGTCTAATATTTTTGAACTCCCCAGAAATCTACTCATATTCCTTTTGATTTTTCCTTCTGGGTTTGAAATCTCCTTCATTGCTATCACTGGTGTAGTTTCGTTTCTTTCTGCGTGTTTCAATAGCATCTCCTGATGAGGTTGAACTGTCGTTCACCCTGCTGATTTTCATTTTCTTGTTTTTATCAGAATGAGGCAGATCCTCAACTTTGGAAATATCTTCATTATCTTTCTCTTGTTCCTCAATTTGGCTCTGTTCAAACAACACTTGGTTTAATTGTTCTTGTGCTTGTAGAATCCTTTCAGTGTCTTGTTTCACCGATCTGATTTCTGCTTTTAATTCATGAAAGGAATGTAACAGTTTTGTCGAACTGTTATTTAGTTCACCGTGACCTTCTGCTACATAGTGTCGTCCCGAGCTGTGACTGTTTGGCGGAAATATCTCGCCTATTTGTTCAGCTGAGTTCTCCATACCTGTAATTGAAAATAATTTCTAGAATAACATAATAATTAAATTTTTCAAGTTAGTACAATTTTCTGCTGTATAAAAATTTTCTACCACGTGTTTTGGACCTCATTCAGGCCCAGAGTTCGAATCTGAAATCTGATACCACATGTAACAACCTGAAATTTCATGAAAATTTAAAAATTTTGATAACAACATTAATTATGGTAATGATAATTGCGAAAATAATAATTGAGATTACGACAGCATTAATTGTAAAGTTGTTAGTACTAAACATGCTTTAATTTCTGTTTTAGAAGCAATAAGATAATGACAGTTTTAACACATAATTAGTAAACATGATTATGCTAACAAATGTACTAATCGATCGGAAATGTGATGCGACATTTTTCTTTTTTGCAAAGATACTGACAGTTTGACTTTTGATGCATAAGGGTGTCCTACGAGGTACCCTGGAGCTTACTTAGCTGTAATGCTAAAGCATAATGAATGTCCTATGTGCAGACGATAGGTAAGAAGTTTCATGGCTACGTAGAAACAAGTACATGTAAGTTCAAATTCAACATCGTAAATAAATAAAATAATAGAATTCTATTGCAATCCACCATAAGTATGCAGGTATGGATTTCATAGCTATAATTATTGTTTTTCAGATGTTGTCTTACAACTCCATAATGTTTAAAACAGAGTCATCTCTGTATATCACCATACTGATAGTTTTGTCACTGTAATTCCTGTTGTTGTCGTAGCTGGCTTGTCGTCGTCTTTAAGATAATTGATTATCTTCCCATTCTGATGTAATAATTGTATCGCAAAAATCATTTAAATGTTTGTAGTATGATAATACGCCTAACAATTAGTTGGCTATTATAATAATCTTTAACAATGGATTTATTGAAACGTCTACCATACAGTCTATCTATAGTTGCAATAATAGATGTTATATGAATGTACTAATATTACTAGGATGGTGTGTAATTTTCTCATGTATCGACTACTTTAAGTCGTAATTTTGCAATGTCGAACTAGATGTGATAAATTATAAGCTTTTAATACTTATGTACAATATCATTTATTGTGTGAATCTCATGTGGATGAGAACTATGTCAACCTAGTGACTATAGTTATCATTGTAACTAATACAAAAACTATATAGTTAATTTTTAAGACTACTAGACTTACCTTTGATATATATATAAACACAAAAACATCTACCAAGGAGTCTATCTAATATCTCCAATCTAAAATACGACCTAGGCTTTGGACTATAAGAAAAAGTGTATCGACGTTGGTCAGAGTAACACGATACGAATCGACGTTGGTTATTGTGTTTCATTCCTGCAATAATAGCCATCCATCGTGTGCTATATGATGAGGATCTTCAAGTTCCACATGAATGTAACTAATGAAAACAGTGAATGTGTATGCTGCCATGTAACTCATCTTGTTGATAGTCCTCCGAGCTGGCTGAATAATTGTCCACCGTGTACACGGGTTGGTAAGGTCGTGCTACGACGTTAAATGAGCAATAAATTGGATTGATGCTCGTTCCAATGCGAAGAGTGTTGGCATGTTTACAGTCGTTGATCATCTTGGATCTCGACCTTCGGATCTAATCCTAGTGTTGCAATGAATGTTGGGTTGATAGAAGTTATTGTGTTCTAAGTTATTGTTATTATTTCGGTCTGTTAGGGCCGACAGGCTGCCAAAATTTTGGTTTAGAAAATTGTATGAGGTTTCGACCTCGGGACCTCTGGTTTAGGAAGGTTACAGGTCTCTTCCTTCTGTAATAGCGTCGTTTTTAACAGACTGGGTATCTGTTTGTAGTGTCAATGGTTGATAGTTTCTGGAACTTGTAGTTTTAGTTTGAGTAAAAGATATGCCCTGGTGTAAATGGACAAAGGGTTTCCTATCTCATCTTCAGCGTGGAGTCATCGTTTAATTGATGAAAGTGAAAAGCTTTGGTCGCTTACGGCAAGGTAAATAATCTTGTAAAGTTTTAGTGATATTCCTTTGTTGCAATTCGTCTTTCGGTTTGAAAAGTATCTGTCATCTAAACCCATCGATTTTCTTGTCAGTTGTAGGTTGTAAAGGAATGGTTCAAGCCAGGGTTTGGAAAGAGAGGTGTGCTTCCAAACTGGTAAGCTTCAGGTCTTCCAAAACCCTCATAGGTGCTCTCTGTCTGTATGTTGAAGTGGTTTCAAGGGATGAGTAATAGTATTTCACCATGTCTCGGCATTGTCTGTTAGTTGGAAAACTTGAAAACTTTCTTGTTATATGAGTGATGCATGTGCAGGGTTGTAAACTTCGTTTAAAAGTATGATACTTGGTTTTGAAACTATGTTGTTTAACTCATCGAACTGAGGTTATGTTATTTCGTCAATACTAAGGGTTTTGTTTGGACTTGTTTTGCACTGTTAAAAGTTTTGGGAATAAACCCTGTGCAAAAATGGTTGGGAATGTAATGTAATACTTGTTTCTGGGGACATTGTTTTAAAATTGGAAATGGGACTCGTATTGTTTACACTTCGAGCACGTCTTGTGGGTTTAAGTTATGAGAAAGAAAAGGAATAGAGCTAAGGCTCGTTTAACTGTGATTCCAATGTTTTCTCGTCGGCAAAGATAATAAAATTATTGTTTCGTTATGTGAAATTCGCTTGTGTTTAATGTTGATTTCTATGTGTTGATAATCGTGATTGTTGAACTAGATTAGAATCTAAATACTCGTTGTGGATGATAACTCTATTAAAAAGGAAAAGAACAGGGTCATACCCTAGTTCGCGTTGGTCTTTGAAAATGGTTAAGTGTTTTGAAAAATACTTCTAAAATATCTTGAAGTCGAAACTGGATTCGATCCTTTGTTTGTGTAGAATGAGTATGTTTTAAAAAGGCAAAACGATGGTAAAGGAATTCGAAACTCTAACTTAGGGTTTTGATAGAAACCAAGTTTGATTTTGAAAACAATAATGCAGTTCATAATATATAAGTTTATATATAGATGAACAAGATGAAAGGAAAATGAAATATGGTTTATCATGTTTTCAATAATGCTAGAAAATAATCTTTGAAATGTTTAAAGAGGATAAAAAAAAAAATGAAAACAATGTGTATGTGAAATATGAAGATATGAAGATATGAAAACTGTGTAAGATGACTGTAATTTGTGACTTGTGATCTTAACTAGCATTTCTAGTTATTACAACAATAATATTTGTTTTCTAACGATAATGTACAGAATTTTTAAATGTATTGATTTCCTATGTAAAAGATAGAGATAATAAAACACAATGAAATTGTACAGTCAATAAACTATATTTGTTTTTCATGAAAACAATAGAGTCTCCTCTATACTGTAATAAGTACTGTATATTAATTACTATTGTTAGTTATAGGGCAGAAATGAAAACATAATTCAATCATTGTACTTGTCTATTTGAATCAATGGCATTTGCCTATCTTCTAATCTATTCTTAATTTGCATATCTATACTAGAGTACGATGCATAAAAAAGCATGTGGAAAAATATAGATACTGGTTTATCAATTCGAAATCAACAGTAAACTTTAACATTTATACTTTAAACAAATTTAGAAATAGATTCTTCTTTCAAACAGAAAACAAAAATTACTAACTTACTGAACATAACTACTAGCTGAGATAAAGTAGTGAATTTGTAAAACCTGGATAAATCTGTAGGGCAACAAACAGCCCAAGAAGACTGTTCCACCCGCAGTTAAGTACTTGCCTTAGGACCCCCGAGCTTGTTCACTCAACCACCAGGAGGAAGAAACTCTAGGAATTAGGATCTCCACTTGCAGTAGCTTAAACTGTTGAGTCTTCAAGAACTAGCAGTCCAATAGACCTGCACCAGTATCTCTGGTTCTTCTCAGAAATATGCAGACTTAATATTGCACTCACAACTAGCCTCCCTAATTTGAATCTCTTAGTGATCACCTGATGCACATGAGGAAAATATTTCTGTAGAAAATATTGGGTAAGAGCTTCCTGCTCAATTCGAATTTGCCTTTTGTAGGCTACCTAGGCCTTTTTAGATGTTACTGGGTCATTAAATGAGATGCCTGCTCACTCCCTCCAGCTAGGGGATAATGCCACATTTTTAGGGGTAGTTGTCCCATAACCAACAACTAGTGGTGTGATGCAATTGCTACTATCTATCCCATACCTTCCAACAGCTTCCATTCCTCCTAGTGGGTCAGTGAACACTCATTTAACAGTCCCCTTGGGTGTTTGTCTCCTAATTAATTTATTTAAATAATAATATTCAGTAATTACATTCATCCTTGATCAAAACTGATCATAATTACAAAATTTTGTAATTACATTTAACATAAAGTATTTTGCAAATAAAATAATAATTTTCAGAAATTTGGGTAGGTGACATGCAAAACTTTGATTGTTTGACTATCCTCGCCCAATGGCACCTCTCGCAACTACCTCAGCTGCAAAGGTACCAGCAACTGTTTTGTCAACACCAGCAAGGGATAAAACCAGAGGAAAAAAAGAAGCAGATCATAAAACTACAGTTGAAAAATTATCTGGTGATGATGGTAATACATCTATATCTACTAATGGTGGTGCAGGCTCTGGAAAGGGCCCAAACTCTAGTTATAAGGATGGTGAACCAATGCAGGTAATTAATGTTCCTATTAAGGTTCTTTTTGTTCAGAGGGGTTTCTTTTAAAAATGAACCATAAAAGTACCAAATAACATATTGGTGGCATTTAATACAGGGATAATGGTGATTTTTGTTTGTTTGTTTCTTAGTTTACTTATTTTTTGGTGAATAGTAATGTTCTTCCTCCTATTCTGATTTGATAATGGTCATTTGGATCCAAATTTGGAGATTATTATTGATAACAAAAGGCTAAAAATTTGATTCATCCTATGCATAAATCATCCCAGATTTTTTATCCGGTGTCTTGTACATAACTACAGATGCAGTCACTAGTGCTCTTAAGCAGTACCACTGTCAGCCCATATTTACCCTGTATGGTTGTCCATATAAATCAAAATAAATATCCACACATCCTCTGTCTCAGACAAATGACATTCCACCCACCCATACCCCTCTCCTAACCATACCTCCAAATCATTAGTCCAATTCTTCCCTACCATCCATCTTCCTCATTTGGGTCTATGGATACTTGGAGTCTTCAAGAAATATGCCATTTTTTGGTGTGTGTGTGTGTGTGTGTATGTCTAAGTTCTAACCAATAGCATGTGTATCTAATAACAACAATTTCAATCACTGCTCTCTTTCCTGCTCTCTTTCCGTGGATAAACACACACACACACATTACATTTTTCAATCTTGATTTATTGGTTATTATTGCAGGTTGATGGTACATCTTACAAGAAAACTGAAGTGGAGCTATCTTCAAAGGTTCTCACAAATCCAGCTAGGGTCATACTAGCACATGAAAACTATATCAAATTTTTTGAAGGGAGTAGATACATGCCTATTAAGCCAGCACACTCGGGTTTTGTTCTACTAAGGGACATGCATCAATCTGAACCAGAAGTACTTGTTTCAAGTGATGCACCTAATGTATTCAAATTTGGAGACAATAGTATAATTGCTAGAATATGATTGATTTTATATCAATATGTTTGATCATTTGATGACAATAGTATAATTGCTAGATGATTGATGTTATATCAATATGTGTACTAAGTGGTAAATTTTTTAATGATCATCATTAATCCATCAGTTACATCTATATTTTCATTTTTTGCTACAATCAATTTGACATTCTGGAAGTGTTTTTCAAATATAAAAATATATATTATATAAAAAACACTCCCAGAAGCTTTTGAAAATTATGCTTCCTGCTCCTGCTCCCATGCCCGTGCTATCCACTCTAATAACTTTATTTTAAAGAAATATTGAAGTTGCATTGTGATTGAGGACAGTGAGGGGCTTTAAGGGTGTTAGATCAATGGTAGAGCACCTGCCTTATAGGCAGGAGGTTGGTTGTTCGATTCCACCATGCCCTATTTATATTCTGAAACCACTAAAAAGAGATAAATGACTAAAAAAATGACCAAAATTTGCATATAAACGACCACCAATACAACATGAGAGATAAGTGACCAAACAAATGACCAAAATATGCATATAAATGACCACTTTTGAGTTGGCGATCGCTGGTAACAAATTAGCGGTCATTTATCACATGACAAAAAATGTGGTTATTAATTGTGACAATTAATGACCAAATATATTACCAAATTAATGATCAAATATACGACCAAATATATGACCACAAGATAAGTTATAAATGACCAAGCTAAATATGGCCACATATTTGCTACCAGTGGTCACCAACACAAAAAATGGTCATTTATATGTGGATTTTGGTCATTTTTTTGGTCATTCATTTTGTACTAGTGCAATAATGAGACAAATTAATTCAGATGGGTGCCTTGAAGGCCTCCAAAAATCAAGCTCTTATAGTTGGAGAGTCAAAAAGTGTGAATGCTAAAAGGAAGAGAAAAGGCAAAGAGAAGAAGCAATTTGAGACCAAGCAGAATCCAAATTCTAATCCATCGGAAGGAGCCTCCAACTCCATGAAGGATAAGCAAAAGGGGTTTGAGAAGACCAAGTGTTCCTATTGCAAGAAAGGAAACCACTTAGAGAGATCTTGCATGAAGAAGAAGATAGATCAAATGACCAAACTTCTTGAATAGCACAACATTGCCCTCCCAGAAGGCACAAGGAAGACTGATTCTAGAAGTGAGACACATGATCATGAGAGATGCCATGCAATTAAGGATAGATTCTCACAATCAGAAGCCTTCCCCATTGATTTTGGAGCCTCCAACCACATGGTTTCCAACAAAGAATCATTTATTTCTCTAGATCTTACCGATGGTCCTAGTATTCACATGGGAGATGATTCTCATATCTATGCTGAAGGGAAGGGCACAATATAACTGGATCATAGAAAGTTCAGTAATGTTTTGTATGTGCCTTATTTGGAAGAAAACTTGTTGTATTTTTACCAGATGACACACACTAGTTCACCGAAGAAAGTTGTTTTTGGACCTGACACAATTGAGATTACAGAGATAACATCTGGGAAGCTAATAGCTAAAGGTGTTGCAAACCATGCCTCAAAGGCATATGAGTTCTCACATTTTTTTCCATATTCACATCAAAGTTCTCTCTTGACTCATGCAAATGAGACAAGTAGACTCTGGCATGAAATATTCAGACACCTAAACTTCAAGTATTTGTAGCAGTTGCACAAGGAATAGATAGTTGAAGAATTTCCCAACATAAATTTCTCTCAAGGGATCGACAAAGGTTGCTAATTTGTAAGGAAGCATCTAGAGTGAAAGTATGATGTTGGGAAGGAAAGAAGAGCTTCCTCCACACTTCATCTGATACACAGTGATGTATCAGGACCGATGCCCTTAGTTTCTATGAATGGATCCAGATATCTTCTGACCTTCATAGATGATTACTCTAGGTTCCATTGGATCTACTTTCTCAAGCAGAAGTCTGAGGTATTCGAAAATTTCAAAGTTTTCAAGGCCTTAGTTGAGAGAAATTTTGGCAAGAAGATCAAAGCAGTCAGATCAGACAATGGAGGAGAGTACATCAAGAGGGAGTTGCATCAATTTTGTGAATATGAGGGCATCCAAATGCAACATTCTTCCCCATACACATCATAGAAAAATGGTGCAGCTGAGAGGAAGAATAGGTCATTGAAAGAGATGGATACCTACTTGCTTGAAGCAAGGGATCTTCCACCATATCTCTGGGAAGAAGTAGTGAATTGTTCTACATACATTCAGAATAGGGTACCCCACAAATCTGTGGATGGGGTCACTCCATTCGAAGCATTGAAGGGACAAAAACCTGATGTTTCTCATTTGAGGGTTTTTGGATCCAAGGCATGGGACAGAATCCCATCTGACAAAAGAAAATCTCTTCAACCCCAAATTAGCGAATGAATTCTGCTAGGATATGCAGAAGATGAAAAAGCATACAAGATGATGGATATTGCAACCAAAATATGTTTCATTGAAAGAAGTGTCAGGTTCGTTGAATATCCATTGCAAGATATACAACCAGTTGAAGATCAAGGTAGATATGATATTCCTATTCCATTTGCACCTGATGAAGATCAGGATGAGGTCTCTTCTGATGAGGACCAAGTTGAATCAAATCTTTATTTTGAGAATGAAGATCATGCATATCTAGATCCAGAACCAGCACCTGCTCCCAATCCATGGACAAGGCCAAAATGGGCTCACAAAATCCTTGAAGCTATTGGGAACATAGTTGGGGATCCATCTAACATTAGGAGAACCGGATCTTAGTATCAAGTTGCAAACCTTGCACTATGTCATACAGATCCACTTTTCTCAAAGAGGTGCTACATGATGATGGGGTCTGATCTACAATCCTTCAAAGAGAATTGCCATGATCCAATATGGAAGACTGAGGTTCAAATGCACTACATCAGGTAACTAGTGCAAAACAGGACCAACACACTGCATTACTGTCCTCCAGAGAAGCAGAGTGCAAAATATTTTACCAATTTTTTACACATATGAAACCTGCTTGAGTTCCCTACTATTCATTTTTTGGGGGGGGTATTTTTCCTCATTTCCTTAGTTTCATGAATAATTATTTTTTATCATTTATTTGATTGTATGGGTGACCTTTGGTCTCATTAACTAGGTCCCAGTATTTCCAAGTTTGGATTAAGGGGGGTGTTAGGATAATTAATACTCCATCCTTGTCCTACTTAGCATTATTTTCTTTTTCCTAGTAGTTGATGATGTCATTTTCCCCTAGTGGTGTGCAGATGCCATATAGAACCTATTATCCACCTAATGCACCTTGCATGCATGATTTCAGGCCCATCAGAGTCAGTTCTCTACATTTTAGGAGATAGCTTTGTGTTCTACTTCAGTCCACCTAAGTTCCTGAACTCTACTGGGGGTCTTAGCTTCGATCACTACTGATTGTGATCTAATGCACCCTTTTTCACCTACTTTGCATGCATAACTCACTAATGCACCCTCCTTGGTCAGTTAACTAACTGTGCCTTCAGTTAACTGAGTTTTGGTTCAGTTGAGTTGATTTTGGGACTTCTAGAGCACTCTAATGGTGACAATTCCTATGCTAGACAGACTGAGACTTGAATTCTCTCTATTGCAACATATTTGTGAACTATATTGATTAATGGGTAATGTTACACATTTATGCTTCCATTTGAGTTCCAATGTATGATTAATTTTACTGCTCTTTTCATTGCAATTTTCACTGTAATTTACTTTTTCTACTCATTCTTTCATTGCGAGGTATTCTCAACTCTATGATCCTATTGTGTTTTAGAATTTCATAGCCCATTGGAAATATTAACAATTTATAACGTGCATGGATACGTTTCCTATTGGGAATATCTTATCAGTGGTAAATTTTGCGGAAAACTACACTCTTCAACCACAACACGAGATTCATAATCAATATTATCACTCAAACTAGGTCAACATAATGGTCCACATCACCTACAAACATGGGGCAGATAGTACTGAAGACAACATGGTTATAATGAAGGAGTATCACTTCTAAATAAGTGATGACATGTGTCATGAATTAGCTTTTGTACAATATAGCTTTGAATTGTTCCAAAATCACTTGAAGAATTACAGTATACAAATGGAACAACAATGGATTTGGTTTGAGGGTTGTGCGAGGCAATTAAAAAATCCCCATGTATTTCAATGGTTGTGTATGCTCCAAAAAAGGCACAAGGTGCCACATATTTGGAACTATTTTAAGACTAGACATAGAAAGGGGAACACAATGGAGCAGGTGCATGCATCAAGAATGGAAAGGAATGAAGTTCACAGCTATTTCGCTCACCCAAGATTCAAAGACTATTGTTGAATGATGTTCTTCAGTCACATGGGAGGGAGAAAGAAGGAAAGAATATCAATCAACTAGGAAAGCACACATACATATATATTTTTGGGAGGTGGTCGATGTAGATCAATCACAATTATATGAATGCAAGACTGTCTAGGGAACTCGTGCATTTCATTCAATTAGAATGTCGGACAATGATATAGTTGAAATGTGGACAAGGAAACTCTCTTGTTTTTGTTCTCCATGTAGTAGTGGTGAATGGGACAATTTTGAATCCATAGAATGGGTTGATAGCTGGGATTGTGTATCACTCCCCATCGGTCGAAATATAGATACAAAATTATACCAGTTGGAGGAGGACCAATTAAGCATTTCACTAGACTATGACCACATATCAGATCTCGTACAACCATGAACGAATAATATTTTGAAAATTTTGACAACTAGTTGTGTCTATTTAGTTGGTTGAAATGTTGGCACTCTATTTTTTGTAGGTCACATATAAATAGTGGTTTCCCTAAGAGACAATCCATGGTGCACTGACTATTGGCTATCATGTTGCTTGGAGGGGAAGCAGACCCTCAATGTCACATTAAGGGAATCTGAGGGAAATGATCTTTTGATTAGGTCGATGGTTATAAAAGGAGAGTATTTAACATAGGTTTCCCACTTAGAAAAGAAAAAAAGGGTATGCATTTGAAGATTATAAACTAGGTCAGATTGCATACCATTATACAAACTTAGCTATTGGCACAAACCTACAGCCACAAACAATGCCAAGGAAGAAATCATCAAAGATATGATACTTCTTTCCTTACTGCGAGCACAAGAGTTAAAGGAAACCATTGGTATTTGAGGTGATCCCGATGGTCTACTCAAATGACCAAATTCAGGTAGTCAGGTATGTGCTATGCAAGAGGTTTTTTGTACTATGTTATAGGTAATTGGTGTACATGTATATTCCAATTTTGTTACATGGTCTCATTGATTATTGACATTAATATTTTGACTATTACAACTGGACATTGACATCTTAATGGATTGATAAATATATCTTGATAGCTTGATAGATTGTTTCATGTGCATCCATTTGAATCAAAACCATTATGCACAAATATGCACAAGAGTACAAAATCTCCATGCTACAACAAATAATTACATATCAAAATCCTTGCTTGTATTGGGATACTATTTATCAATAGAACCTTATTCTCCCTCTTATAGGATCTATCTCCTTCCTCTACCTTGAACCTCGAATTTGGTCCTCCAAGGACATTAGTCATGAAACTTCCTAATGCAAGTGTTAAAATAAGGTATAAAAATATTCCCATGCTTAATAAGTGGTTTTGCTTGAGTGAAGGGCACACTTTTGTTAAGGTCATGATAGAGGAGTTCAACTTTAAGCATATAAACCTAGAACCATTATCCTAGCCTAGAAACTGTAGAGCTAACCATAGAAACCATAGTTTTTATCCTCAACCCTAGTTTGAATTATATGTTTGGTCTTTTTGGTGACCTTTTGAAGGTTTTATAGGCTAAAATGGTAGGAAAAGTGGACAAATGGGTCATGTGAATAGGGAAATGAGCTAGTGAGCATTTTTTGGGTGTCAACAGATTGACCCCTGATGTGTGAGGGAAGGAGCTCATCGTATGGCTGATAGACATCATATTTTTTTTGTATTTTTCCTAGGGTTTAAAGGAGATAAGAGACCGATTGGAAACTGGAGCAAAGGTCCCATGCAAACTGCAAAAAATGAAAATACATGCCCTCAAAATGAATAAAGAATAATCTCTGATAATGGATGAGGCGGGCATACCCATGCTCGTATCAAGACATATAAATAACAATGAGGCCCAAAAAGGGGACCTGAACAATACATATAAACCTGTTGTGTACATCATAATGGTCTAGAGGGGACACAATGCTGGGACATACTCATGGTCATACCATGACTGATCTGAAGAACTGATACACTGGAAAAGAGCCACAACCGTTCTGAATGAGGTGTTGGATGGGTTGATGAATTGTTGGATCTGAAGGTATCCAACAACTATAGGGACTCAATAACTATGAGTCAACTTCTGAAGAGTATATGGAACTGTATACTCGAGGGAGTATAAAACTGGGGTACTTCCGAACACTATCGCCAAGAACAACCCATATATCCATAGGAACATGTAACTGGTTGTTCTGAAAATAGACTCACCATTTTGCTGGAGTCCGGTGACATCCGGGGTCTTTGACGAATAACTTAAAGGACCGATACCCTGTACGAATCTCAATGATGCGATCAAGGTGTTGATGTCGAGCATGTGAGAGACAATCATTTGGAGAGGCACTAAGGACTCCTTTCAAAATGATCTGTAGGTACTCACCACTAGTGGTGATGAGTCCAAGGCACAGGGACCTCTGGGTCTATCCTCTGGAATAGATTGTTTAGCGTCGACAGACGCAGACCTGCAACTATCAAGGCGATGATGGTTCCTTAATAGGAGCGCGAGGTGTACAACCAAGAGGTGATGGTATTGGTAGTGGTACTGACATACTATGGGGATGGGGAATAACTGGGGTGATATGGTGGGGGGGGACTCAAACTTCCTTTGTTCAGAGCATGATGACATGGATGACCTGGCAGCGTATGAAACTGACTTTAGGATTGGGGATCATAGCTTAAGGTATCAGGGGTATGTCCTACAATGGGAGAGGTTGAGTAGGGAAAACTGATGTATGGTATCAGGAAAGTCTCAAGGTGGCATATTGCAGAATACTCTGAACAAAGGAGACCAAATTGGGGAAGCTTCCATAATAGTGTGATTAGGTATGCTTTGTCGTGGCACCGTTGGGGCCTTCTTCATGGTTTAAGGAGCTCAAAGAAGGGATAGAAGTGTGCTCGCAAAATGGTACTATCGTGTGGATTTGTACGAGCCCAGGACAATTCATGCTCGTGGTTGATTTCAGTTTTAAAGAGTCTGAAAGTGATAAGTAGACTCCAAGGGGGTTCTTTTTCGTGTGTTAGACTCCAAGGCCCGAAAAAGCATAAAAGGATGCAATGAAGAACTCTTCTAGCCGATGTGACTAGAGTATTCCTTTTTCGTAATTAATTTACACGGTCTGGAAAAGGGGTAAACTTATACCAGGTAGATGCCCTTTCAAATACATTTAACGAGCATGAAAGGAAGCAACATTGCTCGACGATCTTTTCATTGTTTTAGGAGTCAGAAAAGAGATTAACGGAAACTCCCTAAGTGCCTTTTTCGGAAAGGAATTGATCAGCCCGAAAAAGGGATAAAATTATACCGAACGAAAGTAATGGTGAGGCAAAGGAGGAAGTGTTCAATCAAGGCACAAGTATGGGGATGAAGCACAATGATAGGTGGGGAACACTGATGGGGCCTCCTTGCGGATCGATGAATGATAGAAAAAAATGCCATAATTGCAGTATCGATGGAGTGAAGGGTTCATGTATGAGTTGTGATGCACAAATTTTGTAAAATTCAACAACTGCCGATGTGGCACGCCAATTGAGGCGTCAAGGTGTGAGGGCACAATGTCAAAAAAGGTTTCTGGTGAGAGTGAGAAATGATCTCAAGCATCATCATAAGCGCGAAAAACTGAATCCGGTGATATAAAATTCATCAAAAACAGACAACGATCGTTGTGGCACGCAAATCGAGGCAACAAGGGTGTGTGAAAAAATGCCCGAAAACGAGACCGGTGAAATCGGGAAACTGACTAGACCACCGTGAAGTTCTCGCCATGTTAAATCCAATGGTATCAATGGTTTGGAAAAAAGACATTGTATGGCTCCGGAATGGCTGACTGAAAAATGGGTCAAATCTCTATAAATAACAAGTGGACCCATAGTGACATGTGTCATTTGCACTATTGAGTTTGACAAGAGATTTGAGTTGACCAGAGCAATTTCGTCATTTGCGGGAGAACCGACCGTTAGATTTTTGTTCTGTGAGTTCTAGGTAAGCCTATTAGCCCTAAGCTTTAACTTTATTTACTTTCGGGGGGGAATTGGAGCCTCAGGGGAGGTGCATTGGTCACTTTGGCTGACCAATGAGGGAAATCACGACTTATGAGGCTTTTTGTGTGATCTAGATCGCGGCTTTGGCCTTCGCAGTCGCGATGTGGATCGCAGCTGTGGTCTCCTTAGTCAAGATGTGAATCACAACTATGGTCTCCACATGCGCGATGTGGATCGCAACTGTTGGCTTCACAGTCACGATGTGGGTTCCACAGCTGCGATGTGGATCGCGATTGTGCATTCCACAAGCGCAATGTGGATTGCAACTGTGGCTTTCACAGTCGCGATCTCAGATCGCAACTGTGGGCCCCACAGTCGCGATCTAGATCGTTTGTTGGGGGAAAATTGATGATGTGTTTCTAATTAAAAATTTTTGTTTACTTGGCAGGATGCTCAGGCTGTCGAGGGCATCGTGGAGGGAGAGAGAGATTCCAAATGCTTTGATGCAGATCATTCGTAGGAACCATTATGCACAGGCTTCTTTGTCATTGGGCGGACTGCTAAAGTTCACCCAGATTCCTCTTATGCGTTCAAGAAATTTGTTGCTGAACAAGTTGATCGGGTTCTGGGACCTGTATATTCAGGCCTTTATGGTTCAAGGTGAGAGATTGGATCTCACATTGACAGATGTTTATTTTCTGACTGGATTGCCCCACCTGGGTGTGATAGGGGATACTCAACCCAGGATACCGGGTGATGTTGATATAGAGGATCTACTTGAGAGATTTTACCATCTGGGGTCTCGTGTGCATGCTAATGCACTGTTAGTTTTTGATTTGCGGGATCTGGCGATGCGAGCAGTCGTGGCTTGCGTACTACGAGTACTTGGAGCCCAGGTGCCCCACTGATTGTCAGGGGGAAGATGTTATTGGTTCATCAGGTTATGACTAGGACGTACTATGCCTGGGGGCAGATGTTCGTTGCCTGTGTTCAGCGAGAGCTGAGCAAGGTGAGGCTGCAGGGGGGAGAGTTTAGCTATGCTTCATTTATGTGTTGCTTCTTTTTTGAGTAGGTGCCTACATTGCGGCCCCGTGTGCCGGTCCAGGATGGTGAGATCAGTGAGCCGTGGATGGTGCGATGGGGAGAGATGATGTGCCAGGGTGGTGGTGGGGCAGTTGGACATTTATTTACTTCAGAGATGTATGAGCAGTGGAAGCAGATGCTGGTTCTGTTCGATGATTATCCGTACCGGACTATGGATTACCAAGGGGATGTTGAGATGTCGCGAGATCCAAGACAGGGCTGGGGGATAGATGGTATGTATTTCTTTTAGCATATCATGTTTGTATTGATGATAGCTAGAGGTTTTTTTATGATGTTTGACATTTTCGAGTGTTGGTTATTGCAGATGTGGGTCCACGACCTCCACTAGAGCATCAGGGCCGCAGGGGTTGTGTGGTGGTAGTACCTCCATTGGTGGTGGCACCCTCACCACTAATGCGAGGAGTGGTACGCCATCGGGGTTATGATGAGGCAGTAGAGGGAATACGTGATACCATTGATCATCTATTGGATGGTGTGGCAGATGATGGCTGGAGAGATTTGGATCAGGAGGTGTTAGACCTCTGTTTTGATGCTCCACGAGAGTGGAGATCGATTTTGTTGCAGATTGTTGTATTGGCAGCGGAGAGGAGGGCTAGGGACTAGGATGATCCAGAGGAGGAGGATCCCGAGGAGGAGGCAGGTCGTGATGACGATGACTAGGCTGTTCATCCCGCCCCCAAATGCTAATGAGCATATGGGGATGTTTTTGTGGATATGTATTGTGTAAGGCTCATGTAATTTTTGTATATTCGGGTGCTGAGGGCACTCTTGACATTATGACTATATGATATATATATTTATGCACGTGGATGCATTTTTTATTATACATTCGTGTATGCACGTGGATGCACATCTGTCATTGTTTTATGTTTTGTTGCACGTGGATGCAATTGTTTATGTTTTGTATGCCCGTGGAGGCACATTCTATGCATGTGGATGCAATATTATGTTTCTATATGCCCGTGGAGGCACATTCTAAGCACGTGGATGCAATATTATGATGGGTTATTTTGTTTGTTTATATGGTTTTTTTATTCCTATGTGATGTTATTGATGCATGTTTGATGCTTACATGGTTTGGTTGACATGCCAATCTATAATGTTGTTAGCCATTTGGTATGCTACACTATTGAGATTTCTTGGGACATGAGTGAATGAAATGGATTCAAAATGTCTAATCATTTGTTTAGTGCGCAGGAATTTTCTAAAGAGACGGGGATCGCGTACCTAGTAACAATTGTTGAGTTGGGAAACAAGAAGCTGGGAGTCGAGGAAGACGTGAAGGTGACTTATGCCTATTTGGAGGGCAGCGGTCAGGAGACCGGTCACATCATTGTATTCAACCTGGTTATTTGCAGCAGCACCGATACACACTCCGTCGAGGTGAATCAACTCATGTGAGGGGGAATAGAGTACCCAAGCTGCAGAGGCGAGATTTGGAGAACAACAACTTGCACCATCGGCAAAGCCAACATAGTAAAGTGGAACGGGATCCATCTGTGGTCATGCAGGAAAAAAAATGTAAGGTTTTTGAAAGTTTTGGTATTGAAAAAATAATTAAAACTGTACAATATGGACCGTGGTGTCCAAAATATGTTATGTGTAAAAGCGTTTGAGGTACAACCCGTTACGAGGGTTGCGCAGGGGGTTATCTTTTGAGTTAGTCAGAATGTATGCCCCATGTCCAAGGAAAGTGTGTATGATGTATGGGCCTTGCCACATGGATTAAAATTTTCCTTTGCCCTTTTTGTCATGGGCTTGATCGTAAACAAGTACAAGGTCTCATTCACGGAAAGCTCTCGGGTGGACATGCTTATCATAGCCGGCTTTGGAGTGGTTTTTTGCGGCTTCAATGGTTTGGAGGGCTGCTCGATGATCCTCATCAGCTTGTTCTAATAAGAGTAAGAGTTGTTCGAGTGGTGAGGTGTCTGGGAGGATTTCGATGGCTATATGTAATGTTGGGATCTGACACTCAATGGGGAGGACAGATTCCACACCGTGAACCAAATGAAAAGGGGTGAAACCAGTGGTGGTTTTAGTGGAGGTACGGTAAGCCCACGGTGTGGGAAAAAGCAAGTGATGCCAATTGAACTTATGCCTATCGACAGTGCGCTGGAGGATTGTCTTCAAAATTTTATTAATTGATTTGACTTGGCCGTTCCCTTGGGGGTAGTAGGGGGAGGCGTATTGGTGTTGAAATTTAAGGAGGGTTGACAATTCTCGCTAGATAGAGTCCTTGAAATGAGAACCATGGTCTGAAACGAGTTGCTTAGGTACTCCAAAACGAGTAATAACATGGTTGAAGAAGAAGCGGGATGCAGTGTCGGTTGTGTAGTTAAAGGTAGGCATGGCTTCTGCCCATTTCGTAAAGTAATCGAAGGCCACAATGATGTATTTATGGCCGCCAGCTAATGCAAGATTACACTCCATGAAGTCGATGGCCCGTTTGCAAAAGGGACCAACGGTGACTACTGGATGGAGGGTGGCAGGGGGGTCCTTGCCTTGGTGGAAAAGAGCTGGCAATTTTGGCAATGTTTGACTGCTTTGATGCAATTAGTAAATAGTGAGGGCCAAAAATACCCTGTGTGGATCACCTTTTGGGTAGTGGCCATTCCAGATAAATGACCGTCGCAGGCACCACTATGACAGTCATTAAGGACTTGCTTTGCTTCTTCCAGAGAAAGGAAATGTCGTAGGATTGTGTCGACACCGTGTTGATAGAGGACATCGCATAAGAGGAGATAACGGGAAGCATGGTGGTGGATGCGACGACGTCCGTCATGGTCGACATCAGGTCGAAACTTTTGTGTACAAAGGTAAACCAAAATGTCGTTGTACCAAGGGTCATCTGACGAGATGATGAACAAATGGTCGTCAGTTAGATCAGTATTGACTGATGGTGATGGCGATGAGGATGGTAGGTCTGTAATGAGTTGAGAAAGTGCTAAGGCTTTGGTGTTCTTAGGGGTTGTGAAAGCTCGGTCATACTCTTATAAGATAATAACCCATTTAGCAACGCGGCCCTGCAGAAGGAAATGGTTCAAGAGATAGACCATGGGGTTGGAGTCTGTGACAACTTTAGTGTGGCTCATGAGGATGTAATGCCGCAACTTATGTACTGAAAAGACGACGACGAGGGCCAGTTTCTCTTCGTATGGATACCGTAGTGGTGGGCCAGATAAGGCTTGGATCACATAATAAACTACATGCTCTTGACGAGCAGGGTCTTCTTGAATGAGAACTCCGGAGACGGCATAATCGGATGCCAAAATGTAAAGAATGAAATCTTTAGAGAAATCGGGAGGGGAGATCAAGGGGGCATTGGTGATAGCCTTTTTTAGGTCATCGAAAGCTCCTTGCACTTGGTTGTTCCACACAAAAGGGATGTGGGTATGGAGCAAACGAAGGAAACCATGAACCGTTGTGGCATAATCGAGGACAAAACAACGAAGGAAATTTGCTTTGCCCTGAAGGCCCTGTAATTGTCGAAGCATACGAGATGATGGGAGGTCTAAGATGGCTTGGAACTTTAATGGATCGACTACGATACCTTTTTGTGAGATAATGAAACCTAACAACCAGCCTGCTGGAATTGAAAATACACACTTGAGTGGGTTCAAGAGGATTTGGTATTTGCGACAACGTAGGAAGACTTGCAAGAGGTCATTTAGATGACTAGATCATTTTTTCGATCGGGTCATGAGGTTATCAAGGTAGACAAGGATAATGTTGACCAAGTCATGGAAACAATATGTCATGGCCCGCTGAAAAGTGGCTCCAGCATTTTTAAGACCAAAGGGCATAACACGGTAAGCAAAAGTGCCCCATGGGATGGTGAAGGTAGTTTTGTACCGATCTTCTTTGCGAATGTGAATTTGGTCATACCCAGAGAAACCATCCATGAAAGATAGTATCTCATGCCCCGTATATGCATCGATAAGTTGGTCGATAAATGGTGTGGGAAAGTTGTCTTTGGGACAAACTAGGTTTAGGTCGCGGAAGTCAGTATAGACACAGATGGTGCCTTGATTTTTTTTAACTGGTACTGGGTTAGAAACCCAGGTGGTGTAAGCTATGGGGTAGATGAACCCTACTGTGCGAAGATTCTCAATTTCCACTTTGAAAACAGGAAGCTTAGATGGGTGGATGGGGTGTTGTTTTTGGCGGATAAGTGGTATGTTGGGCCAAGTGTCAACGTGGTGTTCTACAATAGTGGGATCAAGACCCGACATCTCAGTGTAGGACCATGCAAATACGTCGCAAAACTATTGAAAGGGTTCCTTCTAAGCTTGTACCTCATCCTCTGTACATGATGCGCCCAAGGAAATGAGTTCGTGTATTCCGGGCTTGGTAGAGATGTCAACTTTAATAATGGGTGAAATATTAGCCATATTGCTTTCCTCAAAGGCATCAGGGGCTGGGATTGGATCTTTCAACTAGTCGACCTTTGTTGGAAGGAAATATTGGATTCAATGGACAATTGATTTGCCGTGGAAGAGGTAGATGCTTCAGGGATGAAGTATGATCGATGGTGCATATCATCCCAGGGGTAGTCGGATGCAGTAATTTTTTCAAGTATTTCCTCATCATTGCGGAAGCATTGTGTTGTCAAATCGGTTGACTGGGGTGCACTGGTGGCTGAGATCATATACATGGTATTAATATCTTCCGAGGAGGAAGATATTGGGGGATATATTTCCTCAATGAGAGGAGGGGATATCTTTAGGTCGGCATTATTCAATTCGTATAGAGTTGCTCTGTAATCTGGGAGATTAGGGCAGTGATGTGAGTAATGTCCGTAGATGCCGCATATTGCATAAGGGTAATTGGTACGCAGCGATTTATTGTGAGGCTGAGGAGCTAGTTCCAATTTAACAACTGGGATGTTAGCATCATCATCCAACATTTGCATGTGTTCTTGAAGTGTTGGTAATTGTGGACATTGATGGGTATCATGGCCTGTGTCGTCGCACAAAGAGCATTTAGGGCGAACAAGAAATGTTGGGGGATTCTTCACCAGCATTGGAGTCGATGGGGCGGTGTGGGTTGTAGGTGCAGCGGTGTAGTTTTGTGGGCCTCTATCCCCAATGTATTGGAGTGGAGGGGGAGCATTACTGGATGTTGATGCAGTTGCCACTGTAGGAGGTGGTCGGATTTGAATGTTCGCTACACCGGGGGGTGGACGATTAGAGGTATTGATGGGTTGCACCGGTTGTAAAATGACATTTGGTGTCAGTGGAGGAGTTGGGGCAGGAAGGTACCACACTGGTAGTCCTAAAGTTAACCCTGGAAGATTGAGCGTAGCCATTGCGGGGGTGTTGACTGCTCCTGAAGGAGGAAAGCGAAACGGGATAGTGTGAATGGGTGTGGCTCCGATATGAATTGGCACTGAAGGTGGTTGCAGCAGTAAAGGGGGTTGTTGGTTAGGTGTCTGCGAGAGGGTGCAAAAATCAGATATTTCGGTTATCTGCAAAGGGGGTGGAATGGATTGGAACATGGAAGTCATGGGAGTATCTATGTATATCTCGGGTCTGACTGTGGAGACGAACGATGTGGGTGCGCTCTGAACGGGTTGTTCAATCATAGGTAGAACATTTTCAGGTGTAGCGGGGGCATTAGGATCATAGTATGTCAGTTGATTAATTTTGACTACACGTCCCTCATGGGTAAACATCATGATGAAGAACATGGATGAAGAGACATCTTTCATGGCATACATGTAACTTCATCCTAGTAAGAGGCTGTAATCAAGCTAGGAATTGATGACCTCTATGTCTATGAGAACCGTTTTTCCACCCAATTGGACGAGTACGTTAGCCAAAAGGCCTTGCGGTTGAGCTAAACGATCATCGTAAGCTCGTAATGCGGTGGTCCATGGTTATAGTGTGGGAGATCTGAGTTTCTTCCAGACAAATGTCGACATGATGTAGGTGGAGGCACCTTCATCGATGATGCATCGATGAATGACAAGGTTTCGAATGGATACAGAAACCTGAAATGCTAATGTCGAAGGAAAACGTGGTTCGGCTTGGTCCAAGTCGAATGCCATCATCCGTGAATCGTTAGGGTCTATCGCACCAATGGAAGATAACAATAATTTCCTCTGTGCATGACAATTTTTTAGGACTTCCAGGGCAGACATAGCAGCGGGTGACTGGGATAAATCTTCTACAATATTATAATTTGAGGCTGCACGAGCGTTAGGATTATTTTTGATCCGTCGTAGGGGCAAGCGAGGGGCTTTAGGACCCCCTTCCATTGGTATATTAGGTATGCGTAATGGCTAATCAGTTGGAAGGGTGTTTGTGGCTGGATCAGTAGGCATGGTTTTACGGGTTGATCCATATTGGTTTCAGCGTGTTTAGAGGTAGATATCATTTGATGACATCATTAATAGATGGTGAGTACCTAAATCCATATGTTGGTAATCAGTTGCAGCATAAGTGATTTGTTGCTGTGGTGTCATGTTCCCTTGGGGGGGATCCAACGGACGAGTGTTTAGTACTCCTTGTGTAGGTAAGGATTCTGTAAAACCATGGGTTGCGGTTGAGGAGGTGGCACTGGTTGTGCCGTGTGCCCTTGGCATTGGGCGTCATCAGTCCAGAGTTGGCGTGCTCGCTCCAAATGGGGGCATGAGTGTGTGTAATGGCCATATACCCCACATATGGAACACAAATGGTTGGTTCTTAAATTGGGATTTTTACCCTGTTTCGGTGGACGATCAAGGTTTTGGTTGGCAGGAGCAATGTTATTGTTATTCGTAAGATTAGGTGGCTGACCACCTTGGTTTTGAGGTTGATTGTTCCCATGGTTGCATCCTCTTCCGTGGTTCTGTTGACCTCCTTGATTACGTTGGTTGTTCTGGTTTTGGGGATGGTTCTGCTGTGCATACACTTGCCCTTGGGAAGTAGGGGGATTTTGAGGTCATGCAGGTGCTAGAGCAGGATGCGGTGGATAGTAAGGGGGAGGGTTCGGAGGTGGTCCAGGTGCTTGTTGTTGTTGTTGGTAAGTTTGATTGGAAGTGTTGGGGCAGAAGGTGCTGCTTGTGGAGGGTAATAAGCCGATGGGGCTTGTTAGTGAACAGGAGCATGAGTGGCCTGTTGGTGATAATATGTAGGAGGTACATAAGCTGAAGGTGCATGCCCATAACATTGTGGTGGACATGAGGGTCCATGAGTGTGGTTGGTGTGTGCTATTGGAACACACGAAGTTGTAGCTCCGGAATGAGATGTATCCCTTGAAAGGTCGGGGCCGTTATTGGTACTCATAATGGTGAAGGGTTTATTTTGTGACACAACCTGGCCAATGATGCCGTTGGAAGCATGGGATGTCCCTGGTGCGTTATTCCGAGAGGAATAGCCACGGGGGGCATCAGGTAAAATTGTATATAGGTAGCTAGACTGGGCATAGATTAAATCAAACTGCTGGGATTTTAGAATGGCTTCTTCTTCTGAATGGGGTTGTTCAGAAGCCACATCTTTGGATATGGCTAGAAGGAGAGATTTTAGGAACCAATCCAAGAAAATACGATCATCTAGCTTGATCCTGCATAGACTACGGCGTTTACGCCACTCATGGATGTGATCCGTGATATGGGTAGCTGTGTTTTGTCTACAAGACAATAGGATTTCTACTCTCGTGTGATAGCAGACGGGTAGTTGAAATAACTGTAGGGAAGTCGAGGCAAGGGATGTAAACGTAGAGTGTGTCCCATGAGGCTGCTTGATATACCATTTGGCCACCGAGCCAGTAAAAGTTCTTTGCAACAGACGTAAGCGAATAGAGTCATCTACTATGGAGTTGGAGGAACACCATAGATGAAAAGACATAATGTAGTTTTGTGGGTCCTTACCAGCCTTTCCCTCAAACTTAGGGATGTATGAAGGGAGTTTAGTGGGCATGTGAGGCCAAGTAGGATCATGTCTAATGGGGTCGTTTGTTAATCTTGCGTAGGTTAAGACTAGCCATAAATGGAAAACTGGCAGAGGGGTGTGACATGGTCACTGGGGTATATGTGTTATTGGTAGCATTATTGATTAGGCCACTGCCTCCAATGGGAGTATGAGTCGTGAGGGGGATGTGACCCCCAAAAAGAGGTGTGGAATTGGTATGGAAGGGTCCTGCACCTCCAATTGTAACATGGGTTACAGATGGGTTGGGATTAGGTATAGTAACTGTTGGGTTTGGTATAGTAGCAGGGATGGCAGTGGTAGGTCCTGTCGAGGGCATGCCTAGGGTGTGTCTCATAGAGGGCGTACCCAAAGTAGGAGTGGGTCCCATAGAGGGCATACCCAAAGGGGTAGTTGTTGTAGTTGTGGCTATTGTGGTGGCAGGGGTGGTGGTAGATGCTCCACCAACAGTCCCTATAAAGAAAGGGTTGGAAGTCATACCAGCCATGGGGCTAGTTGGTGTTGTGTATGTAGGGTTTTCAGATTCTGCCTCAGAGTCAGATGTGAAATGAGGGATGTCAGAATTGGATGACGGGGATCTATGTCGATGATGTGTGGAGTCAAGTGACAATGCTCTACATCTGTGACGAGTGTTTTTAAGTGAACCATACTGTGGGGGTTCTCCCCGAAAGCGCCGAGAACGTCTCGGGGACTCAATTGTGACGGTTGGCTATTAAAACAAATGGGTAGTGGTGAGTGAAAAACTCAAAAACCCTAGTGCAACCATGTGTGCATGAGGGGAGTGCAAGAACAATGGAACTCAAGACAACAACCGAACTCAAAACACTTACGGTAACAGCTGTGCTACAGTAAGTGGAGTAATAAAAAATGGTGGTCAAAATACCAACAAGCAAATGGCTCCTAAAAATAAAAAATGGTGTACTCACTAATCAAGGGGAGGTAATAGAGCATGCAAACACCTAACTAAAAAGGTATTATGATTCAACAAGATGTATCCTTTGTAAGGTGATGAAATCCAAGTCAGACAATACAAAACGTAGAACCAAAGGCTAATAATATCCCCCTACCGGGAGGGACACCGAGTAGACAATCCTAGAAGAAAGGCCACTAAGATACCCCATTCATGGCACGTCCAGAAAGGTGAATCTGCAACTCATGTTCTATCACTGCTGTACTCCCATATGGGTAGTAGACCGAGAATAATGAGTAGGTATCCTTCGGTGACTGAATGGATTGCAGTAGTCCACTCAGGCCTCCGGAACCAGTCTTGCCACTTCAACCCTCCTAAGGGAGAGGCCTTTCTGACAAGTTGGTGTATAACTGTGCCAATAAGTACTAAGGGATTTTGGTACCCTAATTGTCAACCACTATGTCTCAAATGAAAGTGAGTGAGGGGTGTTATTTGGATACCTATCCCCTCAATCCTACCTAACTACAATGTTCTTTTGATGTTCCCTAAGTGGGTTAGAAAATTGGTTGAGTTAAGTAAAAAAATTTATGGCTCACTTTGATTAATGGTGACAGAGTGTGTCTAGGTGTGGTTATGTACCAAAATAAAATGCCTCGCTTGGGCGAATATTTATCAAATTAAAATGCTAATTTCAACTTGCAAATATAAAACTTTTAACTATAAATGCTCAACAATGTTTTCTTTCAATAAACTGAATTTTTTCAAAATGATGTAGTAAAGCAAATAACAGAAAAAGAAAATGAATCTCTAAGGCTACAAGTAAAACAATAGGATGTCAAAGTGCAGGGGAGATGGCTGGAAAATATGGGACGAAATGGGTGACGAAAACTCAGATGGAAAATCGCAGGGTTCAGGACAAAATCGTGGATGTCTGTGGAAAAACTTGTGATCTGGACAAATCTCGCGATTTGCGTCGCGATATGGAATCACGGTTGTGGACCGGAAACCCGTGATCTGTGTTGGGTATGTTATATCTCTTCACATGGTCGCTGCGTGTACAACACGATCCCACAGGGGGGGGTTTAGAGGGGGGGGTAGCCCGACAGGGCCCACCCCCTTCGTTTCGGACCGTTAGGCCCCCGGAGTCCGCGCGGAGCGCAAAATTTTTTGGGTTGCTTTTTGCTTTTTTCACGATTTTCGACCCATTGTACTCTATCTAATTCCGGTAAAAGGAATTAGGGTTGTAACCTAATTCGGGTAAACGAATTAGGGTTTTAGATGCTGCAGAATACCATTTATTGTATTGTACATGTAAAATAAACATATAATGAAAAAGGAGCTATGCGGCTCTAAGTTTTGCTGGTTTTTCCCGGTTAAGGGTTTCCAGGTGAAAATATCTGTGTAATGTGTGTGCCATTGTGTATTTTCTGTTAATGCTCAAGAATCATATAAGTTTGTACTTCACTATTAAGGTTTAAAACTTACATTTGGTATCAGAGCATTTTTTGGGTTCAGAGGGACGCCTTTGTTTCCAAGGGTTTGGCTCGATATTGGATTTGTGATAAACCTGGTTTCAGTGGGAGCTTTGCAGCGGTGATTTATTTTTTTAAAGAATGGCGAGCAGTTCTAGATTCGAGATTGAGAAATTTAATGGTCAGAGCTTTGAGCTATGGAAGCTCAAGATGGAAGATCTTCTGGTAGATAGAGAACAATGGATCGCAGTAGATCCAGGTACCATGCCCTCTGGTGCGGTAAAAGAAGAATGGGAAAAGTTGGAAAGAAAAGCAAGGAGCACCATTCGTCTTTGCCTCGCAGATTCGGTATTGGTGAACGTATCTGGAGAAGACAGTGCAAAGAAGCTATGGGACAAACTGGGAAATCTGTATCAGTCAAAGTCCCTGGTAAATAAGTTATTTCTGCGAAAGAAATTGTACCTTCTGAGGATGACTGATGGAGACTCTGTATCAGAGCATCTAAACGCCTTCAATACTCTGGTAAGTCAGTTGACATCTGTTGGTATTACACTTGCTGATGATGAAAAATGTATTAGTCTGTTGTGCTCTTTGCCAGATTCATGGGATAATCTGGTTATAGCTATTGGGAGTAATGCAACCACGCTAAACTTCAATGATGTGGTTGCATCCCTACTATCGGAGGAAATGAGGCGGAGATCCATAGATAGTTCAGCCAAGGATGCCTTATTTGTAAGAGGTCGCCCTGGAGACAGATCTAAAAATAAGTCTTCAAGTGGTAGATCTAAATCTAGAGGGAGATCTAAATCTCCAGGACCTTCTGTAAGAAAATGCTGGAAGTGCGGTAAAGCTGGGCATTACAAGAAGGATTGTAAATCCAAAAATACTGATAAAAGCAGAGGACCTAATGATGCTCCATCCGCAGATGGGAAAGAATCTACAAAGGAAGGAGGAGATGTGTATCTGGCATCTTCAAGTACACATGCAGAGCATGATTCGTGGTTGATTGACTCAGGTGCGTCTTATCATATGACTCCTCACAGGGAGTGGTTTTCTGAATACGAAAAGTATGATGGAGGAGATGTATTTCTAGGAGACAACTCGATGGCGAAAATCATAGGTCGAGGAAAGATCAAGCTACTGCTCAAAGATGGAAGGGTTAAAACTCTTCTCGGGGTTCTGCACATTCCAAAGCTGGCTAGAAACCTTATATCTGTAAGTAAAATGGATGATGCAGGTGTGAAAACATTATTTGAAAAGAACACATGCAAGATGGTTCGAGAATCACTGGTGCTGATGAGGGGAGTTCGGATTGGAACTCTATACAAGTTGTTGGGAAGCACCTTCAAAAATGGATGTAACAGTACTATTGTTCCTGAGGGTAAAAATGGAGGAGACAGAGTCCTTACTGTCTCTAGTGAGAAGACATCGCTATGGCATCGAAGGCTGGGACATATTGGAGAGAAGGGTCTTCGACTATTACAAGGTAAAAGTATGGCTGAAGGCATGTCTGATTTCACATTAGATTTTGATTTCTGTGAACATTGCTTATATGGTAAACAGAATCGAGTAAGATTCTCATCTGGTGTTGTAAGAGCTAAAGGAATCTTAGAGTTAATACACAGTGATGTTTTTGGACCTGTGCCTGTTCCATCACTTGGTAAATCTGTGTATTATGTTTCATTCATAGATGATTTCTCAAGGAAAACTTGGATTTATTTCCTGCGTAAGAAATCTGAGGTTTTTAATAGATTCAAAGAATTTAAGGCTCTTGTAGAGAATCAAACTGAGAAGAAAATAAAAGTACTCAAAACAGATAACGGTGGAGAATTCTGTGAAAGTGAATTTGAGGAGTTCTATAAAACGTGTGGAATAGCAAGGCAAAAGACTACTCCATACACACCTCAACAGAATGGGGTTGTAGAAAGGATGAACAGGACATTGATGGAAAAGGCAAGGAGTATGCTCAGTGGTGCAGGGCTAGCACATTCTGGGCAGAAGCTGTTGACACTGCGTGTTACCTAGTGAATAGGACACCCACATCAGCGTTGGTTGACAAGACACCTCATGAGGTTTGGACTGGTAAGAAACCCTCTCTCTCTCATCTCAGAGTGTTTGGGTGTGATGCTTTTGTACATGTTCCAAAGGAGAAAAGGAGCAAGTTGGATAATAAAGCGGAAAAATGTATCTTCATTGGTTACAAGGATGGAGTGAAAGGTTACAAGCTGTGGAATCCGGTAAAAAGGCAAACAGTTTACAGTCGAGATGTGATCTTCAGAGAAGTTGAAAGCACTTCCAAGATTGAGGATGTACCAAAGGAAAAGGATTCAGAGAAGCTACACTTTTATATCAAGGATGAAAGAGGTGACTCTTTTGAGGAACCAGATTCGTCTGAATCAGATGAGGAGGCAGAATCGTCTGAATCAGATGAAGAGGCGGATCCACAGACTCCGGTATTGAGGAGATCCGACCGAGAAAGAAGGCAAGTTGAAAGGTACAGTCCCCCTAATTTTCGTTCTAATTTTGTGTTATCTATTACTGATGATGATCCTAGAACTGCTAAAGAGGCAATGGATTCAGAAGATAGTAAACTATGGAAGAAGGCCATGATAGAAGAAATGGATGCCTTGGACAAAAATGAGGCATGGGATCTGGTTGAGTTGCCAAAAGGAAGAAAGCCTATTGGAAGCAAATGGGTATTCAAGAAGAAGTTAAATGCAGCAAGTAAAGTGGAGAAGTACAAGGCTCGACTAGTTGCGAAAGGTTACTCCCAAATTGAGGGCATCGATTTTGGTAAACGAATTAGGGTTGTAACCTAATTCGGGTAAACGAATTAGGGTTTTAGATGCTGCAGAATACCATTTATTGTATTGTACATGTAAAATAAACATATAATGAAAAAGGAGCTATGCGGCTCTAAGTTTTGCTGGTTTTTCCCGGTTAAGGGTTTCCAGGTGAAAATCTCTGTGTAATGTGTGTGCCATTGTGTATTTTCTGTTAATGCTCAAGAATCATATAAGTTTGTACTTCACTGCTAAGGTTTAAAACTTACAATCTGGATCACGGATAACAGGGAAAAACCCGAGATTTCAAGTGAAAACATAGGATTTTAAAATCGCGGCTTTCGGCTAAAAAGCCGCTATGTGGATCGCGACTGTGGGTTCAAAAACCTGCGATTTTCGGGATAGAAAAAGTCACCGAAAATGAAATTCGAAAATTAAAATTTTGGACTGTGTGGGCTGTAGAAACAACCAAGGGATAAAGAACCAAGCTATGGGCTTAGTAGAAGGCCATATCTACAACAATAAAGCTAAATAACAGCAAAAATAAGAAGAATTCTAGATCTAAACAAAGATTCAAAGATTCAAAGTAAAGCGGAGTCGCCAAAAAACTGTTGCTTAGGTTTTCACCCAAGCATGTGCAAATGTGCACCTACTAACTTCGTAGTAACAGTCTCGATTAAAGCAATAAAAACTAATGTAAAAATAAATATTAATCTAAGATGTGCAAGAAAGTAAATCTACAGTAAACAATAAAAACTCGAATGATCCATGTAAAACAAATTTTTATTTATGAAAAATAGCTATACAAATAACAAATTACCTCAAAGGGTGATGATGGTTGAGCTTGAGCAGCTGCAATGGTGAGGTGCTCCAATGATCTATCTCTTCTCCAAATGCAAGTGGGAGGATTAGACAAAAAAGGATTCCAAAGATGGATCTAAGCCCAAATGATGGCTCAAGATATCAAGGAAGAAATTGGCAGCATAAGGATAGGATGAGTGTGGATGAATAGTGAGGAGCCTCTATCACCTTTTTATAGCTTTTTGGTCATGGAGAATACAACTATGGTTTAAGGAAACCAATGGTATTGGTAAAAAATGGTTTAGGTTTTCTTTTCCTCTTTTTCCCTCTTTTTCCTTTTTTCAATATATTTTTAAATTTTATTCCCTTTTAATTGATTTTTTGGGAATTTTGGACCCCTTTTGACAGTTTTTTTTTGTTTTTTGAGGAAAATTAAATATCTTGAAGAGAAAAAGATGGATTTTGGTCTTTTTGGTGACCTTTTGAAGGTTTTAGAGGCTAAAATGGTAGGAAAAGTGGACAAATGGGTCATGTGAATAGGGAAATGAGCTAGTGAGCATTTTTTGGGTGTCAACAGATTGCCTCTTGATGTGTGAGGGTAGGAGCTCATCGTATGGTCGATAGACATCATAGTTCTTTTGTCTTTTTCCTAGGGTCAGAAGGTGGATCTATTGCTGATCATTTAAATGAATTTAATTCAATTACAAATCAACTAAGTTCTGTAAAAGTGAACTTTGATGATGAGTTTAGGGCTCTTCTAATCTTGTGTTCATTTCCAGAAAGCTGGAATAGCTTGATCATGGTTGTAAGTAACTTTGTCTATGGTTCAAACACTTTTAAACTTGATGATGTTGTTGGTATTATTCTTGGCGAGGAAATGAGAAGGAAAAGTACAGGTGAGACATGAGGTAATGCATTGACCATGGAGAGAAGGGGAAGATAAAGGGAGAGAGGAAAGAGCCCATGTAATCACAACAAGTCTAGGAAGGGAAGATCCAAGTCCATATTGGGAAAGATAGAGTGTTGGAGCTGTGGAAAGAAAGGACATCTGAAGAAAGACTGCAGATCTCTAAAGAAGAAAGGAGATGGATAACAGGAGACTACTCAGGAAGCAAATGTAGCAGGTGATGCATTACATGATGTTTTTATTCTAGCATTAGACAATACTAGTGATTATTGGGTAGTAGATTCAAGGTATTCATGTCATGCTACACCCCATAGGAAATTCTTTCATGATTATGTTATAGGCGATTTTGGATATCTTTTATTGGGTGATAATGAACCATGTAAAATTATTGGAATGGGTAAGGTACAGATAAATTTTTCATAAAGGTGAATGGTTGTTGAAATATGTAAGGCATATTCATGCTATGAAAAGAAATTTTATCTCAATAGGGCAGTTGGGAGATGGTGGTTGTTTATCTATGTTTGTAAAAATGTGGTGGAAGATCACTAAAGGATCAATGGTGATAGCAAAAGGAACCATTTTTAAAGAAACCTACCCCCCTCTCCATTTCCATAGAAACCTACAAACCTACAAACCACTAATAAATATCACTCTCATCACTGAAAAATATGTATTATCATATATCTAGAAACCCTAGTTTGTAGCCTAAACCCTAGTTTCTATTATAAACCCTATAAATTCTTGCAATGGGGTGCAAATACCATAGAACGCACCAAGAAATCATTTGGTCATCCTGACCACCTTTTCCATGCCTAAATACACATGCCCAAACTCACATAACTTGATTTAAATTCCCGATGGTCGTTTTAGGCCATGGGATCAATTTGACATGTGTCCCTGAATGGCTATAGGGGGCAACTTGCAAATTGACATAAATAAAAATCCATGCATCGAATCACAAAACAATTGATTCCATTGGATTTCTGATATTGGGTTATAGGCATAGGGGGTTCACTAGCCATGCAATATCATATCACGTCCATTCATATTGGGGGTTTGAATACTCCTAAAAACCTCAAAAATATACTGCCTCATATTAAGGGGTCAAGGGGGGGTTTTAATTTGACATAGTAATATAAATATTGGGGGTTATTTTATTTGGGTGGACTAAGTAATAACCTCAAAATCGTGGGATGTATACACACCTTCAAATCATGGGCTCAATTCATACCTCCAAATCGCGGGTTGGATTCATGCCAGTCCTATTTTTTGTGAAGGAATAACCTCCAAATCGTGGGCTAGATTCATACCTCCAAATCATGGGATGGATTCATATCACTCCTAACTACTATTAAGGCGTAACCTCCAAATCATGGGATGGATTTATACCTCCAAATCATTGAACTTATAAAGTCTTCTTTTTCTAAGAATAATTATCTTCATGAATGGGATTTATCTAAGCTTTCATTGGCCCCAAGGCCATGAAAATGGGTAGTAAAAATATCAGAAGAAAATAATTAAATTCATAAATGTGATCTTCCCCTTGATGAGATGTGCTCTTAAATTCCTAGTCAACTGTGCCTCCATCCATAAATGTGTTCTATCCTTTTATATTCCTAGTGTTGTTTGAATAATTTATTGTGATATGTGCCTCCATTTGGTTGTTGAGGTTCACATTTTTATGATGTAAGAAATTTTCCCATCCATATTTTTTCACCCATTGAATTCCTCGTGGGGCCTTCATAGTTTTCTATTTTATACCACTTGCAGTCCAGTTGGGAAAGAAATGTTCGGGAAAATCCTGGCTCCATAGTTTTTTATATTAATATTGAATTCTGGTGCTCCTCCATAGATGCGTAAATCGACCTATACAAATTTTCTATAGGTTTAAATTTTCTACTCAGTTGCAACAAACTCAACAATAAAACTTATTTTTTCATTTTTGCATGGAGGATGATTTACATTTCCATGGTTGTTACAAATTAAAAAAAGACAACCATCCTCTAAAAGCATGTCTCCCAAAAAAAAGATTATTTTTTATGCACATAAGGGCCAAATCATGTAGAATAAATTGAAAAAAAAAGAAAAAAAAAGCATATTCCATCTCTTAGATATCTGCACACCTCCTTTGCATTTGTTCTTAAACATTTATATATACTTTTCTTTTGCAAAAAGAACAAAAAAAAAGAGGATTGGGAGAACTCCAATGCTCAATGGTTGTTTCAATCAAACCTTGCTGCACACAACCAAGAAAAGTGAGATCAATCTTTCTTGGCTCACTGGAACCATGAAAAGTTAGATCAATCTTTCTTGATTAATTATTTCATTCAAATTTTTGTATTCTTCTTTAACATTTTCACATTGCCAGTTAGGAATAGTTGTTAGATTGAGTTATATTTGGCACATTCATAACTGTAATTTTAATTCTTATATGCAAGGCATCCGTCTTAACATTGTATTGGAACTGACATGAACATCTAGGTGAAAATCTAAATCCTTATTTACATACCCTATGTGTTATCGTTACCATGAAATGACATCATATAAGTTTCACCGTCTCTGTATCTTTATAACTATTGCGTGCTTGAAACTTAATAATATATATTTTTCCCTCTCCTATAAATATAAAAAAGCTATATATAACCTAAGAAAAGGTAACTAAATGTTGTTCATTCCCTTGCTTGCAAGAATAAATGTATAGGAAGTGGAGGCTATTCATTGCATATTATGAATGAACCAAATCCAAGCTATGTATATGATCATATGGTGTTATTGGAAAGTAAGAGGAACTTTTCTATGTTCATTTGGGTTCAAACATCAATGATCTTTGTTTTGATAGAAAGGTAGGGAATTCCATCCACGAAAGGGTTTCAATTTTTCATTTTTATGGAGTTTAATTTATTAAGCTTATAGAAAACATGAACTCTCTATGTCTATACTTGTATTTACGTGATATAAAATTGGTATATTGATAGGATGTGGTGTGAAACATCTACAATTCTCATCTTTTCTAAGCATTGCACTAACAATTGGACTATCGGTCTTTTACATTCTTTGTTACATTGATCTCTTGACTAGGTTTCATTTTACGCATTTTCCCTTCCCCATTACTATTTCGTTGGGCCTTCCACTATCCAATACTACAAATTGATTAGTCTCCCCTACAATCTTGGTGGGATCATTATTAGCATTATACTATTATTTTATTTAACATCTTGTTTTCTTATACTTAGATGCGTTAGGGATCCTATTTGTTACAAATTGATAATATGATATAAAGGGGGTGTTAAAAATGGGTGATAAAAATGGATACCTACATTATCTAGTGAAACTAGGGGTTTTCTTAATTGGAAAGGTATATTGGGAGGGGGGTTCAATAATACAATTTTAGGAGGAATTTTTCAATATTGAATGAAATTAGGGAGATTCTTTAATACCTTGTGAACGATGGTTCTATGTAACAAGTTCACTGAGTGAACCCCCCATGATTATAGGTAGGGGTTCCTGACTCGTTTGGTTTACATGGTCAGAGGAACCTTTAATTTGGCCGGAAAGGGCAGGAGGTTTTTGCTTAGTGAAACACATGGTAATTATTGCATTGGGGGCACAAAATCCAAATTGGGAATCATAAATGGGTTTCTTCAACTACCACATATGTGTTTGGCCATTGTGGACATGGTAAAAATTCCCAAAGTCACCTGGGACATTTCAATTAAAAATTGACCCCCTTGTGCAAAATTGGCATTTGCCTCTATTGAGAAAAACCCTAGTTATGGAGATGGTATAATAGGACCATTTATGGGAGATTAAATCACTATAGAGGGGTTTCCCTAGCTAAAACCAGACATCCTGAATCCATCAGAATCAACAGCTTCATGATCTGAGTTACGGTTTTTGTTCTATGGCCAGTTGGAACTTTCCCAGGGGGGCATTCAAGGACAATTTGTGGACTTGCTTTGGGGGAACAAAATACAAATTGGGTGGCATAAGTAGGTTCTGTAAGCTCCCACATATTTCTTGTCCATTATGGACATGGTAATATTTCCCACAGTCCCCTGCGAGATTTCAATTCAAAATTGACTCCCTTGTGCAAAATTGCGATTTGCCTCTACTGAGAAAAACCCTAGTTCTGGAGATGGTATAATAAGACTATTTATGGGAGATTGAATAACCATAGATGGGTTCACATAGCTGAAACCCAACACCTTGAATCTATCAGAATTGATATTTTCACAACCGAGTTACAGTTTTTGTTCTATGTGCAGTTGAAACTTGCTCCTAGGGCCATTCTGGGACAATTTGTGGACTTGCTCTAGGGCCACAAAATTAAAAATGGGTAGCATAATTGGGTTCCATCAAATCCCACATATGTGTTCGGTAATTTTGGACATGGTCATATTTCCCACATTCACTTGGGAGATTTCAATTCAAAATTGATCTCCTTGTGCAAAATTGACACTTGCCTCTACTAAGCAAAACCCTAGTTCCGGAGATGGTATAGTAAGACCCTTTCTGGGAGATTGAATCACCATAGAGGGGTTCCATAGCTGAAAGAAAACATCCTGAATCCATCAGAATCAACGGTTTCATGATCCGAGTTACGGTTTTTGTTCTATGGTCAGTTGCAACTTGCCCGAAAGGGCCATTCAGGGACAATTTGTGGAGTTGATACAGGGGCACAAAATCCAAACTAGGAAGCATAATTGGCTTCTATCAACTCCCACATATGTGTTTTTCTACTGTGGACATGGTCATATTTCACACAGTCACCCAAGAGATTTCAATTCAAAAGCAAAATTGGTATTTTCCTCTATTAAGCAAAACCCTAGTTCCAGAGATGGTATAATATGACCATTTTGGGAGATTGAATCACTGTAGAGGGGTTCCCCTAGCTGAAACTAGACATCTTGAATCCATTGGAATTGATGGTTTCATGATCTGAGTTATGATTTTTGTTTTATGGCCAGTTGAAACTTGTCCCCAGGGCCATTTGGGGACAATTTGTGGACTTGCTCTAGGGGCACGAAATCTAAACTGGGAAATATGATGCATGGGAATGGTGTAAGTCTTGTATTATAGGGAAAATATGTTCATTCGTATATGAGAGTAACCCCATAGTTTCTCTAATGGATTAAATCAAGGGTAGATATGATGCACATGTATGCCCTGTTGAATTTTAATTAGCAGTATAATTTTCATATCTTTCAACTTTTATTTCCTAATTCATTTCATCCCACAATTATAACATCATTCATTTGCAAGAAAACATAATCAATACACATGAATAATTAGGACTATGATGGGGCCATCCTCTACCTGGGTCAAATCATCATGACCCATTTGGGAGAATGATCTACAAAATGTTTGTTGATGCTGGAAGCATGGAGAACATCAACATGTCCTAGGTTTGAGTATGTCAAACAAAAATATGGTGACCTATACCATGAGAAGCATGGAAAATAGCTTCATGAAGATCTAGATGTTGAATATTCTATTGAACTATTATGCATCTCATTTTGTTATGGATAGGACAGATGTGGAGAGATGCGGTAGAGAAACATTTCCAAGATGAAGAAATTGAAGGTGCTTCTACTAGCATGTATGTGATAAATAACATGGAATCTAGATCTATATTTTTGTGGCATGTGATAAATCATTAGATAAGTTTGTTTTTATAGATCTATATTGTTGTCGCATACTTCATGTGGGTTTTTGATAGAGGGCACTGAAGAAGGGCATCATATTTTTGCAAATTTATATTAGAGGCACCTTCTAAACCCTTGCTGCTTGAGGGTATTTTAGTGACACCCATGGAAGCCAAGGAGGACAATTTCTGTAACATGTAGATTATTCTTTGGATAGGTATGTGTTGGTCCATGGAGATGATTCATGGTTTGATGATGGGATGCTTAAATGTTGCTCCAAAAATAGAGTTAAAACCAACATATGATGTATAGCATGTATTTGTTTTGTTATGCAATGAATCGTGGGGATGGTTTGAGTATCACTTGTATTCCACTTGGTAGTATATTTAGGGATTCAAGTATGACAATTTTAATACTATAATAAATTCTCAATCTTAGATTTCAAACAACGAAAAAAGCATGAAGAAACTTTGAAGATATAAGATAAAATAGGCCTAAAAACATCAAACCCTAGGTCATCCAATATTAATTTCACCCTAGGGATGAATATTGTTGTATATTTAACCATATACATGAATGTGCAATGGATTTTATTGCACTTTATTTCATGCATTCCTTACCATTGGAATTGATACTTTGCTATTTTTAGCATTCTAGAGTAGGCACACTTCAATTGAACTTCATAGATGCTCATACTTATCAATTGATGGAATATGGTAGCATTGATCAAATGTGTAGCATTTATTACACTCCCTCTTAGCTTGTGAATATGTCATGGTATTCAATTGATGAAATGTGTAGCATGTTTTACATGACGAAGGTTGTTCAAACATATTTTGAATTAATTTGTTAACCTTTGTTTTTCACCATGGCCAACTCAATTGAAATTTTATTTTCCTTGCAGCCATAGTCCTGAGCCATGGGTATGACCCCTTGGAATCGTCAAAAACCAATATTTTAAATTAGATATCCAATTAGTGTGCATGTAATGATATCATTAAACTGTTGAAAGATAAAATTAGTTTGTCCCATTAATATAATGTTTTCATAACACAATTGTGCATGTTACTTGGTCAATGCAATAAATGTAAGAGATAAAATATTGCTTAAAAGATAATTTGAAATGAGCATGACTTAAGATGTAATTATATATTTTAGTAACATAATTTATCAACTTGTAGAAGAAAAAACCGACACAAGAACATGTGGAAACTCAAGAGAAATATGCAATAAATTGTATCATGCATTGATATCTGATTGTTTATAATACAAAATATGGAAATGTAGTTGGCCCTTAAATGGCTTGTCAATGTACATGTATCCCTGGGTACAACAATGTACATGTATGCCTAAGTACATATATCCAAGAGGACACATAAAAAATCAATATTTTGCATGTTTTTCCCCGACTTTATTCTATCAACCATCTCCCTAGGATCGCTCTGCATCTCAGGATCTGCAAATCAAAGATCAATTTTTCTATCAGATAACTGCACTAACACCCTAGAACTAACAAACTTAAAAAATTAACTTACGACCAAATTATTTATGACAAACAATCACCAAAATCCAGTCAGGGTATCGATGTCTACGGTGTGCTTGTGGAAGTCTTCTCTATAATTGTGAGCTGAAAATAAAAGGTCATATCTCAATTAATTCAACAATTATCAACATGTGTATAATGTAAATTGAATAAAAATACTTGGTCATGAATGAACATCTCACAACAGGAGGATACCCAGTCACAATCATGTATTGATCGAAAGGGCCAGGAACTGCTGCTGCTAATGGATACAATCACCAAATGTTGAAATAGTTAGACATGCATGAATAAATAATATAGTTACATTATTATACTATTTACACATGTTGAAATAGTTACCTCCATATGACATGTTTCTATTGCAAATGTGACACTAACTGCAGCATTAATGACCCTTGTTAGGTTAGGAATAGATGGAACTCTCCCGCGTCTGTTATAGAGGGAATCCACACCCTTTCTAGGAGTGGAGCCTCTCATATACACACAAATCTTCAACACATTTGGACTACGAGGAGAGGCAACTACCGGTTTTTCTCTAAATATAGAAGGTATTGGATACAATCACCAAGTGCTGACATAGTTAGACATGCATTAATCAATGAACTGACATGTATTAACAAATTGACAATGTTGAAATACTTATCGATGTACAGTGTTCTTCAAACAAGATTGCGAAAAAATTTACCATACCCTCATGCCCTATGGATCGTGTATCGCTAATCTCCCCACTAGGAGGAGCTCAATAGAAGAAAATATTCTCCCCTGCGGGGGATCTACAACCTGGAATTTTGAAAATTATAAATATTACACCGTGTAGCATTAATTAACTAACATGTGATAAAAAATAACATGTATTAAAAAACTAACATGTTGAAATACTTACCTAAGTGTGAGTTCCGAAGGTACAACAACATCTCATACATCAAAGGTGTCTGATGCACGAGCATATGGACTAGCATGGGCATTGCTAGTGAAAAATTCTTGCTCCATTTCCCCTACTTGTAGCAATTGCAAGTTTTAAAAACATTAAAAATATTAGCAATCTATATATGTGTATAGTAAAGAAAAAAATTTGAACAAGACTACTTTTTTAGCAATTTACGTAGATGAGTAAAAGACCCAGTAAATCTATCATCTATTTGCATAGGACCATAGTAGGGATGACCACATGTTGTGGATGGGTGGGGCTCATGATATGCGGGTCTAGCCCCACTACTAGATGCCCTGCTTCCACTGAAAGGTGGTGGCTCTAACCCACTGGAGGTGGTACCCCCTCCTCAGCAAGAGGTGGTGGCTCTATCCCACCGAGAGGTGGTTTATTTGATGGTCCTGCCTCGTACATACCGTAAAGATATGTGCTTTTCCGAACATGCACCTGCACTAGATGTAGGAATGACTCATGTGTCTATGGGACCAATTGATGTGCAGGAGGCACATTTGACCTGTGTAGCCTCCTGTGAGGTGGAGGGACTAGGTGATTGGGATCTATGTGCCTCGCATTGGGGTGTTGTTGAGGCATCCCCAACCCAATGCCCTGGTACTCCAAGATATCAAAATAGTTCACATGCTTCCCCCAAAAAAATTCTGCATACATCTTTTTAAGAAAATATCAGGGAAGTTATCTATGAATGGTTGATATATACACCACTGAATAGAAATATGCACTTTCTGAACGTCCGGGATTTCACCCGTTTGTGGATTTCTAAAAAGGGCAAAGATGTGTTGTTTTGTTACCTTAAATTTCTTAATTTCCTTGTAGCTAAGTCCATTGGCATATTCTTGCCGCTTTCTCTCTCTATATATAGCAATATCTTGTAGGACACCATTTGACCTACTAAAGGTCTCTATCACTGCATCCAAATTGGACGCAAGCATACGATGTATGTCATCAACAATGGTAATTGAGGCTCAAATGTCTTTGAGCCTCTAAATTTCTCTTTGTATGTCTGAATGAGCATCCATGCTTGCCACTACAATCAAAAAATCAAAACATGAATCATAAGAAACATATACATTCTATAATGACATCTCTTAAAAATGAAAAATGTAAAAGCAGTGTATAAGAAGATTCCATTACAAACATAAATCTCATCTCGATATACTATAATAACAAAAATCTTCTTGGGGATATATGGTATAGATTTGTAGGGACTAGCTGTTTGGGGTTCTAAGATCTAGGTATTAATTGAGTAAATTGGTTAGTGGTTAAATATGTTGAGTTGTTTTTATTATAAGTTATGGATTGAATGAGGTATGGGTTATGTGTTAAATGTGTTAAGTAAATCTTAGTGGTTAAATGGGTTATAAGGATGGTGAGTGACATTTTATAAGAGTTGGGATGGTAGGGATTTAAGGGATATGTTTTAAAGGGTTAGATGGGTTAACATATATATGGTGAGGAGATATGTAGGCTATAATTTAACATTCATTAATTCAATATGCATTAGGAAAACATAAAGCAAGTACTAAACTTAGAACACACATTCATAAGCAAGATACTCACAAACACATGAAGGAACACAACAAATGAATTTTATACAATTCTTCACTACAAATATATATGTGATTTTATTACATTTACATAATGGGAGCTTCAAACTTATATTAAGGATCTTTCTTACAATAATTATGGAGCTTTCTAGGATAAGGACCTCTTATGCCCAGAGGAGTGAAACCAATTTTGGTAGCAATTGTGTTTTTGGTTGTGTAATATTGTCCAAGGGCCAACATAAACCTTTCTCATGGTTTTGAGGCACCTTCAAAGTTCCCATGGTTTGAAGGAGGGTATTTTAAAGAGGACTCTACTTAAGAGGAAGGTGATAAGGGATTAGAAGGAGGACTAACAGATCACAATAACCTAGTTGTTAATGTGGGAAGAAGAGTAAATATGTATGTAAAGTTGTCATTGTTGAAACCTAAATTAGTTTTAGGTGAAGATGTAAAAATGAGTCAGGTGGTAGAAGTGAGAGTGAAAATTTGTGCTAGGGTACATGTGCCAAGGTTTCATGAAGTGAGAGTGGAAATTTGTGCTAGGGTACATGTGCCAAGGTTTCATGCATTGGTAAAAGGTTGGTTGGTATTCCACTTGAAATCTAAAGAAGATATTGTTCATATTGTGTGGTCTAGATGGTTGTAGAGTAATGCAACATAATTTTACCCTGAAGAAAAGGATGCCTAATTTTGAGCCCATCTCAAAGAGAAAACCATACATCCTATGTGTTTAAAACTTGTTGGTTTAGTGTTAGACCTCCATATTATGGAAGTATTTAAGGCTATTGTGAATAACATTGGGAATGTTTTAGAAGGTAGAGGTGTTGGTAGAGGTTTTGTTGGGGTATTAATTAAATATATATGAAAATAAGTTTCTTATCTTAGAAAGGGTAGAAAATGCCATATTCATATTGCTTAGAATCATTCCCTTCCAAATGTTTTAGAAGGAAAATTAAAAACCTTGAAAGGTATGGTTACCTTGTGTTAATAATATAAACTAACATAAGGGTGTTAGGTAAGCACTTTCATTTTTTTTTCCTTTGGTAGTTTAGTTGACGTACATAAGACTAATATTATATTGATCCAAGAGACAATGAGAGAGATTAAAAGGATAGCATAGGAATTTGCAAAGACATGGAAGGAATATGAATTTTTAGTCATTTATTCAATACGGTGTTCTAGTGGTTTGTTAAAGTATATTTTTTATGTCATCCACAACATTCTATGATAGAAAATTTATGGAACCCTTGAGTGAGATCCTCAACATTTGTGAACCCCTTCATTTTCAAGTTGGATTTGGTACATAATTAGACTATGGGTATGGGTTTAGTATATTGTAATTTGGTTATGGAAATTTAGTTTTTGGTTTCATTTAATTGGATTTACAAATTGAGGCAACATAAAAAATGATATGTTTAATAAGGAAATAAAGCAAAATTGAAGAGCATAGGTGCTCAAGGAACCATGCCTACCTCTTCCAATTTTCCCTCCTCTTGAAATTGATGTTGTCCTCTTCCAATTTGCCCCTCCAATAGTGCAGAATGCTTGAGCATCCTTGCTTCTTCTCGTCGATTTCCGTGGATGTTGTTTTCTGTTGGACACGTAATGGAAGTCGATCACTACCCCTTTTGGGGTCTATACTATGTTAAATAAAATGCTCGAGCATTTATGAACTAAATAAGGCTCAAGTTTTATGTAATACATAATGCTCTAGCATTATGTAATTACACCAACATAGATCCATCTTAAACCCAGACCTATCAAGCACCGAAAGGGATCCAATTTCTTGAGGTGTATTTCTTTTTTAATTGTAAACTCAATAATATTGATCCCTCTCTTAGATATTGGTTTAAGTTTTAATATTTTTTTATGTTATAGGCTGACATGGATTTTTCAATTACTTTTCATAATTTTTATTTTATTTTATGAGTCCATATTAAATTTTTTAATTCTTTTTTTTGGTAATGTAACATTATGTTACGTTACGTTACCTTATGTAACAACAACTCCCCCATACTAGCATGTAGAGCACCTTGCTCCTCTCGGTGCAATAACTCTTGAGCATTATGTAAACATAACGCTCGAGCATTATGTAAAGATAACGCTTGAGCATTATATAGTTAAATAATGCTCCAACGTTTTTGTTTCCTATCCTACATGTTAACTGACATGGCAGGCTTGGGCCCTCCCATCCCTAGATAAAAGAAATGCTCGAGCACTTTTAATTTACTAAAATATTGGGCGTTTCGGGAATCTACAATTGGATCTAAAAAGTCCCTCATCTTCGTGCAAGGACCCACTTCAATATCCATGTTCCATCCATCTTTACATTTCAATGCTTTGATGCCTTTTGTGAAGGAAATAGTGAATGAATTCTAGTTAGATTTTCAACTTTAAAATAAAATACTATTTTTATTATTTTCTTGAATTATGATTCTCTTAGAGTATATAATTTTTTCAATTTAAAATAATCAATTTTTATTAATTTATATTATAATTTAGTTATTAATTTATTATTTTTCAAAGACCAAAATGAGACGAAAAGGAACTTACCACTTTTTGGAGAAAAGACTTAAACATCCATTTTCCCTCCATCTTTATGATTCACTGCTTCTATGGCTTTGTGATGTGAAGAACCGAGTAAACTACCAAATAGGTCTTCAACTTTAAAATAGAAAAGTTATTTTTATTATTTCATTTTACAATTCATTGAAGGTTTATACTTTGTTTTAATTTAAAATAATTTATTTCTATTATTTTATTTTATAATATAATTTATTTATTTATTATTATTTCTCAAAAATATCTATGAAAAAAGAAGATTGGTCATCTCCGAAATATGCCATTAAAATTGACTAAACAATCTTTGTCAAACTTACAAATTTGAATTGATAAAATTACTATTTTTAATATAGAAATAGATTCATTAAAAGATTATAAGATTAGAATAATGACAAAAGTAATCCAATTTATGAACATAAAAAAAATATAAATGGAAATCGTTACTATTCATACAAATAAATACCCAATTTAATATTATTAAAAATAGATAAGCTTTGGTTAAAATTTGGCCCTTTACCATATAATTTCTATTTAATTAATTTTTTTGACTAGATCTTACCTATTTCTAGGAAGGTTATTTATTACAATATGGTTTACGTTGTCGGAGGAATGGACAGCGAAGGAAATGCTTTGCGGGGAGCAACAGTTTATAGTGTGGACGAAAACGAGTGGAAGCTTCTTCCTGACATGAGCCAAGGGAGGGTCAACTGCCATGGCGATTTCATAGATGGGATTTTTTTTTTCGTTATTGGCAATGATCCATTCAAATCTCCATTTAAAGGCGACTTTAATGCCATCTTGTTGAAAGTAATGCTTAGTTTAGGTTTTTCATGTGTTTTCATTTTCGTTGATAGCACATTTATGAATATGTAAAATTTTGAAAAATTTATGTAAATGACATAAACAAAATTGATGATACCAATTATGTGAATTGGCAATTTAACGTATGGGCTTTGCTGGAGGGTTTGAATGTGTGCAATATTTTGAATGGTACAGAGCCAAAGAGAGAAGTAAAAACAGTAGTTCTTTTGAGACTTATCCTGTATTTTGAAATTGAGAGTGAGAATGGGATTTAATTTCTGTAAAATAAATTATTAAATTTGAAAAATGAATATATTAATGATTACCTATCTTGATTATATGTTAAGGGTGAAAATCTCAAAGACAAGTTAGGAAATATTAGAAAGTTTCATGTATTGATCTTGATCTTCAAATTTAACTTTGATGTTTAGAAAAAATAAGCAAAGTTACAAAAACAAGCAATGGAATAAAGAGAAAGGATGTTTACAATAAAATCAACTCAAAAGCAGAAGCAATAGTGACCCATTAAATAAGCAAAGATATGTTAACATAAAGAGAATTTGTTTTTATTGTGATAAGGTTGGTCATTTTATTAAGATTGTAAAGAGAAAAAAAAAACTTGATAGTTCTGAAAATAAGAGGCAATATAGTAACTTTTCCCATGAAAGAATTGTTAAACACCAATTTGAAAAAGTTAAATTGTTTCTTCCATATATGAATTTATGTGTTCTAATAATAGAAAACTTAACCATGACTTTTGGTATTGTTGTTTAATGAGTTTGTGTTTCACATATGACTTGTGATAGAAGTTGGTTTAAAACATTATATGAAGATTCTAGTTAGAAAATTTACATGGGGGATGTCATGTACCACAAGTGTGAAGGTTATGGTGATGTTTTTGTTAGAATATCTCACCATGATGATAAAATAGAGTCAATGTTTTTTGTTACAGTCCTCTTGCACATATACCAAAGGAGAATGGGTGGAAACTAGATGTAAAATCACTTAATTGTTTTTTTTGGATATTTAAATGTGAACAAAAGGTGTATAAATTGTAAAATATTATAACTAAGAACTTTTTACCAATTGGGATATCATATTTCATGAGTTTGGTGGAATTGAACCAAAAGAAAGGCCTACTCTAGTCAATGTGCATTATGGACATGATTAAGAATATGTGGACAATCCATCAACTCTATCCCAAGGAGTCATCAAATAACCAATTACAACAAAGTAGTGAACAATATCAATGTCAACTCTATCCCAAGGAGGATTCATCAAATTACCAATGGAAATATAACATTCAACCACATCAACAAGCCAAGTTGAGGTAAGGAAATCAATCAAGGAGAGAGCCTGTAATGTTGAATTGGTCCTCAATTCCCAAACCAAGCACCCTTCATTTTCTTCTTGCACTGTATCTTCCATTAATCCACCTCCTAGAAACCCCCACACCCACCATTTTACATCCATAAGGTCACCCAAGATTCCATGGTTGATGGCCAACGCCTCATATTTTGCTATAATTATGATAAAAAAATATGTCAAAGAACATAAATGTAGAGAACAAAAAATATTCTTGATAGAAGCCACTCCCCTAAGGTTTGACAAGGAAATACAATGAAATATGTACCAGAATCATAATCGGGAGACGACCAAATGCCTCCTCTAGAAGATGCTCTTGGTATGTCAGCTCTAGAAGAGAAACCAAACCAAAAATTTCCCTCCATGCTTTATCTGGTTTTTCCACTCCTAAGATGCTAAAATTGATTGTTTATATAAGGCACAAGATATTCATCGTTTTAGTTGAGAGTGGCAGCACTCATAATTTCATCTATAAGCATGCCGAAGAAAACAACCATTCTTATATCCACCCCATTTCCAATTTCCAAACCCTAATAGCCAATGCAGATACAATGAAATGTGGTGGCTGATGTGAGAATGCCAAACTCCAAATGGGAGACTACTATCTAAAAAACCATATGTTTTCTATTGACATGGGTGGTTGCAATATCATTTTGGGGGTTGAATGGATTAGGACCTTAGGTCCTATCACAATGGATTCCTACAAACTCTTTCTCCACTTTACTGAGGCTTGCGACATAAATCACCTTCACGGAATCACTTCAAGTTATTGAAATTATCTCTTCCCACTGCATGGAGAAATTGTTGAGTAAGGTCCACTCAAGTTTTATTACTTAGTTCCATTCCATACAAGTTTTGGACACGCCCCCTTAGATATTCACCCCAACTTGAACCAAGTTCTCTCCAAGTACCAACATGTTTTTTATGCACCCAAGGTTTTACCTCCATGTTGTGGGGAACATGACCATTCCATTCCTCTAATTCTAGGTATTTAAAGCCCAATGTTCATCCTTATAGCCACCTCCTTTTCCAAAAAAATGAAATTGAAAATATCATTAAGAAATTGTTGTTCGTTGATAATTATTCATGGTAGCACCAACCCTTATTACACTACATCAAATCCTGGAATTAACGTCTGTTTTAACTCCCTTTTTAGCGTCCACTATCACTTTTAGTGTATTTTTCATCATTTTTTGTACAAAGTGGATGCTTTTCCATGAGATGGCTCTTTTAATGGCGCTATTTGCGTCCTTTTTTTAAAGTAGGTGTGAATTGGGACGCTAATTAGCAACCCAATTAACGTCCCAATTAGCATCCAATTAGCATCCCAATTAACGTCCATAATAACATCCCATTTAATGACCAGAATAGCCTCCAAAATAATGTCCAAAATAATGCCAGGTATAGAGTAAGTGATTGCACCAAGAATTTTGAAAGGAATTACGCCAAGAATTCCGAAAGGAATTACACCATGAATTGCACCTGAAAAAACGCCCGATATAGCGCTGGGTATGGAGCCAAGCATATCGCCAGGCATAGTGCCTGGAATTTCTCCAGGAATTTCGAAAGAAATTGCGTCAGAAAAAAGTGCCAAGAAAACTCCAATGTTGCGCCAGGGATAATGCTAGGAATGCTGACAGAAGTAGCACCTAAATGGCCATTTTGGAAACTGAGAGACCCTAATTAATCGTAAATAAACCTAAGAAATCCTATGGTCCATAATGACATTATAGTGTGCCTAATGGCATGTTGATGCATACATCGACAATTATAAATATGGCAATGATGATTTATACAATATTTAATAGGATGTTGATGACAACGATAATGTCAATGCCAATAATGATGATGTAGGTTATTATAGCATTATTTGATATTGGTTGGTCCTAATGGAAACATAATTCACCGTAATGGCATCAGAGTGACCATAATATCCCCTAGATGACCCTAATCGCATCTGACTGTCCCTAACAACATTTGAGTGACCCTAATGAAACTTGACTCACCGTAAAAGCATGAGGATGATCATGTTGATGATGCATGATGGAGAGGATGTTGATGATGGTGATTATGATGATAATAATGAGGTTGAGATGAATGGCTATGATCATGATGATATATGATCGGATGCCAATTATGATGATGATGATGATGTTTATGTACTCATGTATGGTGTTGATGATGATGGTTATGATGGCGATGATATCAATGTCAATGATCATGATTCATGTGATAGTACTTATGGATCTTTATTTATCATAGTGGACCTAAATTACCATAATCATGGCACTTTTGGATCTCGATTGATCCTAACTTATGTGGGGTAAATTACCTTAATGCCACCTAAATTGCTCTAATGGCATTTTATTTTCACCAACAACATTTGATAGACCCTAATGGCATCTGATTGACCCTAACAACATGATGATGATGATGCATTATGATAATTATGATGGAGCTTATGGATATGATTTGATAATTATAAGACTACATCATCCATTCTTGCAAGGAAGTAGGGTTCCTTGCTCATTATTATCACAATTATATTGATGATGACAATTATGTACTTCATGACTATGACGGTGATGATGATGTTGATGTGAACAATGATTATGCATGTGGTAGCACTTCTAGATCCTGATTGATCCTAATGGCACCTAAATGTCTGTAACAACATCTAAATGACCCTTCTATCGCCGAAATGACTGTAACGACATCTGAACGACCCTAAAAATTACATGACATGAATCCTAATGGTGATGAGTGATTATGAACACTAATTCCATATGAATTATAAGATGATATTGATCACAATTGATGCCTACATTGACTATGATGATGATATATGATTACTTCAATGATGATGACATGAATGATTATCATGATGATATATGGTGATGATGATGATGTTTATGTATTGTATGATCGCATAAACCCATCGATCCGCCAAGTCGCTTATCCCAAGCTCAAGATGAATCTTGACAACATAAATGGTTCAATGTCCATCGAGAGCAAGCAACACTCAAGTAGAATATGGATGGCCCAACGAGAATTGATTTTGAAGCTAACAAGAAGTTTGAGTGAGTTTTATTAATGGTTGATGCCAAAAGAAATTTAATAAGCTCTGGTGGCAAAAGGGAGATACCACGTTTTCCTAAGAGGTGGAAAATGAGGCAATTGTGGTTTCTGGAGGCACATCTGAACTAGGTAGTAATATTATGAAACCAAGAACATGGGATTCATTATTCTTCATAAATAATATGAAGAATCAAATTGGTTATGATTCTGGAAGCACTTTTGAATTGAATAGTAATAATATGAAACCATGCTTAAGGGATTTGTTATTGACCATATATAACATAAATAATCAAATTGGTTATGATTTTGGTGTTCTTAGTTCCAAAATATTCAACTCCAACTCCATGAGGCTAATAAAATTATAAGAGGACTTCCTTATATATATATATATATGAAGAGACAACATCATTCCTCTCTTTTTTGTAAATCAAAAGAACCTCATTAGCCTCATTTTTAGGGATATTAAAATCCATGACATTTGCAAAATTAACCTAAAGGTTATGAGTATCATAAAGGGAATCTAGAATATCCAATTGACTTTGAAGACCATTCATTGAGCGAAATGATAGGACAATGTCATATGCAAATATAATAATGCAAATAGATACTCGAAAGAGTAAACATCCATCAATGGCTCCCAATGTGTTTTTATAATTTTCTCTAGCTAGCCAATGTAGATCTAAAAAAGTGACAAGAGAGTGGCATTCTTGTTTAAACCCTATTGTACTATGGACATCATCTATCACACTATTTCTTGTTCATACCTTGCCAACAATAGTCTCATAAAGTGTCATCAGAAAAAAGAAAAAGAAAAAGAAAAAAAAGAAGTATATATCAAATGCCTTAGGAAAGTCCACAAAGTAGGAATATAATTTACCTTTGTTTGATTTGGCCTCCTTAAAGTTAGATATCAAAATGAAACCTGCTCCAACCAATTCCCATAATACCTCCTCAAAGCAATCTCCAAAATGAGGTTCTTAACTTACCAAGTCACCTAAGTAATCAAACAAGTTGTCCACGCTATCCTCCATAGGCTTCCTTTGAAATTACTTGTTTATTAAACAACGACCACTAAAATTTTTTTAGGCCATCATGTTTTCCCACATAATAACTAACAGCTTCAGAAATACAAGGGAAGATCATAAGGAAAATGAACCACTCAAAGTCATAAGTCATGTCCACTTTCATTCCCTTACAATTCCTCGAAAATAGTTAAAAACTCTTTAATTTTTAAACAAAATATTTATAAACCATGTTTACTTCAATAAGATATTTCATTAACAAACTTTTTAAAATCTGGGTAATTGGATCCACTTTATCCCTCAAATAGAATATTAAAGTCCTTTTAACAACCTACACTTTCCATGCCAAGGCTTCAACGCATCCCGACATAATCATCATTGAACTCCCAAGAAAAGGGCCTCGAAATATATTCATGGCATAAAAAATAATATAGCGGGAAGCTCAATCCATGAAAAAATTCAAAACGTAACTTGTCTACACCCTATCAAGCAAATGGCCATTGTTTAATTTCCACAAAATCGTGATGATGAGTTTCAATAAGAGCACGAACACAAAATACTTTCCCAAGATCGACCTTAGCACATAAAACTTACAATTTTTTTTCACATTGAAGGTTGCTGGTTGAGACCTCTAGCTTGAGGCAAACACCACTGAAATAGGGCACATTTGAGGCTTGTTACCGGCCTAGGGCTGATGGATAAGTGTGAGACTAAGGTTGTAGTCTTAGGTTTGAGGCACCTTCCATAGGCTGGGCACACATATTACAGCTCCAAAAATGCCATCCCACAACTAGATTGTGGACAAATTCCTTTTGAGTTCCTTGGTTGGAAATTTAGTGGAGACATGCCTGCTCTTTAAGGATATAGCTGCTTCTGATGTGTCTATGCCCTAAATGCAGCTGCACAGAAGCTTGCAACCTCAGTTTTTATTCCTAAACCCTGCAAAAGGCCCTAAGAACCATCCATGGCATTCTCTCCGCTCTCAGTTCTTCGGATCCCGCCACAGATGCTCGATGTTCATCTGCTGGTGTCCATTTATGGGGAGCTTAATAAACTTTTTGTTGATAAGGTACTATTCACAACTTTCGATTCTTTAAAATTGGTTTTCATTCCCCACATTTTCCTCTAGTTTCACTTTCGTCATTTTCTGGAATGGGATAGTATTTCAGTGGCAATGTTTTTGTCAACATGTTAGGTATTTAAAGGAAAATTTTCCATGATTGATATCCTGTAGAATATCAGACAGAGAGAGCCATTGTTGTTATATTTCTTGTTTGTTTTGCGAAAGAGAAATTTATTGAATATCATTTTCTAAAATACAACAATACAAAACTTGAATTTAGTTTAGTTTTCAAAACAATGTTTTTAACTGTCCTCTGCTGCGTTGTAGTCACCACTGATTTTCAAGGTTAGCTGGGAACATCTATCTTTCTCAGCATTATAAATCTCATTGAAGACTTTCCAAGCTTGAATGTCTCCCTACTCCTTGGTTTTGTCCCCAGATCTTCTTAAACTCTATTTCCCATAGCCAGAGGCACTGCACATGAGGTGCATGTTATCCAAAATTTCTTTCGACCTCTTGGGGTATGCTTGTTTTAGATTCCCATAGGATTTACACCATCCACACCTGAAAGGGATGTCTACATAACCAATTATTTGCCTCACTTCCATTCCTACTGCTTCTATATCGATCCCATCAGGGAGACCATCCACTGTACTCTCCATTCTTCTTGTCTTTAAGTCCATGGTGATGTACTTTCCTAATTTATTTCCAGTAGCTCTAAAGACATCTTCATGCTAGACATTCAAAGGTAATAGTGCAGTTTTACCCAAATAGTTGCTAGGTTACGTTTCTCCAATAGAGGATTGAACCCTGGCTCTCATTAGTTCAGACTCCAGAGCAATGTTGCAAACATCGTGTTTGCGACTATATTGCCAAGTGTCTAGAAAGAAACTTATTGGCAACATTGGGGGAAATATTGGAAAACTTAATAAAATATAAAAATATTCAATTTTTTTCATATTTTTAAACATCTGAAGCAACCCCTCCCTATAGCCCTTTTATGGGAAAATGTAATAGTGAATAACCCCTTTGTTTTGTCCATCTTTAGGGAGATCACAATGATACATGTCAGATGCATGTTATATGTGTTATCAACTTGTCTAATTCTCATCACAATGCATGCATTGTGACGAGAATTAGACAAGTTGATAACACATATAACATGCATCTGACATGTATCAACAGAGAGGTCGGCCTATAACATGACTAAACCAAGCTGCGAGGATTTTATTGTGATTTTAACTTTTTATGACTGTTCTACAGGGGTCTCTAAGCTAAAATCCATCATCACTATTCATTGTATTGATCTTTTCTCAATCTCCAGGGATTTTTCTATTAGTGTAGTGTTCCTCTCTGGTAATTAGTTTTTAACTTTTTCCTCCATGCATATTTTATGAGTGGTTGTTATAGAGTGTTTGGATAGAGCCTCAAGTAGCTAAACTTACATCAGAAATGAGGTTTGAGGATTGGAGGGTATCCCAAGTAACAACTGTTAAATTTTGAGCATTAATTCACAATACTCTAGGATATTCACTGAGAGAATAACATATACAGTATATCAATGCATAACAATCACAATAAGCATGACAAGCATCACAAGAATCAAAAGCATGAGAGACAAGAGACACAGAGTTTCCATGGGGAAAACCCTAAGGTGAAAAACCCCACAACTTCCTCAGAGATAGAGAGAGCAATGGCTCAACCAAAGTACATCCAAAATACACTGAGATAGTCTCCTAGTAGCAGATGATCCTCCTCCTCACTAGTGCGCCACTTTCTAAGTGAGAGAGATATGACTTTCCGAATGATCTAAATAGAGATCACCTGATCTCTATTTATACTAACCTGTTTTCCCAGTGACCTTATGGGGCCGACTTGTCTAGCTAGGTACATCCACATTATAATATATATATTTCAGGGCCGACCCCACACATGGTGGTCTAATAACCCATCGGCAAGTACACACACTTGCGACACTTGTCAATCCACATGACAACACTTCCTTATAGAGGAATAACACATCTCTAATAAGGGTACAATAAATATATATGAAATACATAGATGAAATACATTCCGAAGTTACATATACATCAACACTCCCTCTTAACTAGGAAGGTATTTCTCGACACAAATCTGCTAGACAAGTCTTCTTCTTGGGATCATTGTCATCGTCATCATCACTGTTGATGCTATCTCAACCAATCTTTGACTCTACTCGTTATAGGAAGTTCTACAGAGCTAGTCCTTTTTCATAGTGGATGTAGGTCCAGCACCTGCAGTTCTTTGTCATCACTGGCCATACTGTGGAACCCTCAGGACTTATTACGTGTGTCACAAAACCTTAAAAGAGCATCCCAAACTGTTACGAGAACACGACTCTACCTATAGGATCTACCAGGGCCATATTATATGTGACCTCACCACAAAACCTCCCAAGAGCATCCTAGGCTGTTACGAGCACACATCTCTACCTATAGGATCTCCCAGTGACATATTATATGTGGTCATGGCAAAACCTCGCAAGAGCATCCCAGGACTTATTACAAGCACACAGCCTAACCTATCGAATATCCTAGGGACATATTATATGCCATAGGACAAAACCTCGAAAGAGCATCTACCAGATATCCCAGGGCCAGATTATATGCCATAGGCAAAACCTCGAAAGACTATCTGCAGATCTCCCAGGGCCAAATTATATGTCCTCCTAGAGCAAAACCTCGAAAGAGCATTTGCCAGATATCCCAGGGCCAAATTATATGCCATAGGAAAAACCTCGAAAGACTATCTGCAAATCTCCCAGGGCCAAATTATATGCTCATCTGCACAACCTGATCCACGGCCATAGAGTATCAACCTGATACTCACGATACATCATCCTGATGTACACATGATCATCTTGATCATCATCACTGCCACATCCTGTTGCATGTCATCTAGAGCAACATCCTGAAGCTCGTCATCCATGATCATCCTGATCATACAATGCATCTACCTAATGCATACCAAGTATCTACCTGATACATATCATCATACATGATCCACCTGATCATACAGTGTATCCACTTGATACAAATACAAATACATGATACATATCACCATACATGATCCACCTGATCATACAATGTATCCACTGTTGATGTATATGTAACTTCGAAATGTATTTCATCTGTATATTATATATATATTTATTGTACCCTTATAAGAGATGTGTTATTCCTCTATAAGGAAGTGTCGTCATGTGGATTGACAAGTGTCACAAGTGTGTGTACTTGCTGATGGGTTATTAGACCACCTTATGGGGTCGGCCCTAATTAATATATATTATAATGTGGGTGTATCAAAGTAGACAAGTCGGCCCCAGTAGGTCACTGGGCAAAAAGGTGAGTATAAATAGAGATAGGAGATCTCTATTTTACTCACTCGGAAAAGTAACTATCTCTCTCTCTGAAAAGTGGCGCACTAGTGAGGAGGAGGAGGATCATCTGCTAGGAGACTATCTCAATGTTATTTGGTTGTATTTTGGTTGAGCCGTTGCTCTCTCTATCTCTGAGGAAGTTGTGGGGTTTTTCACCTTAGGGTTTTCCCCACGGAAACTCTGTGTCTCTTGTCTCTATGCTTTTGATTCTTGTGATGCTTGTGATGCTTGTCATATTATGATTGTCATGCATTGATATACTGTAGATGTTATTCTCTCAGCAAAGATCCTATAGTATTGTGATTTAATACTAAAAATTTAACATGGTATCAGAGCTTAACTGAGAAGAAGACATTTTGCAGTGATGGAAGCTTGTATTCCTTGTTTATTGGGTTTCTCTCCACAGATTTTTGAAATTCAGTATAGTAGATTGGATCTACTCATCAAGGCGCATCTATCTGTCCAATCAGAATTCAGTTTCGAGCATTTTCAGATTTGGCCCTAAAAATTAGGGTTTCCACAAAAATACGAATTTCTGGAAACTGAAGGCACAGCTGGAAGCTCCTTGCAAAAATCGAAGGTTTGAGCTTTGGATCGAGATTTTTGGCTGGGTAGATCTCCGGGAAACTCAAACCCTAATTCAGGGCTCTCCCCAGTGAACCCGGGAGGACAAAAAGGCAATTTTGAAGGGCAAGACCTTGCTGATCTCAAATTCTGAATGTACTAGGCCGATCAGCTCTCCAAGGCGCATCTTTCTATACTTTCAGAATTTTGAAATTCACATTTTGAATTTTTAGGGTTTCTCTGACAAACCCTAATCCGGGACCAGATCCAATTTTCAGCACTTCAAGTGGTAAGTCCTAAATCTTTTCTATTTCCATTTGAAGTACTCTTAAAGATGTCTCTCCACACTAAGCTTGAGGATAAGCTTGAAGGGGCTGATAACTTCCAAGCCTGGAAGTATAGGATTGGGTTAATCCTGGAAGAGAATGAGTTGGACTCATATGTGAAAGAAGACATCCCTATCCCAGAGGATGAAGAAGCCAAGGCATTGCACAAGAAGAACTTGGTCAAGGCAAAGAGAATCATTGCTGATTCTATCAAAGACCATCTCATTCTTCATGTGTCTTCTCTTAAGACACCCAAAGAGATGTTTGAATCTTTGACCAAGCTATTTGAAGGAAAGAACATAAATCGGAAGATGACCCTGCGGAATCAATTGAAAGCAGTGAAGTTTCAGAATGGAGAAACCATTCAATCTTACTTTTCAAGGGTCTCCCAGATCAAGGAACAATTAGAAGCAGTAGATGAAATGGTGGAGAATGGTGAAGTGGCGATGACCACTCTAAATGGCCTACCCAGGTCATGGGATTCCTTTATTCAAGGAATTTGTGCAAGGAAGAAGTTGATCTCATTCAGTAGACTTCGGGAAGAATGCTCTCAAGAAGAAGCTAGACTTATAGCTCGTGAAGAAAAGATGGGAGGTGAAGATCAAGCTCTTGCAACTCACACCAAAAGAAGCAAAGCCAAGAAGGATCACTCTCGCCACAATAGATCCTATAAAAAGAACAAGAAAGACCTAAGATGCTTCACATGCAATGAGAAGGGTCACTTTGCTTCAGATTGTCCCAAGAACAAAAGGGATAATAACAACAACTCCAGTAAGAAGAAGAAGGGCAGCAAAAGAAGGTTTCATGCTCATGCTGCCGAAGATGATGAACCTCCAAACAAGAAGGCTAGGGCAGAAAGTGATAGTGATGATGACTCATCAAGTGAAGAATAGTATGTTCTGATCTCTGCTCTCACAGGTACTATTTCTCATGGTTGTAATGATTGGTTGATTGATAGTGGGGCCTCCAAACACATGACTGGGTTCAAGGAATATTTTGTGAACCTTTCTGAACATGAATCACCCCATAAGGTGAAACTTGGGGATGATTATCAATACCCAATCAAAGGAAGTGGTGAAGCCTCCTACAACCTAGATTCTGGAAAATCATTGAAGATGAAAGAAGTACTGTATGTACCTGGACTCAAGAAGAACTTACTCTCCATCTCTGCATTGGATGCAAAAGGTATGAGGGCTGCATTTGTGGATGGCCAAGTCCTAATGTGGCCAAAGGGAAAGAACATAGATGATGCAGTAGTGATTGGAGAGCAAGAGGGAGGCTTGTATAAATTGAAGGGACAACCTGAACATGCCATGGTACATGAATCCATGGAGCCAAGTGAACTTTGGCATAGAAGACTTGCTCATATGCACTATAGGGAACTTCCAATTGCAAGCAAGGCAGTAGAGGGTCTTCCTGAAATCAAGACCAAACATGAAGGTGTTTGCAAAGGATGTGCAAAAGGAAAGAACACTAAGAAGGCTTTCCCAAGCAGTGAAAGCAAAGCAAAAGACATCCTGGAAATCATTCACTCAGATGTATGTGGCCCCATGTCATCCAGTTCCCTAAGTGGGTATGTTTACTATGTCTCATTTATTGATGACTTCTCCAGGAAGACTTGGGTATACTTCTTGAAGGGAAAAGATGAGGTGCTTGATAAATTCAAGGAATTCAAAACCTTGATGGAGAATCAAACTGACAAGAAGATCAAAACATTCAGATCCGACAATGGTGGAGAATTCACCTCAAATGACTTCAAGAAGCTTTGCAGTGATTCAGGGATTAAGAGGGAGTTGACTGCTCCTTATAATCATCAACAGAATGGTGTTGCAGAAAGGAAGAACAGAACTATCATGGAAGCAGCAAGGGAAATGTTGCATGACCAGGATCTTCCTATGCATCTATGGGCAGAAGCAGCTAGAACAGCTGTATATGTGCAGAACAGAACTCCCCACAAGATATTGGACAACAAGACACCAGAAGAGGTCTTTTCTGGGTTCAAGAATATTGATGTCAGCAAAGATGAATATAAGGACAGGTAATCCAGGAAGCAAAGATCAAAAGGGAGCACACTCCAGCAGCTCCTGCAAGGATGCAGATCTTCAGAGGGAGTTGACCATCTTCCTACATTCCACAACAGAGAGGTGTAGAAGAAGCTACTTCAGCAGCTCCTACCAGGAAGCAAAGACTCAGAGGGAGTCCACCCAAACAAACAAACAAAGATAAGTATTTCAATTATCATTTCTTGCCTATTTTGTTTGTTTAATAATATTATGCTTATGTTCCTAGACTTAGGAGATGTATTGTGCATATTTGAATGATTTCATTAATGAACAGTATACTACTAATATGCATGTGATGGGTAAGTGGCTTATGGCACTGTACAACATTCCAGTGCTACTTATCTAGAATGAAACCTCTTTGCTGACATGTTGGGAGTAGTGCAAACTCTTAACAATGTTCTGGTAGAGACTGGAAGGCATCTAGAAATTTGTGGAACATGGATAAATGTTGTATTGAAGCATTGGCTAAGATAACTGCATGACTGCATGACATACTTCTTTATGTGTAAAGAATTTGTCCTGAAAATTATGAGATGTTTCTAATCATGCAATTTAACTTGTTTTGTAGGAAAGACCGTATATCTTCACCTACAAAAGGACTACAACATTTGTTCCAGCAAGAAAGATATCTATTGAAGATATTGAAGTTCCTAGGATCTGGGATGAAGAAGTGGAATGCCATGATCCGTAGATCATGAAGAAGATGTTTGGGATGCAGTCCCAAAACCTGACAGGGAGTCATATGTATGCAGATTGAAGAAAGCCTTGTATGGCTTGAAGCAAGCTCCCAGAACCTAGTATGGTAGGATAGACAGTTTCCTATCTAGCTTGGAATTTATCAAGAGTAAAGCAGATTCCAATCTTTACTACAAGGTTGAGGAAGGGAATCCAGTGATTCTACTCCTGTATGTGGATGACCTATTTGTGACAGGAGATAACAGACTGATTGCAGATACTAAAAGGAAGCTTGCAGCTGAATTCGACATGAAAGATTTGGGAATGATGCACTATTTCCTAGGAATGGAGGTGTGGCAGAATGCAGATGGGATCTTCCTTGGTCAAGGGAAGTACACAATAGATATCCTGAAGAGATTCGGGATGATGGATTGCAAGGCCATGGCCACACCGATGGCATCGAATCTGAAGCTTCTATGTGATGCTTCATCTGAGCCTGTTGATATCACTATGTATCGTCAGATGATTGGGTCCTTGATGTACCTGACGAACACGAGACCAGACATTTGCTTTGTTGTGAACACATTGAGCCAGTTCCTGACGGATCCGAGGAGTGTTCACCTGGTTGCTGTAAAGCATGTTCTGAGGTACCTGAAGGGTACAGTGGATTATGGGCTCAAGTATGAAGCGAATCAAAAGTTTAACCTATAGGGTTATGTTGATTCAGATTGGGCTGGCAGTGCTGCAGATAGGAAGAGCACATCTGGGTGCTGCTTCAGTATGGGATCAGGTGTGATCTCTTGGTTTAGCAGGAAGCAGTCCTACATAGCACTGAGTACAGCTGAGGCAGAGTATGTTGCAGCCTGCTCAGCTAGTTGCGAGGCAGTATGGCTACGGAAGCTACTGTCTGAGTTATTTGATATCCCGTTGGAGGCTACTGGTATCTTCTGTGATAACCAGAGTTGTGTGAAGCTGTCCGAGAACCCAGTGTTTCATGACAGGTCGAAACACATAGAGATCAAATATCACTATATCAGGGATATGGTGCAGAGAGGAGCTGTGAAGCTCCTGTATGTTGCGACGGACAAGCATATTGCAGATGTGCTGACGAAGCCACTAGCCAGAGTGAAGTTCGAGTACTTCAGAGAGAGGCTTGGCGTTCTTCAGATCGAGGACACTTCGAGGAAGAAGTGATGGACACATTTGCTGAAGCCATTCCAAGCATGTTGGAAGGAGGATCCTTCACATGGCTGTGGATGTAAGCGCTGGATGATGAGCATCAGGATGATGTTCTGGTTTCTGCTTGATATGATCAGTTGGATCATTTTTATGTATGTATGTATGCATCATGTTTGATGCTGGATATGATCAGTTGGATCATTTATGTATGTATGCATCATGTTGGATGCTGGATATGATCAGTTGGATCATTTATGTATGTATGCATCATGTTGGATGCTGGATATGATCAATTGGATCATGTGTATGTATTTTGTATATGCATCATGTTGGATGCTTGGACCATGTATTTGTATATGTATCAGGTGGATACATTGTATGATCAGGTGGATCATGTATGGTGATATGTATCATGTATTTGTACTTGTATCAGGTGGATACATTGATGATCAGGAGGATCATGTATGATGATATGTATCAGGTAGATACTTGGTATGCATCAGGTAGATGCATTGATGATCAGGAGGATCATGTATGATGATATGTATCATGTATTTGTATCAGGTGGATACATTGATGATTAGGAGGATCATGTATGATGATATGTATCATGTATTTGTATCAGGTGGATACATTGATGATCAGGAGGATCATGTATGATGATATGTATCATGTATTTGTATCAGGTGGATACATTGATGATCAGAAGGATCATGTATGATGATATGTATCAGGTAGATACTTGGTATGCATCAGGTAGATGCATTGATGATCAGGTGGATCATGCAGCAGGATGTTGCAGTGATGATCAGGATGATCATAGATGACGAGCTTCAGGATGTTGCTCCAGATGACACGCAGCAGGATGTTGCAATGATGATCAGGATGATCATAGATGACGAGCTTCAGGATGTTGCTCCAGATGACATGCAGTAGGACGTTGCAGTGATGATGATCAGGATGATCATGGATACATCAGGATGATGTATGGTGAGTATCAGGTTGATACTCTGTGGCCGTGGATCAGGTTGTGCAGATGAGCATGTAATCCGGTGCCCTGGGAGATTTGCAGATGGTCTTTCGAGGTTTTTCCTATGGCATGTAATTTGGTGCCCTGGGACATCTGGAAAATGCTCTTTCGAGGTTTTGCTCTGGGAGGACATGTAATTCGGTGCCCTGGGAGATCTGCAGATAGTCTTTTGAGGTTTTGCCTATGGCATGTAATTCGGTTCCCTGGGATATCTGGCAGATGCTCTTTCAAGGTTTTGTCCTATGGCATGTAATTCGTTTCCCTGGGAGATCCGATAGGTTGGGCTGTGTGCCCGTAATCAGTCCTGGGATGCTCTTGCGAGGTTTTTCCATGACCACATGTAATTCGTTGCCCTGGGAGATCCTATAGGTAGAGCTGTGTGCTCGTAACAGCCTGGGATGCTCTTGCGAGGTTTTGTGGTGAGGTCACATGTAATTCGGTGCCCTGGGAGATCCTATAGGTAGAGCTGTGTGCTCGTAACAGCCTGGGATGCTCTTTCAAGGTTTTGTGACGCACGTAATAAGTCCTGAGGATTCCACAGTATGGCCAGTGATGATGAAGACCTGCAGGTGGTGGGCCTACATCCAGTATGAAAAAGGACTGGCTCTGTAGAACTTCCTATGACGAGTAGAGTCAGAGATTGGTTGAGATAGTAGCAGCAGTGACGATGATGATGACAATGCATCGATGATGATGATCCAGAGAAGAAGACTTGTCTAGCAGATCTGTGTCGAGAAATACCTTCCTAGTTAAGAGGGAGTGTTGATGTATATGTAACTTCGGAATGTATTTCATCTGTATATTATATATATATTTATTGTACCCTTATAAGAGATGTGTTATTCCTCTATAAGGAAGTGTCGTCATGTGGATTGACAAGTGTCGCAAGTGTGTGTACTTGCCGATGGGTTATTAGACCACCTTATGGGGTCGGTCCTAATTAATATATATTATAATGTGGGTGTATCAAAGTAGACAAGTCGGCCCCAGTAGGTCACTGGGCAAAAAGGTGAGTATAAATAGAGATAGGAGATCTCTATTTTACTCACTCGGAAAAGTAACTATCTCTCTCTCTGAAAAGTGGCGCACTAGTGAGGAGGAGGAGGATCATCTGCTAGGAGACTATCTCAGTGTTATTTGGTTGTATTTTGGTTGAGCCATTGCTCTCTCTATCTCTGAGGAAGTTGTGGGGTTTTTCACCTTAGGGTTTTCCCCACGGAAACTCTGTGTCTCTTGTCTCTATGCTTTTGATTCTTGTGATGCTTGTGATGCTTGTCATATTATGATTGTCATGCATTGATATACTGTAGATGTTATTCTCTCAGCAAAGATCCTATAGTATTGTGATTTAATACTAAAAATTTAACATCCACCTGATACATATACAGATACATGGTCCAAGCATCCAACATGATGCATATACAAAATACATACAAATGATCCTACTGATCATATTCAGGATCCAACATGATGCGTACATACATATAAATATAAATGATCCAACTGATCATATCCAACATCCAACATGATGCATACATACATATTCATATAAATGATCCAACTGATCATATCCAGCATCCAACATGATGCATACATACATATACATATAAATGATCCAACTGATCATATCCAGCATAAACCAGAACATCATCCTGATGCTCATCATCCAACGCTTACATCCACAGCCATGTGAAGGATCCTCCTTCCAACATGCTTGGAATGGCTTCAGCAAATGTGTCCATCACTTATTCCTCGAAGTGTCATCAATCCGAAGAACACCAAGCCTCTCTCTGAAGTACTCGAACTTCACCCTGGCTAGTGGCTTCGTCAACACATCTGCAATTTGCTCGTCCGTCGCAACATACATGAGCTTCATATATCCTCTTTGCACCATATCCCTGATATAGTGATATTTGATCTCTATGTGTTTCGACCTGTCATGAAACACTGGGTTCTCAGACAGCTTCACACAACTCTGGTTATCACAGAAGATACCGGTAGCATCCAACGGGAGATCAAATAACTCAGACAGTAGCTTCCGTAGCCATACTACCTCACAACTAGCTAAACAAGATGCAACATACTCTACCTCAGCTGTACTCAGTGCTACGCAGGACTGCTTCCTGCTAAACCAAGAGATCACACCTGATCCCATACTGAAGCAGCACCCAGATGTGCTCTTCCTATCTGCAGCACTGCCAGCCCAATCTGAATCAACATAACCCTGCAGGTTAAACTTGAGCCCATAATCCACTGTACCCTTCAGGTACCTCAGAACATGCTTTACAACAACCAGGTGAACACTCCTCGTATCCATCAGGAACTGGCTCAATGTGTTCACAGCAAAGCAAATATCTGGTCTCATGTTTGTTAGGTACATCAAGGACCCAATCATCCGACGATACATAAAGACATCAACCGGCTCAGATGAAGCATCACATAGAAGCTTCAGATTCGATGCCATAGGTGTGGCCATGGCCTTGCAATCCATCATCCCGAATCTCTTCAGGATATCTACTGTGTACTTCCCTTAACCAAGGAAGATCCCACCTGCACTCTGCCACACCTCCATACCTAGGAAATAATGCATCATTCCCAAATCTTTCATATCGAACTTGGCAACAAGCTTCCTCTTAGTATCTGCAATCAATCTGTCATCTCTTGTTACAAATAAGTCATCCACATACAGGCGTAGAATCACAGGATTCCCTTACTCAACTTTGTAGTAAAGGTTGGAATCCGCTTTACTCTTGGTAAAGCCCAAACTAGATAGGAAACTGTCCATCCTACCATACCAAGTTCTGGGAGCTTTCTTCAAGACATACAAGGCTTTCTTCAATCTGCACACATATGACTCCCTGTCATGTGTTTCAAAACCAAGTGGCTGCTCCACATATACTTCCTCTTCAACTACACCATTCAAGAAAGCTGTCTTGAAATCCATCTGGTGTATCTTCTATTTCATCACTTTTATATTTCTCTATGCTGCCATCTGCAGCATGCTTGATCTGATAGATCCATATGGAAGTCATTACAGACTCTGCTTCAGGTCTTGGTACTGCATCCCAAACATCATTCTTCATGATCGATGGATCATGGAATTCTTCCATTTCTTCATCCCATATCCTGGGAACTTCAATATATTCAATATCTTCAATAGATATCTTTGTTGCTGGAACAAATGTTGTAGTTCTTCTTTAGTAGGTGATGGCATTCGATCTTTCCTACAAGACAAGTTAAATTGCATGATTAGAAACATCTCATAGTTTTCAAAACAAATTCTTACACATAAAGAAATATGTCATACAGTCATGCAACTATTTTAGCCAATGCTTCAATACAACATTTGTCCATGTTCGAAAACTTTCTAGATGCCTTCCAGTCTCTACCAGAACATTGTTAAGAGTTTGCACTACTCCCAACATGTCAGCAAAGAGGTTTCATTCTAGATAAGTAGCACTAGAATGTTGTATAGTGCCATAGACCACTTACCCATCACATGCATATTAGTAGTATACTGTTCATTAATGCAATCATTCTAATATGCACAATACATATCCTAAGTCTAGGAACATGAACATATACATCATTGAACAATTTTATTTAAACAAACAAATATGCAAGAAATGACAATTTAAATACTTATCTTTGTTTGTTTGTTGGATGGACTCCCTCTGAGTCTTTGCTTCCTTGCAGGAGCTACTGGAGTCCTAATCTAAAGTAGCTTCTTCTACACCTTTCTATTGTGAAATGTAGAAAGATGGTCAACTCCCTCTGAATATTTGCATCCTTGCAGGAACTACTGGAGTGTGCTTCTTCTTGATCTTTCTCCCTTGCAGGGGAAACTAGAGTGTGCTCCCTCTTGATCTTTGCTTCTTGGATTACTTGTCCTTTGAACTTATATTCATCCTTGGTCCCTAAGCATGCTTATTAGTAACATGATTGTGTTATCCTTGTGATCTCATACAAAATCATACATTCATTAGTATATTCTCAATACTATGAAAACTCAATAATCTCAAACATGTATGATCATTTCAAACAGAAATAATAAGCATTAGTATTCAAGGTTTATATAGGATTCTTAAGGTTAGTCATAACATGTCTAAACCTGTGATTACTCAAACCTATGACTCTTCTGGTTAGTCATAACATTAAATAAGGTAAGACACATAATATGCATATACCCATGATTATTCAAACCTGTGACTTCATGAATAAACATCATCAATCATGTCATGCATACTTATATAATAGATCCTATGATATAAGACACACATACCTGGTCACCATATTTGCTAGTTATGTCTAGCAATGTGTTCTTGTTCTTTTCAATGACCCGCATAACTCATTAGTTAACTTTTGCAAAAACAAATTATACATACCTCTATGTGATCCATGACTATGGATGAATCTTTGTCTTTATGTCACCATGGCATGTTCAGGTTGTCCCTTCAAATTGTACAATCCTCCCTCTTGCTCTCCAATCACTACTGCATCATCTATTGTTTTACCCTTTGGCCACATTAAGACTTGGCCATCCACAAATGCAACCCTCATACCTTTTGCATCCAATGCAGAGATAGAGAGTAAGTTCTTCTTGAGCCCAGGTACATAAAGGACTTCTTTCATCTCCAAATATTTTTGAGATTCTAGGTTGTAGGAGGCTTCACCACTTCCTTTGATTGGGTATTGATAATCATCCCCAAGTTTCACCTTATGAGGTGATTCATGTTCAGATATATTCACAAAATATTCCTTAAACCCAGTCATGTGTTTGGAAGCCCCACTGTCAATCAACCAATCATTACAACCATGGGAGATAGTACCTGTGAGAGCAGAGATTAGAACATACTCTTCTTCACTTGATGAGTCATCATCACTTTCTTCCCTAGCCTTCTTCTTTGGAGGTTCATCATCCTCGGCAACATGAGCATGGAACTTTCTTTTGCTGCCCTTCTTATTCTTGCTGAAGTTGTTGTTATTATCCCTTTTGTTCTTGGGACAATCTGAAGCAAAGTGACCCCTCTCATTGCATGCGAAGCATCTTAGATCCTTCTTATTCTTTTGATAGGATCTTTTGTAGCGAGAGTGCTCCTTCTTGGGCTTGCTTCTTTTGGTGTGAGTTGCGAGAGCTTGATCTTCACCTCCCATGTTTTCCTCACAAGCTATAAGTCTAGCTTCTTCTTGAGAGCATTCCTCCCATAGTTTACTAAAAGAGATCAATTTCTTTCTTGCACAAATTCCTTGAATAAAGGAGTCCCATGACCTAGGTAGGCCATTCAGAGTGGTCATAACAACTTCACCATTGTCCACTACTTCATCCACAGCTTCAAGTTGCTCCTTGATCTGAGATACCTTGGAGAAGTAAGATTGAATAGTTTCTCCATTCAACATCTTGATCCCTTTCAATTGATTCCGCAGAGTCATCTTCCGATTTATGTTCTTCCCTTCAAATAGCTTGGTCAAAGAGTCAAACATCTCCTTGGGTGTATTTAGAGAAGACACATGGGGTATGAGATGGTATTTGATAGAATCAGCAATGATTCTCTTTTCCTTGACCAAGTTCTTCTTATGCAATACCTTGGCCTCTTCATCCTCTGGGATAGGGATGTCTTCTTTTATATATGAGTCCAACTCATTCTCTTCCAGGATTAACCCAATCCTATACTTCCAAGCTCGGAAGTTATCTGCCCCTTCAAGCTTATCCTCAAGCTTGGCGTGGTGAGACATCTTAAAGAGTACTTTAAATTGAAATAGAAAAGATTTAGGTCTTACCACTTGAAATGCTGAAAACTGGATCTGGTCCCGGATTAGGGTTTGTCGGAAAAACCCTAAAAATTCAAAATGTGAATTTCAAATTTCTGAAAGGATAGAAAGATGCGCCTTGATGAGATGATCATCTTGGTGCATTCAGAATTTGAGATTAGCAAAGTTTTACCCTTCAGATTTGTCTTTTTGTCCTCCCAGGTTCACTAGGGAGAGCCCTGAATTAGGGTTTGAGTTTCCCGGATATCTACCCAGCCAAAAATCTCGATCCAAAGCTCTAAACTTCTATTTTTGCAAGGAGCTTCCAGCTATGTCTTCAGATTCCATAAATTCCTATTTTTGTGGAAACCCTAATGTTTAGGGCCAAATCTGAAAATGCTCAGAATTGAATTCTGATTGGACAGATAGATCCACCTTGATGAGTAGAGTCAATATACTATACTTCTTTTCCAAAAACTGTGGAGCGAAACCCAATAAACAAGAAACTTAAGTTTCCGTCACTGCAAAATGTCTTCTTCTTAGGTTAGCTCTGATACCATGTTAAATTTTGAGCATTAATTCACAATACTCTAGGATCTTCATTGAGCGAATAACATATATAGTATATCAATGCATAACAATCACAATAAGCATGACAAGCATCACAAGAATCAAAAGCATGAGAGACAAGAGACACAGAGTTTCCGTGGGGAAAAACCTAAGGTGAAAAACCCCACAACTTCCTCAGAGATAGAGAGAGAAATGGCTCAACCAAAGTACAACCAAAATACACTGAGATAGTCTCCTAGTAGCAGATGATCCTCCTCCTCACTAGTGCACCACTTTCTAAGTGAGAGAGATATGACTTTCCGAATGATGTAAATAGAGATCACCTGATCTCTATTTATACTAACCTGTTTGCCCAGTGACCTTATGGGGCCGACTTGTCTAGCTAGGTACATCCACATTATAATATATATATTTCAGGGTCGACCCCACACATGGTGGTCTAATAACCCATCGGCAAATACACACACTTGCGACACTTGTCAATCCACATGACGACACTTCCTTATAGAGGAATAACACATCTCTAATAAGGTTACAATAAATATATATGAAATACATAGATGAAATACATTCCAAAGTTACATATACATCAACAACAACTGAAACAACTGAATTTCCCCCGCTTTCCCCTTCAAATCAAGCAAAAAATTCAAAAAAATATTTCCTAACTTAGCCGATATTTTTTTATTTTATTTTTGGCAATATTTTGCCGACATATCCTGATATTTTCAAAATATCATGATATTTCCAAAATTTGAAAAAATTGCAATTTTTTCCAGTGATAATTTGTTGAGCTGAGAGCATCACAATGTCGGAAATATGTTGTCGATGTTTGCAACATTGGTTTAGAGTAAGGATCAAACTCTTTGAAAACCACCCTTTACTAATTTCATCTATCTTCTCTAGATCTAAACAGGAAAATTATGTATCCTTTAGCTGATTTGAAAAATATTGGGGAATACCCCAAATTCTTTTCTAAATTTTTTTCTCTATCGACTATTTTAGGGTCTTTCACCCCTATTTTGCTAGCAAAGAAGCGACCAATCAATGCCTATTCTGCATATTTGAGGATTTTTGTCTGGATTGATTCTAAGACATAGTTTTCATTCTCTCCTTCCTGAGTTTGATGATTCTTGGTCTTTTTCTTATACTGTCCTTTCATTTATCATCTAAAGGAGTGTCCTTTCCTCCCCTATCTTCACTATTAGTGGTTTTTGAACTTCAGGTGTATCAATAAGAGGAGGATATAAGTTATGCTCTGGTGATACATAATACATATTGAAGACATTTGGATCAGCGGCAGCTACAAAGGAGTCATGAGTAATGAATCCATTGTCATATGGCTTACCAGATAAAAAACATTGGAGAGATGGGACAGGGCATCTTAATCTAATAAGAAAGTGTGCTTAGTCCGTGGAGATAGTGGTTAGTCTGTGGAGATGGGACAGGGTGTCTTTATCTGATCCATGCTTATTTCCTCATGAATTCTCATTTCATATTTTTCTTCAATCATCTGGAACCATATCAGATCAGGACTAGCTGTTTTCATGCCATTGCGGGGTTTCATTCCAACACTAATATGCATGATGGCACAACTATCATGAAGATCAAGGAGTGGGTTCTTGTAATGTCCCTATCCAAAATAAACCAAAAATTTTCCCAAACTGCCTGGGAAGTGGTTATGGAATTTTGTCAAACACATAGGTTGCACACTGCTGTAGCTTACTACTTATGTCAAGCGTTAGGTTTCGACTAGTATCTCCCATTTACCTCTACCTTAATACCTCTAAGAAGAAAATTTAGTGGTTCCAATAAAAATTTAAGTTCCTTAACAAAAATTAATTGTAAAATGCAATCAAGTAATTTAGTGATTCCTATAAAAAGTCCTTAACAAAAATTAATTGTAAAATGCAATCAATTAAGTTTTACGATATAATGTTGGGCATATTTTGAAAGCCTAATGTGTAGTCGTCCAGTATTACTTGTATGTCAATATTTAAAGTTAGTATTTGATGATGTATGTAATTTATCTACTAGTTTCAGATGAAAGAGTGCTTGACTGGTATATATTCATTTCCTTGTATTTACCAATATATGTTTCTTACTAACTTGGGTAGATAATTTTCACCACAATAGTTTTTTGTCTCTTAGAAAAGTTGGGCTTTCCATTCCACGTTCTTTTTTCCATTCCTTGTACTTGTTTTCACTGCAAGTAAATGATGCACAAACTTGATCCATATTACTAATATTGAATAGAGTGCTAGTAATATTGATCCATAGAGTGCTAAAGAGAGGCTTAGAGAGCATGCCCTAGAAATTCTTTATGGACTGTATATTCATAGGTGGAGAGCAAGCTCCCATCATGCTTTCCTTGAAAGTGTGCTTTTGTAGTAGAAACAAAAGACCTAAGAGTGCTCCCTTGTAATACTATGTACACTTGCTATTAAGCTTATCATTTGAGAGAATTGAGTGTGTAATTTGATAGTTGTGTATAGGCCGACCATTGATTGACAATTTGAGCTCAGAATTTTGAGTTGGGGCACAAGGATAAGAAGTAGGGTGTGGGTACCATGTGTAAGCAATAGATGGGAACCACATATAGTTGAATTATTTCTCAATGTTTAATAAGGATGCATACATCAGAGACGATAGAGGGCATAGGGGCTCTTATCCCCCTATTTTCATGGGGGTTTCTTAGGTTTTCATGAAGAATTTTGAGTTGATTCCTGGGTTTTTGGGTAAATATGGGCAAGCCTAGTGAAGCATTGCTCTACCTTGTATCAATTGTAAAATGAATCCTGAGTGCAAGGAATCATTGAATAGAAAAAAACGAACAGACCTAGTCTAGTCCATGAAATTTTTGGGATGAATAAAGAGCAGTGGACCTCATTGTGGGAAATAATCAAAATTCTGGGTGCATTTACAGTAGCGAGGTTTAGATACAAAGATGGACTAATTCTAAGCAATTATGGGTGCAAGTAAGACAAATCTAGGCATATTTAGGTCTTTGAACAACCCTAAACAAGATAATAGTATCCGCAGTAGCTTCAAGCTGAGCAACACTCCACTAAGAGATCATGAAGCATTTCCTAAAATGCTCTATGATGCTTTGAGTTAATCAAATTTTTCCTCCACCTTGTGACACCCGAGTCTAATTCTAAATCTTGTCTGTAGAATGGCAATGTGTGGGATAACGTACAATTATTAGTGCTAATTTGAGGTTTATCTTCTACTAATATGAGAAAAAATATCAACTTTGAGTAGGTGTAAGTGTTGCAGAGATATATACCATAGAGGCTGCCATTAAAATGAATTCATTACTAATCCTATAGTTCTCATCGGCATGATAGGATTGTTCATCCTTCTTCGATTAACAGTTTCCAAGTATTTTTTCTTTCTGTGAAATGCACATCTTGGTGAAACCCACTAGGAACTTCTCTTCATTCTGAAGATGGTACCTAGGATAAAATGGATTCTTCAGGGCACAAAGCTGACACAACAATATACTCATTAAGAGATCAACATGTCACTTGTGTTCATTGATCTTGGGTGGGGATGATAACACTACTCAATTGCTTGGGCTAGACCCAATTGACAACTGCTCCCAAGTTTGTAACCAAAGGAGATGTATTGTGGGTTCACCCCTCTTCTTTAAAAGGAATTTTAGGATTGGGAGGCCTATTTTATATAGTCTGGATCTGGAAGCAATCCTTTGTTACGAATGAGGCAAATAATGGAATGAAAAATTTAGGCACAAGATTTCCTTATAAGGCATCTCAGTTGTTTTTGTTCTATGTAGCCATGGATTTTTTCATTTTGGAGAATTGATTGAGTAGCTTGGTGATTTCTCCTTTGGTTACAAACTTGGAAACAGTTAGTCATGAATGGATGAACAAGCCTATCATGCCTATGTTGAAAATGAGGTATAAAGGAAGGAAACATTTAAGTTTAAGATGTGCATTACAAATCATTAGTTGTTGGTTCTATGTAGTAGTGGATTTTTCATTCCGGAGAATCTATTGAGTAGCTTTGTGATATCTTCACCTTGAAAAAGGAATTAAAAAATGTTTATAGGGGTGTACTCATGAAGGCTTGTGTTGTATTCCATGCCCATGTCACGTCCCCTCCCATCCTATCAGCTAGATGGAGAGGATCGTGAGGTTAAACCGGGCATCTAGCCCCATAATTCAGTCATTAAACATTCAATTTAAGAATAAGATGAACATATGCAATTGAATGATCATTTGAATACACAGCGGAAGTAAATTCATTAACACATCCATCATACATTCAAGATATTCATCAATTAAGCAATTGAAAGATAGCACAAGAGAATACTTATCTTAATGAAGTAGTCCCAAACAACCAGCTACGCTTCTGCAACGTTCCACCCAACCGTAGGCCAGTGTGCTCCTCAATCTCTCAGCACCACTGCCACCCCCAAGCTGGGCATGATCTCCACAAGGAAAAGGGGAAAACAGGCTCTCACATAGCCAAAGGTATATCACAATCAGCCAAGCCAATCAGCAATTGGGTTTCTCAGGCTGTTAAGAGATGGGTGCAGGTATCATCAAAAGCATAAGTGTTGGGCAGGAGAAAAACGCCTATACAGTGGAATTCCCAACAGTGGGTTTCTACCAGTTCCAGAAAAACGTGGGTAGACTCAAAGCGAAATGGCAACTAGGAAAAATCGACTGGGAGAGCAACCCATTTCAGGAAAATGCCCCCAAGGGCAAAAACGACCTCCCTTAGTCCAAAAATCGCGCCCCTCCTTCCCCAGCTGCTGCAAAATACCAAAACGAGTTTCTGGGCATGGAAAAACGTAGGAAATGGTGAAAAACGTGAAGGTTAATACCCTAACAGGCTCAGCCTGCGTGAGAGGAGGAATACCATGGGTGAAGAATGGCTTTTGGGCCAATTTCGTGGGGGTTTTCTTGCCCAGCAAGCCAAAACTCGATTTCCCAGGTTGCTGTCTTTCCCATACACGAAAATTGACAGCCATACCTCTCCCATCCCAAGGCATTAATTGCCTCAACCAATTCTTGGAAGAATTAAAAGATTGGGTGCATGCGACCAAATGGGTAGTTGAGAGTTCATGGGTTTCCTCAATGTAATGGATTAACACCATGGCTCAAGGGTTTGGTTATTTCCCCCCCTATTCCTTGTAAAGATCATGCCCCCATCTCTTTGTTCCATTGCGTAGCTGGTTGTGGGTTTTTCATTAAAATTGCATATTTACATGATGTCCGTTTTTACATTGTGCACTACTAGCACATGAACTCTATGCATCCATCCTAATTGCCGATACATAGAATGATAAATCAATGGCGGGGCCTTGGCCTTGAGCCCTCACCATGACTAAATAACAATATTTACATCGTTTACAATATTAATGCAATAGGGTCAAGCTGGGGACATTACAGCCCAATTCTTAAACCATGTTGTTGGTGGTGGAATATTGAATACTCAATATGAGTGACTCTAGAACAACCACTTCATCCAATATACTATCAGTTTAATATCTGTATTTTCTACAGTAAGATTATAATGTAGGTTGAAAGTTTGAAACTAACATTTTCTAAATATGAGTTCCACTGCAGATCTTCTTGGAGAAAAATGAATATTTGATATTTCTCAATAAACAATAGTATTTAGGTTACAATGATATAATTCCAAAAACTCAAACACAACAAATGCCCAACTGATTTTTATTTTACCTTTCCAATGGTCATATTCGTAGGTGCAACTGAAACTGTACTATATGTACCAAGTGACCAGGTACAATTGATCAACATAGATTAGATTTGATAAGTAGTTGCATGTGATGGGCTCATTTTCCTATCAAACACAACCAAAATTAAGAGGGCCATTATCTGCATGTTTGTGTCTGTTTGTGTGAGTTTGGGAGAAAGAGCAAGAGAGAGGCCTTAGAAAAAATGCAAATGATTGAAGTTGGCATGTAACTTGGTTGGAGAGTATGATGCCCTGGGTTCCAGATGGGTAGATCGTTGTTGGAATGTAGATGATTCCCTATGATAAGGATCTTCATGATGTGTTTGAAGATGATGCTGATTATTGACAGTCTGGGCAAATTTGTCCTAGTTTTGGGGATGTTGAATCCAACTAGGGACTATCCTAACCCTAAAACAATGACTGATAATAGATCTGAGAAATCCTATGTGCAAAGACAGCATGAGAAAAGCAACAAACAAAACTTTATCTTCAATTCTGGGTGGATTTTGGTGTGTGCAGCCTTGTTTGACCTTCAAACATCTATTATTATCAGACCTGGGCACACTAGAGTGATGAAACAGCAAGTCTGGGCAGCCTGTGGGTAACAAGGTGCATCTCATGTCCTATACTTTTACCTCAAATTGTTCAGCCTTTGAGCCTGATTTATTGCACTCAGGATGGTTTTGGAGGGATCCAAGGGAGTTTGTTAAAGAACCAATCCAAAAGTAAATTCATCCAGCTTTAACGAAGCCTCCCAATGTTGTTTTTGTACCCTAATAGATGGATCTTTGAGTGGTTTAAATAATGCTTCATAGCTATGCAAAGGTGGTTGAAGATAAACATTGGAATATGTCCATGCATAGAGGCCCCTTTGGCTTGATTTTCACATACAGTTTGATGAGGAAGTGCTCAACATTTATGGAGGTCGGTGGACACACCATTATGGCCTTGGAGAAAGGTTCATGCCATTTTTAGTAGGGATATCCGTTTTTTTGGAGCTGCATTTGCATGTTTTATGGAGGATGTTTGACGAAATTCCTAAATCATAAATCTTAAACAGTGAATGCAAAAATCAACCAGACGTAGCAAGGAACTTTACAAATGCAACAAAATTCATCCCTGCTTTAAACTTGATGGAATGCTATAGGCCTAACATCAAATACAATGCATTCCTTGCATACCTATGATATAATTCCCTTGGTATTCAATTTAATTCAAGAAGAACATAAATTGGAAAATCCTTATTCACAGATTCTGGCATCTCCTACTCCTCAAAATCTGCTTTCATCAACTTTAAACAAGTTGTCAGCACATTCGAATTCTGGCTATGTTTTGTTCCTTGTTATGGGATATACCATTTATATTTTTGTGCCAACACCCTCGATATATTCTATGAGGCAAATGCATAAAATTAAAACTCTGACAAAATTAAAAGAAGATATTCTATATAGTTTACATTTTCTCCGGCCTTCATTTTTTGTGGCTAATTCCTTTTTTTATGATCAATTGCCTCTGGTTTTACATTTCATTAATGATTAGTAGTTATTGAAAGATTGCCTATGTTTTGCATGGGACAACTTTTCAGGAAGGTTGCAATCTCCGAAGGATTTGTTGAGCTGCATACACCAAAATATATTGTAGGGGCTAGTGAAAGGGGGGTATTCTATCTTCAAACCGGATTACAAAGGACAACATGCTTGTTTAGCTCAATCACCATAGCTACACAAATAGATGGAAATCTGGGAAGACTTTGGACGAGTCTTTGAAATTGGTCTTGTATTCAGGGTAGAAGATTCATTTACATACATGCATCTGTGTGAATTTACAGGGCTTGATCTGAAAATGAAAATAAAAGAGCATTATTTTGAGGTGGGGTAACGTTTTGGTTGGTTTCAGTCTTCAAATAATGTGAATTATTTTTTCATTAGTTTTTGGGTGCTATTAAGATGCCAAAAATAAAATATTTTTATTTTACTTCATTTCTTAATTATGTGTGGGATGCAGGTATTAGACATTATGGATAAGTTATTTATTACTATCTTTGATGGACTGAATGAGAACTACAAGAAAGAGCTCCATGCCATAAATCAACAGTATCATTTTGAACCTCTTAAGGTATGGAATTTTTTAATTACATTGGATTGCATCTCTTGTTTCCAAGCAAACTGAGATTGATATAGTGGTTGCAAGTAGTAAAGTCAACCAATTGTTAGAAAGATACATTAGTTTCATGCACAATACTGCATAAACCCCAATACCCTGTACCTATTATGTTGGGAGAATTGTTTCCTGAATGATCAAGGAATTTTTGGTTAACATAAGTTCATTTTAAATTTCTGCTTGGCTTTGGAAGAAATGAGTTTTGACTAGATTGCATGAATGTGCAACAATACGTGCAAAAGAATTTGAATCTTACATTTCCAGAAGGTGTACAAATGCTCAAGGTATATTGCTTGTGATTGATTTTATATTGGAGGGAAAATGAGTGTCAAGTGTTTCAAGAGAGAAGATGAAATATTTTCTTTATTTGCAATCATAAATATAGAAAGAAGGTACTTGAGCTTGATTATAGATCAATTTTTGGTTAAGAGCATGCAATGTATCTGGAATGTTTCCCTTTGCACCTTCTATCCATGGAAAAATTGGAATTTAAATCATGATAAACACTTCACTAACAGTAATTTTGTTTTTACATTTGAAATATGTTTCTTATCTGTATACCTTGGAGATGTATTACACGGAGATCATATTTTATTTTTATATCTAATGCTTGGGACTTACCCTTGGCAATATATTATGTATGGCCTTAAGTGGTTGTCCAGGACTTACCCTTTCAAAAATTCCTTTGTAAAGAAAAACCAGGGCACAGATAGGTTAATTGTTTCCACAATTGGACAACTTGAAACAATGTTGCAAAGTAATTGACTTGGAAAGATCAAATTTTAATTAAATACCTCACAAATGCACTGTTGTGAATACATGTGCTAGACTAGGTTTACATCTGGCATTGCTCGCAATTAGTTCAAAAAGAGTCTGTCGACCTACCTAAAGCTTAGTGATGAAACTAGAGGGCCTAAGTTTACTTTTTTATTTTTTCTAGTGAAAAAAAAGAGAAATATTATCAAATATACAAAGAATTACATGTTGTGGAATAGAGTCGGGATTCTTGCTCCCTGCAATTGTGATCCCACATACAACCAAGAATAGGGAAAATACCTCCAACCACAAGCTATGGTATTCCCTACCTCATCTACCCACCAAAAGAACGCAAATGGTCAGTACAAAACTGCAACAAACTAACACAACTCATAACAACTCTTCCCTTCCCAAGAATCCCACACAAGGACTCAATTGCACAAATCCCAAATTAATTGCTCATACAACAAAAAATTCCAACGCTGATGTAAACTATCCTAAATTTATACACAAAGGTTCCAATTCCCTATAATTAACAAGAATAGCAAGATAAATAGTGCCATTCATCATAAATTAATTGCAAATTAAAATAAAGAAAGATATTACTACTAGACTTTAAGTAGGTACCTCTTTTGGTATTCCAATTCTAGTATATGTAATTTCACAATAGAGTAGATGCTGATTGCAAAGTTCATTTTTCGAATTGTCTGCATCTTAATTGGCACTTCCATCTTCAAAAGTTGTATGCTTTAAACTTACTTCCCTTCCCGATGATGTGTCTAACAGTAGCCCTGATGAGTTTCATCTCGCTTCCCAAGGCCATTCAGGGACAACAGGCAAATTTCAACCAGGGGCATAAAAACCAAACCGAGCAATGAAATTTAGTTTCATTGCCTCCTCCAGGTGTGTTTGGGAAAGGATGATATGACTTCGATGCCCACACACTCACTTGGTACATTTTTCAAAATTTTAGCCTATGGTGCAGATATTGCACTAGATGTCACTAAGCAAAACACTATTTTAGAAAACCGTCAAAATATACAACTTTCTGTCCATGAAGCCACCAGAAAGGGGTGTTCCTGGTGGTATTCAAATCTCACGAATCCAACAGAACTGATGGTTTTTCCATCAGAGGCATGGTTTTCGAGTTATTGCAAGTTTCATCTCGCTTCCCAAGGCCATTCAGGGACACTAGACAAATTGCAACCGGGGGTATAAAAACCAAACCGAACAACGAAATTGAGTTTTGTTGCCTCTTGCAAGTGTGTTTGGGAAAAAGGACGAGATGACTATGATGGGGACATAGTCACTCGATACATTTTTCAAAATCTTATCCTATAATGCATAAATTGCATTGTATGCCACTTAACAAAAAACCTAGTTTAGAAAACCATCAAAATATGCAACTTTCGATCCACAAAGCCACCGGGAAAGGGTGTCCCTAACAGTACTCAGATGTCACGAATCCAACGGAATTGGCGGTTTGTCCATCAGAGCCACAATTTTTGAGTTATTGCGAGTTTCATCTCACTTCCCAAGGCCATTCAGGGACACCAAGCAAATTTCAATTGGGGGCATAAAAACCAAATCGAGCAACGAAATTTAGTTTCATTGCTTCCTCCAAGTGTGTTTTGGAAAGGAAGAGATGTCTGTGATGCCCACACACTCACTAGATACATTTTTCAAAATTTTATCCTATGGTGTAGATATTGCACTGCATGTCACTAAGAAAAATACTATTCTATAAAACCATCAAAATAGACGACTTTCGATCCATGAAGCCACCGTACAGGGGTGTCCCTGGTGGTATTCAGATATCACGAATCCAACGGAATTGACAGTTTTTCCATCAGAGCCACGGTTTTCAAGTTATTGCGAGTCTCATCTTGGTTCCCAAGGTCATTCAGGGACACTAGGAAAATTGCAACCGGGGGTATAAAAACCAAACCGAGCAACAAAATTGAGTTTATTTGCCTCCTGCAAGTGTGTTTAGGAAAGGAAGAGATTAATGTGATGCCCACACACTCATTCGGTACATTTTTCAAAATCTTATCCTATCGTGCAAAAATTGCATTGCACGTCACTTAGCAAAACCCTAGTTTAGAAAACCATCAAAATATACAACTTTCGATCCATGAATCCATCGGGAAGGGGTGTCCCTAGTGGTATTTGGATGTCATGAATCCAACGGAATTGACGGTTTGTCCATCGGAGCCACAATTTTCGAGTTATTGTGAGTTTCATCTCTCTTCCCAAGGCCATTTAGGGACACCAAACAAATTTCAACCAGGGGCATAAAAACCAAACTGAGAAATGAAATTAAGTTTTGTTTCCTTATGCAAGTGTGTTTGGGAAAGGACAAGATGACTGCGATGCCCATGCACTCACTTGGCACATTTTTAAAAATCTTAGCATATCGTGCAGAAAGTGCATTGCACGTCACTTAGCAAAACCCTAGTTTAGAAAACCATCAAAATAGACAACTTTTGGTCCATGAAGCCACATGAAAATGGTGTCCATAGTGATATCCATATGTCACGAATCCAAGGAAATCGACGGTTTGTCCATCGGATGCATGGTTTTCGAGTTATTGCGAGTTTCATCTTGTTTCCCACGACCATTCAGGGAAACAAGACAAATTTCAACAGGTAGCATAAAAACCAAATCGAGCAATGGAATTGAGTTATGTTACATCTTGCAGGTGTATTTAGTAAATGGCGAGAGGACCACGATGCCTATGCACTCACTTGGCACATTTGGAACATCTTATCCCATCGTGCAAAAGTTGCACTACACGTCTTTGATCAAAACCCTGCTTTAGAAAACCATCAAAATAAATAATGTTTGGTCCATGAAGTCACCGGACAGGGGTGTCCCTAGAGGTGTTCGGATGTCAATAATCCATTGAAACTGACGATTTTCCCATCTAAGCCTCATTTTTTTATTGCAAATTTCAACTCTCTTGCCAAGGCTATTAAGGGATACCAGGCGAAAATTCAACCAGGGGCATAAAAACTAATCCAAGTAACAAAATTGAGTTCCGTTGCCTCCTGCAGGTACTTGGATAACATGAATCCAATGGAGCTTTGTAAGCTTTGCGATTATTATACCAATGATATGATTAATATGTTTATAACTATATTTATAATAATATTCTTTTAGCCATGTCTACGAGGAGATACTATCAAGCATGTTATATTAAATTTACTCTTAGATTAAAAATGTAAACAATTCATGAACTTGATTGAGAGATGAAAACCATGGTTAATATGCTCTTAAAGATATAGATTGAATAACATGTTATATATAGATATTTAATGATATAACAACTTTAGGCAAAAAAATGGTTCGAAGCGAATAATATATGTGATATCATATTTTTCTTCACTTTATATATAATCATCAGGATGTCTATTTTTCCTTTCCTCTATGTCTTGTTCTGTTGTGATATGAAAATTTATGGTGTACATGTGTGTATGTGTGAGTGCACGGTTGTGGATACACTTTATATGTGTGGTTACTATATGTTGATGAGATGATGTTTATATTCATGGTTGGAAAACTCGCGAGGATGCATAAATTATCACACTAATATTTGCAATATAACACAAAATATGCATTATGTAATGAAATTAATACTAACGTTTTAAATTGATTATTTCTTGTTGTTTGTAGAAAAATGGTGAAGATGACTCCTTAGATGATCTAGATTATGTTGTCACCAATGTACTAGAGAAAGATATTGTTGATAATGATGCAAATGGATTAGGTGAAAATGATTATGAATATGATGTTGGGATAGATGAGGATGATGAGGAGGATGATGATGATGATGATGATGATGGTATCCATTGATGCTATTATTGAGATTGTGGATATTTATTGCTTTCTCGATGCTACTAGACATGTATTGTTATTTTGTGATGAACCAAGTTCATATTAAATTTGGGTCATTTTGATTTGTATGGTGGATTTATGTTGACATATAAACTTTGATTACCCTTGATCACTTTGGCATTTCTATATATGGATATTAACAAAGGTATTTCTTGTGATATTGGTATTTTCACTATATATATTGTTCACTTTTTCTTTAAACTTAATATGATGATCTTTATGATAGGTTATTGATGTGATGGCGTTTTATAATTTCACTTCTTTTGATGAAAGATAATGGTGATGTTATCGTTATTATATTGTAAATTTATCTATATTGGAAGCTGTCGATGATATTTTCACGAAAAATTAATATATATGATGATGTTACTACTTTGGATAAATGTTGACTGTCTGTGTTAAATTTCTTCATAAATGCTATGCAATTAATTTCAATAATGGTATTTACAATTAATTTGAATGTTTCATTATGTTATTTCAGAACTATGAAGTAAATAATATATGAGAACTATTGAAATTAATGAAATAATTATAATAATTTGATATAATAAATAGATTAGCACACAATTGGATATAGTTGTAGGTGTTAAATAGCAAGCCTAATGTGGTGCTAATAAGGAAGCAAAATAGGAAACAAAACTAGGAGCTAAAATGGAAGCCCACCATGTCATAGATCTAGAAGCAACATTGGATGCAATATCTAGCGCTATGTTGGAACTCATTTTTGATGCTATTTTGGACATCAAAGTAGAAGCCAAACCAGAAGCTAAACTAGTGGCCAACAAAGAAGCAAAATTAGATGCTTAATGGGAAGCTAAACTAGTGGCCAACAAAGAAGCAAAATGTGGCGCTATTGTGGGAGTAAAAATGGACGCTAAATTGGGCACTAAAGTGGTAGCAAAACATGGTGCTAATGTTGACATCAATAGAGATGCAAAACTAGGCGTTAAAAACGATGCAACACTTGACGCTAATGACAAAGCCAAACATGGCATTGATATGGTAGAAAAATAAGATGTTACTTTGGATGCAAAACATGGCGCTACATAGGAAGCAAAGTATGGTGCAACAATAGAAGAAAAATGTAGTGCCATTTTGGTAGCAAAACACGATTCAAAAAAGGAAGCAAAAATTGGTGCAAAATTAGAAGCGAAAATTGGTGCATATTGGAAGTAAAATGTGGTGCAAAATGGGATGCTAAAGAGGTAGCACATATGGATGCAATATGGGATGCTAATTTGGATGCAAATATGGCGCGAATGTAGATGCAAACATAAATGCTAACATGATGCTTTTAAGGATGAAAATAGGGTGCTAATGGGGACGTCATTTAGGAAGTAAAAGAGGACGATCTCTACGAAGCAAAATAAGATGTTATTTAGGAAGCAAACCTCGACGTTGTTTAGGAAGCAAAATTGGACACTATTCTGGAAGAAAAAAAATGGGCACTATGTCATGTCCCAAATTTGGAATTGGGTCACAATGGCCTAATCACATTAGCCATATTCATTAGAGTTTGTAAAATTGATGTTAAGGGTCAAATAATTTCCAAGGAGGAAAATTACTAGTTTCCTAGGTTTGGGGTGGAAGCTTTGGGATTCGGAATAAGGGGGATAATAAATGATGTTTAGACATTAGAAGGGTTCAAGTATTTAATAAATAGAGTGAATAAAGAAATTCAAGAGAAATCCTAGGTGACAAATGGTTTTGGAGACATATGGAGGATGTGGGACCCACACTAGCTTGATTTTTCATAATACATGGTATCTCTCTTTTGCAAATTCGAATTAATGGGAATGTGAACACTCTTGGGTGAGTTGGTAAGTCATAACACATGTCATTGAGCATCTTAGGTCGAATTGGGAAGGATTGGTAACCTCCATGGAAGATAAAGAGTCAAAGTGGAAGTTTGTGGACACTTGGGCTAGATTCCCTAGCCCCTACGACACCAATGATGGAGCATCTATGACAACTATGACAAATTGCAGACCTGACCTCTGAAATATGACCACTATGACATGTCAGCCCCAAAAATAGGCTCAAGGAATTCGAATTTGGGATTTGGAGAAGCCAAAGAGACTCAAAATCGAATTTGGGAGAAGATGGAAGGTTGGAACTAGGAGACAAGTGGCAAATGTGGAATATTTCCTAAATGGAAATCTATTGAATCTATTGAGAGGATTTCGACCCTTAGAAGGCTAATGTTGGTTATAAAATGTAGAAATTAAGTATGAGAATGTATTTTGATCATTTGTAGAATTTGCAATTGCATTTGTGATGAGGGAGAGCTAGTGGATGACTAGTTTCTTGCCTTAGCCAATTTCGAGGGTGAAAGATTCCCATCCAAGTTGGTAAATTGAAAGGCCATTCAGACCTTTCATTTGGAGATTTAATGGAGTATTTATTTTCAGGTGTAAGCTAGAGGTCATCTCATGGTTTCTTCTATTGCAGCTCACTCCTTCAACCATTTCCAGTTTTGATGGCATATTCTTGATCCTTGAGGGAGGGCTTTTTTGGTGAGCTATTGTACTCTTTGGGGAAGCTATTAATACCCCATTTATTTTTTAATATGAAGTAAATACTCTATTCTGCATCTCCAAAAAGTTTCAGGTCAAAATTCTAAGTAGAAATGTATAAATCTCATTTTTAATGGAAGAACAATGCCATTTCCCCACTACCTTGTTGTGAGCCAATGTATTGATGATGATTTCGAATGAATGGATGATTCTATGATATATTTGTGATAAATATACTTCCATGGATGTATTATACAAGTTTTATGTACTGTACTTGAGCATTTGAAGCATTTTTACTCAGTTTAGTTGTATTGGGAGGTGAAATAGTGCCATTTCCCCAAGGGTCGAATTGGGTATTTTTGCAGTTGAATGGGAGAGGGTGAGAACAGTTGTAATAATCCATTAATGGTGCATATGAGACTTTAATAAAATAATTAACACATTACATACCTCTTTTCATAAATTTGGGTGGGTTTGGAGGCATTTGGGAAGCCATTTTCAGTACTTACCCCAGGGGGATTTGAACCCCAAATTACTAGTAAAATTGCATAATTGGTTCAGAATATTAAGAGAGTTTGCAGAGGTCTTTTGGTGGACATATGTCATTCATAAAAATCATATTCAATTTATAAGATCATTCATACACCTTCCTTGAAGATTTGAAGGCATTTGGAGTCAATTTGAGACCTAGAGACCAATACTAGTAAAAGGAAAATCACTAGTAAAGTTACCTACATTGATCAGAATTGAAAGAGGATTTGCAGAAGTATTTTAAAGGTCCAAATGCATCCCTGAAACACATGTTTATGTTCTAATATCATTCATATACCTTCTCAGAATATTTGGGATCATTTGGGGCAAATTTGGGACCTAGAGATCAAAACTAGTCAAAGGTCTAACTAGGGGAAAAAGTGAAAAATTGCCATTTTAATAAAATTCCTAACAAGGGACATTACACACTATTTTAGACATCATAAAGGATGCTATCTAGGAAGCAAAAAAGGACGCTATTTTAGACTCTTTACAATTTGTCCATGACGTGTCCCATTTAGTGTCTACTTCGACCACTCAATGGAAACAAATTTTACACTAAAAAGGGACGCTAATTCCAGGATTTGTTGTAGTGTTATTTTCCTATGGTTATGTTCCTCCAAAAGGAAGGTGATTAGTGCAGGTGTCTTGATTTTAGAGCTCTCAAAAAAATCACCATCAAAGACAAATTTCTTATTCCTATCATTATTGATCTCTTAGATGAGTTTCATGGTGTCAAACTCTTCACCAAACTCGACCTTCATTCACACTACCATCAAATCTGCATGAAAGAGATGGATATACCCAAAAAAAATTTCTACACTCATGAAGGTAGTTATGAGTTATTGGCCATGCCCTTTGGCCTCTTTAATTCCCCATACACTTTTCTAGAGTCTCATGAATAATATTTTCTACCCCTTCCACTGCAATTTTGTCTTGGTTTTCTTCGATGATATCTTGGTCTACAAACCCACCTAGGAAAGCCACATATTTACTGTGCTTTGCACTTATTATAGGACCAACAATTATTCATGAAATAATCCAAGTATGCTTTTGGGGTGACTAACATTGAATACTTGGGCCATATTGAATCAATACAAGGTTCGGGCGGATCCCAAGAAAGCGGTGTGAAATTATGTAACATAGTAGATCATTGAGCCTAGGAAAATCCCACAGTGAAAGAATTAGCAAGGAAGAATTGAGAAATAAAATAAAACATGCAAAGGAACTCAGATGTGCATGAAACCTGGTGTCATATTCCATTAATATGTATAGTAAAAGAATATAGTACAATTGAGAGAATTTGATTAGCCACGAGGAATTAGAATCCATGTTAGTCTAGCATAGGAATTGTCCCCACTACAGTGATCTCATGGAGCCAAACTCAACTGAATGTTAGTGAACTGAATCTATTGTCAATCAACTAATCATGAAGGGTGCATTAGTGAGTTTAGCATGCAAATGAGGCTAGAGAGGGCGCATTAGTTGAAAATCAGTGGCAATCGGAGCTCAAACCCCCCACTACAGTCATGAACTAAGGTGGACTAAACCAGATCACTGAGTTAGCTCCTAAAATGTATGGAAATGACTATGCGTGGCCTAAATTCATGCATGCATGAATGCATAACCTAAATTCCTACTGGGAAGGTACATGAGGTGGCTAATGAGGCCTAGATTATAATTGAACACCATTAGGGGGTCAACAACATCATCCAATACTAGGAAAAGGGAAACAATTCTAAGGTGGACAAAGGTTGGAGTATTAATTATCCTAACACCCCCCCTTAATCCAAACTTAGACAACCTAGGCCCTGGTAACTGAGACCAAAGGTCACTCAAACAATAAAAAATAATTGTTCATGAAACTAAGGAAATGGGGAAAACCTCATGGGAAACCCACCCCCCCAAAAAATGAAGATCATGGAACTCAAGCAACCTTCACACTAAGTTGAGACCTTAGATAGGAAATCTCTTCTGAGTGAAATAATTTGTAAAAAATGTCTACTTTTCTCCTCTATAGGGAAGAAATGAAGTGTCATGGTCCTGTTGTGCACTAGTTCCCTGATGTAGTGCATGTGAACCTCAATATGTTTGGTTTTTTGCTTCTAAATTGAATCACTAGAGATATTTATGGAACTTTGATTATCACAGAAAATATCTACTAAAGGATAAGTGCCAATGCCAAAATATGTCAAGATTCCATGTAACCAAACTGCCTGAATAATTGCATTCACAACCCCTTTGTACTCTGTTTTTGTTGAAGAGAGTGCGAGTGTTGCTTGCTTCCTGCTTGAACAACAGATTGGTCCTAATCCCAACATGAACATGTATCCTGAAGTAGATTTCCTCTCAGTGGTGTCTCCTTCCTAGTCTGAGTCAGTAAAACCAACCAGATCTAACTAAGCACCAGCAGAATAATGAATTCCAAACTCTTTTGTACCCTGTACATAGTGCAAGATTCTCTTTGCTTCCTTCTAATGCAGCTCATGTGGCTCCTGCATGTACCTTGCCACAACACTAACAACATAAGATAGATCTGGTCTCAAATGTGTTAAGTACAATAAGCTACCAATCAAATTCTTGTATAAGGTGTTGTTAACTAAAGGAGTAGAACCACCTTATTCCAATCTGATGCCAGATAGGAAAGTAAAAGTTGTTTTCCAATCAGCCATGTGGAAATTTTTTATCATTTCATATGCATACCTAGACTGTGAAACCATGATCCCTAAAGTTTTTTGAGTTACTTCGAGGCCAATAAACTATTTCAGCAGCCCTAGATCTATCATGGAGAAGGATTTTCTCAAAGCATACTTGACGTTCTTCAATATAACAGATGAACCACTAGTGATGAGCAAGTCATTCACATATAAAACTATCAACAATAGGAAACCCCCCTTCTGCTGCATGCAGACATTGCAGTCATATTTGCATCTTTCGAACTTCTGTAAAAGTAAGAAGGAATCCATTTTGGCATACCATGCCCTTGGGGATTGCTTGAGCCCATACAATGATTTCCTTAGTTTTCATACTAAGGATGTATCATCTGTGTACCCCTCAGGCTATTTCACATAGATATATTCTTCAAAGTCACCATGCAGGAAGACATTCTTTACATCCATGTGATGTACCTCCCACTGTTTTGAAGCTGCAATTTCCAAAAAAAGTCTTACAAACTCCATTCTTGCTATTGGGGTGAATGTCTAATTGTAGTCCAAACCATGAAATTGTGAGTACCCCTTGGAAACCAACTAAGCTTTGTACTTGGTTGTAGATCCATCATAAGCAATTTTTGTTTTGTAGATCCACTTGCCTTGGACTAGCTTTCTCCCTGGGGGAAGAGATACAAGATCCCATGTCTCATTTCTATGTAGTGAATAATATTCTTCATCCATGGCATCCTATCATATTGGATCATGGCAAGCCTCTTTGAAGAACTGTGGATCAGACCCCACCATCATGTAGTACCTCTCTCGGAGAAGTGGATTTGTATGACATAGTGCAAGGTTTGCATCTTGAAATTGAGATCTCATTCTTCTATGGTCAGATGGATCCCATCTATGTTCCTAGTAGCTTCAAGGACTTTGTGAGCCCATTTTAGCCTTGAATTGGGAGAAGGTGCAGGATTTGGATTTGGATCTTCATACTCAATATTAAGATTTGATTCAAGTTGGTCCTCATCTCCATAATATGAATGTGGATCATCAAAAGATACATCATTCTCATCTTCATCAGGTCAAATGGAGTAGGCAGAGAGTATGGAAAAAATTGAGAGAATTCATATTCCTTGGAGGCATGGTCTGCAACTCCTTTCACTATTAGCTTCCCAAAAGAGATATTTGCAATATCAACTGTGTTAGGTCCCAAAACAACTTTCTTAGGTGAACCTATGTGATTCATCTCATAAACAGATAACAAGTTTGTTTCCAAAGAAGGCACATACATAACATTTTTGAACTTTCCATGATCCAGTTGTATTATGCCATTCCATTCAGTAGAGATCTGTGAATGATCTCCCATGTGAATACTAGTACCATTAGTGAGATCTAGAGAAGAAAAAGACTCTTTGGAGGCAACCATGTGGTTGGAGGCTCCATAATCTATGAGGAAGGGTTGTGATTGTGAGAATCCAACCTTCAGTGCATGGCATCTCTCATGATCATCTGTCTCACTTCCAGAATTAGAATTCCTTGTGCATTATGGGAGGGAAATGTTGTGTTGTTCAAGAAGTTTGGTCATTTGATCTATCTTCTTCTTCATGTGTGAACTCTCTTGATGGTTTCCTTTCTTGCAATAGGTACACTTGGTCATCTAAAACCTATTTTTCTTATCCTTCTTGGAGCTGGAGGCCCCTTCTGATGGATTAGGATTCTCCTTTGGCTTGGATTCATATTTTTTCTTGTCCTTTCCATTATGATTCCCTTTAGCATTCACAATTTTGGCCTCCCCAGCCATAAGAGCTTGACTCTTTGAGGCTTTCATGGCTCCCATTTGAATCAATTTGTCTTGTTCTTGGATTAGGGATTATGTGAATACATCTAAAGAGGGAATTTTCTAATTGGGGATTGACAATCTCCCAGAGCAGAAGGTAGACACAAATACTGAAAATTTAGGGACAAAATTTCTAAGGATGGATAGCACTAGCTACTCATCCTTCTTTCTAATTCCACATTGTTTGGACTACATAACCAAGGACTTGAACTTTGAAAAGAATTGTTGTATGGTTTTAAAATTTCCGGGTTGAATAGCAATTAATTCATTCTCCAAAACGTGGCTTCTCAACTCATCTTGCTTACCAAAGAGAGTTTCAAGCTTTTTCCAGACCTCCCTTGGTGTTTTCAATCCATTAAGATGGAATATCAAGTCTCTAGAGATGTGAATACACATAGAACCAAAAGCCTCTTCTAACTTGTTCAAGTACTTTGCTTTCTCAATATATTCCTGAGGTTCGAATTCCTTGTCCATTATGACCCTATATAGACTCTTGTTGTGCAACACAATATGCATATCTACCCTCCAATACAAATAATTGAAGGGTGTCAGTATTCTTGGTGTCAATGGAGCATTCGAATTGGCTCCTGTGGCTCATGCATGTACCTTGACACAACACTAACAACATAAGATAGATCTGGTCTCGAATGTGTCAACTACAATAAGCTACCAATCAGCTTCATGTACAATTTGTTATCAACCAAATGAGTAGAACCACCTTAATCCAATCTGATGCCAGATATGAAAGTAAAATTTGTTGCTTTGCAATCAACCATGTGGAAATTTTTGAGCAAGTAAGATGCATACCTAGACTGTGAAACCATGATCCTTGAATCTTTTTGAGTTACTTCGAGGCCAATAAACTGTTTCAGTAGCCCTAGATCTATCATGGAGAAGGATTTTCTCAAAGCATACTTGATGTTCTTCAATCTAATAGATGAACCATTGGTGATGAGCAAGTCATTCACATACAAAACTATCAACAATAGGAAACCTCCTTTTTGTTGCATGTAGACATTACAATCAGATTTGCATCTTTCGAACTTCTTTGAAAGTAAGAAGGAATCCATTTTGGCATACCATGCCCTTGGGGCTTGCTTGATCCCATACAATAATTTCCTTAGTTTTCATACCAAGGATGGATCATTTGTGTACCCCTCAGGATGCTTCATATAGATATATTCTTCTAAGTCACCATAAAGGAAGGCATTCTTTACATCCATGTGATGTACCTCCCACTATTTTGAAGCTGTAATTGCCAAAACTAGTCTTATAGAATCCATTCTTGCTACTGGGGTGAATGTCTCATTGTATTCCAATCCATGAACTTGTGAGTACCCCTTGGAAACCAACCGAGCTTTGTACTTGGTTGTAGATCCAGCATAATCAATTTTTTTTTTGTAGATCCACTTGCCTTGGACTAGATTTCTCCCTGGGAGAAGAGAGACAAGATCCCATGTCTCATTGTTCTGTAGTGAATAATATTCTTCATCCATGGCATCCTATCATATTGGATCATGGCAAGCCTCTTTGAAAAACTGTGGATTAGACCTCACCATCATGTAACACCTCTCTCGGAGAAGTGGATCTGTATGACATAGTGCAAGGTTTGCATCTTGAAATTGAGATTTGGTTCTTCTATGGTCGGATGGAACCCCATATATGTTCCCAACAGCTTCAAGGAATTTGTGAGCCCATTTTGGCCTTGAATTGGGAGCAGGTGCTGGATTTGGATTTGGATCTTCATACTCAATATCAATATTTGATTCAAGTTGGTCCTCATATTCAAGATATGAATGTGGATCATCAGAAGAGACACCATTCTCATCTTCATCAAGTCAAATGGAGTAGGCGGAGAGTAAGGAAAAAAGTGAGAGAATTCATATTCCTTGGAGGCATGGTTTGCAACTCCTTTTACTATTAGCTTCCCAGAAAAGATATTTGCAATCTCCACTGTGTCAGGTCCAAAAACAACTTTCTTCGGTGAACCTGTGTGAGTCATATGATAAACAGATAACAAGTTTGCTTCCAAAGAAGGAACATACATAACATTTTTGAACTTTCCATGCTCCAGCTGTATTATTCCCTTCCATTCAACAAATATCTGTGAATTATCTCCCATGTGAATACTAGGACCATTAGTGATATCTAGGGAGGAAAAAGACTCTTTGGAGGAAACCATGTGGTTGGAGGCTCTAGTATCTATGAGGAAGGCTTGTGATTGTGAGAATCCAACCTTCAGTGCATGGCATCTATCATGATCATCTGTCTCACTTCCAGAATTAGAATTCCTTGCACATTGTGGGAGGGAAATGTTGTTTTGTTCAAGAAGTTTGGTCATTTGATCTATCTTCTTCTTCACGTGCGAATGCTCTGGATGGTTTCGTTTCTTGCAATAGGTACACTTGGTCATCTAAAACCTCTTTTTCTTATCCTTCTTGGAGTTGGAGGCTCCTTCTGATGGATTGGGATTCTCCTTTGGATTGGATTCATATTGCTTCTTGTCCTTTCCATTATGATTCCCTTTAGCATTCACACTTTTGGACTCCCCAACCATAAGAGCCTGACTCTTTGAGGATTTCATGGCTCCCATTTGAATCAATTTGTCTTGTTATTGGATTAGGGATTATGTGAATACATCTAAAGAAGGAATTTTCCAATTGGGGATTGACAATCTCCCAGAGAGGAAGGTAGACACAAATACTGAAAAATTCAGGGCCAATCTTTCTTAGGATGGATAGCACCAACTACTCATCTGTCTTGTCAATTCCACATTGTTTTCACTGCATAACCAAGGAATTGAACTTTGAAAAGAATTGTTGTATGGTTTGAAAATTTCCGGGTTGAAGCGAAATTAATTAATTCCCCAAAACATGGCCTCTCAGCTCATCTTGCTTACCAAAGAGAGTTTCAATGTTTTTTGAGACATCCCTTGGTGTTTTCAATCCATCAATTTGGAATATCAAGTCTATGGAGATGTGAATACACATAAAACCAAAATCGTCTTCTAACTTGTTCAAGTACTTTGCTTTCTCAATATCTTCCCGAGGTTCAAATTCCTTGTCCATTGTGACCCTATACAAACTCTTGTTGTGCAACACAATATGCATATCTTCCCTCCAATCCAAATAATTGAAGGGTGTCAGTATTCTTGGTGTCAAAGGATCATTCAAATTCCCCATCTGCAGCTACTGGAGTGAATGCAAATTGCTACTACTGCTACTGTTGCACTGAAAAATTCTCAAAATCCGGGAGAAAAATATCAAAATGAAAATAAAACAGCTCTGTTGGGCTCTAATACCAAGTGAAATTTTGTACCACAGCAGATCATTGAGCCTCAGAAAATATCACAGTGGAAGAATTAGCAAGGAAGAAGAATTCCAGTGAAATCTAGCAAGAATTGAACAGTAAAATCAAACATGCAAAGAAACTCATATGTGCATCAAAACAAGTGTCATTTTCTGTCACGTACCCACCCATCCATCCAAGGCAAGGGAGGGAACATGATGCCAATCTCTGGGGCTTTCACATAAAACTCAGCCCATTCATTAGATTCACAGCCATAAATTCAATGTGTGCAGATGCAAATCAGTTAAACATGCACAACGGAATAAAAAATATTCATCCACACACTTTTCATATGCATTCAACATATCAATAACAATCATTAATTTAAGCATTGCAGAAGTAGATACTCATAAGAATATACTCATCTTCATTGTGCAATTGTCCCAAACAACTAGCTATGTCACTGCAACGTTTCACCCAACCATAGGCTCTTCGACAACTTATACTGAGTCCGTCCGAAGGCCACCCCCGAGCTGGGCATGATTCTCACAAGGAAAGGGAACATTCAGCTCATACACAGCCCATTTCTCATTTCATCTCAACCAAGCCAGTGCACAACTGGTTTTATCAGGTTGCATTTGAACCCTGGAGGCTTATACTCAAGTTCAAGCCAAAGCAATGGATTTTCCAACAGGTTGGCCATGGGTTTTCCCAAATCGTTTCTAGTCAAAATTGGATTAAGGGATGGGCAAAACAATCATAGGGGAAAACGAATTCTTCCCCAGCTAATCAGGCATTCAATGGTCCAAAACGACCTCTATGGAACCCCAAGTCAATTCCTCTTCTTCCCCACTAGTAGACAACACAAAAACACCTTTCTCTTGACTGAGGAAACAAGGATAAACAAAAAGACGTGGCTACAAAGCACCCAGGTAGCTCTAAACTCGTGAGGGAGGAAGACTAGTTGATGGATAATGGCTTGGGAGAGAAAATCATGGTTCATTTCTTGCCCAAGAAGCAAAATGCGATTTCCCATGCAGGGTGGCTTTCCCATACTCGAATTTGGACAACCATACCTCTCATTCCCCAAGGCATTAACTACCTCAACTAACTCTTGGGAGAAAATCAATGATTGGGTACAAAATTCAACATGGGTAGTTGAGGGTTTGATGGGTTCTCTCATTGACACTTGGCTTGACTTGGTTGGCTCAAGGGTTTGAATGTTTTCCCTTCCAATTCCTTATAAAATCATGCCCCCATCTCTTTGTTGCATTGCATATCTAGTTGTGGGTATTTTTATTAAAATGCATATTACATGATGTTGAAATTCCAATGTGCCTGGCTAGCACACAAGCCATATGCATCACTAAATCGATGGTGGGGCCTTGGCCTTGAGCTCCTCACCATGATTTCATAACAATATTACATCATTTACAATTTTAATGTGATAGGGTCAAGATGGGGACGTGACATTTTCCATTAATCTTTATAGTAAAATAATATAGTACAATTGAAAGAATTCGATTATCCAAGAGGAATTCAAATCCATGTCAGTCTAGCATAGGAATTGTCCCCACTATAGTGCACCGATGGTGCCAAACTCAATTGAATGTTAGTGAACTGAAGCTATTGTCAGTTAACTGATCATGAAGGGCACATTAGTGATTTTAGCAAGCAAATCAAGATAGAGAGGGCACATTAGTTGACAATCAATGGCAATCGAAGCTCAAACCCACCACTATAGTCATGAAGTCAGGTGAACTGAACAAGATCACTGAGTTAGCTCCTAAAATGTAGGGAATTGACTCTACATGGACTAAATTCATGCATGCATGGCCTAAATTCATGCATGGAGGGCGTACCAGGTGGCTAATTTGACCTAGATGACAACTGAACACCACTAGTGGGTCAACAACATCATCCAATACTAGGAAAAGGGAAATAATACTAAGGTGGACAAAGGTTGGAGTATTAATTATCCTAACAAGTGAAAGCTATGAAGAACTAGATATTCCCCAAGCCTCTCAACAACTTGAAAGGATTCCTTGGCCTTGCAATCTATTACCATTTGTTTGTGGAAAACTATGGGAAGATTGTGGCTCCTCTAACAACATTGGTAAAAATGAATGTCTTTCCTCTTCCTAACAAGAAACAATGGAGTAGGATTTTTTATCCCTCAAGAAGGACATGTGTACTACACCTATGTTAGCCATGCCGAATTTTAGTAATACATTCATATTAGAATGTGATGCCTCTATCTATCGACTATGACGTGTCTTATCACAGGAAGTACATTCCTTGGCCTTCACTAGTAATTAACTATGTGATAGAAACTTGGGAAAATCCACCTATGAAAAGGAAATGACAATTGTCCTTCATGAAGTTCAAACATGGAAACCCTGTTGAATTGGTTGACATTTCCAAATCAAGACAGCCATCATAGTCTCAAGCATTTACTCAAACAATTCCTTTCCTCATTTAAGAAATAAAAATGGGTCACTATGATGTTGGGTTATGATTATGAAATCATTTATAAGAAGGTTTACAATGATGTGGTGGTTGATACCTTGTCTAGGAAATTTGAAGAGGAGAGTCCATTCTTTGCCTTATTATTGAAAGGATGGTTAGATGAAGTGAAACATGATTGGTTAGCCTAGGACATAGTTCACCACATCATCAAATGGGTTCAAGAAGACCCAAATCCTCTACCTAAGTATACATGGAACCAACATATTTTGAGGAATAAGGAGTGCATCTTTCCTACACCAGATTTGATATTGAAACCAAGAATATTGGTAGAATTGCTTTCATCACCCACAAGAGGTCACTCAATATTTCTTATGGGAAGGCATGAAAAAATATATCCATAACTTTGTTTCCACCTATAAGACTTTCCAAAGGCATAAGGGTGAAACCATGAAGTCACCATCACATTTACAACCACTTCCCATTCCTAATCACATATGGATGTACATCTCTATGGATTTCATTATGGGGATTCCTAATGTAGGAAGTGAAACAATCAATATGATGGTAGTGTTTTGTCTAACCAAATATTCCCATTTGTATGCCTTGCCACCCATATTTACACCCTCTTTTGTGGCCTAAGTTTTCTTATATTAAATTTTCAAAATCCATGGCATGCCCATTTCTGTTGTCTCTAATCATGACCCCATTTTTACCAACAAGTTTTGGAAAAGTTTGTTCAAAATTCAAGGCACTCAATTGAATCTCAACACAACATACCACCCCCAAACATATCGTCAAATTAAAGTGGTCAATAAATGATTGGAAAACTACTTGCACTGGTTTGCACGAGATAAGCCACACTAATGGTCCCAGTGGCCCCCTCTGGTCAAATGGTGGTATAGTACCACTTAACATGGTTCCAAAAATATGACATTATATGAAGCAATGTATGTCAAAAAACCCTTATCAATGATTTACCATATACTAGGTACCTCATGGGCTTAGGCAGGGAATGATGAACCCCACACTAGAGCTGATAGTCTTTACATCCTTAAAGATAATTTGGTTCTTTCCCAAATAGAATGAAGCAACAGGTTGATAAACATCACTCCAAGCACTCCTTTGAACTTGGGGATCAATTGTTTATTCAACTACAACCATATAAACAAATATTTCTCAAAGGACCATTTCCATCATAAGCTCTCTCCAAAGTTCTATGGACCCTACACCATTCAACAATGCATTGGATATGTAGCCTATAATATTTCTCTGGAAAATCACTCCAATATTCACCATGTATTCCATATATCTTGCCTCAAAAAAGTGGTGGGGTCAAATTGCAAAGTATAGACCAGTTTACCATAATTTGATGAGGAACGAACCATTCGAATTCAACCAACTATAGTATTGGATTCTAGGGAGAGACTATTGTGTGGGTGCGCCATGAGGGAAGTTTTGATCTAGTGGAAAGACATGTTTCCAAAATATGCAACTCATAAACGAACGAACATTTTACAACATTTCCACACCTTCAATGTTAAGGTTAATGCCACTTCTGAAGGGGAAGGGCACGTTAAGGTCCTACCTTAATTCACCTTACTCTAAGAATTAATCATGCATAGTATAAGGCTATAACTTTGTAATAAGCCCAAATAAGTTAGTGTTCAACAATCAATGTAAAAACGGCATCTTTATTAATTGATACCCATTAGGAAGTTGTATTTTGACCATGTCAAGTAGTTAGCATTTTGGGAATTTCACAAATATTTAAATATCTTTAAGGCTATGAAGTGTTTTTGCGATGATTATTGTAATGAATATATACTATAGTGAATGGTTTCCCTACCATAAGAGGCATGTGAACAATGTTCCTATAATAACAAATCTATTTTTCTTCCATATCCTACTATTGTTGTCAGCATATTTATGGTTATTTGTTGGTTATTTATAGTTTATTTCATGCTAATATTTTTATATACTGTGTGAATTTCAAGTAACAGGGGAAGGAACACCAAAAAGCATGAATGCACAACATTTGGAGGAAGGATATATGAGGTTGATACATTGATTTTTTAATTGATATAGTCCATGTAATCCACACACAAGACAATGAATGTTGATAGACAAGAAGAAGACCACTACATGCAAACAAAATGACCACTCCCACAATAGTATGGCCATACACGTCTCTGTATGGATCCATGGGAGGTGGGCTCCAGATATTAGCAAGAATAATGTGTCTACGAGATTACTTAAAATTTCAACCAAGGGAATGTACAAAGTTATGATGGTAATTTAGAGCAATATATTCATCTACGGAAAGGGAAAAATGTCTATAAGTATGAAAACTTAATTAATCAATAAGAAATGTAAGCTACCCTCCATACAAAAGCAAACTATGAAATGGCTTCTAACTACTAGTTGCAAGAGTGTAAGATCCAAATATTCTACTTGGCACTAATATTCTACATGTCACTTAGTTCCTCATCAATCCCTTTAGGGGAAATATTAGTCTTATATAACAGTCTTGGTTGTAATATATTTTAGTGAGAGTCCTCCTTATTTGTAATGACACCAAACTTGGCTAAGGGCCACAAAGGAGTAAGTCATTTATTCATGGTCATGAAATTTATCAAATCTAAGCTAAATGACCAAGATAGGAGTTTGAAGAAGATGGTGTTATGTTGATTCATCATTTAAGCTAACTCTCCTAAGGTTGGTGAGGATTTCAAATGGAAAATCCAAGTAAAAAATATAAAATCCTAACCAATGTGAAAGAGGAAATTCCCAATTGAAAATTCAAATGGATAATTAAATTTATTTGGGAATTTGGATTCATCCTATGTTCACCTTTGTATTAAAATGGGGTAAAATTTTCTAAGGCAAATTATTTAAATTAATGTAAAAGATGGTTCAATGTGTGAATGGGGCCAAATGATGATTAAGGAAGGTGCACTAATGTTTGACCAAGTCCAGGGGATGTTTTGGAGGCATAGAAGTCTTATCCCATGTAAAAGGGTGTTTCCTTAAAATAGGGAAAGCTAGTGGAGATCAATAATGAAAGTTGGACCAAATTCTATTTTGAAGGTAGAGAAGTGGTCAAAAGTATTTAGGATGGCTCCTTGGTTTGTAGAAGTGGTCAAAGATGTTAAAGGCACATTTATGAAGAGATAAGGTCAAAGTGGTAAACCACCTCATGCATGATTTATGATTGATGATTTCAGGTCTTAGACTTTAAAATAACAAACTATTTTTATTAATTTTTTTAATAATTTAATTAAAGTTAAAAAAAAATTAATTGAAAAAAATCTATTTTTATTCATTTATCTTATAATTTATTTATTATTTTATTATTTTATTATTTTTCAAAGACCAAAATGGAATTAAGAGGAACTTATCACTTTTGGAGAAAATACTTATAAATCCATTTTCCCTCCATGTTTACGTTTCAATGCTTTGATGGCTTCGTGATGCGAAGAACATAGTAAATTACCAAGTAGGTCTTCTAACTTTAAAATATAAAAGCTATTTTTATTATTTCATTTTACAATTTATTGTTTTAATTTAAAATAATTTATTTTATTATTTTATTTTATAATTTATTTATTATTTTATTATTTCTAAAAAGTATTTATGAAAAAAGAAGGTTTATCATCTCAAAATAGGCCACTAAAATTGACTAGACAATTTTTGTGAGACTTACAATTTGTTTGATTGATGAAATTGCTATTTTTAGTATAGAAATAGATTCATTAAATAATTATAAGTTTAGAATAATGGAAAAGAGTAACCCAACTTATGAGGAAAAAAAATAAAAATGGAGAAAGTTGTTATTCATATAAATAAATACCTAAATTAATGTTATTAAAAATAAATAAGCTTTAGCTAAATTTTGGCCACTAACATTATGATATATATTTAATTTTTTTATTTTCTTGGATCTTATTTATGTTTAGAAAGGTTATTTATTTCTATGTATAAGGGTTACATGCATTTATGCCTTTTTATTTTCATAAGTTGATTGCTCTTTCTCCACTATTATAAACTTGTGTTTATTTAATTAATTTTTTTTTACTAGATGTTATCTATTTTTTGGTAAGGTTATTTTGTTTTCAAAGAAAAAAAAATGTACTTTTATTATTTCTTCGAAATAAAAAAGTACATGTCATATGTGGAGGCATTGAAACCTTGACTCTATATCATCTTCAGATACAATACAATTACTGTTTTATACATAACAGTACCAAAACAAAACATAAACTATGTAGCCATATGTAGTTCATTGACTTACATTATGAGCCTTCCCACCACAAAATTCAAAAAACTAGTAAACTTCTAAACAACAATCTAGAGTGCTTCAGAAAGAAAGGAGGAAATAGAACCATAATATGCACATAAACCGTCAACCCATTCTTCCCAGAAAAGTGGCCCCGGCTCACCATCTAGTGCTTCTTTAGACAGTGAGTCTACAACATCATTATTTTCTCTCTACAAGTGGACAATAGAGAGATCAAGAAAACGGTTCTGTAGAAAATAAATGCGATGACACCAGTGGTAAAGAAGAGTATTTTCCAGCTTGGCCTGCTTGTTTTCCCATTTGATAATAACCACAGAATCTCCATAGACCTTGAAAGAATCAATTCCACAGATAGTAGACACTTTTAAAGTACCCCATAATCCCAAAAGTTCAGCTTTTGTATTTGTGGCTAGACCACAAGCAAGATGAAATTGTAGTAAGTAATCCTTCTCGCATCTGATCATAAATCCTGCACCACCCTTATGATATGAACAAGCACCATCAAAAAAGCCTATAGCTTTTCCAAGTTCCTCAGCGATGACAAGTTTATTTTTATGAAGATTATGTTTAACCATTGACATATTAGAGTGAAGATGAAACAGGTTCCAAAACAAACATAAAGTCTGTTTTTTAGACGGACTTACATTCTGGAATAATGCCAGATTTTGTGTTTTCGAAATAGACCATGCAAGTAATCCAGGTAAAGTAATAAGATTTATGTTCTTGTTAATCCACAGCTAATATGCGTGTTCAAAATCCATACTGGGCCACTCAACATCAATTCTGAGCATATCACAAATAGACTTCCATATATCCAAAGAAAAGTTGCAATGAAAAAACATATGATATGCCGACTCCTCTTCAGAACATCATAAAATACAAATACCTGGTCCATGTTTTCCTTTGTGCTGCAAATTCTCCCAAGTGAGAATTTTATTGCTGAAGAGAAGCCAAATAAAACATTTGATCTTCAGAGGCATTCTCCATTTCCATAACTTCGAATACCACCATATTTGATACTCCACATACTGATCAACTAAAGTCTCATATGCCCAACAAGCCGTAACCTATCCATTAACTGGATTATTTGCCCAAATTAAATGATCTTGTTGACCATTGAGACGAATTCCTTCCAAATTAAGCTTTTGGATATATAACTCCCATTCATCCTTCCAACTTCCGGCGAGGACAAGATCAGAGGCCATTGCCCAATAAGAGCGATGTGGAACTTGATAGCTTGTTCTCTTAAACTGATTTAAAGCGAAGAATTCATAACTCGAAAAGAGATTTCTGAGCTCCCTAGACAAGCAGTAGTTGCCACTGACACCATAGATAGGATCTATGCCCACAAATACATTCTTCCCATTGCCCACATCCCAGGATAGATAAGAGTTGATCCAAGGGAGGATTTTCATAAATCCCCTCCAAATGTAGGGATAATTTCGACCAATTACCCTTGGCGATCTAATCCAACTGATTATATCCATTTTTATATACTTTGCATGCAGAAATTTTGACCACAGGTTGTCCCGAAAGAGACCGCGCCAAAGACTTTTTAATGATAGGGAAATATTGAACCAGAAAATGTTCTTTATATTCCAACTGCCATTCCTGTAAGGCATAGCTAAAGAAATCCAATTTGTTAAATGAAATTTCCCCCCATTATTATAGCTGGACCACATAAAATATAACATAAGACTATTTAAAATCTTCAAGATAGAAATATGGATTTGTGCCAAGAGAGCCCAATAAACTAGTAAGCTTCTCAAAACCGACTCAAGGAGAATAAGACGACCACCCAAGGACAGATGCCTCAATACTTAGAGATTAATTATCTTCTCAAATCTTAACCATCTCCAATCCTATTTACAAATGGATGAAGGTATCTCCCACACCCTTCTCCTTAACTTTCTTTTTCCTGCGTATAGACACATTCAAACATCTGATTGACGGGATGACAATATCATCAATGGGAGAAGGATTAACAACAAATATGTCTAATGGAGAATCATCAGTTCCCTTCATAGTCAATAAGGAAGAAGTAAAAGAGTTTAAACCAAGCTTGTTTGAATGAAGGGTTTCATCAACATGAGGGCTAACATGATCCTTCGTAAGGTTATTTATTTCTATGTATAAGCCTTATATGCATTTATGCCCTATTATAAACATAAGTTGACTACTCTTGAGGAAAATTTTTAAGAACCCCCTAAATTTATATGTATAATAAATGGGCTATTTCATCAATAACATAAGGCCTATGATAACTGACACTCAAATCGTCCTGGTATTCTAGCGACCAACAATGAAAACTTTTCCGGTGAGGCACAGTTCCATCCTTTCTAGTTTTTTTTTTTTGGAATTTTGACGATCTGGGTCGTCTTAAAATTGACCCAAACCCCTAGGTGCATAGTTCCATGGCATAGTTCTGCATTAAATGGGGTGGAACTACGATTCCATCGTTTTTTATAACGAGATCTAGGGAACAAATCGCCAAAAAAACGAAGCGATTTGAGTGCCAATTATCCCACTTCATAACATAATATGTATATATATTTTTTTGAGGATCTTTCTCTAAACTATAAAGTCTTTTAAAGCCTTTCACTAAATATAAAATAGAGATTTTGATCTTTCTCTAAATTATAAATCCTTTCACTAAATATAAAATAGAGTTTTTAATGTATTATAATTATAAATATTTAAATTTCTTTATTCATATTTTATTTTTTAATTAAAATAATAATATTTTTTTAATTAACCATTAATATGTTTTTGAATTTTCAAACCTAAAAATATTGTACAGGATATTTTATTAGTTTCAAACATCATTTCAAATCAAATAATTATATTATCAAAAATATAATAAATACTAAAATCAATTTTAAAATTAAATGTATGAAAAATTTATACTTTTCAAATTCTAAAATATATATAATTGATTTTTTTTACTTAATTAAATTTCCAAATATATTTAGCCAACTCAACATTTGGACTCCTTAATTTGGGCTTACAAAATAAAAAGTAAGTTGCTAATTTTTTTCTTTTTTAAATTTATTACTATATAAAATATTTGGCCAGCCCAAACATTTAAACCTATTATTTGGGGTTAAAAAATAAAAAATATAATGTTAATTAATTTATTTATTTTTAATTTATTACCATATAAAATATTTGGCCAACTCAACATTTGGACCCTTTAATTTTAGTCAATATTGTTGTATGAAATCATTTTTATGTATGGTGAATATTAAGAGTGCACCGACAATTTGTTTAGAACATTCAAGAATCTCATGTAAACCCTATAAATACAGATTTGGTGAATGGTAATATCATGGCAGTGTGTTGTGTGTTGTATGGTTTTGAATAATTTAGTTGTGGATCATAGTCTGTTTTGTTTTTGTGCTTTGATCTAGGTTTTGTTTTGGGTTCCATTCTGTCTGTATCAAAACTGCCCTCCTCACAGCCATTTAACTTATAACAGCGTCATAATATTTAGCTATGGAGCATTTTCCAGGTCTTCCAAGTGATTTAGGAAGACAATGTCTCCTAAGAGTGACATATGAATCCCATCAGAACCTCACAGCCGTATGCAGAAGCTGGAAAGCCACAGTGAAGAGCCCCCAGTTCTATCAAGACAGAAAAGATATGGGGACTTCGCAGCAGATTATATGTCTGTTCGAGGTCCGTGAAGATCTAGAATATGTGGTTACTATTTATGACCCTATGCACGGCAGCTGGGAAACACTCCCTAGCCTTCCCCACTTTCCGGGCTGTTATGATAAAATTCCACAGGATTCAGATTGCATTTCTGTGAATCAAAGGCTGGTTTTGATAGGGGGATATAACCCCTCAAAAGAAGAAAACGTCAACACCGTTTTCATTTACGATTTCTCGTCTGGTAAGTGGAGCCGCGGCGCGGACATGCCCGTGGTTCGAACGTATGGTGCTTTATCAGTGTCGCCCGAAGGACTTGTTTACGTTGCCGGAGGATTGGACAGCAATGAAAATGTTCAGCGAGGAGCAGCAGTTTATAATGTGGACGCAAACGAGTGGAAGCTTCTTCCTGACATGAGCCAAGAGAGGGTCAACTGTCATGGTGATTTCATAGATGGGAAATTTTTCGTTATTGGCGATGTGCCCGAGGATGATCTAGTGGAAGTTTACGATCCAAAAAGAGGGGCATGGACCACGATCCAAAAAGAGGAAGGCATGGACCACGGTGGGCTTGCTTGTTCAGTCGGAGCGCGCTCCTTCTGGGTTCAGATGCAGCAAGGAGTCATGGAATATGATTCCAAGGAAAAGGTTTGGAGGGCTGTGTGTTCTCTTCCAAACACCCTTGAAGAGTTTACGTCTTGCGTAGCTTGGCGTGACAAGATTTTTGTTAGCGGCTACGCTACTGTTACTCGTGCTGAGCTTTTCTATATGTTCACGCCTCCGCCTATATCCACTGAAGCAGGAGCGCAAGGGGGAAGCTTTGGAAAGTGGGATGCCATTGAGAGACCCCTACGCTGTCAGGTGGGCAATGTTAAGTCTCATATTGAGTTAGCTGTTACCGTTGAGATTTAACGGTAAAATCTCAGTGATACCACGCGGGAGTCGTCGCCTAGGAAATAAACATTCCCGCCTGGGAAATAAAACATTACAGCACATTTGTTGTTGGTCAAAATGCCAATTTTTTTGTGCATTCCAGAGTTCAATTTCATTTCTTAAAAGCCAAAGGCAGCTTGAAAAACTAAAATGCTTTGCTGTAATTGCTTGGACCTTAGTGTTGTACCGGTTCATCTTTGACCTTATGTTGTACCCGTTCTTTCTTCAATTTAAAATGGCTTTTGTGTTATCGCCGTGCCCATTAAAAAGTGTCTGCGTTTCATCAAACAAATCATAAAACTTTTCTATGTTTTAATAATTAAACAGATCATAAAACTAATGTGTGAAGAAACTTTCATATCTGTTTTTACTTAAGTTGGGATGATTTGCACATAAGGTTACTAAATCATGTCAAAGGTACACATTATTTCATTCCATTCTATGATCTATTTTTTCTTTTAGTATGAAGTTATTATCTCATCTGTTGGAATGAGAGGTTACGATATAATTTTCTATTATTATTAAAATGTGTAATTGCAATTCAGTAGTATTTGGTTTTATGTAAGTAATATGGAATTAAAAATAAATGTTACTGAAAAACAGATGAGATAAATAACCTCATTGATATACTCTCATGAATTGTCTATGCTGTATTTTATAGTTTGTCCCAATTTTAAAATTTATTCTTTACCATTACTTAGTTGTAGCAATTATGCATTATACATCTAAATCTACTTACACTATTAAATGTAAATGATTGTTTTTTAACTCTTTTGATTTTTAATTGGTGCTAGATATGCATTGTAAAATTTGGGATAGAGTTTGATGGAGACAACAAATCTAACTTTTAAAATCTTTGATAAAATACTTAAAATGTCTTAAGAAATGGGTCAAATTTCACCTGTATATTGGATCTGAAATTCCAACTATGATGAGTGGGGTTGTGTTTTTAATGATATTGACTGCATTGAGTTATTATAGACATTGCCATTATTTTGCATTGTGAGACTAGGGATGGAGTGGAAGAAAATTTATTACATAAATACAAATGGTGAGAAAAATAAATCTAACTTTTGGTAAAATACTTAAAATGTCTTAAGAAATGGGACACTAGGCATGGGAAAAAAATTATTAGTCAAATACAAACAGTGAGAAAATAAATCTAACATTCATAAATCTTTGGTAAAATACTCAAAATGTCTTAAGAAATGGGAGAGGAGGGATGGTGTTTGATGGAAGAAAATCTCAAATACAAACAGTGAGAAAATAAATCTAACAGTCACAAATCTTTGGTAAAATACTTAAAATGTCTTAAGAAATTGGAGACATGTATGGAGTCTGATGGAAGAAAATTCATTAGTCAAATACAAACAGTGAGAAAATAAATCTTTAAATCTTTGGTAAAATATTTAAAATGTTTTAAGAAATTAGTCAAACTTCACTTATGTATTGAATTTTGAAATTCCAAGTGTAATGAGTGGATAGGGTTGTGTTTTTAATGTTATTAACTGCATTGAACTATTTAATATTTTTGTTTTGAAGAAATCTACACATCCCCCAAAAAAGTTGGATTGTGATGCCATTGGTACTTGCCATACAATATAAACAATCATAATAAGCAAAAGTGCTCATGCCTTGAGTTGTAATATTGTAATTGTCTAGATTAATGTCTGCAAGGCTTTAGATTAAAGCATCTAGATTACGATTTTGTATAATTGAAATGTGTAGATTATTAGTTTTTTTTTTCTTTTCTCTATTAGACAGATGTGAAAGTAATTAAAACTTCCTTCAAAAGTTCAGGAATTTAAAATTTAGTTAAGAATTGAATTTGTTGTTAATGTTGAGATTTAACGTCAGCCTAAGAAATCATCATTCCCTTCCCTCCTAGGAAATAATCAAATAATCAATGAGTTGCACATTACAACACATTTGTTGTTGGTCAAAATCTCATTTTTTGTGCATTCAAGAGTTTAATTTCATTTCTTCAAAGCCAGCTTGAAAAACTAAAATGTTTTGCTGTAATTGCTTGGACCTTATGGCTGTACATGTTCTACTTTTGACTTTATGTTGTACCCGTTTTTCAATTTAAAATGGTTTTGTGTTTCTATGTTTTAATCATCAGACAGAGCATAAAACTATATTGTGAAGAAACTTTCATATCAGTTTTTATTTAAGGAGATTGTAGAGTACTAATTGCTTGGGAAATCCACCCTGTATCTGAAGTGATTTGGTTAATAATGAATTTTAGAATTCTTCAATCCAACCATCGTCATGATACCTTTGGTTTTCTCATGTGAGTATGATACTTTGGTTTGCTCTATTTTAATATGGAGATTTCATGGTTAGAAATAGTATGGATGCAATTCCCCGAGACGGTTTCTTAAGCTCTGAACTTAGCAACGAGCTTCATGTTCTCAGTTGTTTGTGGCATTTGTCAATCCCCTTCAGTCATGCTATGGGAGCCATGTTGATAGTGTGAACAGAAAGGCTCCATTCAATACAAAAGGAATCCATGTAAAGCTCCATTCAAAGGCGGCTTTAATGTCATCTTCGTCAAAGTAGTGCTTAGTTTAGTTTGCAGAAAGTGCTGTAAGAGTTTTTTTAATTGTCGAAAAAGTTATGTAAATGACATAAACAAATTGGATGATACCAACCATGTAAATTGGGAGTTTGACGTCTGGACTTTGCTGGAGGGTTTGAATGTGTCACAAGATTTCGAATGGTACAGAGCCATGTCATTTTGGGAGTCATTTTGGGAGAAGAGAGAAGTAAAAACATTGGTGCTTTTGAGACTTATGGGGAAGGATTTCCTATATTTTGAAATTGAGAGTGAAAATTGGATTTAATTTGTGAAAAATAAACTATTAAATTCTAAAAATAATTCAATAATGATTACATGTCCAGGGTGAAAGATCAAGAGGATAAGTTAGGAGATATTAGAAAGTATGATGTATTGATCTTGTCACTATTACATTAATGTTTTTATAGCAAGCTTTGCAATTAGGGATAATCCCAACCCACCCATGCTTGAGGAATTGAGAGTGATAGTGATAAAGGAAAATATAAAGGAGAAATTTGGAGAATTGACAAAGTTCTTTAAATTTAATTTTGATGGCCAACGAAAGCTACAAAAGCAAGGAGTGGAACAAAGAGAAATGAAGTTGTTTAGAATAAGGAGTAGTGACTCATTAAGCAAAGGTATGTTAATATAAAAAAGAATTTTGTCTTTATTGTGATAAGGTTGGTCAATTTATTACGATTGTAGAGAGAAAAAAACTGGAAATAAGAGGTAATATAGTAACTTTTTCCATGAAATAATTGTTAAACACTAGCTTGAAGAACTTAAATTGTTTCTTTTATATATAAATTTATGTGTTCCAATGATAGAAAGCTCAACTATGAATTTTGGTATTGTCGTTTATTGATTATGTGGTTCACATATGACTTGTGATAGAAGTTGGTTTAAAGCATTATATGAAGATTCTAATTAGAAAATTTACTTGGGAGATGTCATGTACCAAAAGTGTGAAGGTTATGGTGATGTGTTTGTTAGAATGTCTCACAGTAATTGATCCAGATGGATATAGGTGGCCACCCACCTATTGCAATGGCTCACAACTGTTTTCCACTGTAACAATTTTCTAGTATTTTTCTACAGTTTTTCGGGGTCCCGAAGTTCCTGTGCCGCTTTGAGGCCCTAAATGATGTTTTTTGGGTCCGCAGTGACCCACATGAGTGCCTATTGGGTCCATTTCACTTTTGTGCTCCTCGGATAGACATTTCTAACGGTCTAACAAAACACCCCAAATGGAGATCATATGCAAAACATATTACCGTGAGAAGTTGATTGTTCAACTCACCAACTTGGTGCCGCAAACTTTATGACGGTTCATCTCCTAGGGTTAGGTTTTTGGATGTTTAGGGTTATTTCCCTCATGTTTATGATAAATAGGCCCTTTCGGCCTCATTTTGTATTCACCTTGTCACGAATGACAGTAGCCGCCACATCTCTTCTCATAGATATCGCTACCACCATTGTGGTTGCTTTTATTTTACAGTTTGTTCTATTTCATTCAGTTAATAAAATTTGAGTTTACTATATCATTGTGTTTCTTGCCATATATCTGTGTCTATGAATATATATATGCTCTTTCATTTCGTTCTCACATAAATTTGGATCGGCGGTATCAAATCCTTCTCCTCTTGTTGTTTCTTAGTGCATGTCCCCAACGAGATCTGGATATCAAAAGTTGGGTCTTGAGCTAGTTGAGCTTGGGGAAAACCCTCATCGTTAGCCTAAGAAGACTCCCATGGTGGGAGAAGAAAAGAGAGATGACAGAGTAGGAGATCCTATTAAGTTTTTTCTCAAGGAAGCCCTCGTGCGACACAGGAACGAGATGATGGATAATTTCCCATAGATCCTTCGAAGGATGTCGACGGTGACGGGTGCACCTTCAACGAGAAGCCATTTCGGGGTTGCGACTCCCTTCAAGGTACAAGTTAACTTTGAAATTCCCCTATTTGAAAGAAAGATAGATGCAAATGCTTTAGAGAAATGGTTAAATCTATTAGAGGGTTACTTCTCTGTTCAAATTTTTTCCAATAGAGAAAAGATCACATTCGCGCTCCTTAAGTCCCTCCCCCATATCAAAGATTGTTGGGATCGGTACTGTGAGAGGCATGCAAGAGATGAGTCTAAAATATTCAGGACAGACCCCACTTGGGCGAATTTTGTCGATGGCGTCAATGAAGAGTTCTACCCTATCAGAAACTATGATGGCCAGTACACCAGATGGACGAATTTGAATGAGGAGAGCGATCAAATAATGCCAGATTTTACCAACATGTTCCATACCCTGCGCTCCAAAATGGGTATTCAGGACTCTGAATGGCACTTGGTCCTAAAGTACCACAGTGGCCTACACCAGTACATTCATATAGATATGGATTTCCTAGACATATCCTCAGTAGGAGCAACTTATCAATACGCTGTCAAGATTGAACAAAAGTTTGAGAAAAAGAATAAGCGGGATTTTGGGTCTGCAAATCAGTAGTAGAATCCTAGAAAAGGTGGCCCTAACTAAAAAATAAAAGGAAAAAGAAAGGATGGCTAAAGCCCCAACAACTAGACAAGCTGCAAGAAAAGAAGTATTATAATGGGAAATCAAATAAGGACACTTGAAAGTGGTGTGACTTCCACAAGATCAATTAGCATAACACTAATGAATGTCACTCAAAACAATCCTTGTTGGATGAGACAAAATCCCTAGATCCAGACTCTAACTCAAAACCTGATGGAGAGAAAGAAAAAGGAAAGCAGATCATTGATGCAGAACCTAGTGCCACCATCGCAGAGGAGCCATAGGAAGGGGACCACCTCTTCCATTCACAACTGTGGGTGTACGGGACTCCGCTACACTTCATTGTTGATAGTGGTAGCTAGAAAAACCTCATCTCGGTCGAGGTCGTCAAAATATTGAAGCTTCCGATGGTTCCACATCCCCAACCATACAACATTGGTTGGCTGAGCAAGGGACGAGACATCCACATTAGTCAACAATGTCGCCTTTCCTATGGGATCAAGCCCTTCAAATATGAGGTAACATGTGATGTTTCCTCGCTTGAAGTTTGTGATGTTCTTTTCGATCAACCATATATGTGGAAACGTCATGCTATGTATGAGTCTAGACCTCGTAGTGTCATTATTAATTTGGGAAAGAAACTCTACAGGATACCAGAGACACTTCCCACCATTACAGTGTCCGTCATCACAACTAAGCATTCCAGGAAGGTAATCTCCTAGATAGGGAAATTCTCCCTCTTCATGGTTCGTTCTAAAGGCGAATGAAAGATTGAAACAACCTCCACCACTTCCACATAGAACCCCTCTACACAGTAGAAATAGGTGGATAAGATCGTGAAAGCATACAAAGACATCTTCACCACACCCACTGGGGTGCCAATACATTTCCCGTTCAAGCATTCCATTGATTTGATACCTGGTGCGCCTTTACCCAACGAGCTAGTATATAGACGTTCCCTCATGGACAATGAAGAAATCAAATGCCAGATTCAATATTTGATCCAAAAGGGGCACATTCAACCCAACTCTTCACCTTGTGGAATCCCAATTCTGTTGGTACAAAAGAAATATGGGTGGCCACTTTGCATTGACTACCGAGCTCTAAAGAAGATCACATTCTAGAATCGATATCCCATTCCCTACATCGATGACCTTCTTGACCAGCTCAAGGGTGGCAAATATTTTAGCAAGATTGATCTGAAGTTTGGATATCATCAAGTGCCAATTGAGTAGACCGATGTGTGGAAGATTTCCTTCAAATCTCAGGAAGGCCTTTTTGAGTGGTTGGTCATGCCTTTCGGCTTGACTAATGCTCCAAAAAATTTCATATAGATGATGGATGATATCCTATGGCCATTCACTAATTATTTTGTGGTCGTATATCTAGATGATATCCTCTTCTACAACAGAACATGGGCATAGCATCTGGAACATATCCACTAGGTCCTCAGCACCTTGCGGTAGCACAAGTTATACGCTAATCTAGACAAGTGCTCATTTGGAATAGAGAAGGTTCAATATTTGGGATACAGTGTGGACTATCCAGCCAAGATCCAATCCATCCATGATTGGCCAACCTCGACAACTCTCACAGATCTTCGCAGCTTCCTAAGCCTTGCCAACTTCTATCGCAGATTTGTGTTGGTATTCTCTAATATTGCTTGGTCCCTTAGCAAGGTTACCAAAGGGGGATCTAAGGCCAAGTTTAGTTGGTCCAAGCCACAACAATAAGAATTTGAGGAGCTGAAGCAACGCTTATGTTCAGCACTTGTCCTTGCCTTACTAGATCTGCAACAACCTTTTGAGATTGAAACAGATGCTTTAGACTATGCTCTTGGTGTAGTCCTCACTCAGCACGACCATCCAGTGGCATATCATAGTGAGACACTTTCAGATACATTCCACAAGTAATCCACCTATGATAAGGAAATGTATTCCATTGTACAAGCATGCCGCTAATGGAAGCATTACATCCTTGGAAAAGAGACAATCGTCCACACTGATCACAAGCCACTGCAGTTCATGCAAACCCAAGGGAAGATACAAAATGAATGCCACCAAAATTGCTCCACTTACTTGCAACAATTCCACCTTAATATTAAATATAAGAAGGGTAGTACCAACCTAGTCCTCGGTTGCCTCAGTCGGCCTCCAGTAACAACACTTACCATAGTGCTCCACTCTTGTGGCCATGAGACCTCTGGGTGGCCTCAATTATATAGAAGTGATCTTGAGTTTTCTTCCATCTATCAAGCCCTATGTACAAGCAAATCGGTGGCAGACTTTCATATTCAGAAAGGCTTGTTGTGCCACTTGTGCCATATCTGCATTCCTTTAAGCGAGCATGCAAAAATGATTTGGGAATCTCATTACGTTGGGTGGCAGGGCACTTCGGCACTGAAAAAACAGTGGCCATATTGTAGAAGTATTTTTATTGGCCTAAGCTCTGACAAGATGTCGGCTGATACATCAGATCCTGAACTTCCTGCGGCATCATGAAACCTGCCATAAAAAAGAAAGGGTTGTACACCCCTTTTATCACTCCTAATGGGCCATGGGAATCCATATCCATGGATTATATGTCTCGACTACCTTTAACCAAGCATGGAAATGACTGTGTGTTTGTGGTTGTGGACTGCTTCTCCAAGATGGCCATTATGATAGCTTGTAAGAAGAACATCTCTACTAAATCCACTGCTAATCTCTTCTTCGAACATGTTTGGGTTCATTTCAGGCTTCCATAGACTATCATTTACGATCGGTATATCATGTTCCTCAGCACTTTCTAGTCCAACCTATGGTTACTGATGGATACCAAGCTCACCAAATCGATTGTCTTCCACTCCCAGACCGATGGACAAAAAGAGGTAGTCAACATGATGATTGTACATATTGTGAGAATGTACAATTCTAAACATCCCCGCACATGGGATGAGATATTTCCTTATGTTAAACATAGCTATAACTGAGCCCTTCATAGATCTACCATCCACATCCCTTTCCAAGTCTTCCTTGGATTCCAACCAATGGCCCCAATTCATGTAGCTATGCCTATTGCATCCACACAGGAGGAATCTTCCCATGCTCAAACTGAGGCTAGTAAGGCCACCAAATTTGTTGAACAGATCCACCACATCCGCCAATAGGTCCATGACATTTTGTAAAATGCCAACACTAAGTATAAGCAACAGCATGACCAACATCAGGTTCCACACAAGTTCGAGGTGGGTGATAAGGTTTAGTTGCATTTGCAGAAAGAGAGGCTGACAAGACCCCATTGCAAGCTTCATCCACTTCAATATGGGTCGTACACCATCACTAAGACAGTTTGTGACAATTCCTTCGAATTAAGCATTCCCCCATTCCTTGGTCTACACCCAATATTTAATGTGGAGCTCCTTCACCCATATTTTCCACCATTGTTGGACACCTCGGAGGTAATAGAACAATTGACACCTATCGAGCTTAATCCTGATTGCATGGAATAGGAAACTATTGATCATATCGTGGACACACAGGTTAAGGGAACCCGCTAGTAGAAGATCCAACTGTATCGGGTTGTAAAAGCAGGGCAACTACTTCACCAAGGCAAGTGGCTCACCAAGACTCAAGTTCAGCAGAAGTTTCCATATTTGATGGTGTCACTCAACACAATGGAGAACATTACTTCCTAATGGGGGAGGATTGATCCAGATGGATATAGGTGGCCACCCACCTATTCCACTGGCTCACAACTGTTTTCCATTGTAACAATTTTCTAGTAATTTTTCTACATTTTTTTAGGTCCTGAACATCCGGGGCTATCTTGAGGCCATAAATGATGTTTTTGGGTCCGCAGCAATCCACACGTTAGCATTATGCTCAGGGGAGGGTCCATTTTAGTTTTTTTACTTCTCATATAGATCTTTTTGATGGTCTACCGAACGCCCCAAACAAAGATTGTATGCAAATGTTATGACCCCAGGAAGTTGACTGTTCAACTAACCAACTTGGGGTCATAAAATTTATCACGGTTCATTTCCTAAGGTTATGTTTTTGGATGTTTAGGGTTATTGCCTTCATGTTTATGATAAATAGGCCCTTTCGAGCTCATTTTTTATTTATCTTGTCACGAATGAGATATCGCTACCACCATTCCAACTGCTTTTATTTTAGAGTTTGTTCTATTTCATTCAGTTAATAGAATTTGATTTTACTGTATCATTATGTTTCTTGCCATCTCTCTCTCTCTCTCTCTCTCTCTCTCTCTCTCTCTCTCTCTCTCTCTCTATATATATATATATATATATATATATATATATATATATATATATATATATATATATATGCATATGCTCTTTCATTTCGTTATCACATAAATACATATGAGTAATGATAAAATAGAGGATATTGTTGTGAACAAAAGGTGTATAAATTGTATAATATTATAAATCATTTAAGTGTTTACGTGGTGTTTACCAATTGGGATGTCATATTTCATGAGTTTGGTGGAATTGAACCAAAAGAAAGGCCTACTCTAGTCAATGTGCATGATAAATGTGATTAAGAATATGTTGATAGTCCATCAACTCTATCCCAAGGGGGAGTCGTCAAATAACCAATTACAACAAAGTAGTTAACAATATCAACATCAACTCTATCCCAAGGAAGATTCATCAAATTACCAATGGAAACACAACATGCAATGCCATCAACAAGCAGAGTTTGGGTAAGGAAATTAATAAAGGAGAAAAGCACAAGTGTCAAGGTATAAGATTATGTTTTGTTTGATGTGTTAAGCATTGAGAGCCTCATTCTTTTGAAGAATATAGTAAATCTAGACGTTGGGTAAATACAATAAAAGAAGAATATGATACTATTATGAAAAGGAAACATGGGATCTAGTTGAGATACTAAAAAACAAGAATATAATTGGTTCTAAGTGGGTGTATCGTATCAAGTGTAAATTTGATGGCAACATCGATAAACACGGGGCTAGATTGGTTGCTAAAGGGTATTCTCAAGTAAAAAATGGTTTGTTAAATCTGTTTGATATCAAATATATAGGTCATTTGCATTATTGTTTGGGAATAGAAATAAGCAAAGGGAAAGATGCTACAATGATAAAAAAAAAAATGCAAACATAGTTCTTAAAATATTTAGCATGACCAATTGTAATCTTGTATCTACTCCATTGGAGCATAATGTAAATCTTGATATAATGATGGAAAGATTTAAGACAATGTAACTTTAGATATGAAACTTATTGGAGGCTTGAATTACCTAACTATGTCCAAACCTGACAAATCTCATGCAATTAGTGTATTTAACCAATTTATGGCTACAATGGTGGAGCATTCGAGAGCACAAAAATTTTCTATGCTACACCAAAGGAACATTGAATTTTGGTATTGAATATACTAACAATTCAAATGTTGTTTTAACAAATTACTCTTATTTAGACTTGGATGGATACTTTTATGATCTAAGATCCATTAAATGATATGATTTTAATATTGGGACAAGATTCCTATGATGGAATAGTAAAAGTAACCCACAATTTCTATTGTCATCAACAAATGCAGAGTAAAAAGTAAGTAAAAAGTATTTTGTAGTACAACATGGGAAGGAATTTGGTTTAGAAAAATTCTAGAATATATTGCAGAAAATCATGACATTCTCACTATTATTATCAATTGTCGGACAATCAAAGTTCAATTAAAATAAAAAATAATCCAATGTTCCATGAAAGAAAAATGCATAATGAAATCCATTTCTCTTTTTAAGAGAAAAAGTGATCTCAAAAGAAATTAATTTCTTGTACTATCACTCTAGTAAGTGTCACATATATTCACTTACCCATTAAGTAAGCCTAAGTTTGAGGAATGTAGAAGTATGTTAGGTGTGGTCAATAACAAGTTTTTAAATTAAGATAGAGTGTAAGAAATAACATTAAACTCAATAAACCAGTTGGGCATAGCCATCTTTTTCCAAACAATGGCATCAACAAAGTTCATAGAAGGCATGCCAATAGTAAGAGGTGGACTATACATTAATATAAGAAAACATTATAATAATAGAGTGATTTGGTTGCATATGCAATTTAGGTATTATAAATAAAGAGGACATTGTTCTTGTAAATCTCTTTGTACAAAATATCTAGATTACATATGCATCCAAAATTATTTATTGTTACATTGTTCTCTAATATTAATGCAAAGTTCGACTCTTACTATTTTCATGACTACTATAGACTTGGAAAATGTTGTTGTCTAGTAGAAGTTTGCTATGACCAACCATCTTATTGAATTTAAAGTCTCTATATCATTTCTTACATAATTCCTTAATATAAAATTTTTTTATTGACTACATCTGATGCCATGTCCCCTTTAATCAATCCAACTTAAGGGAGGGAACAAGAACTAAACTCGGGCTTCATATTTCTTCCCATATTCAATTTACAAATTCATGCAAACGAAAATAAATGTGCAGATGCATAATACAAAGAAACAAGGGAAGTAAACTCCATCCACCACACATAGAAAGCATAAACAAGCATAATAATCACAAGAATCATTTAAATACATTGCATAATTAAATACAAGAGAGTACTTATATTGAACTGAAGTTGTCCCGAGCAACTAGCTACGCAAGTGAAACATTCCACCCAACCATAGGCCAGTCGTGCTCATCAATATCTCAACATAGCTGCCACCCTCGAGCTCAGCATGATTTCCACAAGGAAAATTGAAACAACAAACATACACATAGCTAATTATATACCACATCTCAGCCAAACCAGTCCACAACTAGTTTTATTAGGTTGTCAAGGTAGTAGTGAGATCAACCACAGAGCTACGAAACCTCTGCAAGATTTAGCTAGCTTAGCACCCACAATACCTACACTCCCAACACAAGGAAAGTATCCCCTTTACTACTCCACAATCCCTCAAACCATGCCTTCCCTTCTAATGCTCTTTAGGGTGTGCATAGAAAATTAGCCGACGATCTATCATCTTCGGTGAGGTTACACCCTTTACTAGGTTTATCAAGCCAATTCCATAATCCAAATCCTTGTCTACTCCTGGTTTCTTACACATAATTTCAATCCAAAACAATGGATGCGTGTATCCCAATCCTCATCCAACTTCACACAAAGAAAGACACATGGGGGTCAAAGGGAAATTGATAAGCTGGATGAGCTAGCACAGTCTCAAGGTAATTTCCCAATAGCTGGAACTCAATTTTAACAATTACACAGTCATATAATCCCTAGGCATAACAAAATGAAATTTGAGAGGGGAAATTGACAACTAGGGAACACAACAATTTTCTAACAAGAATACAAACATTCAAATGGAAAAGACGACCTCTTTGAACCCCCAACTTGAAATTCCCTTCCTCCCATTCGTTCTGCAACCCAAAAACACAGTTCTTCAACTATAAAATGAAGGAAACATGGGGAAAACCGTGGAGGAAAATGCCCAACCAATTAGCACTAGATGAGGAAGTCCCCCTAGTGAGTGAATTATGGATTGGGGAGAAAATTCGTGGATCTTATCTTTCCCAAGAATCCAAACACGATTTTCTAAAATGGTGGCTTTCCCATACATGAAATTGGATAGCCATACTCTCAATTTTCCAAAACAATAACTACTTCAACCACCTCTTGGAAGAATTAAATGATTGGGTGCAAATGTCAACATGGGTAGTTAATGGTTCATGGGTTCTCTCATTAACACTTGGCTTTAAGGGTTTGAATATTTCCCTCCCTATCCTTGTAAAAATCATGCCTCCATACTCTTGTTTCCTTGCATAGCTAGTTGTGGGTATTTTTTTATTATTTACATACATTTACATCTTATTTATTATTTCCATCGTGCCAGGATAGCACGTAATCCACATGCATCGATTTTATTTTAATTTAAGATACAAGAACGATAAATAAACGATGATGCCTTGGCCTTGAGATCCTCACCACGATTTTATAATGATATTACATCATTTACATGTTTAATGCAATCGGGTCAAAATCAGGGTATTACACATGACATACTCCCAATTGCTTTAAATTGAGGCTTAATTCCATATCTAATATATTTGTAAGATTCTTACAAGGCTCACAATACAAGATATTGCTTTCTTTTGAGAGAAATTTTTCTCTTATATAAAGAGAAATAGATTTCAATATGCTTTGTTCTTGCATGAAACATTGGATTATTTACAATTTTAATTGAACTTTGATTGTCAAAATTGATAATGGTGAGAGTGATATGATTTTCTCCAACATCTTCTATAATTCACCTTAACCAAATAGCTTCCCATGTTGTATTAGAAAAAGCATTTTACTCTGCTTTTTTTTAATGACAAAGAAGTTGTGAGTTTCTTTTGATATCTATCATAAGAGTCTCCAACCCAGTCTAAATCATAATAACTCGTTAAAACAACATTTGAATTGCTAGTATATTCAATACAAAAATTCAATGTTCCTTTCATGTAATTAATTAAGTAAACCCACTAGATGATATATGTGAGGTGTGAACATAGTTAGGTATTTCAAACTTCCAATAAGTTGCTTGTATAAATTTCCATTCGCATCAATCTATCCATCATTAATACCAAGATTTACATTAAGCTCTAATAGATTAGATACAATATTACCAAAAAAACTCATGTATCTAATTTTTATTTCAATTTCATTTTTTTTCTATTCTATAGACTGTCATATTTCCTCAATGAGGTTTTTAATATGTCAATCTTTCCCATATGCCTCAAAAGAGGTTTTCATATTAGAATTTTGTATTGCTTTATTATTATTATTTTTTAAGTTTTTTTCCTTTTTCTCTACATGCCAAAATATTAAGATAGAGATGGGGAATTGTTTCCCTATATTATACTTAAATATTTATTTCTAAGTGTTTCAGTAAACTCTGCCTTAGATAGAGGGTTTTTGTAGAGCTTCATCTTGTGCCGATTCACTATCATTGGTATTCGATCTCCATATATAGTCGTGATTTTTACTAATCCATTGTCATAGATTATCTAAATTTGATGAAGGCCTAACCATATTTTTCTCAGCTTCCCTTTAAAGTCCTTAAATCTCAAATCATAAAGCAGAGCCCAATCTCCTTCTTTGAAGTATATTGTCTTTATGTATTTTTCATGCCATGTTTTCCTCTATTATTGGATCGACTCTATGTGATGAAGAGCTTGTTGTCAATGCTCATCTAGTTGATTTAGATGTAATAGTATTTCATTCTAAGCTAATGAAAAATCCATATTGATATCTACTACTACCCGTAATGTCTTAATCTCAAACTCAATGGGTAGCATGACTTTCTTTCCATAGACCAATTCATCGAGGGTAAGAGTTGTGGTTGTCTTCCATGTTGTATTGTATGTTCATGCATCTTCATGAATCCAATTGGTCCAATCCCTTCTATGAATTTAGATTGCTTGGTCAAAATGTTTTATATTTCATTGTTTGTTACCTCCACTTGAAAATTTTCTCAAGGGTTATAGGAGGATGATTGTCGATGCTTCACCTTATTGTGTTTCATGAGATCCTCAATCAAATTTGAGGTATATTGAGCTCCTTTATTAGAGACCATTTCTCTAAGAACTCCAAACCTAGTGAAAATATCTCCAGTCAAGAATTTTTCCATCAATTCTTGATTTGCCAATCTTAGATCCTTGACATGCACCCATTTTGTCAAGTAGTCAGTACAAACCAATATGTGGTGTTTTTTATTTGATGTAGGATTAATGGGTCTTACGAAGTCCAGTCACCATTTCTAAAAAACTTCCAATGTTACTTGAGGATGCAGTATCTCATCCCTTCTTCTAGGTTTCCATGTTATTTGACAATGATGAGACCTTCAAACATAGTTTGTTTCATCCTTGTGTAGTGTTGGCCAATAGTACCTAGTATGTAAAACTTTGTATGATATCCTCTTAGCTGCATAGTTTACACCACAGGGTTCAATGTGACATGCATGAAGGATGCTATGAACCTCATATTATCGGATGCACTTTCTCAAGATGTGACCCATCTCTTGTTTGAACAAGTACCCTTGGATCCATGAGAAAGTGGCACTCTTCCTTACTATGTTGCAATGTTCCTTGTAGATGAAATATTGAGGAAGCCTCCCTATAGCTAGGTAGTTTTATATGTCAGAAAACCATAGGGTATGTGTTGAGATGGAAAATAGGTTCTCATTTAGGAATGCATCATCCACAATTTCCTTATCTGCAACATGGGTCAGTCTTGACAAGAAATATGCTACCACATTATGTTTTCTAGGCTTATCAAGTATTGTAATGTCAAATTATTTAAATAATAATAGGCATCTGATCACCCTGCTACTAACATTTGATATATTCATCAAGTATTTAATTGTGGACTGGTCAGTATGGACAAATACATGATAACTTGTGATGTAATGTATTAATTTGTTGATTTCATAAACCACAACAAGGAATTCCTTCTTCGTAACTATGTAATTCAACTATTCTCTTGCTAGGTTCTTGCCAATGTAGTAGAATGCATAAGAATATTTATCTTCATGTTGTCCTAGTACTACACCAATTGCCTAGTTTGATGCATCTTAGTGGATGTGGAAGGGATATCCTCGTTAGGTCCTTGCAATATAGGGGCCTGCATTATATTTTCCTTGATGCATTCAAATGCCTCATGATAGTTACTACTCCATTGAATTATGCATCTTTTGTTAATAGAAGAAACATAGGGGAAACTAGTTTACTAAAATATTTGATGAATCTTGTATAATACCGAGCTTGACCTATGAAAATTGTAACATATTTATTATTTTGTGGTGTAGTTAGGATGATTGTGACTTGTACTTATGAGGGGTCAACTATAATTCCATTTGCAGAAACATAATTCCCTAATACTACACCTCCACCCATTAGTATTTCACACTTTTCATTCCTCAAATAGAGGCTCATTTCAATAATTTTAAAGCACATTTTCAAGGTTTGTTATATCTTGTTCAAATTCATCCCTATAAGGGGTGAAATCATTGATGTATATCTGCATGATCTGATGAATAAAATTAGCAAAAATACTCAAGATTTCCCTATAGAATGTGGTAGGGGCATTGCACAACCCAAAAGCGAGGAATTTGTAGGAAGAGGTACCCAGGGACAAGTGAAGGTAGTCTTACCTTGGTCCTATAGATGAATTTGTATCTAATTATACCCGCTAAAGCCATCCAGAAAAGAGAAGAACATCTTTCGTGCTAGGGTGTCTAAAATTGTATTTATGAAGGGAAATGTAAAATGATTCTTCTTGGTGGCTTTGTTTAGATTTCTATAGTCTCTGTAGACTCTCCACTTCCCCCCTTTCTTTGGGACTATCTGTTTGACGGAAAATCTACCAAGAGCAGACTCAAGGCCTGATCTCCCTAGCTAAACGCAAGACTAGAACAAATAGGATAGAATATAGAATGACTTTCCTAGATCTGATTAGAGATCGAGTAGATAGATGCTTTACCTTTCAGATCACTGATCCTTTCTCCTTGATGTTTGTCCCAAGCTAGATGGTATCCATATCTCAGCTGCAAAACCTGTCAAGACAACACAGAACAAAACAAGTGGTAAAATGCACCTAAACAATAATAGATCTAAGTAAGCAGTTAAGCAGGGAAACTACACAAAACATCATGAATGCAACGATATTTGGTGGAAAGCATTTATATTACTGTTGTTGACACCCAAAAAATGCTCACTAGCTCATTTCCCTATTCACATGACCCATTTGTCCACTTTTCCTACCATTTTAGCCTCTAAAACCTTCAAAAGGTCACAAAAACGATCAAAATCCATCTTTTTCTCCTCAAAATATTTAATTTTCCTCAAAAAATACAAAAAACCGTCAAAAGGGAACCAAAATTCCCCAAAATCAATTAAAAGGGAATAAAATTCAAAATATATTCAAAAAAAGGAAAAAAGAGGGAAAAAGAGGAAAATAAAACCTAAACCATTTTTCACCAATACCATTGGTTTCCTTAAACCATAGTTGTATTCTCCATCACCAAAAATCTATAAAAAGGTGATAGAGGCTCCTCACTAATCATCCACACTCATCCTATCCTTATGCTACCAATTTCTTCCCCGAGATCTTCAGTCATCATTTGAGCTTAGATCCATCTTTGGAATCCCTTTTTGGCCAATCCTCCCACTTGCATTTGGAGAAGAGAAAGATCATTGGAGCATTGGAGCACCTCACCATTGCAGCTGCTCAAGCTCAACCATCTTCACCGTTTGAGGTAATATGTTATTTGTAAAGCTATTTTTTCATAAATAAAAATTTGTTTTACATGGATCATTTGAGTTTTTACTGTTTACTGTAGATTTACTTTCCTTGCACATCTTATATTAACATTTTTTTTTACATTAGTTTTTATTATTTTAATCGAGAATGCTACTACGAAGTTAGTAGGTGTTCATATGCACATGCTTGGGTGAAATCCCAAGCAACAACTGTATAAAAGGGAAAGTACATAGAAGGAAGTGATTACAACCAATGACTTAATGTAGCAATCCTTCTCCAACCAAGCCAATGCCAAAGCCTCCAAAGGGATGATGGATCTCTGAATGGATGAGTAGAGATCTCTCCTAAGCTAATTTCACCAGCATATAGATACTATAGACTTCCTCCCTTTGGAATGGGAATGGGCTTCACTTATATAGGACTAAGAGGATAGGATAGGTTGAGATATGGTAGGAGAGGGTTAGGGGATCTCACGCAAGGGCTAGGAACCGAATGCCAACTCCCCTATAGGCTAGGGATAGGGATCCACATCACTCTCCTTCGAGAATGGCCTCAAAGATGCTTTTTTGTCCAACTAACTGACATCGTCGCAGGCTACATTAGGACAACCCACGATATCGCATGTTGCACAAGGGTGAACTATGACGACCTAGAAGGCCAATTAAGCCCTCCAATCATGGGAAACTTCAGGGATGTATACAATGAGTCTCAAGGTAGCAAGATTTAGGTGTAATAGAATGCCCCCCAAAGAATGAAGCTATTGAAAAATGGATAGGTGAAATGCTTTGACAGAAGGAATGGAAATGGTCTTGTTGGACGAAGGATGTTGCCGCTGTACAACTGAATCTGAGTACACAGTCTCATACGACTCATAACATGGATGCCGACTAATACAATGCAGATCCATGGTAGTAATGACCGACTGAACACAATCATGGCTACTAGACACAAGCATAGATCCATGATGAGATGACAACATAGCCAAGACTAATACAAAAGTGAATCCGTGTAATATGACTCAAAACAATCCCCATCGCAACCTGGGTAAAATATGACTCCCAGGGTCTTCAAGCCGAACCCGCAATGATACGAATCTATCTATGTGATTACAAATGTCTTGACGTCGAACATGGTATAAACCACTTGATTATCGGTCATTGATGTATACCATTAACAAGCGCGAGGGAAATCACCATTAATGTCAATGATCCCCAAGGTATCATAGTACATATCATCAAGCGCAAATAAATGAGTTGAAGTCGAATGTTTAACAAAATATTTCAATTAAGAGTTAATAATGTAAACTCATGTTGAAAGCGAGGTAACCTACCATTGAGGCATGCAGGCCCAAGGTACTCGATTGGTTTCTAGATTCAATCCTCGGATGATGTGTTGAAGTCGACAAGGATGAATCCGTCGAAGGAGGGCCATGATGAATCCCCCATCATCAACATGAAACATGAAAACAAATGTTTAGAGTAGATCAGATGGTACAGTAACATACATGACTGACTCAGAGTAGACCGACATGGTGGAAGTTGTACCGACTGTAGATAATGGGTGGTGAAAGTATTATTAAACATGGGCATGGCATGACTTGGCAGTATTGACATGACGAGTACGACACCAACTCCTAATGCAACTGATGGTGGAAGTATTCTTTGGATGACCCAAAGGAATAACAAGACTCAGGAAATGGGAAAAACTGGAGGTCAAACAGATGATCCAAGTGCTATATGCAAGTGCAAATGAGTGCCATGTTCAAGAACGACTAGGTACTGACACTGATAAAGGTGTAATACAAAGGCTTTCCTTTTTCCCCGTCATGAATGATGAGTGCCTCATGTGCTTTTTACAAGCTTGATGAGGGTAAACAGATGCTCGTTGTAGCTCATCTCATAGATGAGTCCAATCCAAAAATATTTTCCGAACTTGGGAGAGAAGGGGTTCGTCCCTTGAGGGGCCCTTCAATATTAGATTTTAATGACTCCATAGAAGGTAAACTCGGTAGTCATTTCATGTTTAGAGAGTCTGAAAAGAACTAAAGAAGACTCCAACGGTCCTTTTTCGTAAAGTTAGCCTCATCGCCTGAAAAAGGTTAAACAATGTGAGAGAGGACTCTTCCAGTCATGATTGGCTGGAGTATATCTTTTTTGTAAATAGTGCCCCCTGGTCCAAAAAAGGGGTAAACTATCACCAGGGAGATGACCATTCAAATACTTTTAGCAAGCGTGAACGTCACAAGTTCGCTTGGCGATCTTTTTGTATTTCGATAGCCTGAAAAGAGCTTAAAGATAGACTCCGGGGGGGTTCCTTTTCCGTAGGAGTTTAACGAGCCCGAAAAAGTGATAAATCATAAATCGGTGACTTATTCTCATGGTTTTAAGAGCACGATAAAGAACAAAGAGTAAGCTCGTCATCATTAAATAATTGAAATCTAACGGATGAAAATAACAACAAAACTATTGAACGGGTTGTTCATACGTGAGATGATCGCTACGATGCGAAAATGGTGCAAATGAAACACTTAACGTCTCCTGCATGCTTGAAAACTAGGTCAAATAGTCAACCGGACATTCAAATGTAGTAAAAATGATCCAAACTATAGCAAATAACCCATAAAGCATCTAAATTTGAAAAAGAATATCCCCTTTCTGTTTATAAAATAGAAAAAATGGCCAAACATAGTTCCCATTGTTATTTGCCAAATTTGGGGAGAAGAAAGTGCCATTTGGAGCAGATTTTCATTCGTTGATTGCCGGAGCTATGAGTGACCATTTCACATGCCGTCAGGAGCAGGTAAACCTAAATATCAGCCAACATCTTTCTAGTGGTTTACAATTTCATTTTTTTTTCCATTTTTTAGGTTTTTGGGTTGATTTGTGAGGGGATTTTGCGCCCTCGGGTCGTCGCATGTCTCCCTTATGGGAACTACGACGAACCCAGGTCTTCGCAAAACCTATAAGGATGTCTTGCGATGATGTCTCCCTGCCATCAAAGATGGGGTGCGACAGCGGAAACATCCATCTCAAAAATCAAACCTAGCCCACAAGAAAAACTTTTGATGATTTGGGTGAGGTCTAATGGTGTTTAAATGCTTCATTTGACAGGTTTGCGGCCTTCACCATTGTTCTAGAATGGCGTGAGCATGAACATGAAGTGGAATATGTACACGCAGCGAATGATCCATTGTGTGTGGAGGCATTGAGGAACTGTGGGTTGTTGAAGTTCTTCCAGGTCCAGGGCATGAGGGCCCAAGTCCCACTACTGGAGCACATGCTCCAGAGTTGGGATGCAGCACAACAGTACTTCATGATCGGGGAGCATATACTGACTATAGATGTTGATGACATATATTTCTTGACAAGATTATCCCGGAGGGGGGATAACGTGTCTCTCACCGGATCACGAGGGAGTGACCGAACGGTGGATGACTTGATCGTCCAACATTGTACTCCACATGCCCATGCCTCTAGTGGGAAAATTCCCATTAAAGAGTTGCGAGATCGTCCATTGCGTGTTATAATCTTCACCATAGTGAGGATAGCAGGGAGCCAAGCGGCTCACTTGGATACAAAGTCCCAAATGTTGTAAGTGGAGGACTGTATGTCTCCGAAGGTGTTCAACTAATGTGAGGGACTCCTCACCAACCTTCGAGCTCAGCTTACCAAGTGTCGGCGTGGTGAGCTCAAGCAGTTCGGCTATGGATCGGTAGTGATCTCCTTCTTGCTAGAGCGGGTCCCTCTCTTACACCCGCATGCGACTTTGGATGATAGGGATCCCAAGGATCCTCACATGGCCCGATGGATGGAGGTGATGGCTCGCCATGGTGGCGGGGGTCCGATCATCGGATACGGTTCTGGATTCTTCACCTGGATGGAAGGCCAACTGCTCATGATTGAGGACTACCCGTATAGTGGTACGAATTTCAGGGAGGATCCAAACCTTGTACTACTTGAGGGAGCAGAGTGGGGAGAGATCGGTAAGAACAATGACCCTTGTACTTTTTCATTTTGTGTATTTATACTTTTTTTGGGTAGTGCTGACGAGTTAATAACATGTGTGTGTAGATGTGGGTCCCTCACGACCGGTGGGAGTTTTGCTTCTCGTGAGGAGAGGAGAGGCACCACCAGTAGCCCCAGCCATGCATGATGCCATTGTAGAGATGGAGGATGTCTATGAGAACCTTACCATGTTGACATTGGAAGTTCCAGATGCAATAGTGCATGAGTTACCGAGGCCCATGCAGAGGTACACAGTTGGTGTGACCTTCTGCTCCGCAAGGTAGCGAGAGTGGTAGACTGCTTCCATGGTTAGCAGGCGAGAGCTGCGAGACCTAGGGGTGCATGGGCCAGGCGTTGGGCCTTATGTTATTATGTATGTACTGAGAGCTTTGGGAGCCTTAGATTTTGTACTACTGAAAGCTATCAGGCTTCAGATTTTTTAATTAACGAGAAATATGCTTTTAAATTTTCAAACCTAAAAATGTTATGCACAATATTTTATTGGTTTCAATCATCATTTCAAATACAATAACTATATTGTCAAAAATATAATAAATACTAAAATTAAATATATGAAAAATTTATATTTTTCAAATTCTAAAATATAACCCAATTAAATTTGCAAAATATATTTGGCTAACTCAACATGTGAACCCCTTAAGTTGGGCTTAAAAAATAAAAAGAATCTTGCTAATTTTTTTCTTTTCTAAATTTATTACCATATAAAATATTTGGCCAACCCAACACTTCAACCCATAATTTAGGGTTAAAAAATAAAAAATATAGTGTTAATTTATTTATTTATTTTTAATTTATTACCATATAGAATACTTGGTGAGTCAATATTGTTGTATGAAATCATCTTTATGTAATTTTAGTCAATATTGTTGTATGAAATCATTTTTATGTATGGTGAACATTAAGAGTGCACCGACAATTTGTTTAGAACATTCAAGAACCTGATGTAAACCTTATAAATATAGATTTGGTGAATGGTAATATCATGGCAGTGTGTTGTATGGTTTTGAATAATTTGTTGTATGGTTTTGAATAATTTAGTTGTTGATCATAATCTGTTTTGGTTTTGTGCTTTGATTTAGGTTTTGTTTTGGGTTCCATTCTGTCTGTATCAAAACTGCCCTCCTCAGCCATTTAACTTATAACAGCGGTCATAATATTTAGCTATGGAGCATTTTCCAGGTCTTCCAAGTGATTTTAGGAAGACAATGTCTCCTAAGAGTGACATATGAATCCCATCAGAACCTCACAGCTGTATGTAGAAGCTGGAAAGCCACAGTGAAGAGCCCCCAGTTCTATCAAGACAGAAAAGATATGGGGACTTCGCAGCAGATTATATGTCTGTTCGAGGTCCGTGAAGATCTAGAATATGTGGTTACTATTTATGACCCTATGCAAGGCAGCTGGGAAACACTCCCTAGCCTTCCCCACTTTCCCGGCTGTTATGATAAAATTCCACAGGATTCAGATTGCATTTCTGTGAATCAAAGGCTGGTTTTGATAAGGGGATATAACCCCTCAAAAGAAGAAAACGTCAACACCGTTTTCATTTACGATTTCTCGTCTGGTAAGTGGAGCCGCGGCGCGGACATGCCGGTGGTTCGAACGTATGGTGCTTTATCAGTGTCGCCCGAAGGACTTGTTTACGTTGCCGGAGGATTGGACAGCGATGAAAATGTTCAGCGAGGAGCAGCAGTTTATAATGTGGACGCAAACGAGTGGAAGCTTCTTCCTGACATGAGCCAAGAGAGGGTCAACTGTCATGGTGATTTCATAGATGGTAAATTTTTCGTTATTGGCGATGTGCCCGACGATGATCTAGTGGAAGTTTACGATCCAAAAAGAGGGGCATGGACCACGATCCAAAAAGAGGAAGGCATGGACCACGGTGGGCTTGCTTGTTCAGTCGGAGCGCGCTCCTTCTGGGTTCAGATGCAGCAAGGAGTCATGGAATATGATTCCAAGGAAAAGGTTTGGAGGGCTGTGTGTTCTCTTCCAAACACCATTGAAGAGTTTACGTCTTGCGTAGCTTGGCGTGACAAGATTTTTGTTAGCGGCTAGGCTACGGTTACTCGTGCTGAGCTTTTCTATATGTTCACGCCTCCGCCTATATCCACTGAAGCAGGAGCGCAAGGGGAAAGCTTTGGAAAGTGGGATGCCATTGAGAGACCCCAACGCTGTCAGGTGGGCAATGTTAAGTCTCATATTGAGTTAGCTGTTACCGTTGAGATTTAACGGTAAAATCTCAGTGATACCACGCGGGAGTCGTCGCCTAGGAAATAAACATTCCCGCCTGGGAAATAAAACATTACAGCACATTTGTTGTTGGTCAAAATGCCAATTTTTTTGTGCATTCCAGAGTTCAATTTCATTTCTTAAAAGCCAAAGGCAGCTTGAAAAACTAAAATGCTTTGCTGTAATTGCTTGGACCTTGGTGTTGTACCGGTTCATCTTTGACCTTATGTTGTACCCGTTCTTTCTTCAATTTAAAATGGCTTTTGTGTTATCGCCGTGCCCATTAAAAAGTGTCTGTTTCTGCGTTTCATCAAACAAATCATAAAACTTTTCTGTTTCTGCGTTTCATCAAACAAATCATAAAACTTTTCTGTGTTTTAATAATCAAACATATCATAAAACTAAACTAATGTGTGAAGAAACTTTCATATCTGTTTTTATTTAAGTTGGGATGATTTGCACATAAGGTTACTAAATCATGTCAAAGGTACACATTATTTCATTCCATTCTATGATCTATTTTTTCTTTTAGTATGAAGTTATTATCTCACCTGTTGGAATGAGAGGTTACGATTTAATTTTCTATTATTATTAAAATGTGTAATTGCAATTCAGTGGTATTTGGTTTTATCTAAGTAATATGGAATTAAAAATAAATGTTACTGAAAAACAGATGAGATAAATAACCTCATTGATATACTCTCATGAATTGTCTATGCTGTATTTTATAGTTTGTCCCAATTTTAAAATTTATTCTTTACCATTACTTAGTTGTAGCAATTATGCATTATACATACTTCTAAATTTACTTACACTGTCAAATGTAAATGATTTTTTTTAACTCTTTTGATTTTTAATTGGTGCTAGATATGCATTGTAAAACTTGAAATAGAGTTTAATGGAGACAACAAATCTAACTTTTAAAATCTTTGATAAAATACTTAAAATGTATTAAGAAATGGGTCAAATTTCACCTGTATATTGGATCTGAAATTCCAACTATGATGAGTGGGGTTGTGTTTTTAAGGATATTGACTGCATTGAGCTATTATAGACATCGTGATTATTTTTCCTTGTGAGACCAGGGATGGAATGGAAGAAAATTTATTACATAAATACAAATGGTGAGAAAAATAAATCTAACCTTTGGTAAGATACTTAAAATGTCTTAAGAAATGGGACACTAGGCATGGGAAAAAAATTAATAGCCAAATACAAAGAGTGAGAAAATAAATCGAACATTCACAAATCTTTGGTAAAATATTCAAAATGTCTTAAGAAATGGGAGAGGAGGGATAGTGTTTGATGGAAGAAAATCTCAAATACAAATAGTGAGAAAATAAATCTAACAGTCACAAATTTTTGGTAAAATATTTAAAATGTCTTAAGAAATTGGAGACATGTATGGAGTTTGATGGAAGAAAATTCATTAGTCAAATGCAAACAGTGAGAAAATAAATCTTTGATAAAATATTTAAAATGTTTTAAGAAATGAATCAAACTTCACTTATGTATTGAATTTTGAAATTCCAACTGTAATGAGTGGATAAGGTTGTGTTTTAAATGTTATTAACTACATTAAAATATTTAATAGACATTGTGACTATTTAGTATTTTTGTTAGAAGAAATCTACACATCCCCCCAAAAAAATGAGTTGGCTTGTGATGCCATTGGTACTTGCCATACAATATAAACATTCATAATAAGTAAAAGTGTTCATGCCTTGAGTTGTAATATTGTAATTGTCTAGATTAGATTAATGTATGTAAGGCTTTAGATTAAAGCATCTTTATTACGATTTTGTATCACTGAAATATGTAGATTATTAGTTTTTTTTTTCTTTTCTGTGCTAGATAGATGTGAAAGTAATTAAGACTTCTTTCAAAAGTTCAGGAATTTAAAATTTAGTTAAGAATTGAGTTTGTTGTTAATGTTGAGATTTAACCCAGTCTAGGAAATAATCACTCCCTTCCCTCCTAAGAAATAATCAATGAGTTGCACATTACAACACATTTGTTGTTTGTCAAAATCCCATTCAAGAATTCAATTTCATTTCTTCAAAACCACTTGAAAAACTAAAATGTTTTGGTGTAAAGAGTTCAATTTCATTTCTTCAAAGCCACCTTGAAAAATTAAAATGTTTTTGGACCGTATTGCTGTACATGTTCATCTTTAACCTTATGTTGCACCTATTATTCAATTTAAAATGGTTTTGTGTTATTGTAGTGTCCAAAAAGTGTTATTTTTGTGTTTTAATCATCAAATAAATCATATCAGTTTTTATTTAGGTTGGGATGAATTTGCATATAAAGTTAAAGAAACTTTTATATCAGTTTTCATTTAAATTTGGATGAATTTGCACATAAAGTTTCTTAAATGGGTTAGTTGTATACAAATTATTTTATTCAAATGATGTATTTCTTCGGTAAATATAAAGTTATTGTCTTATATGTTGGAATGAAAGGTTAAGATTTTGTTTTTTATTATTAAAAAAATTAATTACAATTGAACAATATTTAGTTTTATCTAAATAGTATATTTATGCATAAGATTAAGGATAAGTGTTATTACAAAGAAGATAAGAAATGACCTCATTGAAATAACCTTTCTCCGAATTGTTATGAATACAATTTCAAACACTGTTTCTCATTAATAATAGCGATAGTTCTTCAAACACATATTTTTAACTTAAATTGTTCTATCCTATAGATTGTCTCATTTTTTTTTATTTATTCTTCACAAATAATTAGTTAATTAGTTATAGTAATTAACTTCTCCGTGAATTGTTATAGAATACAACTTAAAACATTGTTTCTCATTAATAATAGCTCTTCCTTTTAAATAAACACATATTTTTAACTTAAGTTGTTGTATCATATAGCTTGTTTCATTTTTTATTTATTCTTCACAAATAATTACTTGCAGCAATTGGGCATTACAAATAGATGAATTGGGCATTACACATAGATCTATATGTACCTATAAGATTAAATGTAAATGATTATTTATTTAAATTTTTTATTTTTAAATTGTTAAATTTTATTTGATGTTAAATATGCATTGTGAGACCAGTTTATTAGTCAAATATAAATAGTGAGAAAACAAATTTAACCGTCACAAATATTTTGTAAAATTTGACTTGTCCATTGGATTTGAAATTCCAACAGCGATGAGGGGTTGTGAGAGACATTGTTATTATTTGGTAATTTTTTTACCATTTAACCAAATTGACATATATAATATTCGGCCCAAAAATATTGCTCGTGATACCATTGGTACTTGCCATACAAATGTGCTAATGTCTTGAATTGTAATTGCATTACAACATCTTCATTACAATTTTGTTTGCATCGCTTTAGTTTACAGGATCTTGATTACAATTTTGTATAATTGAAATGTGCAGAAAGTAGTTTACAGCATGGCCAATCTAATAGCTTGCAAGAAGAACATCTCTGCTGAAGCCACTACTAAGCTCTACTTTGAATGTGTTTGGGTTCATTTCGGGTTGCCACATACTATTATTTCCAATCGGGAAAGCATGTTCCTCAAAAATTTATGGTCCAACCTATGTTTATTGATGGATACCAAGATCACCAAATCGATTGCCTTCCACCCCCAGACTGATGGACAAACAGAGGTAGTCAATAGGATGATTGTACATATTGTGAGAATGTACAATTTTAAACATACCCGCACGTGGGATGAGAGCCTTCCTTATGTTCCACGTAGCTCTCATTGAGCCCTTAATAACTCTATCGGCCACAACCCTTTCCAATTCTACCTAGGATTCCAACCAATGGCCCCAATTGATGTATCTTTGCCTATTGCATCCACACAGGAGGAATATTCCCATGCTCAAACTGAGGCTGATAAGGCCACCATATTTGTTGAACGGATCCAACACATCCTACAACAGGTCCATGAAATTTTGGAAAAGGCCAACAATAAGTACAAGCAGTGACATGACAAACATCAGGTTCCACACAAGTTCCAGGTGGATGATAAGGTTTGGTTGCATTTACAAAAAGAAACGCTCATAGGACCCCATCGAAATCTTCTTCCACTTCGATATGGTTCGTACACCATCATTAAGGAAGTTGGTGACAATTCCCTCGAATTAAGCATTCCCCCATTCCTTGGTCTACACCCAGTATTTAATGTGGAGCTCCTTCGCCCATATTTTCCACCATTGTTGGATACCTCGGAGGTAGCAGAACAGTTGAAACCTACGGAGCTTAATGTCGATTCCATGGAATATGAAACTATTGCTCATATCGTGGACATGCAGGTTAAGGGAACTTGCCAATAGAAGATCCAACTATATCGGGTTGTAAAATCAGGGCAACTACTCCACCAAGGCAAGTGGCTCACTAGGAGTCAAGTTCAACAGAAGTTTCCTCATTTGATGGGGGAACTCAACGCAATGGAGACCATTGATTCCTAAGGGGGGAGGACTGATCCAGATGGATATAGGTGGCCACCCAACTATTCCATTGGCTCACAACTGTTTTCCATTATAACAATTTTCTGGTAATGTTTCTGCAATGAATATAAAGTATAAATGTAATAATAATAATTAGTACTAGGTTAAGGGGCGCGTCTCCTCATACATGGCTACCCACACCTTATATAAAGGTGGCCACCAATTGTAATCTTATCATCTATCAATATAATGTTATTTTTATCATCAATCATGGACAGCAGATACGCTTCATAACTTCACAATCGGATACGATTGTAGCATTTGGTATCAGAGCTTTCGCTCCTCCCCTCGGAGCTTGGATTTGGCTCCTCTTCCACCACCCACCTCATCTTCCACCTCTCCACACTTCCACGTCTCCACTCATAGTTCACTCTAGCATTCACTCACTCCCATCTCCGCTCCCAACCTTCTCCTACACTCACTCCCATCCCCACTCCCAATCTTCGCTTGCACTCACTCCCCATCTCCCTACTCCATTCATTGTTTCCCCCACCACCACCTTCCTCCCCACACTATTTCACACACCTGTGCACTCCCACACTCATCCCTCTCCACTCTCACTTCCACACCAGGGAGCTCAGCCGCTGCTCCACGCACTTCTCCACCACACCCTCGCCCTGCATCCTTTCCCCGCGTCCCCACAATCCATCTTCCCTCCCACACTACCTGTGCCCTCCACTTGCAGCACCCTACATATGTGCTCCCCCCCGCGCTCCTCCACACATCCCCCCCTCCATTCCAGCTCCCTGCCAACCTTCTCCCGTCCCCTCGCTGATCCTCCCGTAGCTCCCTCCAACCGCCACCACAACCACCCCCATCCCCGTGCGTATCCCTTGCTGCTCCTCCTGCATCTCCTGCATCTGCCTCCACCCCCATCTCCCACGCCTTCCCTTCCATCCTCTTGCTCTACGCCAACCTGCCAGCCTCCTCCACGCTACCTCCCTTCGTCATCCCCCTCCTTCCACCTCACTCCATTCCTCCTTTCATTCTTCCAATCACCACTTATGCCTCATTTCCCACCCACGCGAATCCTTCCTTCACGCCTCATCCTCTATCGCGACTCCCTTCCCTTCGCGTTGCCTATCCATGCTCGTGCCCTCCTCCTCCTTGCACCCCTCGCGCCCTTCCCCCTCCACGTGTGCCCTACCTCTCCCCATCACCCTTCTGCCCTCTCCAACCCCCTCCACCATCCAACCCTTCCTTCCGCCACCTCCTTCCCTGTCCACGTCACCCTGCACACAAACCAACCAAAAAAAAAGTTAATATATATATATTTTATAATAATAGTATTATTATTATAAAATATTTTTTTAAAAGGAAAAAAAATATTAAAATGTATATATATCTAATATAATTATTAGTCCATTGGTTGTAGCCTGGGTGGTTGGGAGGAATGTGTTACCCTCCCCACCCAGGTTCAATTCTTGTAAGTGACATATTGCTCTTGTTGAGCCCATATTGTAATGATTGTAATTCGTGCCACCTTGATTCTCTGGAATAGCAGGTGGTGACCATTTCCCCAGTGGACTAATATAATTATTATTTTTTAAAACAATAATAATAATTATCAATATCCTTTTAATAATTAATTAGGATTTATTAATCATTACTTCTTGAAAATTTTACAATTAGCCATGAAGTCAATGTGGGATGAATTGGATGAGATATCCAATCGATTTCATAGGAAAATGGACGAACTGTTTGATCGGATGGAACAATTAGTTGTAAAAGCTGCTCAAAAAGCTATTGACGACACCTTCAATAAAATAAGCCAACAAAGCAACCTAAAGGCCTCCGAAGACAAAGACTTTGAAACTAAATATAAATATGATTTTCAAAGCCAAGAAGAAAAACGAGATAAAGAACATAAAAATGATAAAGAGGAATATATAGAAAACTATTATATCAACCAAGATGAGATTACAGATCTTGATCAAAATTGTGGCAAGAAGAAAGCCAATTATGCAGTTAAGTATCTGATGGAAGCTGTATGCACAAAGGAAGAAAATACAAAGGAACTTTTGATAAAGACTAAAGAAAAGGGCAGTAATGAAGATCAATACGTCAACAAGAATGTCACAAACATAAACATACGAAGAGAAGATGTCATCATAAGGACCGCTATAAAGAACATCAATAAAAACAACTATAATGTTAATCAAAATAACACCATGGAAATAGTTATCATGGGAAAGTTGATCGATTCTGTTCAATCGACAACAAAAATAGTTAAAAGTAACAACCAAGCAAGCGGTAAAAGCATAAAAGAAAGTTCACCATATATATATTTAATACAGATTCTGAAGCAAAAGAAACAAAAGGAAGTAATGGTCGTAATAAAACTTGCATGTCTCAAGTCATTAGTTCGACATAGAGCCAGAATAAAATGACATCAACAATACAGCTTTGAGGACAAAGCTCCCTTTAAAGGGGGTGGCAATGCAACGAATATAAAGTATAAATGTAATAATAATAATAAATAATTATTAGTACTAGGTTAAGGGGTGCGTCTCCTCATACATGGCTGCCCACACATTATATAAAGGTGGCCACCAATTGTAATCTTATCATCTATCAATATAAAATTATTTTTATCATCAATCATGGACAGCGGATACACTTCATAACTTCACAACTGGATACGGTTGTAGCAGTTTCTATAGTTTTTCGGGTCCTCAACTTCTGGGGCCGTTTTGAGGCACTAAATGATGTTTTTTGCGTCCGCAACGACCCACATTATAGCCAAGGCTCAAGTGTGGTTCTGTTTCACTTTTGTACTACTCTTATAGATCTTCCGGACAGTCTACTGAACGACCGAAACAGAGATCGTAAGCAAAATTTATGACCCCAAAAAGTTGATTGTTCAACTAACCAACTTGGGGCCGCAAAAGTTATGATGGTTCATATCCTAGGGTTAGGTTTTTGGATATTTAGGGTTCTTGCCATCATGTTTCAATATCATTTTGTATTTAGCTTGTCACAAATGAGTGTAGCCACCACATCTCTTCTAAGAGATATTGCTACCACCATTCTAGGTGCATTTATTTTAGAGTTTGTTCTATTTCATTCAGTTAATAGAATTTTAGTTTACTGTATCAATGTGTTTCATGCTATATATATATATATATATATGTGTGTGCTCTTTCATTGCGCTCTCACGTAAATACAGATTAGTAATGATACAATAGAGGATATTGTTGTGAACAAAAGGTGTATAAATTGTATTTAATATTATAACTCATTTATGTGTTTACGTGGTGTTTAGCAATTGGGATATCATATTTCATGAGTTTGGTGGAATTAAACTAAAATAAAGGCCTACTCTAGTCAATGCGCATGGTGAACATGATTAAGACTATGTCTATAGTCCATCAACTCTATCCCAAGGAGGAGTCATCAAATAACCAATTACAACAAAGTAGATAGGAATATCAACATCAACTCTATCCCAAGGAAGATTCGTCGAATTACCAATGGAAACACAACATTCAATGACATCAACAAGGAGAGTGTAGGTAAGGAAATCAATAAAGGAGAAAAGCACAAGTGTCACGGTATAAAGATTATGTTTTGTTTGATGTGTTAAGCATTGAGAGCCTCATTCTTTTGAAATGCTAGTAAATCTAAAAGTTGGGTGAATACAATGAAAGAAGAATATGATGCTATTATGAAAAACGAAACATGGGATCTAGTTGAGATACTAAAAAACAAGAATGTAATCGGTTCTAGGTGGGTGTATCGTATCAAGTATACATTTTATGGAAACATCGATAAACACGGGGCTAGATTGGTTGCGAAAGGGTATTCTCAAGTAAAAAATTGTTTGTTAAATATGTTTGATATCAAATATCTAGGTCATTTGCATTATTGTTTGGGAATATAAATATGCAAAGGGAAAGATGCTACAATGATAAACAAAATATGGAAACATACTTCTTAAAATATTTAGCATGAGCACTTGTAATCTTGTATCTACTCCATTGGAGCATAATGTAAATCTTGATATAATGATGGAAAGATTAAAGATATTGCAACTTTAGATATGAAACTTATTGGAAGCTTGAATTACCTAACTATGTCCAAACCTAACAAGTCTCATGCAATTAGTGCATTTAACGAGTTTATGGATACAATGGTGGAGCATTAGAAAGCACAAAAAATTTTCTATGCTACTCCAAAGGAACATTGAATTTTTGCATTGAATATACTAACAATTCAAATGTTGTTTTAACAAATTACTCTTATTTAGACTTGGATGGATACTTTTATGATCTAAGATCCATTAAATGATATGATTTTAATATTGGGACAAGATTCCTTTGATGGAATAGTAAAAGTAACCCACAATTTCTATTGTCATCAACAAATGCAGAGTAAAAAGCACGTAAACAGTCTTTTTTAGTAAAACCTAGGAAGCAATTTGGTTTAGGAAAATTCTAGAAGATATTCAAGAAAAGCATGGCATTCTCACTATTATTATCAGTTGTGACAATCAAAGTTCAATTAAAATTGGAAATAATCCAATGTTCCATGAAAGAAAAATGCATAATGAAATCCATTTCTCTTTGTAAGAGAAAAATTGATCTCAAAAGAAATTAATTTCTTGTACTATCACTCTAGTAAGTGTCACATATCTTCACTTACCCATTAAGTAAGACTAAGTTTGATGAATGTAGATGTATGTTAGGTGTGGTCAATGACAAGTTTTTAAATTAACTAACACTAGTACAAAATGAGGAATTAATGACTAAAAAAATGACTAAAATTCGACTATAAACGACTATTTTTTAGTCGATGACTAATAGTAGCCGATTTCCACTATCTTATAGCTAGTCGTATTTCACTAGTCACTAATTGGTTGACTTATTAGTCATTGATTTAGTCACTGATTTAGTCATTGATTGACACAATTAATGACCAAATATAAGACTAAATAAGCTACTAGATGATAACATATTAATGACTAGGCTAAATACGACTAAATGTTAGTCATGCTATAAGATACGGGAAATTAGATACTAATAGTCATATATATGCGAATTTAGTCGTTTTCTTAGTCACTAGTTTATGATAGGGTACGGAGGAATCGAACCACCAATCTCCTGCCTATAATTAGGCATGTGCTCTACCATTGAGTTAGCACCCTTTAAGAATTTGTTATTGCTTGACAATGATGATATTCAAACAAATTTTGCATTATTCAAGCATACAAAATAATGATTACCAAGTTACTATAGATCCCTAATGGCCTACCTTGTACTAGTCCTTCAAGTCTTTCAACTATGAAACAATAAGTTTTATCAACACCGTATAAGGAAGGTCCAAACTATGAAACACTTCGAGTGACTGCAATACAACATATATAACATAATTTTAATTTCTTTCAACTTAACACTCCCAAAGGTCCTTATGTTAAAGTTCAAGCATCCAAGGACAATAAATAACAGCAGTAGTAATAAATTAATGAACAAGTTAAACTAGGATACGTAAAAGAGAAAACAATGTGGTAACATATATAACATAATTTTAATTTATTTCAACTTAACACTCCCAAAGGTCCCTTTGTTAAAGTTCAATCATCTAAGTACAATAAATAACAACAGTAGTAATAAGTTGATGAACAAGTTAAACTAGCATACGTAAAAGAGAAAACAATGTGGTAACATATATAACATAATTTTAATTTCTTTCAACTTAACACTCCCAAAGGTCCCTGTGTTAAAGTTGAAGTATCCAAGGACAATAAATAACAACAGTAGTAATAAATTAATGAACAATTCAAACTAGCATATGTAAAGGATAAAAAAATGTGGTTTAGACATTCCATTATATACTCAACTATATATTATGATCAGACTTTGTCTCTTAGGAGATAAGTCACTAACGAAAAAATGGACATATCTGAGAGAGAAAGAGATAGGTAGTTGTAGGGAAAAGTTGGACAAATACAGACCGCAAGGTATTAATCAAAACAATCTAGAAATAAGGATGAACTTTCAATCCCATTGCTACAATAAATGATAGTCTTTTAGGACAGTCATACATTAAGCAAATAGAAGCTCCTTTCAAATGTGTAGAGTCAGCCTTAACCCACACTCTAGCATGTCCATCATATTGTGGAGCACTTCCATACATAGTAGCAACCTCAAGGAGGATTAAAAGGAGCACATAACAATAAAGGTAAGTCATCATGACAAAAGGGTCAAGGTACCACACTAGGAGAGGGAAGCGCTAGCACAAGGACCAACAAGGTTCAACACAAGGTCAAAGGTCAACAAGAGTGGTCATAACAAAGTGTGAATACAACCCTTTCACCCACAACACCAAGGTGTACAATCAAGGTGTGGAAACAACTCTTTTACCCACAAGACCAAGGGTCAAACTTTTATCTTCTCTCTCAAGGTATATAGTCCATAGGTGTTCCGTACAATAACAATAAGTTTTATCATCACCGCATAAGGAAGGTCCAAACTGGATAAAGTTTATTCATGTACATGCAATAAAATTATAAATGGGCAAAAAGAAAAAAGCAATTGTTATCACATACAAGTTGATTCAACACTTTGGTAAGAATTTTAGTTGTAAAAAATATCTATGCTATGGTGGATCATGCCATGGAAAGGAGAATTTCAGTTTATATAGAAGCAAAGGATGAGCAAATGGTGTCCCAAACACATCTTCCTCCAATGTGGGCCAAGCCACCAAGAATTACATATGAACACTGAAGAAAAGATGAACAATGAAGAAGACTAGAGATGAAGATTGTGGAAGACAAAGGATGCAGAAAAGAGGCAAAAGACAGAACCTGAAGACAAAGAGAATAGATAAAGAAGATTGAAGATTGTAGAAGAAGATGATGAAAATTGAACTAGTTCAAAAAACAAAGAATGATGATTTAATATTTAAGTCACAAATATTCGTTAAGGGAAGTATGAACTTGAAGGATTAACTCCTACTTGTGATATTTGGTAATACATTGTAATATGTGAATGGCGAATAGAATGCAAAAGACAAAACATGAAGACAAAGAGCATAGCTGAAGAAGATTGAAGATAGTAGAAGAAGATGGTGAAACATGGACCAGTTCAATGACTAGTTCAAGAAACAAAGAATGATAATTGAATATTGAAATCACAAATTTTAATTAAGAGAAGTATTAAGGATTAACTCCTACTTTTGATATTTGTTAATGCATTGTAACATGTGAATGGAGAAGAGAATGCACAAAACTCTGCATATGATTCAAAGATGAGGACAACGACTGAAACTAGGGACGAGGAGCTCATAAGCTCAATATGAGTGATTCATGGAGATATTGTTGGTGATAGTTATGGAGATGGTTGAACTAAACATGGCCTAGTTCTTATGGACACCTAAGTTATATAAAGGGACCTAATTGTAGTATACAAATACATATGGGAATGTCATGATTGAATAAGATTTCCCTTTTGGGGGTTTCTTGAGTGAAAAATCATCATGGTGTCCCTTGCTTGATATGTGCTTGTGTGTATTTAATGCTGATTTTTCTTCCTAACATTTGTTGATTGATTTGACAGGTAACGTATTTGTTTGGATAGAAGTGAAACAGTTGCTGCTGTAATTTAAATTTTAAATTCATCCATAAGTTGAAAAGTTCATGGGAAATAAAACCAGGAAACCATGAGGTGAAATTTTTGAATTTGGGTTATGCACAGATTCTCAAAATTTCCATTGGAGTAGGGTCATAAAGCAAATCATTTTAAACAATAGCTACATCCAAACGCAACAACAAATAAAATAAATGAATGAAGATATTTTTCTCTTAAAACTTTGTAAAAAAAATTCAAGGATTGTGAACTCATACCAACTTGGTATGGCCCTATAAAGAAAAGGTGTCTATGATCTCCAACAAAATGGATATGAGTGCATAATGCTGCCTGAACTAACCAATCTACCCTTAGCCTGTCCACAATTTCCATCAGAGAAAATTAACTCCATAAATTCTGAACAACGACAATAAAATAAATCTATTGAGTTTCGATGACCTATCAAGAGTTGACTGTTTTTAATCTAGAGCCTGGATAGTTGACAAGTTAAAATACAAACAATAGCTAACAAAGTATCATACTGAAACACAAACAACAACACACAATATTTTAGACATAATGAGGTCAAGTAAACAGGCATACCTTCACATCAGAGATAATATCTTTATCGACATCTTTTACATATCAACCTTTAAAGTCATCAACCTTTTGAGTAAAGCATCCACTTGCATCAACTGGGATTTGAAGATCCTCACCTTGCAGGAGTATAAATTTCACAAAATAAATGTCAGTCTACATATTTATGTCTAGGTAATCTTGAGTTTTTAACACAACTATATTACTCCTAAAACATCAACTGGTTGAGCATAGCAGAGTAGATATACACAATTTGTAAATGTTACATAGCAGAGAAGATATACATAATTTTTACATGTTCTCAACTGAAAAATTTACAAGCCAAAAATTGTGAATTTTGTAAGATTGTCGATCCAAACTCTACATTGAGAGGATATTACATCATTCAAGATTTCATAAATTATGTGGATTACTTATTACTTTGTTAGTCAACTGTGTAGCTACTTGCAATGAGATCTACCTAGTAACAATCCCCAATCAAGTTAGGCTATTGAAGTATGACTTCTAACTTCTCTTATAAGGTTCCTGGATAGGCTCAATTAAAATAGTCCATTTAAAATCTTATCAGGTTTTCTTGTAAAGTTGAATCTATCTGCTTCTGCAGGAAACACATTTTTAACCTGACTTATAGTAAATCCTCCATGATAAGCATAGTTGGTTGGGTCCCCTTTTGTACCCACCTACTTAGATTCTCTAATCCCTTCCTCCATGGGTAGAGTGGTATGGAACAACACAAGAGCGAGCCGGTGGGTATAATGGTTCCCTTGAAGGAGTAAGGCATACAGAAAAAACATCTCGCTCAACAAAATTAATGAAAAAGCAAAGCATGTACCAAATTTAACTGGCATGGTTTTGAAGCATCAACTATAATAGATAAAACAAGACTTGCCATGGATTCACACAAGTCTGAGGACAAGCATTATAAACATGTGTACTTTGTACATTCACAGACATATTCCACTGTCATGTGGAGGAGAACTACCATGATTGATCCAATAGCAATTATCACTTCATTCCCACTTTGCGTGTTCTAGCACCTTCCCCTTCCTTAAACTACCAGTTCTAGCTTAGGAGTTTTGCTCTAGTTGACAAATCCCATAGAGTTGACCCCTAGGACACTGGAAGCTGATAATCTCACCCGTTCTGGCCACAGCTGATTTAAGTTCTAATAACCTTGCGTGTTACCAATCACAAAACCCTAGCTTCGTCTACATTCATCCCAGTTCAATGGAATCTAAATTAGCTAAATTATGCCATGATTTAGGCAATATATCCCTGTACTTGGTGAAAGAACCCAATATTTGTGACAAGATAATCAACACAAATCTATATTCATTGTAGCAAACAAAATGCAAGATTTCTTATGAGCAAAAAAGAATTGTAAAAGTTATAGGGAAAATAACTCAAATTTCAAGACAAAGAGGATTTATTAACTAAATCCTATGTAAAAGTATTTAAATGTGTTTATATACTAATGACTAAAGCTTTCCTTTCAAAAAATTAATTGCATTATGCATTTTCATGTTTCTGTAAATATTTTGCATGGTTAGATAGGTTGCATTTAGTTTCATAATGGATTGAAATTCTTGTTTTGAAAGTGTTATTGCATTTATTAGCATATTATGCAGGACACTTTCATCACACTTCCCAGCTTTCATTTAATTTCATAAGAGAATTTTTAGAATCCTAGAATCTGGTCTACGACATTCCACATGAATAGGGTAAGGGCTTCCCTGCATGGTCTGGTCCATTAGCAAGCTATATGAATCCACATATTTCAGAAACTATGGCGGACTTCTTATTTCTAGATGATAGGAGTTTTAACATGTTATTAGAAATTGCTTCAATCTGGATTTTCCAGAAAGAAATCTAGGAATCTGTTCTATGGAATTCCAGGTGAAAAGGGTAAGGTCATAGATCTGTTGGTTTTACTGAGAAAATTGTAGGGATTTTATTGATTTGGGAAGGTCACAGATCATCACCATTCCAATGTAGAGTTTACCAATGAATGGGGAGAAAATCCCTTCATGGCTTCAAAAATAGTTCTAGGATTCATGAGAGCATTTACCGAGAATATAAGCTTCATCAATGCTCTCTATGGTATTATCTATGCATCAACATAGCAAGGTTAATGAGGGTAAGGATAGATACTTCATAAGTTTCAACATGATGTAATTCTTCCTTGGAAGTTAGATTTTGACCTCTTTGTTGCATCTTTATGCTAGAAGATTGGATTATAGGAGGATTCTTAGTAATCAGGCCAAGGAGAACATGTAGAGGTTACAGTGATTCTTAAACAGTCTGAGAATCAATCAAATTGGTCTTCAAAAGAAAATGGATTAGGATTTGCTGGTTTAGAATCTATACAAACAGTTGGAAAGCATGATAAGGTCAATGACAAATAGAAATAAAACCCATTTTTGAAGTTTTGCTATCCAAAATATTGATTGAGAAAAACATTTAAATGTCTTCTGCAAACATTGTCAAATGTTATGAAGGCTTTTTGGAAGAGATCCATTCAACATATAGATCGCATGACTGTTCTATAACCAAAAAGAATGCTGCCATTCTGGTTGAAGAGAGTGAGGATCTTTTTGATTGTATGCAATTTTAGGATTGTGTATTTAGAACATTGGAAATCGGGATGGTGTACAACAAATCAGAGGGAGATTCAACAATTGAATTAATGAGGCTAGGAGAAGCTGCACATAACCCACGCAATACCTGTCAAGGCTATCCATGAATATATGAGGAATCATTGCTTATCAGCCTGCAAACAGGAGACCTAAAACTCGAGAGGTGTTTGATGCTTGTGAGAGGTAGCTTGTCTTTACCAAGTCTCCCATTGCCATCATGCATGTGGACAGAAAGATATATATTTGTGAACAATTTTCAATACAGAGAATGTGAAAAAATGCATTAGAAACAGACTTCTTAGTTATTTACTCTCTTCTGATCATAAAAGGATAATTTAACAAATAACAATTAATCAAATCTTTCTCTCAATATTGTAATGAGAGAAGCAAAACACTCTTACTATACAACACATTTAGAAAAATATTTTTTATTTTTTTTAATTACTAAATAAATTTCAAATTTTAGATAAATCCTAATACCAAAGTTCAAATAAATCTTCAATATATGCCAATAGAGATCATCTTAACCCTATGCTCATATTCATAAAATTAAAAATATCAAATTATCGTAAGTTAAGTAGATCTATAGCAATTGATAATCCCTTTGTTGGATAAATGACTATGAGCTCTAGACAGTCCATGATGTAGCTTGTTACTTCTTCACACTGAACAAAATGGAAAAGATTATCCATGGATTTTAAGGAGAAATGGAAAACAGGTATCTAAATTGTAAAGAATTTCTTGCACGCCCATGAGAATGAACGGAAAGAAAAATATACTATACAGAAGCCCAGAATTCAGCAACAAACTCTCATATCATTTTCATTATCATATAGAGATTATCCATTGATTTTAAGGAGATATGGAAAACATGCATCTAATTTGTAAAGAATTATCATATGCCCAGGATTCAGCTACAATCACTCATCATTTTTACTATCATATAGAGGTTATCCATGGACTATAAGGAAACTTGGAAAACAAGCATTTAATTTGTAAAGAATTTCTCACACAACCACCCATGAAAAGGAATGGAAAGAAAAATATACTGTATAGATGCACAACATTCAACTACAGTCTCTTTCACGATCAGGGCTGTTGACAATTTCTGTAAGGTGTTTTACCATTTCCAAATGAGAAAGGGTAGGTATAGATATGGGGGTCCTCTGCCAGGGAGGACCCTTTATCAAATTTCTTTTTTCATCATTTTTTGAGGAATTGGGATTTAAAGATGTGGAGCCATTAAGATGACCCCTACATGGAGAAATCAACAACTGGGGGAAGCGATGATCTCTAAAAGGCTATATAGGTAAAATATAGTAGTGGTCTCTTATAGCTCTATATAGGTAAAATGGCATAGATTATCCATAGATTTTAAGGAGAAACATAAAACGTGTATCCACATTGTAAAGAATTTCTTGCACACCCAAGAGAATGAATGGAAAGAAAAATGTACTATATAGAATCCCAACATTCAGCGACAAGCTCTCATATCATCTTCATTTTCATATAGAGATTATCCATTGATTTTAAGGATATATGGAACACATGCATCTAATTTATAAAGAATTCCTGGCACACCCATGAGAAGGAATGGAAAGAAAAATATATTGTACAGATGCCTAGGATTCAGCTATCGTCACTCATCATTTTTATTATCATATAGAAATTATACATGGGTTTTAAGGAGACCTGGAAAACATGCATCTAGTTTGGAAAGAATTTCTCACCCACCCATGAGAAGGAATGGAAAGAAAAATATATTGTATAGATGCACATCATTCATCTACAGGCTATTTTACAATTAGGGCTGTTGACAATGTTTGCAAGGTGTTATACCATTGCCAAATAAAAAAGGGTAGGTACATATATGGGAGTCCTCTGCCAGGGATGACCCCTACATGGAGAAATCAACAACTGGGGGAAGAGATGATATCTAAATGGCGATATAAGGAAAATAAAGCAGTGGGTACCTGCAATGTGGAGTCCACAGTGCTCTGCTCTGTACTGGTCCAATCCCACGCGTAATTGTCTTAAGTAGTTGTAGATCATAGCGCTGAAAATATATCATTCTTGCTTCCAAATAAATCCATTCCGATTGCATTGGCATGATCTGTCAAGGCGTTTTCTGTTGATGCATTTGTATGCTGCCTGCCTCCACCTCTCAGAGAATACAAATACCAAACAGATGACACACACAGGCAGACCAATACAGACATAACAACACAACATGACAGAGCAGACTCAACAAAACATAACATGGAGCTCCAGACCAGACTCATACAGACCAGACTAGACGTAGGAAACCTGAGAGGAGGAGGAGAGGCGAGGGATTGTCACTGCCAATGCGAGTTTGGACAATGAAAAGAATCAATGGACCGTTGCAATACATGAGATCCCAAATCCACTTTCCGCATTTGATAATGGGTTGGTGCAAGGTAATGATACCCAATTATGACACGTTAGTTGCAAGGACATTTTGGAAAAACAAAAATATTATCATTAAAATGAATTACTAGAGGTACCTACAATTTTTTTTTGGATTAGGTGTAAACAGATGAAACGTAGAAAAACGAGTGACCTTCCGGAATATATAACTTTTATTTATGGAAAAGTGGTATATCCACCCCAAAATGTCATTATTCGAAGATTGGTATGTTATTTGTTTTCTCAAACATAATGTACATGTTTTTTGTTGAGCCACTTGTTTGCTATGTAAATTTTCAATTTACAATAAAAAAAATATGTAGAGTAGGAAATAGAAGAATCTTGTGCGGGGCTATTTTTCCAAAATTTTAAAAGTCAATTTTATATTTTTTTTAAATTACCGAAGTTAGTGAAGCCCTAAAATGACATGGTCAAGTGTTGAGCCACCATATCATAGTCTAAAAATAATCAAAATACTATTTTTTTTTAGGTTGTAGGTATTTTCGTGCTCTTATGCGGGTTCTCTTCCGTTTTCGAAATAGGTAAGCCAATCAAAAGTTATAGGCCAAGTAAACGACCTATTCTTTTTACAAATTTGACATGAGTGCAGTTAAAAATGAATTAAAAATGAATTAAAAATAGAAAACAACAACAGATCTATTCAAAAATTATATATTTAGAATCTACACACAGAGCTCGACAAGCATGTGCAATTTCATCTACAGTGCACTTGTGGAGCTTATGTGGAACTAGTTGTAAAAAATCGAAAGTTACAACATTTGATGTTTTCTACCATAAATCAGGCATAAATCAGACCGAGCCTCAAGGTGCAATCCGAAGCTAATTCCAAGCCTATAAGGGCGCCAAAAACAATTTGAATTCAGGCACGCGTGAGCGCAACTACGCGCACGTGCACGCGTGACTGACATCGCACACACGTTAATAACAGCGCGCACGCGCTATTGTATTCCTTTGTATGGTTTATTTAATTTCCTTTGTCAAGGGGATACATGAAGTTGATGAAGATGTGATGATGAAGAAGATGACGATGATGGAGATGTTGATGAGGAAGGGGGAGATGACAATGATGTTGAATATGTTGATGATGATGATGATGATGATGAGATGATGGTGATGGTGATGATGATGAAGATTTTGATGATGATGACAATGGTGATGAAGATGAGGATGAGGATGATGAGGATGATGGTGATGATGATGATGATGATGATGATGGTGATGAGGATGATGGTGACGAGGATGATGATCATGATGGTGATGAAGATGATGATGATGATGATGATCATCATCATCATTGTCACCTCTCCCTTCCTCATCAACATCTCCACCATCATCATCACCACCTTCTTCTTCATCATCATCATCATCTTCATCACCATCGTCATCAACATCAACATATTCATCTCCATCATCATCATCTTCTTCATCCTCATCACCATCATCATCATCATCTTCGTCATCATCATCATCGTCATCATCGTCCTTCTTCCTCATCTTCATCAACATCTAGGTCATCATCTTCATTGTCAACGTCATCATCATCATCATTATCTTCCTCATCATCAACATTGATGGTGATGATGATGAAGATGATGATGATGATGTTGATGATGAGTACGATGATCATCAACATCATCATCATCTTCATCATCGTACTCATATTCATCATCATCCACCACCATCATCATCATCATCATCATCATCATCTTCCTCATCACCATCTTCCTCATCACCATCATCAACAACATCTTCGTCGTCATCATCATCATCATCATCATCAATGATGATGATGACGATACGAAGATGATGATGATGATGATGATGATGATGAAGAAGATGGCGATGATGAGTATGATGAGGATGATGAAGATGACGATTATGATGACGAAGACAATGATCATATGATTATGGTGAGGATGATGAAGATGGCGATGATGATGACTAATGAAGATGATGATGACGAATATGATGATTTTGATGATGATCATCATATTCGTCATCATCATCATACTCATATTCATCATCATCCACCACCATCATCATCATCATCATCATCCTCGTCCTCATAATGACGATGATGATGATGATGACGATGAGGATGATGATGATGATAATGTTGTTGATGATGATGAAGATGCTGATGTGTTGCATATTCGTCATCATATTCATCATCAACATCATCATCATCATCATAATATCCATTAGTCATCATCATCATCATCATCATCATCATCATCATCATCATCATCGTCATCATCTTCATCATCGTCGTCATCGTCATCATCATCATCATCATCATCATCATCATCATCCTCATGCTCGTCCTCACAATGATGATGATGACAATGATGATGAAGATGATGATGATGATCATGCCGTGGTTCATGTTGTGGATGATGATGATGATGATGATGTGTTGCATATTCACCATCATCTTCATCATCATCATCATCATCATCATCATCATCATCTCCATTAGTCATCATCGTCATCATCATCATCATCAACATCATCATCATCACCATCTTCATCATCATCATGATCTTCATCATCATCATCATCATCATCATCATAACGAAGATGATGATGATGATGATGATGAAGATGATGATGATGATGACTAATGGAGATGATGATGATGAAGTTGATGATGAATATGCAGCACATCATCCTCATCATCGTCAGAATCTTCATCATCATCAACACGATGATGATGATGATGATGATGATGATGATGATGAAGATGAAGATGACGAGTATGATGAGGATGATGAAGATGATGATCATGATGACGAAGACAATGATCATCGTGACCATGATCATATGATGATGATGGTGATGGTGAGGATGATGAAGATGGCAATGATGATGACTAATGAAGATGATGATGACGAATATGATGATTTTGATGATGATGATCATATTCGTCATCATCATCATCATCATACTCATATTCATCATCATCCACCACCACCATCATCATCATCATCATCATCCTCCTCACAATGATGATGATGGTGAAGATGATGACGATGATGATGGTGATGATGATGATCATGTTGTTGATGATGATGAGGATGAGGATGATGTGCTGCATATTCGTCATCATCTTCATCATCAACATCATCATCATCATCATCATCTCCATTAGTCATCATCATCATCATCATCATCTTCATCATCATCGTCGTCATCATCATCATCATCATCGTCATCATCATCATCATCATCATCGTCATCATCTTCATCATCAACATCATCATCATCATCATCATCTCCATTAGTCATCATCATCGTCGTCATCATCATCATCATCATCGTCGTCATCATCATCATCATCATCGTCATCATCATCATCATCATCATCATCGTCATCATCATCCGCATGCTCATCCTCACAATGATGATGATGACGACGATGATGAAGATGATGATGATGATCATGCTGTGGATCATGTTGTGGACGATGATGATGATGTGTTGCATATTCGTCATCATCTTCATCATCAACATCAACATCATCATCATCATCTCCAATAGTCATCATCATCCTCATCATTATCATCACCATCATCACCATCTTCATCATCATCATGATCTTCATCATCATCATCATCATCATCATCATCATGACAAAGATGATGCTGATGATGATGATGATGACTACTGGAGATGATGATGATGTTGATGATGAAGTTGATGACGAATATGCGGCACATCATCCTCATCATCATCATCACCATGATGATGATGATGATGATGAAGATGGACATGACGAGTATGATGAGGATGATGAAGATGCTGATTATGATGACGAAGACAATGATCATCGTGACCATGATCATATGATGATGATGACGATGGTGAGGATGATGAAAATGACGATGATGATGACTAATGAAGATGATGACGATGAATATGATGATTTTGATGATGATGATCATATTCATCATCATCATCATACTCATATTCATCATCATCCACCACCACCACCATCATCATCATCATCCTCGTCCTCATAATGATGATGAAGATGATGATGAGGAGGAGGATGATGTGCTGCATATTCGTCATCATATTCATCATCAACATCAACATCATCATCATCTCCATTAGTCATCATCATCATCACCATCTTCATCATCATCATCATCAGATCATCATGATGAATATCATGATGATGATGATAAGGATGATGAAGTTGACTATTATGATTACTGTCATCATCATCATCATCATCATCATCATCATATGATCGTCATCTTCATCATCCTCATCATCATCCGCGTCCTCACAACGATGATGATGATGAGGAAGTTGATGATCATGATCATGTTGATGATGATGATGATGTGCTGCATATTCCTCCTCCTCCTCCTCATCATCTCCAAATTAGTCATCATCATCATTGTACTCATATTCATCATCCTCCTCCATCATCATCATCATATCATCACGACGAAGACGACGATGATGATGATGATGTGCTGCATATTCGTCATCATCTCCAACAACATCTTCATCATCGTCATCATCATCGTCATGATGATGATGATACGAAGATGATGACGAAGATGTCAATGATGGTGATGATTATGAGGAAGATGGTGATGACGAGTATGATGACGAAGACAATTATGATCATGACCATGATCATATGATGACGATTATGATGATAGTGATGAAGATGGTGATGATGGTGACTAATGAAGATGATGATGGCTAATATGATGATTTTGATGATGATCATATTCGTCATCATCATCACCTTCATCATCGTACTCATATTCATCATCATCCACCATCGTCATCATCATCATCATCCTCGTCCTCACAATGATGATGATGATGATGATGAAGTTGATGATGATGATCATGGTGTTGATGATGATGATGATGATGATGATGATGATCATCATTATCATCATTATCATCATTATAATCATTATCATCGCTGTACACATCATCACTTTATACAACATTAATATATCTACTATGTATTTAATTATTCTTGATGTAAGACATATGTTTCTAATTGAAAATTAAATTAATGTTTTGAAATCAAAATACAAAAATTTGTAAATATACCCTTAAACCCCTAAACACCTAGAAGCACTTAAATGCACTTAGGGATTATGGGTTAGAAGAGGTCCTAAAGGCCTTTATGGGGGAGGAGCTCTTTATGGGGAGGGGCTCTAGGCATAACCCGACACATTTATATTTGTTGGGAAATAAATACAATGAACGTTACCCACCAAACATTACAACGTTAAGCAAGGACGCGCACGTGCTAGATGTGCGCACGCGCATCCCTATTGAACATAAAATTTAGAAAATCACCCGCTTTCTTTCTCCCGCATTTTTTTCCTCATTCATCACATTCTCTTCGCTGGTTTCACGCACAGTCCAACAAGCATTTACATGGTAGATTGAATTCATACACCATTTGGTGCTTCCTTCACCATTTGGATAAAATACACAACATTTGGGGCTCTATTTGGCTCTTTGTATTGAATACACACCTATTGGGCTCTATTTGGATCAATTGAGTGAATACACAATAGTTGGACTTTATTTGGCACCTTGGATTGAATTCTCATGCTACTTGGACACACATGAAGTCTTCTTACATATAGTAGACACATCAAAAGAGCAATCATAATCCTTGAGGTATGGTGATAATATTATCTTGTTAAATGTAATTTAGTCTTCATTCACTTGTTTGAATGGCATCTATTTTGGTTTTTCCTCATGAATTGTATGATAGATCTATTTTAGTCTTCTTAATCTTCAACATAGACAATAAAAACATCTTACCAAAAAAAAACTACAACATGCACCAAGCAATGCTTTCAACCTTTCATGAAGATAATAAAAAAAAATTACTTGCATCACCACCAATAACATTTCATAATCACATTCCTCCATCTAGTAGACAAACATTTGTTGGATTCCTCATGGTTTCACTACAACAACTCACACAAACACCTAAACAATTGAAAACTCTTAGTCTTTTGGGGCTATTTTCCCTCATCCATACCATGAAAATGAAGTGATATGAGCTTCTCCCTTGTAGGGAATTCGCTCCTACTAACATCCCATACCACCATCCAATACCATCCTATTGAGTTCCTAGAGGTGATGTTGTAACTTTATATGTAGGGCATTCCCAATAGCTTTTAAGATTATATGAAAACGTTCTCACTAGATGTTGTTGTACATAATCAATTGCTATATCGAGATTTAATAATCATGCACATCGAGTTTTAATATCTTGTTTGTTGTTCATTCTTGTAGGGGTCATATTTTCGTTTTTCCAAAAAACGCATTGAATATGGGCAATAGACATAATAATAAAAGAAAGTCCAGAAGGACGCAGCCGCCCCCTGAAAAGACCCATGAGATAAGAGAAAATGCCAGGTTGTACATGCAAAAACGTAGAAATGAAAATGTTAGTGCCTTAGATCCATCAAGAAGCAATGACGAAGTGGTTGAAGTCAATCAAATCTTGCCTGATGTCGAGTATGAAGGGATGGATGTTGAACAAGTTCTTAACTGAAAACTACCCCAAGAAGAGCACCCACCTGGCGAACAAAATCCATTGCAGGAACAATTTGTGAACGAAGGGCCACAACAAATCGTTGAAGAGACTCGTACTTCCTTGCCGACTCCCTTTCCTTGACTATCAACCGGATGACGAAGAACTCCCATACATATTCATGTGGATGAAAGTTCATTTTCAGGACTTGAAGGTAAGATGCCCAAACGCACTATTGATTTCCGTTGTAACAAGATAATCAAAGATTTTTTTGAATCCAAAACCGATGCATAAAAATGTCAATTGTTTCTTGCTTTGTTAGAATCACATTGTTTAGCTCATGTTAGGAGAATTTTGGGCATAAAGGTAGTTACAAGTTCAGAGGCCAACAATCATGTTGTTAGAAATCTACAATCTGCATTTAATTTGATTGGAAAAACTTCTCATACAAAAGATTTTAATGCGGCTCATCGTGAACTATCAGAATCAATTGTAGACAAATCCACAAGGCAACGTCGCCTACTATCACACACATGTAAAATATTTAAAGTAGATAGAAAGACTCTTCAAAAGTATTCTTCCATTAGAGAAAAAATTGATACCCCAGGCCAAAAAGATTGTTGGGCCTTTGTTGGTAGGTTACCTCATTCAGACATGAAGCTCATTGATGCTGTTAAAGAACTAGTGCAAACGTTTTGGCATGATAACACTAGACCGTCATCGAATCAAAGAGATGTTTTAAAGTTGAGAAAAGGTGTTAGGGAGGGTGAACCCCATGTCAAGCACTTCCTTGACACGACACAAACAAAAATCTATGAGAGGTTCAAGAATGAGCACACACAATTGAACTTGGGCCAAAGGTCCTTCGAAAAATGCAAATCCTAGTATGTTAGAATTTGCATTGATCGCAATACATGTTGTTGTAGATACCATGTAGAATTTGAGTACTTTTATGATACATATAGACATATATTTTGTGGTTTGCATACTAATATTATGCAGGATTTCCCTTCGTTACAACCACCGAATGCATCCAGAGAATTTATACATAGCATAATGTGTCGAAGGCCTGAAGGACAAAAATATTATAAAATATCATGTTTATATGGGACATGTTCTAGATGCAGTGGATTTGCATTATTGAGCCACTGCATCCACGCAACTGCGGAGCACGAATTTGGGAGGATGTCAATAGAAATGCAGAACTTCCAGTACATAACATATCAAGTAGATAGTTCAAAGGAAAGCAAAAAATTGCATTGGTGAAGTCACAGGTAATCTAAGTTTGCATGCTTTCATACTGTACATGTTGAATTTGTACATATATATTCAGATTGAAAATGTCACGTTGTATTAATGCCCCTGGTTTTGTGGCACCAGGTACAAATTTGCAAATTCATGAAGGAATTCTACCAAAATACCGAGCATTATGTATAGCACGTCCATGTAGCACGATGGCAGGATGAACAATACAGATAGTGCATAGACACCTTTCCCAACGGCACAATATTGTCGGTTGTGGAATTTGCAGAAAACTACAACCTACAGTCACATAATGAGATTCAAAGTCAATACTACCATTCAGACCAAGTTAGCATAATGGTCCATATCACATACAGGCACGCGCCATAGAGCAACACCGACATGAGGATAATATTGAAAGAGACCAACTTCTACATCAGTGATGACAGGTGCCACGACCTGCATTATGTGCAGCATTGCTTCAAAATTTTCTATGATCAACTGAAGGAGAGAGGTATACAGATGGATCAGCATTGGATATGGTCACATGGTTGTGTAGGCCAGTTCAAAAATGCACGTGTTTTCTAATGGTTGAGTATTTTGCACAAGACTTATGATGTGTTTCATGTATGGAACTATTTTGAGACCGGGCATGAAAAGGGAGAGCATGACGGGGCTGGAGCATGTCTCAAAACTGCCCTACGAAGGGAGGAGATGAGGTGCATGGGAGGCCCTCATATTCAGAATGCCGAATCCACAGTTCGATGGTGCAAAGAAAAAATGTCAGATCGAACCACAGAGCAACACATACCAACAAGTAGAGGACATGTTGTCAGAAATTTCTGGAATGTAGTTGATATAGATCGATCGTGTTCTTATAGTTGTAGTACTGTAAAAGGCACTCGTGGATTTCATTCGGTTCGAAGCTCAAACAAACCCTTATTTGAAATATGGATGCGAAAACTTGCTTGCTTTTGTGGGTCTTGCAGCAGTTGTGAGTGGGATGAGTGCGAATCAATGGATTGGGTTGATGAATGGGATCATGTATCACTTGTAGTGGACCCACGTGCAGTTGCTGAAACAATCCAGTTAGAGGAAGGCCAGTCCTCTATTTCGAATGAATATGATCATATATCTGATCTTTTACAGCCAGGTAAACATTTCTGCATGCATATCCCGGTTCCCTCCTTGTTTTTGTAATTATACAAGTTATCAAACCACTACTTGTTGGAATATGACCTTAAGATGCATTTTTGCAAGACACATCTACGCAGTTGTCGCCCCGACAGACAGTGCAATTGGGACGAATTATTGGTTGGCACGATGCATCCAGGGGAAGCAAACCCTCCTCGCATCATTAACGGATAGTGAAGGAATTACCTTTCTGACTGGCTCGATGGTTGTTCAGGGGGAATATCTTACAGTGGATGGAAAGGGACCAAAGAGCAATGGCTACACATACACAGATTATAAACCAGGGTCGCGGGTGTATCACTTTACGCACTTGATCGTGGGTACAAACATCCAACTACAGACAATGTCAATGAAGTCATCAAACAAGGTATGCTACTTACTACCTCATGTGGAGCATGAGAGGTTGTTTGAGACAATAAAAAACTAAGAGGATCCAGAAGGCATAATTGACCGAGGGTACATAGTATAGCCTTGTGATTGTTTATCCATGCACGATTAATGTTATTCATGTTAGATAGTTTATTTGATATCATTATCTTATATCGTTTATTTGATGTCCGAGTTGTGATTAAGTTATGATTTATAGCCATGCGATTGTTTATTCATGCATGATTAACCCTAGAAGCACTAATATAACCCTATAAACATAATCTAGCCCTATAAATGCTAGAAAGCTAAACTAACCCTAGAAACACTAATCTAACCCTTAGAAACTAATCTAGAATACTAGAAACATAATCTAGCCCTAGAAATCCTAGAAAGCTAAAATAACCCTAGAAACACTAATCTAACCCTTAGAAACTAATCTAGAATCCTAGAAACCTAATGTAGCCCTATTAACCTAATCTAGCCCTAGAATCCGTGACCCACAACACGTACCCTCAATAGGGTGTATTTGGACTCCATGTGGGATAGGATCACTATTAGAAGGGTTTGTCACGTCACATAAGTACACCACTAGAGAACTCAACTTATAGAATCCAAGTATACATGTCTATCTTGGAATTTTGATCCTCAAACCCTAGGTCTTACCAAGATGCCCGCAACACCCAAATCTGGATATTGCCCCCATTTTCTCTACCACTCTCTCCATTTGGAGCTTTAGGAATTGTTTCAATATTGGTCTAGTACTTGGATGAATATGAGGATCATTTGGGAGCTATGATTCAGTAGCACTAACATGTTCATCATTGTCACCTAATGGTTGGAAATCTCCTTGAGGGAGGCTTTAGACCTACCTCACCCATGTTAATGCTTGAGTTTTTGGAGGTCCCTCATCACCATCTCCATCATCACCATCTCCATCATCATCACCATCTTCATCATCATCATCACCATCTTCATCATCACTGTCATCTGTAGGTCCCTCATCACCGTGTCCATCATCATCACCATGATCTTCATCACCATCACCATCACCATCACCATCACCATCACCATCACCATCACCATCACCATCACCATCACCACCATCATCAACGTCTTCATCATCATCACCATCATCATCATCATCACCATAAGTGCCCGGTGGATGATTTTCCAAAGCTGACCCCGGTGTGCAAACATTGCACACTCCCTCACTGAGTAAAACCCTAGTTTCCAAGATGGACGTACAAGATGACACCGGGGCCACCAGACCGAAGGGGAGGGGCACCCCTAGCACTATCCCGGCGTCCAGAATCCAACGAAGTCGACGGTTCGTCGATCCGAGCCACGGTATTCATTCTATGGCTCATTCTGTCTCACAGCCAAAAGGCCTTCAGGGACACCTGCTGGATACCTGCCAGGATAGTGCTAGGGGTGCCCCTCCCCTCCGTTCCTGTGGCCCTGGTGTCATCTTGTACATCCATCTTGGAAACTAGGGTTTTGCTCAGTGAGGGAGTGTGCACTTTTTTCACACTGGGGTCAACTTTGAAAAATCATCCACTGGGCACTTGTGGATAGTGTTCCTGGCCGGAAACTACCTAGACACACTTGCATGACTCTGCGGAACCCAGTTTTGTTGCACGGTTGGATTTCTATGCCCCCGACAGGTATCCAGCAGGTGCCCCTGAAGGCCTTTTGGATGCGAGATGGAACGAGCCATAGAATGAAGACCATGGCTCGGATCGACGAATAGTCGAATCCATTGGATTTAGGACACTGGGATAGTGCTAGGGGTGCCCCTCCCCTCCGGTCTGGTGGCCCCAGTGTCATCTTGTACGTCCATCTTGGAAACTAGGGTTTTTCTCAGTGAGGGAGTGTGCATTTTTTGCACACAGGGGTCAACTTTGGAAAATCATCCACCGGGCACTTGTGCCTAGAGTTCCCGGTCGGAACCCACCTAGACACACTTGCATGACTCCTTGGAACCCGGTTTTGTTGCATGGTTGGAGTTTTATGCCCTCGGCAGGTATCCAGCAGGTGTCCCTGAGGGCCTTTTGAATGCAAGATGAAACAAGCCATAGAATGAATACCGTGGCTCGGATTGACAAACCGTCGACTCTGTTGGATTTGGGACGATGAGATAGTGCTAAGGGTGCCCATCCCCTCCGGTCTGGTGGCCCCGGTGTCATCTTGTACGTCCATCTTGGAAACTAGGGTTTTGCTCAGTGAGGGAGTGTGCAATTTTTGCACACGGGGGTCAACTTTGGAAAATCATCCATCGGGAACTTGTGGCTAGCGTTCCCGGCTGGAACCCACCTAGACACACTTGCATGACTCATTGGAACCCGATTTTGTTGCACGGTTGGAGTTCTATGCCCCTAGCAGGTATCCAGCAGGTGTCCCTGAAGGCCTTTTGGATGCGAGACGGAACGATCCATAGAATGAAGACCGTGGCTCGAATCGATGAATCGTCAACTCTGTTGGATTCGGGACACCAGGATAGTGCTAGGGGTGTCCCTCCCCTCCGATCCAGTGGCCCCGATGTCATCTTGTACGTCCATCTTGGAAACTAGGGTTTTGCTCAGTGAGGGAGTGTGCATTTTTTGCACACGGGGGTCAACTTTGGAAAATCATCCACTGAGCACTTGTGGCTAGCATTCTCAGCTAGAAACTACCTAGACACACTTGCATGACTCCCCAAAACCCAGTTTTGTTGCACAGTTGGAGTTCTATGCCCTCGGCAGGTTTCCAGCAGGTGTCCCTGAAGGCCTTTTGGATGCGAGACGAAACGAGCCATAGAATGAAGGCCATGGCTCAGATCGATGAACCATCAACTCCATTGGATTCAGGATGTCAGGATAGTGCTAGGGGTGGCCCTCCCCTCCGGTCCTGTGGCCCCGATGTCATCTTGTACATCCATCTTGGAAACTAGGGTTTTGCTCAGTGAGGGAATGTGCACTTTTTGCACACGAGGGTCAACTTTGGAAAATCATCCACTGGGCACTTGTGGCTAGCATTCTTGGCTGGAACCTACCTAGACACACTTGCATGACTCACCGGAACCCGGTTTTGTTGCACGGTTGGAGTTCTATGCCCCTGACAGGTATCCAACAGGTGTCCCTGAAGGCCTTTTGCATGCGATATAGAATGAGCCATAGAATGAAGACCATGGCTCAGATTGACAAACCGTCGACTCCGTTGGATTCAGGATGCCGGGATAGTGCTGGGGGTTCCCATCCCCTTTGGTTCATTGGCCTCGGTGTCATCTTGTACGTCCATCTTGGAAAGTAGGGTTTTTCTCTGTGAGGGAGTGTGCACTTTTTGGACACGGGGGTCAACTTTGGAATATCATCCACCGAACACTTGTGGCTAGCGTTCCCGGCCGAAACCCACCTAGACACACTTGCATGACTCCCCAGAACCCGATTTTGTTGCACGGTTGGAGTTCTATGCCCCCAGCAGGTATCCAACAGGTGTCCCTGAAGGCCTTTTGGATGCGAGACGGAACGAGCCATAGAATGAAGACCGTGGCTCGGATCGACAAACTGTTGACTCCATTGGATTCTGGAAGCCGGGATAGTGCTAGGGGTTCCCCTCCCCTCCGATCCAATGGCCCTGGTGTCATCTTGTACGTCCATCTTGGAAACTAGGGTTTTGCTCAGTGAGGGAGTGTGCAATTTTTGCACATCGAGGTCAACTTTGGAAAATCATCCATCGGGCACTTGTGGTGATGATGATGATGATGGTGATGATGATGAAGACGTTGATGATGATGGTGATGGTGATGGTGATGGTGAGGAAGATCATGGTGATGATGAATATGGTGATGATGATGAACACGGTGATGAGGGACCTACAGATGACAGTGATGATGAAGATGGTGATTATGATGGTGATGGTGGTGAGGTTGATGGTGATGGTGATGGTGATGATGGAGATGGTGATGGTTCTGTCTTGCATCCAAAAGATGGAGATGGTGATGGTGATGAAGATGGTGATTATGATAAAGATGGTGACGTTGATGATGATGGTGATGGTGGTGAATTTGATGGTCATGGTGATGGTGATGATGAATATGGTGATGGTTCTGTCTCGCATCCAAAAGATGGAGATGGTGATGATGATGAAGATGGTGACGTTGATGATGATCGTCATGGTGGTGAAGTTGATGGTATGGTGATGGTGATGATGATGAAGATGGTGATGATGATGAAGGCGTTGATGATGATGGCGATGGTGATGAAGATGATGACAATGATGATGAAGATGGTGATGATGATGGACACAGTGATGAGAGAACTACAGATGACCATGATGATGAAGATGGTGATGATGATGGTGATGGTGGTGAGGTTGATGGTGATGGTAATGGTGATGATTGAGATGGTGATGGTTCAATCTCGTATCCAAAAGATGGAGATGGTGATGGTGATGAAGATGGTGATGATGATGAAGATGGTGACGTTGATGATGATGGTCATGTTGGTGAAGTTGATGGTGATGGTGATGGTGATGGTTCCGTCTCGCATCCAAAAGATGGAGATGGTGATGATGATGAAGATGGTGATGATGATGAAGATGGTGACATTGATGATGATGGTGATGGTGGTGAAGTTGATGGTGATGGTGATGGTGATGATGATGAAGATGGTGATCATGATGAAGGCGTTGATGATAATGGCTATGGTGATGAAGATGACAATGAAGATGATGAAGGCGTTGGGGAATTTATTTATATCCAATGTATTTGACTCTAAGAACCTCTCATGTTTGATTATAAAAAAATCAAGATTCCCTCAACCCCCAAACATGCCCTTTCAAAGAATTTTTTTAATCTTTGAGTGTGGTATGGGTGCCAACATGAGGTTTTGTCTACTAAGGATGGATCTTGGCATCTTGACTATGGTTGGGGTGATGACAATGAGGTTCAAATGACTCCAATGAATCTTCCATGGATCATGGGGTAAAATGATCTCTCAAGTATTATTGCATGTGAATTTGCACGTACCAAGCTACAACAAATCTTTCACAGGAGTGGATTTGTCTATGTGAATAGATAAGTGATAAGCTTTTTAGCAACAAGACGTATCAATTTTAACTTGGGAATTATGGGAAATGTTCAAAGTGGGATTGAGAGGCTTGATGGTGATTGTAGTAGTGGGCATGGTATTGGTGAGAATGATGTCATGATAGTGGAATTAAACATTAAGATGGTGACCCTAGAGCTTGGATCCTAGCCTAGAAACACGAGAGCCTAGCCTAAAAACCCTAGTTGGTAGCGTAAACCCTAGTTTGTATTCTAATCACAATGAAACCCTATTATGTAGCCTAAGATCTATCCCTAAATTACAATACATGTAAAGATTAAATCATTTTCATTGTACATATATATTCATGTGCACACATTTGAATCCAAATCACTATACACATATATGCATAGTTTCTCATCTATATAGCAAGGGTGCATACAACTAGAAAACCGTTGTACCTAGCACCGGATACCTAATTTAGAAACGTAATGGTTTGAAATTGGTTGTACCATGAATATTTTTATATGGTGGATATGCACACCTATGGAAACCTTCTCAATGGATGGAAAACCTAATATTATCATAACATTAGTAAAGCTTACTCCAACATGTAGTAATACCCCTCTATCCCTTCCAGACAAAATTCAACAACATTTGGGATATTGGGGTAACAAGTTGGTGTGTTGAGGTGGATATAGCCTCAAAAATACACCTCATAGTAGTCATTTATTGTAATGTCAACTATACATGTGTTTAAGTCAATGTGTCTACATAAAATTAGATCTCTATCACATAATGATAAATTAAGGAAGTCCTAATTGTAAATGGTAGTGGATGTGATGGTCATCAAATCAAAGGTGGCTATATCCATGAGTGAGAATTAATGAGCTAGCTATACATCGTGCTCAAGGTTGTCCTATTTGTATGGTGACAATTGATTAAGAAATGATTCCATAACTTGGTTATTAATTTTGTTGCATGATCTTAAGTGGACAAAATGGTTGAAAAAAAATACTAGTGATGACATTTCATTATGTAGAGTATGGACATTTTGGATCTCATTATGTAGAGCTATTAAAAATCATGTTGGATCTCATTTTAACCTTTTGAGGACAATGGACATTTTCTATTTTTAAGTATTCTTTTCCTAGTACTCAAGTTCCCAATATATATCTTATGTGCCATGAGGTGTGATTTGTCCATCCATTTATTCCGTTTGTTTTTAGATTAATTCTCACACATGATTTTGTTTGAGTTAGCCTATGTTTACAATGTTTTCTTAACATAGATACCATTAGAAGATTTTACATGTGGAAAGATAAACCAAGCTGAACTATGATATCCAACTTCTCTTCTAAGATCTAGGTAAAACCCAAATTTACACAACATCACATCATGATACACACAACATGAGACAACCACATTAGACAACGAGATATATAAATCACATAACTGAAAATCCATGTACATCGAGGCTACAAAACTCATCCAAACATATACAATTTCTGGCGAATAGTGGAACATGGTTCCCAATGTATGTACAATGGCAACTCGTGCCCTACACAAAATGTGACAACTCATGCCGTAGATACAAAATACATGGCAACTCATGCCGTAGATACAAATTACATCAAAAATGGTGCACAAAAGTGCCACATCATGGCTAATGTACATAACACATGGTGTGTCAAGCATTGTGACCACCGCCGTCACTCCCAGGTGCATATCCAAAGTCTATCTTCCTACTCTTCGAGCTACCAGTGCCTCAGGTCTTGCTCCGTCTAGGACTAGACCATCTCTCCAGGATCTGGAACAAATGATATAAGATACCGTCATTTTCAAGCATTTGCGACATTTACCACATTTATAAAACAAATGTAGAATTTGAATCTTAAATAAATCACCTCTGACATGAGTGGGAAACGTTGGATAGGTGTCTTGGATCTGCGGAGCCTCTCAACGATTCCAGCTTACAACATTTACAACAATCATTTCATTGAAAAGTCATAATTGCTTAAATTAATTTTTGTTAATGCATCAAAATATTTTCATAAATTAGCTTGATTCTCACCGTGAACACCTCCGACGATGGACATGGCTGGGCTTCTAGGCTAGCAGGTGGAGCAGATGGCCGGACAACCAGCTCCGATGCAGTGATGGGGGGGTGCAGATGTAGTGGCAGCCACTACAGGTGCAACCACTGGAGATACTGATGAGGATATTGAAAGAGTAGATGCCACAATAGTGTTAGGAAGTGGGGATGATATGGTGGGAGAAGACACAGTGGTATGAGGTGGAGGAGGACCATGTGGACGATGAACCCCTGCTGGTTGTAGGATAGAGAGTATCGAATGAAAAGGGCTACAGGGGATGTTGAGGTATGGTACATGGGAGGGAAGTCCTGCATGGAGGAAGGAGGATGGACAAATGGGAGGTTATGGACAAAGAAGGGAAGGTGGAAGGAAGGGGGGGGCGTGGACGAATGGGGGAGGATGGTTAGACATGGGGGCATGGATAAATTGGGGAGGATGCATGGATGTGGGGGGGGGGGGGGCGAGTGGGGGAGGATGGATGGAGGGGGGAGTATGGCTAGAGAGGGGGGGCTGGATGGAAGGGCGGGGGTGGACATAGGGATGGGTCTAGATGGAAGCTAGGGAGGGGACTCATGGGAGAGGGTGGATACATAGGACTAAAATGAGGAGACGCAGCTGCTGGTGGCACCTACATATACATTTGTAATATCACAATTTAGTAAACAAACAATAAATTAAACCATAGTAAGTCGTAACAAATCAAATTAAAAGCATGTTTATAACTACACATTGTACCTGTGTATATGGTGATGTGCCAATCCCTGGCGAGGGTGGTTGATCACCATAGTCATGGAACACCTGTGGACAACAAAATACATGCATGTTATGGACATGTTAAACAAGTCATTATCTAGGAAATCAAGATATTCAAAAACATTGTACGAACTATCAATGTGTATGCCATAAATATAAATACTTGAGTAATATAAATGACATAAGTAACAACAAAATTGTGTCAGGTACTGAAAATACCTCCGTGTGGGGTGTCGCAATTTCAGTTGCAGCTGCCATTGCTGCATCCAGGTTGGGATATTCTACGTTCTCCCATCTTGGTGTATCAGATCTGAATAACTGTACATTGAAATAGTAGTTTAAGTCAAACAAAAATACTTTACAAGTTATCAAGTGATGATTGAAAACACATTAAAAAAATTGCTTACCTGATCCATATAATAGCCCTCGATTGGGCCAGGGCAAGTGTGCCCACAATGGGGACAAAGATGTGGCATTGTCCCCATCGAACTGGAATTCCCAGCATGGCTACCATCCTTCATGGGTCTATCCTGGCCCTGTCGTGAAGGCCCTACACCTGGATCTCTATCAAGGTCACCTGACCTCTCCACTATAGTCGCTGCTACAAAGGAGGTGTGTTTGAGGAGTCCACGAGCAACATTCCTCATTGCCACCTCGATATGATCAAGCTTGTGGGGCAACTGAGGTGGCTGGGGAGAGGGGTTGGGGTCATGCCTCGGAGCTGGTGGCCCTCTCAGTGGGTTCTTCCTGGAAGCAAGTCGATCTTGGGAAGAACCACGCCCAACACCCTGGAACTCGGTTATGTCAAAATAGTTGACATGTAAATTGAGGCAAAACTCAGCCCACAGTTGGCAAAGGATGTACTGTGGAACCTCCCTATTATTGCAGGGAGGTTTATCGTGCACCATGAACCACCTCCGCATCCAATTGTCCCTCCACAGTTGGTAATGACACCAATCCATGTAGACACATGGATTTGTAATGTTCTGTGGCTGGTTTGTTTTCGGTTCGGTGAACATACTATATAATTGGGATTTTGTAATGTTCAAATCTTTTATTGCTTCCCTGGAGATGCTTGTGGAGTAGTACTCATGTATCCTAGCTCTAAATTGAGTCATGTAGGTCAATTGCTGGTGTGCATGGATGAGGGAGTCAATTGAGTTCTCAATTGACGTGGCAAGAGACAATCGAGATGGTTCCCCTGATTTTCTAAGTTCGCGAGTGTGCACTCGCATTTCATTTACATAATGGTTAAGGTCATCTTGTTCAAAATTGGGTTGGGGGTTTTGGTTTTATTCGGCATTTGGATTGTGTTCACGGTTTTCTTCGACATTGGATCCAAGGTTTTTGTTTTCTTGTGTTCCATCGGACTCGGGGTTAACATCTTGTTCACTCATTGTCTCAGTTTCCAATCTGCAATAGAAAATTGGTTCATTGTTTTCAAAATTTGGGAATTATTTACAATTAAATAAACAAAAAAAATCAAAAGATTGACACAAATAATGAATAAAATGAAAAAAAAGTGATATTTACCTATTAATCGAAGTGTTGATGAGTTTGTGGGTGTTGTTGGGTGGTTTTGGAGTCGATTTGGCCTCCTTTGGTGGTTGAATTGACGCGCACGCGGAGGAGGAGGATGCAATTGGCCAAATGGAACAATGGGAAATTGTGCTCTATTTTTTTTTTTAATAGAGGCGCATGCGCGCCACCGTTGCACGCACGTGCCTTGGTTTGGTACTGAACCTAGCGGCGCATGCGCGCTGCCTTAGGTGTGTATGCACCATTTTTATTTTTCGCTAGCGCGCCGCCATTGCAATGAAAATGGGGACCATCTTCGTGTGCCCGCCCTAATCACTACATATTATCTCTCTGACAATGCAAATTGAGTCCTGGTAGGCTGGGATGGCCACTACGAATTATCTCTCTGACATTGCTGACACTGCAAATCGATTTGTTAAAGACGAAAAATTCTATTACGAGTGGAGAGATGGGATTGCAATTACAAGTTAGACAAAATCACAGTCCACCATCATCAAGGACAGAATCCATGGTATCCACCCACCATAATCTAAGACTAAATCCACTATCATCTTGGTTACTAAAATTTAGATAGAATACACCCATCATCTAAGACAAAATCCACTATCATCTTGGTTACTAAAATTTAGATAGAATCCACATGATTATCTTGGTTACTAAAATTTAGATAGAATTCAAAATTTTAAATTAAAGTAATTAGAATTACAATAAGGGACAAAACATTTTTCCCATTCATAATAATAAAAATTTGTATATCTCAATAAAGAAGAAGAGAAGAGAATTCCCATTCTAGGAAACCACCACAAGCTAAAGAAATATTAGGCTAGAGCCTTGATAGCTATCAAAAATTCCCATGAGAACATTGTTTATCAAAATCCCACTTGGCACAAATCCATGAAAACCATGAAGTTTTGCATCTAAAGTACAAAAAGAAAAGGTAACACAACCAATATAATCAGTTTCATATGAGACCATACATGGATGCTAAGTCGAGCTACTGTAACTATCACCATTTCTGCATTTGCACTTACCAGAGGCGAATAAGCAATGTAAAGGAGAGATGAGTAACGGCCAGTCACAACACATAGAATGTTAGGAACCCACGTCTTTACTTTGTTAGTATATTGTTGTTGGACGCATATGCTTTGTAAGTCGTCCCGTAGTATTTGTTGATCCATAGTTTATATTAGCCCATAGTATCGACCCATAGTATTGGACGCATATGCTTTGTAAGTCGTCCCATAGTATTATATGTCCCATGGTTTTGACTCATAGTATTGGCGCCTAGACTTAGCCCATGGTTTGTATTGACACATAGTATTGACCCATGGTATTGGCGCCTAGACTTAGTATATAAATGTGTGTTGAGGCCTATGAAGGCACCGTGAAGTTAATTGTATTGAGCTTGATCAAAGGAGGTTTCCCCCTCGAAGTAGCCCGTGATCAATATAAAAGTGATTCTGAGTTCTATTATTTCTGATATCTCGTGTATTTGCATTAATTAATTATTGCAGGTTCATCACATCTGGTATCAGAGCACTTTCTTGGACTCGTTGGGTGGAATTTCTGCCAATTTTTTCGCATTTGTTGCAGCTTCGGATTTGGGAATAATCCCTATCCGCTTAACTATGGGAAGTACTTGGGCATAAGCCCTAAAACTCATTGTGAGGAGTACCACAGGAAGCCCAAAGTACAGCGCTGGCCCATTGAGAGGACCTACCAGCGAAAAGGGAAACGACCCCTACCTGATTGACTAGTTCCCACCTGTGAGGTAAACCAAGAGATGTCGTTTGTGGCAAAGCAGTTATCAGTTTTACCTGAGTCGTGGAGTGAGGGGTACTGCCCCAATACGCAAGCTGTTAGACAGCATTGGTGGCCTAGTGAATCCCCTGAACTGATAGGAAGCCGCACATACCTGGGGTCCATATCTATTTTCAGTTGAACTGTTGTCGATCACTTCCGCTCTAGATCCAGCCGTTTCAGATCTATTATGAAAGTCGTTCCAGATCTAGTTGTCTTTTCAGATCCAGCTGTTTTCGATCCCTTCCATGCCGTTGCAGATCCATGTGTTGCGAATCCTTTCCGCGCCGCTGTTGCCGATCCATTTCTGGAAAAAAAAAATAAAAAAAAATAAATCTATTTTTCGGCCATATCTCCCTTGTTTCAAATCTGTTTTCCCTGAAACTTCACTGACATCCCTGCAATCCCATTCTGCATATTTCATTCCTGAAGACCCTATCCCAAATTCCACTTCCCAAGACCAGAAATCCCACATTTGTCTATTTTTAGGGTTCGCCATAACTTGTTCAATTTTCACTCGATTGCCTTCAAATTTTACCATAGAGTTCTCGCTTCTGAAATCCCCATTTTTTGCTTCCCTGTCCCTCAGAGAAGGTCGAAAACCTAGTTAAAACCCAATTACCCCTCCGAGTTTTTCCCAAATCCAAATTTCCCCTTACTAAATAAGCTTGTGTTTGTGTTTTTCTATCCATTCCCCCCCCCCCCAAAAAAAAATAAAAAAATAAAAATTACTGGTTATGGTTGTCACTCGCATAGGAGCAAACAAAATGGAGGAAGCACTTGCAGCCATCCAAACTAAACTCCAAGATCTGGATGAAAAATTTCTCAGTCTCCATCTTCAGCATTCAGCCATGAACAATAACCGACAGCCAAAATCTTTTGCAGCCATCAGGTTCTCTTCTTCCAGCAATTTTCGTGGGCCGAAGCTTGATTTTCCTTGCTTCAATGGTATTGATCCGACTGGATGGATATACCGAGTAGAACAATATTCCAGTCTGCATAATACTTTTGATGTCCAGAAAGTTCCACTTGCATCCTTTCATTTGGAACAGGAAGCCCTTCAATGGTACCGTTGGTACATCAAAGCTCATCCCGAGCCAAACTGGACAGATTTTTGCCAACTCCTTTTGTCACGATTTTGTTCTAGTGCTTTTGATGACTTCACAGGAGCACTCACTAAACTTCACCAAATGGGTACAGTGAGAGAGTATCAGACAGAATTTGAGAAACTAGCCAATCACACAGAAGGATTGCCTGATGAATTCTACAGGAGTTGTTTTATCAGTGGTCTCAAGGATGAAATCTGCTCAGAGGTCAAAATGTTCTGTCCCAACACAATTATGGAAGTCCTAGGGTTTGCTAAGTTGGCAGAGGACAATATCATAGCTCAACAATGCTCCAAACTCACCTTTGTTGCCTTCAGAAATATGGGTTCCCAACGACCTCCCATCACGCTTGCTCCTCAACCAACTCCTATCAAGCATTTGTCTGAAACAGAGATGCAGGCACTCCGAGAAAAAGGGATTTGTTATAATGGTGATGAGAAATTCACTCAGGGACATAGATGTGTTCAACAAAAGCTCTATCTCTTGGATGTGGATTCTCCGCCTGCCTCAGAACTTGATGAAGAAGCTCCAGATACAGTAGATGATCAGGTCAACATTCAAGACCCGCCTGTTGACACCCCATCTCAGGACGAACCACCTGAGATCTCTCTCCATGCTGTAACCGGCGTCACCACTCCACAAACAATGCGAGTCAGGGGATACTTCAAGAAGCTCCCTCTTACCATACTCATTGATTCTGGTAGCACTCATAACTTCATTGATCCTCGCATTGCCAAACAGGCTGATTGTTTTGTCCATCCTTGCTCCAACTTTGAAGTCATGGTTGCTAATGGGGGCACCTTACCTTGCAAGGGGAAGTGTCACAATGTGCGTATCTCTATGGAAGATTATAACCTACACTCTCACATGTTTTCCTTGTCCTTAGGCGGATGTGATGTGGTTTTGGGCGTTCAATGGTTACACACACTTGGTCCCATCTTATGGGATTTTGCTGAACTTTGGATGCAGTTTTCAGTCAATGGGGCACAACACAAATTTATGGGCTTACAACCAGGGTCTCTCTGCATAATAAGTTCACATCGCCTGGAAAAAATACTTAAGAAGAATTCACATGGTGTCATCGCTCACCTCCATTCCATTCAGATGCACCCACCAACAGTCTCCACTACTTCCTTGGATAGATATGCATGTGTCTTTGCTGAACCAATGAGCTTGTTTCCTTCAAGAGACCTTTCCGGTAAGAATTTAGTCGCATCTACCTCTCAGCAGGAAATGATGACTATTTTGCATATAGTACAGAAGTGGCAGCCATCCCTATTGGGGAATTATTTCTGCATCAAGACTAATCTCTAGAGTCTGGAAACTTTCCTGGAACAACAGGTCTCCTCCCCAACACACCTGAAATGGGTTATCCAACTCATGGGTTATGACTATGCGACCACTTACCATAAGGGTAAGGACAATATGGTGGAAAATGCTCCTCCTCTCACATTTGATGGCCCAGTCTCTCTTACAACTATTTCTCTGCTTGTTCCAAATTGGTTGCAATCTGTTCAATGGGGCTATCTCTTATATGAACTCCATGCTTCTTCATCAGTAGGGCACTCTGGGTTCCTCAAAACGTATGACCAGGAACAATGTAACTTCTTTTGGCAGGGACTCAAAAGGAAAATTCAACGGATGGTGGTTGACTATGATACTTTCCAGGTCAACAAGGGTGAAACGACCCTCCTTTCGGGACTGCTCGAACCCTTACTCGCCCCTCCACAGATTTGGACAACTATTTCTATGGATTTCCTAGAAGCGCTCCAGTGGTATAGTACCACATCTCAAAGGACACCATATGAAGCAGTCTCTAGACAGGCACCACCAGTTCTTCTTCCATACACCTTCAGCAGCTCCCCAGTTCAGGTAATTGACTCAATTCTTCGAAACCATGATCAGCTTCTTCTCATTATGCAGGACAATTTTCACATGGCAAGAATTCGACTGAAACAACAAGCCGATCAGCACCGTTCTGAGCGCACCTTTCACATCACTAATATGGTTCTTCTTCGTCTACAGCCTTCCATGTAATCCTCCCTGAAACTCCAAAGGCACCAATGGCTCAGAATGCAACCCGAGGATGCTACAGGGGACCTACTCCTTCAGATTCTGCATCAATTTCCACATCTAAAGCTTTGAGGACAAAGCTTTTTCTAAGGGAGAGGGGATGTTAGGAACCCACGTCTTTACTTTGTTAGTATATTGTTGTTGGACGCTTATGCTTTGTAAGTCGTCCCATAGTATTTGTTGATCCATAGTTTATATTAGCCCATAGTATTGACCCATAGTATTGGACGCATATGCTTTGTAAGTCATCCCATAGTATTATATGTCCCATGGTTTTGAATCATAGTATTGGCGCCTAGACTTAGCCCATGGTTTTTATTGACACATAGTATTGACCCATGGTATTGGCGCCTAGACTTAGTATATAAGTGTGTGTTGAGTCCTATGAAGGCACCGTGAAGTTAATTGTATTGAGCTTGCTCAAAGGAGGTTGCCCCCTCGAAGTGGCCTGTGATCAATATAAAAGTGATTCTGAGTTCTATTATTTCTGATATCTCGTGTATTTGCATTAATTAATTATTGCAGGTTCATCACATCTGGTATCAGAGCACTTTCTTGGGCTTGTTGGGTGGAATTTCTGCCAATTTTTTCGCATTTGTTGCAGCTTCGGATTTGGGAATAATCCCTATTTGCTTAACTATGGGAATTATTTGGGCATAAGCCCTAAAACTCATTGTGAGGAGTACCACAGGAAGCCCAAAGTACAGCGCTAGCCCATTGAGAGGACCTGCCAGCGAAAAGGGCAACGACCCCTACCTGATTGACTAGTTCCCACCTGTGAGGTAAACCAAGAGATGTCGTTTGTGGTAAAGCAGTTATCAGTTTTACCTGAGTCGTGGAGTGAGGGGTACTGCCCCAATACGCAAGCTGTTAGACAGCATTGGTGGCCTAGTGAATCCCCTGAACCGATAGGAAGCCGCACATAACTGGGGTCCATATCTATTTTCAGTTGAACTGTTGCCGATCACTTCCGCTCTAGATCCAGCCATTTCAGATCTATTATGAAAGTCGTTCCAGATCCAGTTGTCTTTTCAGATCCAGCTGTTTTCGATCCCTTCCATGCCGTTGCAGATCCATGTGTTGCGAATCCTTTCCGCGCCGCTGTTGCCGATCCATTTCTGGAAAAAAAAAATAAAAAAAAATAAATCTATTTTTCGGCCATATCTCCCTTGTTTCAAATCTGTTTTCCCTGAAACTTCACTGACATCCCTGCAATCCCATTCTGCATATTTCATTCCTGAAGACCCTATCCCAAATTCCACTTCCCAAGACCAGAAATCCCACATTTGTCTATTTTTAGGGTTCGCCATAACTTCTTCAATTTTCACTCGATTGCCTTCAAATTTTACCATAGAGTTCTCGCTTCTGAAATCCCCATTTTTTGCTTCCCTGTCCCTCAGAGAAGGTCGAAAACCTAGTTAAAACCCAATTACCCCTCCGAGTTTTTCCCAAATACAAATTTCCCCTTACTAAATAAGCTTGTGTTTGTGTTTTTCTATCCATTCCCCCCCCCAAAAAAAAAATAAAAAAATAAAAATTACTGGTTATGGTTGTCACTCGCATAGGAGCAAACAAATTGGAGGAAGCACTTGCAGCCATCCAAACCAAACTCCAAGATCTGGATGAAAAATTTCTCAGTCTCCATCTTCAGCATTCAGCCATGAACAATAACCGACAACCAAAATCTTTTGCAGCCATCAGGTTCTCTTCTTCCAGCAATTTTCGTGGGCCGAAGCTTGATTTTCCTTGCTTCAATGGTATTGATCCGACTGGATGGATATACCGAGCAGAACAATATTCCAGTCTGCATAATAATTTTGATGTCCAGAAAGTTCCACTTGCATCCTTTCATTTGGAACAGGAAGCCCTTCAATGGTACCGTTGGTACATCAAAGCTCATCCCGAGCCAAACTGGACAGATTTTTGCCAACTCCTTTTGTCACGATTTTGTTCTAGTGCTTTTGATGACTTCACAGGAGCACTCACTAAACTTCACCAAATGGGTACAGTGAGAGAGTATCAGACAGAATTTGAGAAACTAGCCAATCACACAGAAGGATTGTCTGATGAATTCTACAGGAGTTGTTTTATCAGTGGTCTCAAGGATGAAATCTGCTCAGAGGTCAAAATGTTCTGTCCCAACACAATGATGGAAGTCCTAGGGTTGGCTAAGTTGGCAGAGGACAATATCGTAGCTCAACAATGCTCCAAACTCACCTTTGTTCCCTTCAGAAATATGGGTTCCCAACGACCTCCCATCACGCTTGCTCCTCAACCAACTCCTATCAAGCATTTGTCTGAAACAGAGATGCAGGCACGTCGAGAAAAAGGGCTTTGTTATAATGGTGATGAGAAATTCACTCAGGGACATAGATGTGTTCAACAAAAGCTCTATCTCTTGGATGTGGATTCTCCGCCTGCCTCAGAACTTGATGAAGAAGCTCCAGATACAGTAGATGATCAGGTCAACATTCAAGACCCTCCTGTTGACACCCCATCTCAGGACGAACCACCCGAGATCTCTCTCCATGCTGTAACCGGCGTCACCACTCCACAAACAATGCGAGTCAGGGGATACTTCAAGAAGCTCCCTCTTACCATAATCATTGATTCTGGTAGCACTCATAACTTCATTGATCCTCGCATTGCCAAACAGGCTGATTGTTTTGTCCATCCTTGCTCCAACTTTGAAGTCATGGTTGCTAATGGGGGCACCTTACCTTGCAAGGGGAAGTGTCACAATGTGCGTATCTCAATGGAAGATTATAACCTACACTCTCACATGTTTTCCTTGTCCTTAGGAGGATGTGATGTGGTTTTGGGCGTTCAATGGTTACACACACTTGGCCCCATCTTATGGGATTTTGCTGAACTTTGGATGCAGTTTTCAGTCAATGGGGCACAACACAAATTTATGGGCTTACAACCAGGGTCTCTCTGCATAATCAGTTCACATCGCCTGGAAAAAATACTTAAGAAGAATTCACATGGTGTCATCGCTCAGCTCCATTCCATTCAGATGCACCCACCAACAGTCTCCACTACTTCCTTGGATAGATATGCATGTGTCTTTGCTGAACCAATGAGCTTGTTGCCTTCAAGAGACCTTTCCGGTAAGAATTTAGTCTCATCTACCTCTCAGCAGGAAATGATGACTATTTTGCATATAGTACAGAAGTGGCAGCCATCCCTATTGGGGAATTATTTCTGCATCAAGACTAATCTCTAGAGTCTGGAAACTTTCCTGGAACAACAGGTCTCCTCCCCAACACACCTGAAATGGGTTATCCAACTCATGGGTTATGACTATGCGACCACTTACCATAAGGGTAAGGACAATATGGTGGAAAATGCTCCTCCTCTCACATTTGATGGCCCAGTCTCTCTTACAACTATTTCTCTGCTTGTTCCAAATTGGTTGCAATCTGTTCAATGGGGCTATCTCTTATATGAACTCCATGCTTCTTCATCAGTAGGGCACTCTGGGTTCCTCAAAACGTATGACCAGGAACAATGTAACTTCTTTTGGCAGGGACTCAAAAGGAAAATTCAACGGATGGTGGTTGACTATGATACTTTCCAGGTCAACAAGGGTGAAACGACCCTCCTTTCGGGACTGCTCGAACCCTTACTCGCCCCTCCACAGATTTGGACAACTATTTCTATGGATTTCCTAGAAGCGCTCCAGTGGTATAGTACCACATCTCAAAGGACACCATATGAAGCAGTCTCTAGACAGGCACCACCAGTTCTTCTTCCATACACCTTCAGCAGCTCCCCAGTTCAGGTAATTGACTCAATTCTTCGAAACCATGATCAGCTTCTTCTCATTATGCAGGACAATTTTCACATGGCAAGAATTCGACTGAAACAACAAGCCGATCAGCACCGTTTTGAGCGCACCTTTCACATCACTAATATGGTTCTTCTTCGTCTACAGCCTTCCATGTAATCCTCCCTGAAACTCCAAAGGCACCAATGGCTCGGAATGCAACCCGAGGATGCTACAGGGGACCTACTCCTTCAGATTCTGCATCAATTTCCACATCTAAAGCTTTGAGGACAAAGCTTTTTCTAAGGGAGAGGGGATGTTAGGAACCCACGTCTTTACTTTGTTAGTATATTGTTGTTGGACGCATATGCTTTGTAAGTCGTCCCATAGTATTTGTTGATCCATAGTTTATATTAGCCCATAGTATTGACCCATAGTATTGGACGCATATGCTTTGTAAGTCATCCCATAGTATTATATGTCCCATGGTTTTGAATCATAGTATTGGTGCCTAGACTTAGCCCATGGTTTGTATTGACACATAGTATTGACCCATGGTATTGGCGCCTAGACTTAGTATATAAGTGTGTGTTGAGTCCTATGAAGGCACCGTGAAGTTAATTGTATTGAGCTTGCTCAAAGGAGGTTGCCCCCTCGAAGTGGCCTGTGATCAATATAAAAGTGATTCTGAGTTCTATTATTTCTGATATCTCGTGTATTTGCATTAATTAATTATTGCAGGTTCATCACATCTGGTATCAGAGCACTTTCTTGGGCTCGTTGGGTGGAATTTCTGCCAATTTTTTCGCATTTGTTGCAGCTTCGGATTTGGGAATAATCCCTATCCGCTTAACTATGGTAAGTACTTGGGCATAAGCCCTAAAACTCATTGTGAGGAGTACCACAGGAACCCCAAAGTACAGCGCTGGCCCATTGAGAGGACCTGCCAGCGAAAAGGGCAACGACCCCTACCTGATTGACTAGTTCCCACCTGTGAGGTAAACCAAGAGATGTCGTTTGTGGCAAATCAGTTATCAGTTTTACCTGAGTCGTGGAGTGAGGGGTACTGCCCCAATACGCAAGCTGTTAGACAGCATTGGTGGCCTAGTGAATCCCCTGAACCGATAGGAAGCCGCACATACCTGGGGTCCATATCTATTTTCAGTTGAACTGTTACCGATCACTTCCGCTCTAGATCCAGCCGTTTCAGATCTATTATGAAAGTCGTTCCAGATCCAGTTGTCTTTTCAGATCCAGCTGTTTTCGATCCCTTCCATGCCGTTGCAGATCCATGTGTTGCGAATCCTTTCCGCGCCGCTGTTGCCGATCCATTTCTGGAAAAAAAAAAAAAAATCTATTTTTCGGCCATATCTCCCTTGTTTCAACTCTGTTTTCCCTGAAACTTCACTGACATCCCTGCAATCCCATTCTGCATATTTCATTCCTGAAGACCCTATCCCAAATTCCACTTCCCAAGACCAGAAATCCCACATTTGTCTATTTTAGTGTTGCAGGAAGTAATTTCACACATTTAGTCATTGTTAACTTTTCTTTCTCCAAGTTCTCAACTCACTCTAAGCTCCCTAGGAAAATTTCCCACAAAACAAATTTGGAGGTAAAATCTAAACTATTTCAACAAATATTTTAGGTTTTTTTTATGTTTTTTTCCCATAAAACCCTAAGACAAAATTAAAATAAAAATAAAACCCCACAATGTCAAGGGACAGAAACTGTGCTTAGAATATTGTGAGAAGTTGTCAGGTGGGGCGGGGAAAGTAAAATGTAGCCTTTGTAGGAAAGAATTATCATAGGGCATAAACTGTTTTAAATACCTCCTTGCCGAAATGGTTGGCCATGATGTAGCATCTTACCCAAGTGACACTTTGGATGTTAGACACCAAACAAACTTGGCCTTAGATGCCTATAATGAGACTAAATATAAGAAAACCAAAATAGAAATTGAATTGAAGCAGCATCCATGGGGCAGTCATCTTCAAATACACACCCCCCTGTAGAATCTCAAATTCTGTCCACAGTGGAAAATGAAGATTTTGTGCATCTGCTTGGCTTGAAACTTAACCCTATGAGTCCTCCGATGCCCACTCATATTAACACCAGGGGTAGTAACATACAAAATTCTTTGCTCCCAATACATAACCTGGTTCTCAACTTAGCTTGAACATAAAAAATTGGAAGAAGAATGTAAACTCCAAGCAAGGAAAGTTATTGCCAGTTTCTGATACAATTCTGACATTCCTTTCAGTTGGTGCTATAAGCCCTTGTTGGCAATCAATGATTGATGCCGTTGCCATTGTTGATCATGGGTTCAAAATTCAAAGTCCAACATATAAAAACCTTAAGGTTGATCTTTTGTACTTAGATAGTTGAGGATATAACCCAGATTCTTCCATACTATCACCAAACATCATTTGACATGGGTTGTACCATCATGAATGACAAATAGATAGATACAGGGAATATTACCTTGATAAATTTGTTTGTATTTTTTCCAAAGGGCATGATGTTCCCTGATATCACCCTCCCAATACCTCGTATGTGATATCTTCATGTGTAATTCACATGTGGTGCAGAGATCAGTTGGAGACCCTCCAGAGGATTCCAGTTCTTTCTTGAAGAGTATAACTTGTCCTACCTTCAAGTCAGACACGTCTATATGTGGGTAAATATTAGCTGCATCATTAAGATAAGTCTTTCTAGATGCATCAAGATTATGGGTGGACTGCAAGGGTTGCATAATAAATAATCAAGGAACATTAATCCTCTTGTGGATGTTATTTAAGCAGATGCAATGATGCATGCTAACCCATGTAATGAAAAGATACAGGTGTTGATTGATTAATCATAAGTCCATGTCGTGGATAAGGCTGACTATTCTTGTGGATAGAAACTAAGCACATGTTTGCAAACATAAGGATAGGAATTATCTGTAAATATGTATACTTGCAAGACAACTTGCTTCTTAAGGTGGCATTGCTTATAGGAAAACCAACCTCAGAAATACCTACTCATAGCACTCCAACAAAGCACAAAAGCTTCTTCAAGAATAGAACCCTCTAGGAGAGACTAATCTAGCTGGCGATGGGACAGAGGCAGCCGAGTTTTCTGAGTGGAGGTGCATGTCACCTCAAGAAGTTATTGAACATGTGAGTGCATGATAAAGGGTGTAATTTCTGAATTGCTCATGCATATGGTAGGTGCATTGATCTGAATATATACTTACATTTTGTGGTTGATAATTGGATAAGGCTGTGGATTACAAGCGACCGGTTTATGAGCAATTTTTTAAGTCCTTTGCTCCTTACATGAACTCACAATCATCTGCTGTATCATGTAAAATATGGAATCTCTATAATCTGCTCACATACCTATGCTCAACATACCTATGTTGTATCATGTAAAAAATCCCAATAGAAATTACCTATGCTCAACATACCATACAACTCAAAATTACCAATTTAGAAACCTCCTCATATATTGCAATGCATTTGTAACATGAGCGAGTGATCTCTGAGATTGGATGGGAATCTATTGGAGGGATTTTAATGGATATTGGTGTCTTCAAAATCTCACTTAGTAAGCAATGATAAAAAAAAATTGCAAGAAGGTGTTCACTTAGGAAATGATAAGAATTTCTAGCAAGGAAAAACGAATGTCCAACAATTAGTTTAAACACCCTAAAATCATACATGAAAATGCCCTGGGCCTCAATAAAAATTCAAGCTACTCATATAAACACCCAAGAAGAGGAATTACATCCTCTAGCAATCGTTATTTCATCCAATAAAAATAAGTTCACCCAACAAAGAATTTAACCTTCTCTCCCATTCCCAACAAGGAAATTGTTCACACGTAAAATAACTATTGGCAAGGGACTTGCTTCTCCACAACAGTTAAGAACTATAGTGCTCTGATACCAATATTAGAATGCTTCGGCATTAGATCATCAAACATAAGAATGAATTCACTTTCATTAAGATAATACACATATAAATACAATATGATGTGACCCTTGGTTTCATATTCCAAGAGGGATCTTATAATCCTTATGACTTTTCCTATTCACCTATGACTCTTCACATGAATAGTGATCAAATTTACGATAACCACAAGGATTAGGTTTCAAAAGGTAGTTAGTATTGAAATAAAGAAACATGGATTTATTAAAAAAGGTCCACTAGGTGGTTAGGAGGTTGTTATGATTAGTGTTCTCTTGTTACTTATAAATAAAGATGGATTTCTCCATGCGGGAATGTTTAGAAGAATATTCTATTTGGAGCTTAGGTCATTGAGGGGTCATCCAACCTTTAGAGAAAAGTGAACAAAAGTTTATTCCATTCATAAAAGGGTTGATCGTAAGGTGTTTCCCTACCTTAAGGGTATTTTGATATTAATCAAGTGTGAACCATTTATAACATATCATAATGGATTAGTGAATAAAGCAACTCACCACCCTTAAGTGGAAATTGCAATCTAAACTTTGCAAAAATCATAATCTGTGATCCTATTAATAATCAAATTCTGCCAAAGTGGAAATGAATTATTTAATCTTCAGATTATGCCAAGAATTAAGGGCTTGAGAGAGTCTATCGAATTAACCTCAAAACCTTGTCTCAATAGATTCAATCCAAATTATTACCTCGGGGTAAAACTCGTGGTAGCTTGGTAGGTCCCTTCGAGACTAGGGACAACAAGGAAGTAACCACCCTCGAAGTGGATAAGGCAAGGAGAGACCAAAATGAGGCAAATAACTTACCACTTCTCGAGAAAAGTCTTTGACATCCATGTTCTCTCCATCTTTACATTTCAATGCTTCAATGCCTTTCCTGAAGGAAACAATGAATGAATTCCTTTTAGGTCTTCAACTTTAAAATAACAAACTATTTTTATTATTTTCTTTAATAATTTAATTAAAGTTAATAATTTTTTTAATTTAAAATAATTTTTATTCATTTATCTTATAATTTATTATTATCTTATTATTTTTCAAAGACCAAAATGGAATGAAGAGGAATTTTTCACTTTTGGAGAAAAGACTTATAAATCCATTTTCCCTCCATCTTTAACTTTCAATGCTTCAATGGCTTCCTCATGTGAAGAACGTATAATAAATTCCCAAATAAGTATTCAACTTTAAAATATAAATGTTATTTTTATTATTTCATTTTACAATTTATTGTTTTAATTTAAAATAATCTATTTTTATTATTTTACTTTATAATTTATTTATTATTTTATTATTTCTAAAAAAATATTCAAAAATATTTATGAAAAAAGAAGATTTATCATCCCAAAATAGGCCACAACAAGAATAATGGAGAAACGTAACCAAAATAGGCCACAACAAGAATAATGGAGAAAAGTAACCCAACTAATGAGCAAAAAAATATAAATGGAGATAATTGTTATTCATATAAATAAATACCTAAATTAACATTATTAAAAATAAATAAGCTTGGGCTAAAATTTGGCCACTAACATTATAGTATATATTTAATTTTTTTTTTTTTACTAGATCTTATTTAGGTTTAAAAAGGTTATTTATTTCTATCTATAAGGGTTACATGCATTTATGTTTTTTTATTTTCATAAGTTTAGTACCTTTTCTCTACTATTATAAACTTGTGTTTATTTAATTAAAAAATTTGGCTAGATGTTACTTATTTTTTAAGAAGGTTATTTATTTCTATGTATAAGGCTTATATGCATTTATGCCTTATTATAAACATAATTTGATTACTCTTGAGGAAATTTTTTAAAAACCCCTAAATTTATATATATAATAAATGAGCTATTTCATCAATAACATAATATCTATATATAATTTTTTAAGGATCTTTCTCTAAGTTGTAAATCCTTTTAAGACATTTCACTAAATATAAAATAGAGATTTTAATGTTTTACAATTATAAATATTTAAATTTGTTTATTCATATTTTATTTTTTAATTAAAATAATAGTATTTTTTTAATTAACTAGAAATAGGCTTTAGATTTTTCAAACAGAAAAATAGAGTACATGATATTTTATTGGTTTCAAACATCATTTCAAATCAAATAACTATATTGTCAAAAATATAATAAATACTAAAATTAAATTTAAAATTAAATATATGAAAAAATTAAATTTTTGAAATTCCAAAATATATATAATTGATATTTTTACCTAATTAAATTTCCAAAATGTATTTGGCCAACTCAACATTTGGACCACTTCGTTTGAGGTTAGAAAGTAAAAGATATTTTGTTATTTTTTTTTTTAAATTTTATTAGTATAAAATATTTGGCCAACCCAACATTTAAACCCCAAATTATGGGATTAAAAAATAAAAAATAATCTTATTAATATTTGTTTTCCTTTGGAGGCTCTACAAGTGACTAGATTAGATTTGACCCCAGTCCCCCCTAGGTTGACCAATAGGCTCCCAAATCACCCTAGAATGGTACGAATTGCCCATGTAAATATTGGGTGAGGGTTGGGAAACCAAGTTGAGGCTCACACATGTTCAGGAAGTGATTGGGTGGTGGTTCGGTATCCAAGGAGAGGCCAAAACAGTCAAATATGGGCCAAAAAGACTAGATTCATTGCATGGGTACCTTTAGTCAAACTTAGATCCATAAAATAGGGAAATAGGGTGCCTTAGGCCAAATAGTGGTAATAAATGCTGGAGGTAGTTATAATGAGGGCGCCTTACAGCTTAGATAACCAATTTTGGCTCATAGAATGGTGGATAATTGCAATTATTAACCCGTTTTGGACCAATTAATCAATAATTAGACTTATGACTATGGTCCTAAGGTGTAATAAGGCTTTAACACCCCCCATAAGCTAGACTTGTGTAGATAATCCAAATATGGCCTTGGCAAGTAAAACTCAAGTCACCTTTTACAACAACAATTTTATTTTATTCATATTTTATTTTTTTAATTAATTAGGAATATGCATTAGAATTTTCAAACCAAAAAATATAGTGTATGATATTTTATTGGTTTCAAAATAAAAAATATAGTGTAACTATATTGCCAAAAATATAATAAATACTAAAATTAAATTTTTGAAATTCTAAAATATATATAAATACTAAAATTAAATTTTTGAAATTCTAAAATATATATAATTGATTTTTTTACCTAATTAAATTTCCAAAACGTATTTGGCCAACTTAGCATTTGGACCACTTAAATTTAGGGTTAAAAAATAAAAAATATTTTGTTAATTTTTTCTTTTTAAAATTTACTAAGGTATAAAATATTTGGCCAACCCAACATTTAAACCCTTTACGATTAATATTTTTTTCAAATTTTTTACTCTATAAAATATTTGGCCAACCCAACATTTGGACCAGTTGAACATTAAAAGTGCACCGACCATTTGTTTAGAACATTCAAGAACCTCATGTAAACCCTATAAATACAGATTTGGTGAATGGTAATGGCATGGCAGTGTGTTGTATGGCTGTGAATAATTTAGGTGTTGATCATTGTATGTTTTGTTTTTCTGCTTTGATTTAAGGTTTTGTTTCTATTTTGTCTGTATCAAAACTGCCCTCCTCACAGCCATTTAACTAACAGTGTCACTGTATTTAGCTAAGGGATCCTGCCATTGATCATGGAGCTTTTTCCAGGTCTTCCAAGTGATTTAGGTCGACATTGTCTGCTAAAAGTGCCTTACAAATCCCACCAGAACCTCACATCCGTCTGCAGAAGCTGGAAGGTCACAGTGAAGAGCCCCAAGTTCTATCAAGACAGGAAAGCTCTCCGAACTTCCCAACAGATTATTTGTTTGTTGGAGGTCCGTGAAGATCTAGAATATGTGGTTACTGTGTATGACCCTATCCAAGGCAGCTGGGAAACACTCCCTAACCTTCCACACTTTCCGGGTTGTTATGATAGAATTCCAGAGTATGTAGATTGTATTTCTGTGAATCAAAGGCTGGTTTTGATAGGAGGATATAACCCCTCAAAAGAAGAAGACGTCAACACCGTTTTCATTTACAACTTATCATCTGGTAAGTGGAGCCGTGGCGCGGACATGCCGATAGTTCGAACGTGTGGTTGTTTAATAGTGTCGCCGGAAGGACTTGTTTACATTGCAGGAGGAATAGACAGCGATGAAAATGCTCTGCGAGGAGCAGCAGTTTATGATGTAGACGCAAACGAGTGGAAGCTTCTTCCTGATATGAGCCAAGAGAAGGTCAACTGTCATGCTGATTTCATAGATGGGAAACTTTTCGTTATTGGCAATGAACCCGACGATGATCTAGTGGAAGTTTATGATCCGCAAAGAGAGTCATGGACCACGATCCAAAAAGAGGAAGGCCCTATACGGTCGGACGGTGGGCTTGCTTGTTCAGTCGGAGCGCGCTCTTTCTGGGTGCAGATGCAGCAAGGAGTGATGGAGTATGATTCCAAGGAAAAAGTTTGGAGGGCTGTCTGTTCTATTCCAAACACCATTGAAGAGTTTACGTCTTGCGTAGCTTGGCGTGACAAGATTTTTGTTAGCGGCTACGCTACGGTTACTCGTGCTGAGCTTTTCTATATGTTCACGCCTCCGCCTGTATCTAGTGAAGCGGGAGCGCAAGGGGAAAGCTTTGGAAAGTGGGATGCCATTGAGAGACTCCAACGCTGTCAGGTGGGCAATGTTAAGTCTCATATTGAGTTAGCTGTTACCGTTGAGATTTAACGGTAAAATCTCAGTGATACCACGCGGGAATCGTCGCCTAGGAGATAATCATTCCCGCCTAGGAAATAATTAATAAGTTACACATTACAGCACATTTGTTGTTGGTCAAAATGCCAATTTTTTGTGCATTCCAGAGTTCAATTTCATTTCTTAAAATCCAAAGGCAGCTTGAAAAACTAAAATGCTTTGCTGTAATTGCTTGGACTTTAGTGTTGTACCGGTTCATCTTTGACCTGTATGTTCTTTCTTCAATTTAAAATGGCTTTTGTGTTATTGCCCTGCCCAAAAAGTGTCTGTTTCTGCGTTTCATCAAACAAATCAAAAACGTTTTTGTGTTTTAGTAATCAAACAGATCATAAAACTAATGTGTGTAGAAACTTTCATTTATGTTTTTATTTAAGTTGGGATGATTTGCACATAAGGTTACTAAATCCTGTCAAAGATACACATTATTTCATTCCATCCTATGATATATTTTTTCTTCAAGTAGGAAGTTATTATCTCATGTATTGGGTGAAATGAGACGTTAAGATTTATTTGTCTATTATTATTAAAGATGTTTAATTGTAATTCAATAGTATTTGGTTTTATCTAAGTAGTATGGAATTAAAGATAGATGTTAATGAAAAAACAAAACAGATGAGATAAATAACCTCATTGATGTACTCTCATGAATTGTCTATTGTGCATCTTATGGTTTGTGCTTTGTGTCAATTTTAATTTATGCTTGATAATTACTTAGTTGCAGCAATTGTGCATTATACATACTTCTATATCTACTTGCAAGATTAAATGTAAATGATTGTTTTCTTAACTTTTTTGATTTTTAATTGGTGCTAAATATGCATTGTAAAACATGGGATAGAGTTTGATGGAGACAACCAATCTAACCTTTAAAATCTTTGATAAAATACTTAAAATGTATTAAGAAATGGGGCAAATTTTACCTTTATATTGGATCTGAAATTCCAACTATGATGGGTGGGGTTGTGTTTTTAAGGATATTGATTGCATTGAGCTATTATAGACATTGTGATTATTTTGCATTGTGAGACCAGGGATGGAGTGGAAAAAATTTTATTACATAAATACAAATGGTGAGAAAAATAAATCTAACCTTTGGTAAAATACTTAAAATGTCTTAAGAAATGGGACACTCGGTATGGGAAAAAAATTATTAGTATACAAACAGTGAGAAAAGAAATCTAACAGTCACAAATCTTTGGTAAAATACTCAAAATATCTTAAGAAATGGGAGAGGAGGGATGGTGTTTGATGGAAGAAAATCTCAAATACAAATAGTGAGAAAATAAATCTAACCGTCACAAATTTTTGGTAAAATATTTAAAATGTCTTAAGAAATTGGAGACATGTATGGAGTTTGATGGAAGAAAATCCATTAGTCAAATTTAATGAGTGAGAAAATATATCTTTGGTAAAATATCTAAAATGTTTTAAGAAATGAGTCAAACTTCACTTATATATTGAATTTTGAAATTCCAACTATAATCAGTGGATAGGGTTGTGTTTTTAATGTTATTAACTGCATTAAGCTCTTTAATAGACATTATGACTATTTAGTATTTTTGTTAAAAGAAATCTACACATCAAAAAAAAAAAAAGTTGGATTGTGATGCCATTGATACTTGCTATACAATATAAACAGCCATAATAAGAAAAAGTGCTCATGCCTTGAGTTGTAATATTTTAATTGTCCAGATTAGATTAATGTCTGCAAGGCTTTAGATTAAAGCATCTTGATTATGATTTTGTATCATTCAAATGTGTAGATTATTAGTTTTTCTTTTCTTTTCTCTGCTAAACAGACGTGAAAGTAATTAAGACTTCCTTCAAAAGTTCAGGAATTTAAAATTTAGTTAAAAATTGAGTTTGTTGTTAATATTGAGATTTAGTTTTTCAAAGCCACCTTGAAAAACTTAAATGTTTTGCTGCACCTTATTGCTGTACATGTTCTTCTTTGACCTTATGTTGTACCTTGAAAGATCGACGTGAAAGTAGTTAAGATTGTTGTGAAAAATTAAAAAAAAAATAGGACTCTTGGGATTATGCCTTCCTTATAAAAGTAACGACATGGTAGAGTAGTAATTACGAGATGGTAGAGTATTAATTGCTTGGAAAATCCACCCTGTGTCTGAAGTGATTTGGTTATTAATGAATTTTAGAATTCTTCAATCCAACAATCGTCATGATACCTTTGGTTTTCTCATGTGCGTCTGCTCTATTTTAATATGGAAATTTCTTGGTTAGAAATAGTATGGATGCAATTCCCCGAGACGGTTTCTTAAGCTCTGAACTTAGCAACGAGCTTCATGTTCTCAGTTGTTTGTGGCATTTGTCAATCCCCTTCATTCATGCTATGAGAGCCATGTTAATAGTGTGAACAGAAAGGCTCCATTCAATACAAAAGGAATCCATGCAAATCTCCTTTCAAAGGCGACTTTAATGTCATCTTGCTGAAAGTAGTGCTTAGTTTAGTTTGAAGAAAGTGTTGTAAGAGTTTTTAATGTTTTTTTAATTGTTGAAAAAGTTATGTAAATGACATAAACAAATTGGATGATACCAATCATGTAAATTGGGAGTTTGACGTTTGAGGGTTTGAATGTGTGGAAGATTTCGAATGGTACAGAGAGAAGCAAAAACAGTGGTGCTTTTGAGACATATCCAGAAGGATTTCTCATATTTTGAAATTGAGAGTGAGAATTGGATTTAATTTGTGAAAACTAAATTATTAAATTTTAAAAATAATCTAATAATGATTACATGTCAAAGGTGAAAGATGAGAATGAAAAGTTAGGAGATATTAGAAAGTATGATGTATTGATCTTGTCACTATTACATTAATGTTTTTATGGCAAGCTTTGCAATTACAGATAATCCCAACCCACGAATGCTTGAGGAATTGAGAGTGATAGTGATAAAGGAAAAGAGAAGGAGAAATTTGGAGAATTGACAAAGGTTTTCAAATTTAATTTTGATGGCCAGAAAAAATAACGAGTGGAACAAAGAGAAACGAAGTTGTTTAGAATAAAATCAACTCGAAAGGAGTAGTGGCTCATTAAATAAGAAAATGTATGTTAACAACAAAAGAATTTGTCTTTATTTTCATGAGGTTCATCAGTTTATTAAGATTGTAGATAGAAAAGAAAAACTTCTCGATAGTTCTGGAAATAAGAGGCAATATAGTAACTTTTTCCTTGAAATAATTGTTAAACACTAGTTTGAAGAACTTAAATTGTTTCTTTCATATATAAATTTATGTGTTCCAATAATAGAAAACTCAACTATGAATTTTGGTATTTTCCTTTATTGATTATGTGGTTCACATATGACTTGTGATAGAAGTTGGTTTAAAGCATTATATGAAGATTCTAATTAGAAAATTTACTTGGGAGATGTTATGTACCACAAGTGTGAAGGTTATGGTGATGTGTTTGTTAGAACGTTTTAGAGTAATTGATCTAGATGGATATAGGTGGCCACCCACCTATTCCAATAATGATTACATGTCAAGGGTGAAAGATCAGAAAAAATAAGTTAGGAGATATTAGAAAGTATGATGTATTGATCTTGTCACTCTTACATTAATGTTTTTATAGCAAGCTTTGCAATTAGGGATAATCCCAACCCACCAATGCTTGAGGAATTGAGAGTGATAGTGATAAAGGAAAAGATAAGGAAAATTTTGGAGAATTGACAAATTTCTTCAAATTTAATTTTGATGGCCACAAAAAATAACGAAAGCTACAGAATCAAGTAGTGGAACAAAGAAAACGAAGTTGTTTAGAATAAAATCAACTCAAAAGGAGTAGTGACTCAAAAGGAGTAATGACTGGTTTATTTTATAGTTTGTTCTATTTCATTCAGTTAATAGAATTTGAGTTTACTATATCACTGTGTTTCTTGCCATATATCTGTGTCTATGAATATATGTATGCTCTTTCATTTCGTTCTCACATAAATCTGGATTGGCAGTATCAAATCCTTCTACTCTTGTTGTTTCTTAGTGCATGTCCCCGACGAGATTTGGATATTAAAAGTTGGGTATTGAACTAGTTCAGCTTGGGGAAAAACCTCATCATTAGCCTAAGAAGACTCCCATGGTGGGAGAAGAAAATAGAGACGACAGAGCAGGAAATCCTATTAAGTTGTTGCTCTAGGAATCCCTCGTGCAACACGGGAATGAGATGATGGATAATTTTGCATAGATCCTTTGAAGGATGTTGGTGGCGATGGATGCACCTTCAACGAGCAACCATTTCGGGGGTGCGACTCACTTCAAGGTACAAGTTAACTTTGACATTCCCCTATTTGAAGGAAAGATATATGCAGATGATTTAGAGAAATGGTTAAATCTATTAGAGGGTTACTTCTCTGTTCAAATTTTTTCCAATAGCGAAAAAGATCACATTTGCGCTCCTTAAGTCCCTCCCCCATATCAAAGACTGGTGGGACGGGTACTGCAAGAGGCATGCAAGAGATGAGTCTAAAATATTCACGAAAGACCCCACTTGGGCGACTTTTGTCGATGGAATCATTGAAGAGTTCTACCATGTCGGAAACTATGATGGCCAGTGCACCAGATGGACGACTTTGCATGAGGAGAGAGACCAAATAGTTCCAGAGTTTACCAACATGTTCCATACCCTGCGCTCCAAAATGGGTATTTAGGACTCTGAATGGCACTTGGTCCTAAAGTACCGCACTGGCATGCACCAGTACATTTAGACAGAGATGGATTTCCTAAACATATCCTCACTAGGAGCAGCTTATCGATACACTGTCAAGATTGAGAAAAAGTTTAATAAAAAGAATAAGCAGGATTTTGGGTCTGCAAATTAGTATAAAATCCTAGAAAAGGTGGTCCCCCTAACTCAAAAAGAAAAGGAAAAAACAGGGATGGCTAAAGCCCCAACAACAACACAAGCCGCAAGAAAAGAAGAGTTACAATGGGAAATCAAATAAGGACACTCGCAAGTGGTGTGAATTCCATAAGATACATTGGAACAACACTGATGAATGTCACTCAAAACAATCCTTGTTGGCCGAGACAAAATCCCCAGATCCAGACTCTGACTCAGAACCTGATGGAAAGAAAGAAAAGGGAAAGAAAATCATTGATGTGGAACCTAGTGCCACCATCGCAACAACAAAGATTCAACCAAAAGTTTCGGAGGAGCTAGAGGAAGGGGAGCACCTCTTCCATTCACAACTGTGGGTGTAGGGGGATTTGCTACACTTCATTGTTGATAGTGGTAGTTAGAAAAACCTCATCTCGGTCGAGGTCATCAAAATATTGAAGCTTCTGATGGTTCCACATCCCCAACCATACAACATCGGTTGGTTGAGCTAGGGATGAGACATCCGCGTTAGTCAACAATGCCGCCTTTCCTACAGGATCAAGCCCTTCAAAGATGAGACAACGTGTGATGTTGCCACACTTGAAGTTTGTGATGTTGTTAGGAACCTATGTCAACCCTTCTCTTTACTATGTTAGTATATTGTTGTTGGACGCATATGCTTTGTAAGTCGTCCCGGAGTATTTGTTGATCCGTAGTTTATATTAGCCCATAGTATTGACCCATAGTATTGGACGCATATGCTTTGTAATTCATCCTGTTATATTATATATCCCATGGTTTTGACTCATAGTATTGGGCATAGACTTAGTATATAAGTGTGTGTTGAGGTCATTGAAGACACCGTGAAGTTAATTGTATTGAGCTTGCTCAAAGGAGGTTGCCCCCTCGAAGTGGCCCATGATCAATATAAAAGTGATTCTGTTCTATTATTTCTGATATCTCGTGTATTTGCATTAATTAATTATTGCAGGTACATCACATCTGGTATCAGAGCACTTTTCTTGGCACAAGTGGGAAATTTTTTTTCTTTTTTTGGGCGGTGAATTTTAGATCAATTTACAAAACTTTATGCACAAAATAAAAAGAAACCGATTGCATATCTGAATTCCTCTTTCAAAAATACGCAGTTTCAAAAAAAAAATAATCTCATTTGGAGTTCTAAAAGTGGAGATATCGCGGATTTAAAATCAGCAATTTTTCAGAATTTCGGTGACAACCGCGGAAATTGCGGCGAGAAAATATTTTGACCGAGTGCCTAGATTTCTATTTCGCTCTCATGGGAGGAAGCAGAGTGGTTGTTCCACTTCCGGAAACATTCTATAATAGCGATTCTGAGCAATATAGATCCGGTTTTTGAACATTGGGTAGAATTTCTGCCCAAATTTTTTCTGTTGCAGGTTCGGATCTGGGAATAATCCCTATCCACTTAACTGTGGGAAGTACTTGGGCATAAGCCCTAAAAGTCATTGTGAGGAGTACCACAGGAACCCCGAAGTAGCTGGCCCATTGAGAGGACCTACCATCGAAAAGGGCAACGACCCCTACCTGATTGACTAGTTTCCACCCGTGAGGTAAACCAAGAGCTGTCGTTTGTGGCAAAGCGGTTATCAGTTTTACCTGAGCCATGGAGTGAGGGGTACTGCCCCAATACGTAAGCCGTCAGACAGAATTGGTGGCCGAGTGAAACCCCTGAATTGTTAGGAAGCCGCACATACCTGGGGTCCATATCTACTTTCAGCTGAACTATTGTCGATCACTGCTGCGTCGTTTTAGATCTATTTTGCAAGCCGTTCCAGATCCATCCATTCGGCGTTGTTCCAGATTCCTTCCAAGCCATAGCCACTCCAGTCTGTAAAAAATAAATAAATAAATAAATATTGGTTATGGTTGTCACCCGTGCAGGAGCAACAACCATGGAGGAAGCACTTGCAGCCATCTAAGCCAAACTCCAGGATCTGGATGAAAAATTTCTCAGCCTCCATCTTCAGCATTCAGCCATGAACAATACCATATAGCCAGAATCTTTTGCAGCCACTGGGTTCTCTTCTTCTAGCAATTTTCGTGGGCCGAAGCTTGATTTTCCTCGCTTCAATGGTACTGATCCGACTGGATGGGTATACCGGGCAGAACAATATTTCAGTCTGCATAATACTTTTGATGTTCAAAAAGTTCCACTTGCATCCTTTCATTTGGAACAGGAAGCCCTTCAATGGTACCGTTGGTACATCAAAGCTCATCCCGAGCCAAACTGGACAGATTTTTGCCACCTCATTTTGCCGCGATTTGGTCCTAGTGCTTTTGACGACTTCACAGGAGCACTCACTAAACTTCACCAAACTGGCACAGTGAGAGAGTATCAGACGGAATTTGAGAAACTAGCCAATCACACAGAAGGATTGTCTGATGAATTCTACAGGAGTTGTTTTATCAGTGGTCTCAAGGATGAAATCCGCTCAGAGGTCAAAATGTTTTGTCCCAACACAATGATGGAAGTCCTAGGGTTGGCTAAGCTGGCCGAGGACAAGATCGCAGCTCAACAACGCTCCAAACCCACCTTTGTTCCCTTCAGAAATATGGGTTCCCAATGACCTTCCATCACGCCTGCTCCTCAACCAACTCCTATCAAGCATTTGTCTGAAATAGAAATGCAGGCACGCCGAGAAAAAGGGCTTTGCTATAATTGTGATGAGAAATTCACTCAGGGACATAGATGTGTTCAACAAAAGCTCTATCTCTTGGATGTGGATTCTCTGCCTGCCTTAGAACATGGTGAAGAAGCTACAGATACAGTAGATGATCAGGTCGACATTCAAGACCTGCCTGTTGACACCCCATCTCAGGACGACCCACCCGAGATCTCTCTCCATGCTGTAACCAGAGTCACCACCCCACAAACAATGCGAGTCAGGGGATACTTCAATAAGCTCCCTCTTACCATCCTCATTGATTCTGGTAGCACTCATAACTTCATTGACCCTCTGATTGCCAAACAGGATGATTGTTTTGTCCATCCTTGCTCCAACTTTGATGTCATGGTTGCCAATGGGGGTACCTTACCTTGCAAGGGGAAGTGTCACAATGTGCATATCTCTACGGAAGATTATAACCTACGCTCTGACATGTTTGCCTTGTCCTTAGGAAGATGTGATGTGGTTTTGGGCGTTCAATGGTTACGCACACTTGGCCCCATCTTATGGGATTTTGCGGAACTTTGGAGGCAGTTCAAAGTCAATGGGGCACAACACAAATTTATGGGCTTACAACCAGGGTCTCTCTGCATCATCAGTTCACATCGCATGGAAAAAATCCTTAAGAAGAATTCACATGGTGTCATCGCTCAGCTCAATTCCATTCAGATGCAACCATCAACAGTCTCCACTACTTCCTTGGATAGATATGCAGGTATCTTTGCTGAACCAATGCGCTTCCTTCCTTCAAGAGACCTTTCCGGTAAGAATGTAGCCACATCTACCTCTCAGCAGGAAATGATGGCTATTTTGCATGCAGTACAGAAGTGGCAGCCATACCTATTAGGTAATTATTTCTGCATCAAGACTGATCTCCCAAGTCGGGAAATTTTTTTGGAACAATGGGTCTCCTCCCCAACACACCTGCAATGGGTTATCCAACTCATGGGTTGTCCCTATGTGATCACTTACAAGAAGGGTAAGGACAATATGGTGGAAGATGCTCCTTCTCGCACAATTGATGACCTAGTTTCTCTTACAGCTCTTTCTCTGCTTGTTCCAAATTCGTTGCAATATGTTCAACAGGGCTATCTCTTCTATAAACTCCATGCTTCTTCATCAACAGGGCACTCTGGGTTCTGCAAAATGTATGACCGTGAACAATGTAACTTTTTTTGGTCGGGACTAAAAATGACAATTCAACAGATGGTGGCTGACGATGATACTTTCCAAGTCAATAAGGGGGAAACGACACTCCTTTCGGGATTGCTCAAACCCGTGGCCATCCCTACATAGCTTTGGCCAACTATTTCTATGGATTTCCTAGCAGCTCTCTAGTGGTACAATACCACATCTCAACGAACACCATATGAAGCAGGCTATGGAAAAACACCACCTGTTCTTCTTCCATACACCCTTAGCAGCTCTCCAGTTCAGGAAATTGACTCGGCTCTTCGACACCGCGATCAGATTCTTCTCATTCTGCAGGACAATCTTCACATGGCCAGAATTCGCCTGAAACAACAAGCCGATCAACACCGTTCTAAGCGCATTTTCCATGCAGCTGACAGGGTTCTTCTTCATCTACAGCCTTCCAAGCAATCCTCCTTGACACTCCAAAGGCGTCAGTGGCCCGAAATGCAAACCGAGGATGCTACCGAGGAACCACTCCTTCAGATTCTACAGCAATTTCTCCAACCAAAGCTTTGAGGACAAAGCTTTTTCTAAGGGAGAGGGGATGTTAGGAACCTATGTCAACCCTTCTCTTTACTATGTTAGTATATTGTTGTTGGACGCATATGCTTTGTAAGTCGTCCCGTAGTATTTGTTGATCCATAGTTTATATTAGTATTGACCCATAGTATTGGATGCATATGCTTTGTAAGTCGTCCCGTAGTATTATATGTCCCATGGTTTTGACTCATAGTATTGGGCATAGACTTAGTATATAAGTGTGTGTTGAGGTCATTGAAGGCACCGTGAAGTTAATTGTATTGAGCTTGCTCAAAGGAGGTTGCCCCCTCGAAGTGGCCCGTGATCAATATAAAAGTGATTCTGTTCTATTATTTCTGATATCTCGTGTATTTGCATTAATTAATTATTGCAGGTACATCACAGATGTTCTTTTCAAACAACCATATTTGTGGAAACATCATGTTGTGTATGAATCTAGACCTCGTAGTGTCATTATTACTTTGGGAAAGAAACTCTACAGGATACTAGAGACACTTCCCACCATTACAGTGTCCCTCATCATAGCTATGCAATCCAAGAAGGTAATCTCCCAGACAGGGAAATTTGTCCTCTTCATGGTTCGTTCTAAAGGTGAACAAAATATTGCAACTACATCCACCACTTTCACGTAGAACCGCTCTACACAGCAGAAATAGGTGGATAAGATCGTGAAAGCATAAAAATACATCTTCACCACACTCAATCGGGTGCCAGTACATTTCTCGGTCAATCATTCCATTGATTTGATACCTGGTGCACCTTTACCTAACGAGCTAGTATACAAAAGTTCCCTCATGGAAAATGAAGAAATCAAATGCCAGATTCAAGATTTGATCCAAAAGGGGCACATTCAACCCAACTCTTCACCTTGTGGAAGCCCAACTATGTTGGTACAAAGAAAGATGGGTGGAAACTCTGCATTGACTACTGAGCTCTAAACAAGATCACAATCCAGAATCGATATTCCATTCCCTATATCGACAACCTTCTTGACTAGCTCAAGGGTGGCAAATATTTTAGCAAGATTGATCTAAAGTTTGGCTATCATCAAGTGCCAATTGAGCAGATTGATGTTTGGAATATTTCCTTCAAATCTCAAGAAGGATTTTTTGAGTGGTTGGTCATGCCTTTCGGTTTGAATAATTCTCCAACAAATTTCATGAAGATGATGGATGATATCCTATGGCCATTCACTAATTATTTTGTGGTGGTATATCTAGATGATATCCTCATCTACAACAAAACATGGGCAAAGCATCTGCAGCATATCCAATAGGTCCTCAGCACCTTGCGGTAGCACAAATTATATGTTAATCTAGAGAGGTGCTCATTTGGCATAGAGAAGTTTCAATATCTGGGATACATTGTGGATGAACATGGTGTTCATGTTGATCCAGCCAAGATCCAATCCATCCATGATTGGCCAACCTTGACAACTCTCACAGAGCTTCGCAGCTTCCTAGGCCTTGCTAACTTATATCACAGATTTGTGTTGGGATTCTCTAATATTGCTTGGTCCCTTAGCTAGGTTACCAAAGGGGGATCTAAAGCCAAGTTCAGCTGGTCCAAGCCACAACAACAAGAATTTGAGGAGATGAAGCAATGCTCATGTTCAGCACCTGTCCTTGCCTTACCATATCTGCAGCAACCCTTTGAGATTGAGACATATGCTTTAGACTATGCTCTTGGTGTAGTCCTCACTCAACACGACCATCTAGTGTTGATGTATATGTAACTTCGGAATGTATTTCATATATGTATGTTGTATGTACTCCTATAGAGATGGTATTATTCCTCTATACGGAAGTGTCGACATTTATATTGTAAATGTCGTAACTTATACTTGATGGGTTATTAAACCACCTTGTTGGGGTCGGCCCTGTATAAGTCATGTGGGTCAAAGGGTTATTAGACCACCCTATTGGGGGTCGGCCTAGTCAGCATTATGTTATGTGGTTAAGTTCAAGCCTACATGATTTATGTAAAAGGCAAGTCAAGTCAAGTATAAATAGAGTGCGGGAGGCACTCTATTTGTTCACTCACTTCTCACTCATGCACTCAAGGAGGAGTGGCGCACTTATGGAGGAGGAGGATATGCTGCTAGGATATGTCTATCTCTTATGGTTGGGTTGTATCATTGCTCTATCTATCTCTGAGGAAGTTATTGGGGTTTTTCACCTTTATGGTTTTCCCCAAGTAAATCTTTGTGTTTCTTGTGTGCTTGCATTATTGTCTCCATGAATGATATGCTGTAGATTTGCTGTACATGTTGTTCTCTCAGTTAAGATCCTAGATCATATTGAAGTAAATTCTGAAAATTTAACATGGTTTCAGAGCTAACCTGAAAGAAGGCATGATATGTCATGTATGACACTTGTTGCACTTACGATGCTAGGGCTTGATATAGCAAAAACCAGTCATCATAGCACTTTCACTATAAATCCATTTTGGAGAATTTTTCGGATCTAAAACCTTTACAGGTCGAAGATTAAATCCCCATGTACCTTGTGTCCAAAGGAAAACCTATAATTCGTTGTACTTTGTGATTTATGATCTGTACAATATAGGGTTTCTGCCTCTTCCAGATCTGAGTCAAAATCAGGTGACCTTGGGAAAAAGGTCATAACTTGGGCTAGGAAGCTCCAAATGAAATTTCGTAAAACGTGACAGGTATTACACAGACTGTACTATCTCAAGGAAATTTTGCAGAGGCCGAAGTTGAACCAGTGACACGTGGCACGCCGTACAAGTTCGCTCTCCTATATTATCTCATAAACAGGTCACGTTACGACACTTGGCATAACTCTCTCTCAGAGAATCCAATTGAGGTCATATCTGTCAGGATGGAAAGAAAACAGGTTGGGCTATCACGAAATTTTTTTTCAGAGGCCTAAGTTGAAACAGTGACATGTGGCACGCTGTACAAGTTCGCTCTCCTGTATTATCCCATAAACAAGTCACGTTACGACACTTGGCATAACTCTCTCTCAGAGAATCCAATTGAGGTCAGACCTGTCGGGATGGAAAGATAACAGGTCAAGATATCTCAGGAAGAATTTTCAGACCCTATGGATTGAAAAGTTCAGAGTTACACCAGAAACAATCAGGTACATATTTCTGTCAAAACATAATTATTTTTTAGTACCTTCATTCATGGCTTCCGGAATTTAGGGCTTTGGAGAAAGTTGGAATATTTATAATCAGAGACCATGGCTGAATGCTACTCATCAAAATAAAAATTTAGAGACCAAGATCAAAATTTTTGGTTGGGCAGAAGGCCGGGCTTGATCAGACCCTAGTTCGGGACTTTTATCAGAAAAGTGGAAAATTAGGGCTTCTGTAAAAATGGGAATTTTTGAAATCTGTGACCACGGCTGGAAGCTCCTCAGAAAAATAGAAGCTTAGAGCTTTGGATCAAACCTTTTGATTGGGCAGAAGAGTGGGCTTCATCAAACCCCAGTTCAGGGTCACGTCCGGTGAATCTGGAAGTTTCAAAGGCAAAATTGAGTAGTGAAACTTTGCAGTTTTCAAATTCTGAATATACCAGCTTGATCAGCTCATCAAGTCGCATATTTCTATCCTTTCGGAAGTTTGAAATTCAAAGTTTGAATTTTTGGGGTTTCTCTAACAAACCCTAATCCAGCTCCAGTTCCAGTTCTTGCAAATCAAGTGGATTGGGTTAATCCTAGAAGAAGATGGATTGGTCACCTGCATAAGTGAAGAAGTTCCTGTTTCAGAGGGAGATGAGGCTAAGGCCTTACATAAGAAGATTACAAGCGATCTCGACAGGTATGACTCATCGAGGTATGTTTCAATATTTGTTCATGATTAAGTTTATGGTATGTTTGTCTTCATGTTATTACGGTTAGTACAATATTGATTTTAGATTTGTCGTATCACCTTATCAAAATTATGAATGCATGATAGAAGATATTCATTGGTTAGGGTGTTGACACTTATGATTGTACTAATGCATTATGGTGTTGTATGAGGTTTATGTTGTCTGCTAACATAAAAGGTACACCAAGAAAGACAAATCATGTTCTACTTCAAGAACGTATGATCATGGTGACATGAAGACAAGTATGCATCCATTGTCACGGATCATATAGAAGATTTACTTTTGAGGTATGTATAACTTGTTTCTACAATGGTTAACTTATGAGACATGTAGGTTACTAGCACAAGTCACTGAAGAGAACCAGAAGACATTATGCGAGTATGTTAGACATAACTAGCTAGCATGCTAATCCAGGTATGTTTTTCCTATATCAAGATAGAATCCTACCTTGTGTTAGGATCTTATACTGTTGTGTTGTTAATAATGATTATTCATGAAGTCATAGGTTTGAATAGTCATGGTTTTATGCATATTATGTTTCTCGTCATAATTGATGATATGACTAACCAGAAGAATCATGAAGGTATAGGTTTGAATAATCACAGGTTTTATGCATATTATATCTCTTCTCTTGATTGATGATTTAACTAACCAGAAGAGTCCTATGATTAAATAAGAATATGTATGAATAAAAGAAGACTTCCTTGAAACCTTGACTACTAATGTTTATTATCTATGTTTGAATTGATCCTGACTATACATGCTTGAGATTATTGTGTTTTGATAATATTAATATTATACTAATGAATTATGTATGAGACCTAGAGGATAACACAATGATGATACTAACAAGCATGCATGGGGATCGAGAATGTATATAAGTTCAAGGACAGGTAATCCAGGAAGCAAAAATCAAGAGGGAGCACACTGCAGTAGTTTCTACAAGGATGCAGATATTCAAAGGGAGTTGACCATCTCTCTACATTCCACAATAGAAAGGTGTAGAAGAAGCTACTTCAGATTAGGACTCCAGTAGCTCCTGCAAGGAAGCGAAGACTCAGAGGGAGTCCACCCAACGAACAAACAAAGATAAGTATTTGAATTGCCATTTCTTAAATAATACTGTTCAATATTGTATATACTGACATTCCTAGAATTAGGTTGTGTATTATGCATATTAGAATAATTGCATTGATAAACAGTATACTACTAATATGCATGGGTAAGTGGCCTATGGCACTGTACAACATTCCATTGCTACTTATCTAGAATGAAACCTCTTTGCTAACATGTTGGGAGTTTTGCACACTCTTAACAATGTTCTGGTAGAGATGGGAAGGCATCTAGAAAGTTACGGGATATTGATAAATGTTGTATTGAAGCATTGGCTAAGATAATTGCATGACTGTATGACATATTTCTTTATGTGTAAGAATTTGTTCTGAAAATTATTAGATGTTTCTAATCATGCAATTTAACTTGTTTTGTAGGAAAGACCGTATATCTTCACCTACAAAAGGACTACAACATTTGTTCCAGCAAACAAAGATATCTATTGAGGATATTGAAGATATTGAAGTTCCCAGGATCTGGGATGAACAAATGGAATGCCATGATCCGTCAATCATGAAGAATGATGTTTGGGATGTAGTCCCAAGACTTGAAGGGAAGTTTGTTATGACTTCCATATGGATCTATCAAGATCAAGCATGCTGCAGATGGCAGCATAGAGAAATATAAAAGTGATGAAATAGAAGATACACCAGATGGATTCAAGATAGCTTTCTTGAATGGTGTAGTTGAAGAAGAAGTGTATGTGGAGCAGCCACTTGGTTTTGAGACACATGACAGGGAGTCATATATGTGCAAAACTTGGGTATGATGCACCACTTTCTAGGTATGGAGGTTTGGCAGAGTGCAGATGGAATCTTCCTTGGACAAGGGAAGTATGCAGTAGAGATCCTGAAGAGGTTCGGGATGATGGACTGCGAGGCTATGGCATCGAACCTGAAGCTTCTGTGTGATGCTTCATCTGAACCAATTGATGTCACTATGTATCGTCAGATGATTGGGTCCTTGATGTACCTGACGAACATGAGACCAGATATTTGCTTTGCGGTGAACACATTGAGTCAGTTCCTGACAGATCCGAGGAGTGTTCACCTGGTTACTGTAAAGCATATTCTGAGGTACCTGAAAGGTACAGTGGATTATGGGCTCAAGTATGAAGCGAATCAAAAGTTTAATCTGCAGGGTTATGTTGATTCATATTGGGCAGGCAGTGCTGCAGATAGGAAGAGCACATTTGGGTGCTGCTTCAGTATGGGATCAGGTGTGATCTCTTGGTTTAGCAGGAAGCAGTCCCGCGTAGCACTAAGTACAGCTGAGGCAGAGTATGTTGTAGCCTGTTCAACTAGTTGTGAGGCAGTATGGCTATAGAAGCTACTGTCTGAGTTATTTGATCTCCCGTTGGATGCTACTGGTATCTTCTGTGATAACTAGAGTTGTGTGAAGCTGTCCGAGAACCCAGTGTTTCATGATAGGTCGAAACACATAGAGATCAAATATCACTATATCAAGGATATGGTGCAGAGAGGAGCTGTGAAGCTCCTGTATGTTGTGACGGACGAGCAGATTGCAGATGTGTTGATGAAGCCACTAGCTAGGGTGAAGTTTGAGTACTTCAGAGAGAGGCTTGGCGTTCTTCAGATCGAGGACACTTCGAGGAAGAAGTGATGGACACATTTGCTGAAGCCATTCCAAGCATGTTGGAAGGAGGATCCTTCACATGGCTGTGGATGTAAGCGCTGAATGATGAGCATCAGGATGATGTTTTGGTTTCTGCTGGATATGATCAGTTGGATCATTTTTATGTATGTCTGAATGCATCATGTTGGATGCTGGATATGATCAGTTGGATTATTTATATGTATGTACGCATCATGTTGGATGCTGGATATGATCAGGTAGATCATGTATGTTGATGGATACATTGTGTGGATCATGTATCTATGTATCAAGTGGATACACTATGTATATTGATATGTATCAGGTATGATCGGGTAGATCATGTATGTTGATGGATACATTGTGTGGATCATGTATCTATGTAACAGGTGGATACACTATGTATATTGATATGTATCAGGTATGATGAGGTAGATCATGTATGTTGATGGATACATTGTGTGGATCATGTATCTATGTATCAGGTGAATACACTATGTATGATGATATGTATCAAGTAGATACTTGGTGTGCATCAGATGGATGCATTGTATGATCAGGGTGATCGTGGATGACGAGCTTCTCCAGATGACATGCAGCAGGATGTTGCAGTGATGATGATCAGGATGATCATGTGTACATCAGGATGATTTATGGTGAGTATCAGGTGATACTTTGTGGCCGTGGATCAGGTTGTGCAGGTAAGCATGTAATTTGTGTCCTGGGAGATTTGCAGATGGTATTTCGAGGTTTTTCCTATGGCATGTAATTCGGTGCCCTGGGACATCTGGCAAATGCTCTTTTGAGGTTTTGCTTGGGAGGACATATAATTTGTGCCCTGGGAGATCTGCAGATAGTCTTTCAAGGTTTTGCCTATGGCATGTAATTCGTTGCCCTGGGATATCTGGCAGATGCTCTTTCGAGGTTTTGTCCTATGGCATGTAATTTGCTCCTGGGAGATCTGGACAGGATGAAAAATGGCTCATATGCTTCAGTCAGGTTTTTCCATGACCACATGTAATTTGCTCTTGGGAGATCTGGACAGGATGAAAAAGGCCTCAGATGCTTCAACCAGGTTTTGTGGTGAGATCACATGTAATGTGCTCCTGGGAGATCCGACAGGTAGAGCTGTGTGCTCGTAACAGCCTGGGATGCTTCAGCCAGGTTTTGTGATGGGTCACATGTAATGTGCTCCTGGGAGATCCTACAGGTAGAGTTGTGTGCTCATAACAGCCTGGGATGCTGCAGCCAAGTTTTGTGACGCACGTAATAAGTCCTGAGGTTTCCACAGTATGGCCAGTGATGATGAAGACCTGCAGGTGGTGGGCCTACATCCAATATGAAAAAGGACTGGCTCTATAGAACTTCCTATGACGAGTAGATTCAGAGATTGATTGATTGAGATAGCAGCAGCAGTGACGATGATGATGTCTCGATGACGATTATCCAGTGACGATGATCCAGAGAAGAAGACTTGTGCTAGAAGACCTGTGCTAAGAAATACCTTCCTAGTTAAGAGGGAGTGTTGATGTATATGTAACTTCGGAATGTATTTCATATATGTATGTTGTATGTACTCCTATAGAGATGGTATTATTCCTCTATACGGAAGTGTCGTCATTTATATTGTAAATGTCGTAACTTATACTTTATGGGTTATTAGACCACCTTGTTGGGGTCGGCCCTGTATAAGTCATGTGGGTCGAAGGGTTATTAGACCACCCTATTGGGGGTCGGCCCAGTCAGCATTATGTTATGTGGTTAAGTTCGAGCCTACATGATTTATGTAAAAGGAAAGTCAAGTCAAGTATAAATAGAGTGCAGGAGGCACTCTATTTGTTCACTCACTTCTCACTCATGCACTCAAGGAGGAGTGGCGCACTTATGGAGGAGGAGGATCTGCTGCTAGGATATGTCTATCTCTTATGGTTGGGTTGTATCATTGCTCTATCTATCTCTGAGGAAGTTATTGGGGTTTTTCACCTTTATGGTTTTCCCCAAGTAAATATTTGTGTCTCTTGTGTGCTTGTATTATTGTCTCCATGAATGATATACTGTAGATTTGTTGTACATGTTGTTCTCTCAGTTAAGATCCTAGATCAAATTGAAGTAAATTTTGAAAATTTAACATCTAGTGGCATATCACAGTGAGACACTTTTAGATACATTCCACAATTAATCCACCTATGACAAGGAAATGTATTCCATTGTCCAAGCATGCCACTAATGGAAGCATTACATCCTTCGAAAAGAGACAGTCGTCAACACTGATCACAAGCCCTTGTAGTTCATGCAAACCCAAGGGAAGTTAAAGAATGACCACCACCAGAAGTGGTCCACTTACTTGCAGCAATTCCACCTTAATATTAAATATAAGAAGGGCAGTACCAACCTAGTTGTCGATTTCCTCAGTCGGCCCCCAGTAGCAGCACTTGCCGTAGTGATCCACTCTTGTGGCCATGAGACCTCTAGGTGGCCTAAATTATATAGCAGTTATCTTGAGTTTTCTCCCATCTATCAAGCCCTATGTATAGGCACATCGGTGGCAGACTTTAATCTTCAGGAAGGCTTGTTGTTCTACTTGGACTATATTTGCGTTCCTTTAATCGAGCATGGGAAAATGATTTTGGAAGCTCATTATAGTCGGGTGGCAGGGCACTTCAGCACTGAAAAGACAGTGGCCATATTGCAAAAGTATTTTTATTTCCCTAAGCTCTGACAAGAAGTCGATTGATACATCAGCTCCTGCACTGCCTGCGTCATCATGAAACCTGCCATAAAAAAGAATGGGTTGTACACCCTTTTGCTCACAACCACTTATACTATGAAACAAGAACTCGAAACAATTCTCATTTTTCTCTCTCCTAATTTTAGTAGCTATTTTTACCTCTGTTTCAAAAAGGGTTGATATCAGTATCACACATTTTCATTTTGAGACATTTTTTGGGGCCTATGAATTATCTTTGTCGTAAAATATTTTTAATTTCTATTTTCAAGTGTGTTTTTAGAAATTTAACAAAATAGCATACATTTTTAAGCAATTTATAATGAAAAACATATACATTTTCCATTTTTTTTTCTATAAAATAAGACATTTTTATGGACAAAATAAGGCATTTTTATTGACAAAATTGTAAACAACTCCAGAAAATAAAGACATTTAAAACCATTTTCAATGAATTTTAAGAGATGTTTTGTATAAAAATGATACTTTTTTCATATTATCTTCAGAAAAGTGACGATTCACATAAATTCAAGAAAAACTATACAATTTATTTGTAAAAAACATATTAAAAAAAATAGAGTCTGAAAGTCAAAACATTACTAATATATCTTACCAAAAAATTGTCAAAAATTATCAAAATTAACATTTTATTCAAAACATGAAACTAATCAACAATATCATGTAGACCAAATTCTTCATCGACATTGGAATTTTCTGGAGCTTGGATTTCCTCAGGGACATCAATATCCTCTTCCATTGGGTATTCTATGTCTGCAAGATCCCCAAAGTGCTCCTTTCCAAACACCCCTCCTAATGGGGGTTGAGTCTCTTTTGACATCTTTGCCACAAGTGTTTCACTAAACTCTCCTTTCTTCAAACCAACTTCTTGCAGTTCATCTGGAAGAACTTGAATAGCATTAATTCTTTGCTTTATGTAATTTCATTGCAGTGAATCATTATCAATGGTTATGCAATTTCTTCCTTTCTGTAAGGAGCATGTTATTGTTGTACCTAATCACCAAAAAAAAAAATAACGTTAAGTCAAATAGCATAAAGAAGCATACTTTAAAACAATAAAATAATGAAGAATAAAACATACAATACAGCTTGATATATGCTTTCATATGTAACATGAGAAAGTTTACCTGAACCTGAGAACAAATCTAAGACCCAATCTCCTTCTCTTGAAAATGTATATATGAGATAATTAATCAACGCTTGTGGCTTTTGATAGATGTTTACAGTCACTCCTTTCAAATCCCTTTCTTCATATGTTAATTTTTTTACCACGGCATTATAGCTCAACATCTGACTATGTTTTCCTCCACTCTTTTCATTGATTAAAAGAGATTCATAAGTCTCATCCTTTGTCCAAGTTGCAAGATGTAACAAAAATATAAAAAAATTAATTAACTTATCAATAAATATAATCGATTTATAAATTCAAAAATTTGATAATATAGTGCAAATATATTACCAATAAAGTTGCTTCCTTTTTTTCCTTTACCCTTGAAGGATGTCAACAAACCCCCTAATTGTGTATCTGAATGGAAAACAACAAATCTCCTTAGTGGTGATGTTGTGACATCTACAAATCCCAAAACCACTTTATTGAATGATTGGTAAGTATAAGGCTCACAATCATAAGTAGTGTTTCAGATATTGTATCCATGAGGGATATCTGCAATCACTAGAGCGTACTCCTTTTCAAGAACAAGATTTGCAATGTCTGTACAGTCACCTAAAATGACTTTATATTGCACAGTGTCAAGCCCATTATGAATATAATGATCAAGTGTATCATCAAGTTCAACGTTTGCAAAACGTTGTCGGGCCTTTGTCGTTCTATTTTGGCTCTTTGGATATGAATTCTGAAGGACTCTAGTACTCCATCTGTACCCCTCTTTGGCATCTTCAAATGGAAATTACACCAATAAGTAATAACATAGAAATGAATTGAATTAGAAAATAAATAAAATAGGATGTATCAGAGATCAACATACCTTCTCGAATGCAACAAAAAATTGTTTTAAAGTTTCTATCGAGCTTGAGTCTGGATAGTTGCATTTGACATCATCCAAACTCTTCTCATTCAACATTATAACCATCTCCTCTTGTATTTTCATGTAGACCTTGTGACTAGACAATGAAACAATAAATGATGTTTACAATCATATATAATAATATAACAAAATACTTAGAACATAACAAAAATGTTAAACTCAAGAACAAAACATTGTACCATAAAAAAAACATCAACTTACTTGTCAAATTCGTTGCACATTTCCTCCATGGATAATTCACCTGACTTTACCCGTGATAGTATTGTAGCTATTAATGTTTCATCCTTCACACCTTGTATTTTTCTCGAAGGTGGAATAGTCATGTCTTCTGGCAGATTCTTGACGTCAAGACATGCCTTACCACCGCTCCATGGAACAACTCTACCTTTTTCACTTTCTAGTTTTTTATGCCAATATTCTCTCACCAGATAAATATGTCATCAATCAAATCCCATGTTTTCCCAAATCTAACTGGAAATAGGAATATATAGCTCTGAATGCATCACTTCCTTTGGCATTTTTTTGTTTCACATCATTCACTTTAATAGGGAGACCTATTTCCATACAACATTGTCTCCGAAAACTTGCATCAACTCTATATTTTTCCCCACCACATATTTGCACGAATTCACTATGGATAAATCTAACCCTTTGAATAAATTTCATTGTAAACCTATATTCACTATCTGTTTTATGATCCCATGCCAACAAATTTGCTTCTACATCTATTAAACCAACATAAATGATGCATTTAACTTTTTCAAAAATAGGGTTATTGGGATATTCTTGCATCAACTCTCTTCTTGCCTCTACAGAATGATTCCCCCCAAGAATATAATATTTGTAATGAAAACATCTTGTTTGGTCAAATTCAACTCTAGTAGGAACATCTTCCGGGTCAACAAGGACTAGGTAGTCAACCATATGTGCATAGGGATTGTGCCTCATCAATGCTTTCAAGTTGTGAATATGCAAGTGATGTGGTTTTCTAATTCTAAATTGATCTTTCCCTTCTGTGGGTCTATAAAGTTGATTCACATTCAACTCAAATGTATGTCCATTGTTAACAAAATTATCCCTCTGCAATCGATCTCGAATGGAATTTTGTGTTGTCTTGAAAATGCCATCCTCTAGATCAACACCTAGAGTAATGATTTCCCTACTGCCACCATAATTTTCACTCTCAGATTCAGGAATATCATTGGTTTCAGTAACAACAGATCTCCTCTTTTTCTGATTTGAAGGGGTTCCTTCTAAATCAACAATTCCTTCAACACAAATCGAGGCACTCTCAACCATATTTCTTTTACGAGATTGTTTGTTACTCTTACTAGCAAGAGTAGCAAGCTCATTTGCAACAATTTCATCATGTTCAGTTGGCGAGATGAAGATTTAAATATAACCCTTCTAGGTACCCAATTTGATTGTCAGATGCTCTTTCCTCTGTGTGCTCGTACTTCTTCAGTTTGAACATTTGACACTTGTTTCATCTTCCTTGCTTCTGGTCCCTTTTGAATAGCGACATTAATGACATCCACAAGATCAGCCTCTGTATAATAATTTCCATTCAACATTTTTGAAGTCAAAATGGAAAAATCCTGCAAAATAAAAAACATTATCGTATTAAATCTATTACATTGTGGTATCCAAGTTATATCAAAACAAATTTAAGAATAATATCAATATTCAAACTTACTCTCCCGCTGTCAATTTCATGCACGAACCCTTGACACAAATCTGTGAAATTTTCTAAAACATTATATTTTGAAATATTCAAAGAATATCGGATTTTGGCAAAGGTCCTGGCTTATTTCACTTGTGCATAAACAATATATGTACCTGACATCACACATATATCTCTCAGCAATCCCAATAGATGGTAATCTGATTGAATATATGGAATGCACAAGAATATAAGAGAATTCTTTCTGGTTTTCCTTGATATTTTTCCTTCAGATGCCAATGATACTCTATTCTGTCTTTTTCTGTTGCATAATTCCATTCTCTAGAATGATTCATTTTTAATTCTTAAAAGCTAAGAACTTCGTATTGAGGCTCAACATTCTTAGATGCCTCAACTGTTTTTTTCGATGCAATCATCGTTGCTCTTGATGTAGAAACGTTTACAGATATCTTTCTTGATGCCATTGTCCCTATATCCATAATGTATAATTTTAAAATAAATCAACAAGCATTCATAATCTAAACAAAATCAACATCAATATTCACTATAAACTGTATTTGAAAAATGTTTTAAATTTTTTTTTTTTTAAATTACATTCATAATCGCCATTTTTTTTACGTTTTGAAAAATACTTTTAAAAATGTAAACCCTACCCCTTAACCCCCCTAAAATATATAATAATTAATCTTAAAAAAAATTAAACCTACCCCTGCTCCTACCCCTACCCCCTAACTATATAATAAAAATTTAAAAAAACAAATTTAAAACTAACGCCCTACCCCCGAACCCCCCTTAACAATATAATTAAAAAATTAAAAAATTAAAAATAAAACTAACCCCCTCCCCCCAACAATATAATAAAAAATGTAAAAAAAAAATTAAAACTAACCCCCCCTCTAACAATACAATAAAAAAATTTTAAAAAAAATTAAACTAACCCCCCCCATAAACAATATAATAAAAATTAAAAAAAAAGACTAAACGAACCACCTCCTCCCCGCACCCCCCCCCTTCCCCCTCCTCCCCGCGCCCCCACCCTTCCCCCTCCCCCTGCCTCCCAACTCCCCCCCCTCCCCATCCTCCTCCTCCCTTATCCCTTTGTGGCCCTTTGGTCACCGCTTTGACATCCAAAGGGCCGCGGAGGGAGAAGGGAGGAGGAGGAGGGGGAGGATGGGGATTTGGACGGTTGGGGGAGGTGGAAGGGAGGGTGCAGGGAGGAGGGGTAAGGGTGAGAGAACGGGGAGGAGGGAGGAGGGGGAAGGGGAGGGGCACGGTCAAAGGGCCACAAAGGGATAAGGGAGGAGGAGGAGGAGGGGGAGGAGGGGGAGTTGGGCGGTGGGGGGAGGGGGAAGGTTGGGGGCACAGGGAGGAGGGAGGAGGGGGAAGGGGAGGGGCATGGGGTGGATGGAGAGGGAAGGGGGCACTGGAGGGAGGGGGGGAGGGAGGTGGTGCGATGCGGCCCTTTGCACGGGGGGTTCACTCAGTGAACTTGTTACATAGCACGATCGTTCGCAGGATATTAAAGAATATCCCTAATTTCACTAAATATTGGAAACTTCCTCCTAAAATTGTATTGTTGAACCCCCCTCCCAATATACCGTTCCTATTAAGAAAACCCCTATTTTCACCAAATATTGTAGGTATCCATTTTTATCAACCCATTTTTAATATCCCCTTTATATCATATTATCAAGGTGTAACAAACATGATCCTTAATGCATCTTAGTATAATGCTAAAGAAAATAGTACTATAATGCTAACAATGATCCCACTGTGATTGCAGGGGCGACTGATGAATTTGTAGCATTGGATAGTGGATGACCCAATGAAATAGTAATGGGGAAGGTAAAATGAGTAAAAGGAAACTCATCAAGAGATCAATGCAACAAAGAATGTAAAAGACAGATAGTCCAATAGTTAGTGAAATGCTTAGAAAATATGAGAATTACAGATGTTTCAAACCACAACCTACCAATCTACCAACACGGTTGACTCTTGGGAACACCTTCTACAACAACTGGACATCAATAGTGCTAGGTGGGGAAGACCAGGACAGTTAGACGACTAAAGTGAGAAGAAAAGGGATTCTAGGGATCTGAAGGCTTGAATGGAATGAAAAAATGCAAAGAAAAAATGAAAAGAGATGCCATTTTCTTACATCCCATCCATCTCAAAGGCAAGCCACCTTCCAACCTCAAAGAACTAGTGGTTTCTCTAAGAACTAGGAACTGAATTGTAGCTCATAACTTCTAAGAATTACCATCCTTCTTCTAAATAATTCCTTCTAGAAACAAATTTCATAAACTCAAAGCCAAATGGAAATTATATGTCTTTACAAAATTCCTTGTTCAGTTCTTTTAAGGAGAACCAACTATTAATTATTATTTTCCCATAATTTTTCTTTTATTCAAAGAAGCTTATTGTATTAAAATAATAAATACAAAGTATAATAATGTACAAAGGGACTATTAGACATTGTTTATTTACTAAGGGTATTAATATAAAGTCATATTATAAAGTTATGAAGTTAAGATATAATATTAGAATATAAAGTGCAGTTATATGTTGTAAATAATGTAGTATTAAGACATGACATGTAATAAAGAGATTAGTTGAGTGGTTCCTAAGTAGAATAATGAAACTTGCTACATATATGTAAAGCATTTTTGTATGTAATTTTTAAAACATTAAAGTAATTCAATCTTTCAATTTCTCATTTCGGTCTCTTTGTAGAGGCCTCATAGAATTATTTTTTAAGAAGGAATCATGAACTCATCATACTCACTATGAAATCTTTTCACATTTAAAATTGTACCAATGAGTGTCACATATTGCATGTAAACTCAACTGCATATAAGCGTGCTATGCCAATCCTAGATTCTATTCTTGCACAATAATGAGTGTAGCTCAAATATACAATTTCTAAGTGGCAGTCAAATAAGTTTACTTCATTTTTATGAATAGTGGTAGCCCTTGCACTAGTTTTTTTACAATTTTAAATGTGCTTGAAAGTTGTATTTAAAAATTTGGTGCACAAATATCATACAACACAACAACTAAGAACCAAATCGAATATCAAACATAGAATGTAACTATGTTTCCATCAAAATAAATTAGGTCAAGGGAATATGACAGTTTTGAGAAATCAAGTGTAATGATGCATGGAAAATCAGGTTTGAAGCAAGGATATATTAACCTTTACATTGCTTAAAGTGTAGGTAAGGTGAGGAATAGAAAATAAAGGACCTAAGAAATATTAACTAGTGAATAACTGAAATACCAAATGAGTGGGTAGATAGTAAAACCATTGAAATTGTAATAAATTCTCAGCTAATTTAACTAAATGTAAACAACATCTTATGTAGAATGGTTGTCATGAAGAAGGTTTCGACTCAAATGCCTAAATATCCATGCAATACATAGATAATAGTGATGCATTCCATTGGAAAATTATATGAGGGACCAAGTCCCACAATATATTCAAGGCCTCAATGCCTGAACTCACAAAACCCATAAGTTCACTGACATGACTCTCTTATATCCTTTTCCTAGGACACGATTAATACAAGGATTCACAATATTAAACTAAAGGAAAAAAGACAGGGACTAACTAGTGGATGGGAAGAATATAATACCAATGCAGTCATACCCTTACTAAATCTCTAAGGCATGCTCAAGATCCCTTCAATTAATCATGCAACTGGAAAAGTAACTTGACAACTTGTTCTATTAAAGGAACTAGACACAAGTTCAAACTAGGAAAGAATGACCTCCCACTAAGTTCTTCACTACATCCAACTCTTGTTTGAGAAATAACTCTAGCTTTAACCTAACACGAACTTCTAATTAACATATCTTATACTAGCTTAGATTAAAACTATGATTCAAATCAACTTGAAAACATGACTATAAATAAGTCAGTCCCTCTAACCATATCAATATGTACTATGATAATAGTAAATAAATGATGTTGTATACAAATTAGGAGAGGGTTTACAAAACATGAACTCTTTTAGTAGAAACAAATGTTTACAACTCTGTCAGTTGGAAAATAAAAATTAAACAAAAGCACACCCAAGTGCAAAAACAATTTACATGATATACAACCCTATATGAGGAGCGACCTTCTATTGATAAAAAACTTGAAGCATTTAATTTTCAATTACAACGTTTATGCTAACTCTACAAGTTAGCTGAGGAGGTTCTTATAATACAAGTTCTAGTAGAGAGAGGTGTATGGGATGATAACCCATTTAAATTTGTAGATGTATATTGAACCTCCCCATTTGAGAGAGGATATGATATAATATGATTCCAACAAGTTCATTTATATTCTATGTTTTTACTGAAATATCCTAACCCTTTGGTTTCGTTGCTCATTAGAAACATAAAATCACTATAGAAGCCAAGAGAACACTTACCAACACACTTCATCAGACAACCATTGTGGGAACATCTTAATGTTTACAACTCTGTCAGTTGGAAAATACAAATTAAACAAAAGCGCACCCAAGTGCAAAAACAATTTACATGATATACAACCCAATATGAGGAGTGACCTTCTATTGATAAAACTTGAAGCATTTAATTTTCAATTACAACGTTTATGCTAACTCTACGAGTTAGCTGAGGAGGTTCTTATAATACAAGTTCTAGTAGAGAGAGGTGTATGGGATGATAACCCATTTAAATTTGTAGATGTATATTGAACCTCCCCATTTGAGAGAGGATATGACATAATATGATTCCAACAAGTTCATTTATATTCTATGTTTCTACTGAAATATCCTAACCCTTTGGTTTCATTGCTCACTAGAAACATAAAATCACTATAGAAACCAAGAGAACACTTACCAACACACTTCATCAGACAACCATTGTGGGAACATCTTATATGGGTGCAACAAACAAAGAACTTATAAAAAATAATAAGACAATATCCAAGGCAGGGAAGGAGTTGAAAACCTTGTTGGGGGATTTAACATTCAGTGGATAACTGCCATCCTAATCTCTCAATACTATAAGCCATTTTTTCACTCAATATCATATATCCACAACGACCATTAAGAAAGAGCAGGAAATTTTTCTGTCAACACCATGAAATTATCATTCTAGATGCTTAACATAATAAGTAGGATCAGATGCCACTGGTTTTTTTAACAGAATTAATGAAGTGCACGCTATGACTAATGGAACAAAAAACCACCTTCTTCCTCCCATTCCCAAAATCTCATCTCTAAGCATTCTGGTTCTTAATATTTATGTCCTTGAGGTTCCCAATGCTCTACATTCAATTGTCCCAATTAGGGATAGCAAAGGAAATTTCACATCTTCACTCTCTCCTAAGGTAGGTACATTGCAGACACATGGAAAAGAGAAGGAAGACAGGGTCAATGCATCTCTTCTCTTTGATGTTGTCCAAACTTTGGGAAATCAATGTTTACTTCTGGGATCGTTGAACATCACCAATAGCTATTCCCATTGACCCTCTTAAAAATCCATTCTCATATTTATCCTTCTGTATGCATATTTCCCCCACTCCATCTCTATTGTAGCAACAATATAATTCTCCATCTCCATGCCCATTCCCCGACTTCTTCACTTCAATAGCTCCGACTGCTCCTTTAAAATCTTTTTCCATATTCCTCTGCAAATCGTTTCCCACTTGGACAAGGCAAGTGAACAAATTGGCGAAACCCCCATGGTTTTCCCTTCAACCTAGGTTTTTTCTTTTCCCACACTTAACCTATCTCCCTTGAGATGAAAGGGTAACCCTGTTGGTTATCATGTTTCTAGCAAATGCAGATCCCTAACGTATTGTTTAAAATTAAAAAAACACCCTCTGGACTATGAAAATAGAAAAATAGAGGTACCTAGAACTGAAGGGATTGAGTAGATGGATATTTTGTGAGTATATACTTCACACTTTTATGCTTTTCGATCTTCGATTTGGAGGGAAATGCCTCACTGTTTAACTACCGATCTATGCCATGGGATGGAAAACAAGGGTGCAGGGTAGGTGTTTTCTTGCTATCGTGTTTGGTCTTTAACAAAGAGTTTGTGATCCATTACCATATCAAGTGATTAATAAAAAAAAGGCAACAAATTTTAACAAGGGTCATAAAAACGAGCAGCAAATTTTCTATCAATGCCATGAAATTACTAGTCTGGATACTTACCACAATAAATAAGCTTGGATGTTACTGCATTTGTTAGCATAATCATTGAAGAGCTTGTTGTCACTAACAGAACAAAAAAAACCATCGTCTTCCTCCCATTCCCAACATCTTTTCTCTGAGCATTCTCGTTCTTAAGTTTCGCATCCTTCGCGGTTCCCATTGCTTTGCATTTCACGTCTGCTTTGTGTCCTATAACTAAAGCAAATAACATATTAATACTTAGACATCATTTTCAAATCTTATTCTTACAAGACATACATGTAATTCTATATAACTAAAAGTAATTATCATTTTAATAATGAAAGTTCATTTTCCAATTCCATTCATTCATTATGTATATATATATGGATATATATGTTTCCACTTATCTATACGAAATTTAATACTTAATAGTCCTTCTAAGTATGCATCTATATGTACAAATATATATATATATGAATATATGTTTCTAGTTAACTATAAGTAAATTAATACTTATTAGTCCTTCTAAGAATGCATTTAAACTCCATAATTATTTAACATTTATTTTATGGTCGCTAACATGAACCCACGTGGATGGCAATGCTAAGTAAAACAATAACTGAATTAAAACTACAGAGTTCATATATTTATTAGCTATTTTGAAATATGTATATATATTGAAACAAATAACAAATTCGCTATTCTGGAATATATTTCTATTTTGAAAACACTAACTACAACTTTAAGTAATATAAACCCTTCCCTTTTTTCTTTTTTCTTTTTACATTATTACACCCCTTCTATAATTATATAGATATTTAGCTATCTTTAAATTGTATCAGAGTTTATGATCCACAATTGAATTCACTTTAAAATACAAAAATATATTATATAATGTTGAATTCACTTTAAAATACAAAAATATATTATATAATATAGAAGCTAGTTCTATTTATATATTATTAATAATACAACATATTCTATTCTATCCTATATTTTAACTACAATTAACACACTGAAATATAATATATTGCATTCCATTTCTCAACTATTAATGACACATTTGTGTATACATATTCTATTTCATAATTTCATGACAATTAATACATTAAAATAGAATATATTTGCATTTCATTTCTCAACAACTTAATGACACTTTACAAGTATTCAACAGTAACTCTATACTAATATTATGACATGTAAATTCCTCTTTTTCTTTTTCTCCCTTTTTTTATTAAACAGTAACTCTATACTAAACTATACTAATATTATGACATGTAAATTCCTCTTTTTCTTTTTCTCCCTTTTTTTATTAAACAGTAACTCTATACTAAACTATACTAATATTATGACATGCAAATTCCTCTTTTTCTTTTTCTCCCTTTTTTTTTAATAAAGAGTAATTGTTTTGTAATGGTTTCCTTAAGATGTTAACGTAACCCTATCATAATTTCAAGACATAAATTCCTTAAAATTTATGTAGGTTCATAAGGACTCATTTCTTGTAACACTTTTAATCTAATCACCAAGTAAGTGTATTACCAACCAAATGAATCTTTATCGAATAATAAGATATAGTTCTCTTTAAAAGTTTCATTACTTATAATTATCGATATCTAAATAGTTCATTGAATGTCTATTATCATAGATAATATATTCTTTTCGTTTAAAGGGTCTTCATGATAGCTATTTCAAATTTTTTTATACGTGTCTTTCATATAAGTTTGGAAACAATCATGCATGGGAGTATCATCCCTACATCATCATGTAGATTTAGATCTTATCTCATAACTAACAAATTATTTTTAATGAGATATCATTAATACTTTTGTTAGTATGTCGCATATCCTTCTGGTATGTGCTCATATCTCGACGCAAATATCTCAGATATAAGGTAGTATCCTACATACCCTATGATCATGCAGAAGTTAAAACATGTGGTCTTCTGGTATTTTATAATTTTATAAGACATACATCCAACATTTAATCATTGATTCTCAATAGATACAGAAGTTATAATCTATCAATAAAACTGATTTTGTTATGACCCAAATAATTCTCCCATTGCTTAACACCGAACGTCTCTACGATAAGTTCTCGGCAAAAAAATGTGGAGTTACCAGTTGCATTAGTCACACATGAGCTTGTTGGAGTTTAACTAGCACATAACGTAATGAAGGGGATTCAGGAAAATAAGATTTTATAGGATATTAGGTAAAGTCCATCATGATCAAGGTAGTGGTAGTGCGGAGGGTTGGTACAACATTTCAGATGAAGCTTTACTATTAATGGTTAGAGGAACAGAGGAAGTGTGACTCGGAAGCACGATAATCAACTCTCATGGGCTGGTTCGAAGGTGAGTTACGCAATCCAGATGATCGAATTAGATTACATTCAAGTTCAGCGGGTTCCCAGTCTGAGTTTGAAGCTCAGATATAAAATTAAGTTGTTTACGCAAGGGTAAAATAAGTAGGCAATGAACCTTAGTCTTCCCAATTCCTTCTGTAATGAATAAATCTACTCACACAGCCTTAAAACGAATTTCCCAACCAATGCAGGTTCAAACATAATTCGTATATTTTATTCATAATATAAATGCCAGAATTAACTCATGTGCTAGCTCCCTAAATTCTGATTTATAACCTGCAACATAGCTATATGATTAAATTGATCTATACTGAGGGGGAATGACATCCTTCCTGAACTAAAGAAAAAAAAAAGCAGCAATTCCTTTATGAAAAAGAATGTACAAATATACTCCTGAAGTATGATTACAGAGGTCCGTTTCTGGATTGAATTACATAGATTCAATCCTCAAATGCAATTACAATGAAGTTTTGTATGAGATCTAGCGTAATACTTTATTATGTTCACAAACAATCCTAAAAAAACCGAATATATACTGAATTATAAACAACTTATTTTATAGACCAGCTCAGATTCATAAGTTCCTTAGACTCAAATCTTAAATAAGCATAGAATAATAATATTCCTATGAATCAATTTCGAATGGGGATGCAATAAAATTTCATAAGCGATTTAACACAGTATAATATTTCGTGCATGACCGATTCCTGAAATAAAATGCAGAAGTCCAACCTTCAAATAGGATTAAAGGAAGACCTTTAATACAACAGAATATTCGGTTCGTGATCGGTCTTAGAAACGAAAAAGGGTAAGTTATACACAGTTTACTTTACGGCTCGACTCAGATTCATACATTCTTGGACTCAATTTCAAAACTAAGCACAGAATAATTACAAAAACGAAATAGGGTAAGTTTACACAGTTTACTTTACGGTTCGACATAGATTCATACATTCTTGGACTCGATTTCAACAATAAGCACAGAATAACTACAGAAACGAAATAGGGTAAGTAGACACAGTTTGATCTCATTTCACTAAACACTTGCTTGATCCTTACAATCCTGAGCATCAATAGTAGAAATGCGGTTGAAATAAACGATTTTCCATATTTTGGGAAATGCCCAATAAGTAATCTGATTGTTTTAAACTATTTTAAAAATAATAATTAAAATATGCAGAATGATATTATAAACGAAAATTTTAAAGCACTACCCTGTCACCGACGGCTCAGGGGCAAAACAGAGTATTCAGAGGGAAAAAACAAAAACTAGATATCATGATCCGCTAGTTTGAGTTTCGATTCGAGAGGGTTTTTCAAAAAATAAAGGGTTTCTATAATTTCTATAATGATTGATGTCGGCTAAGAAGAAACCCATATGAGGTGCTTAAAAGATAAAATTTTACCTTCTTTAATCATTTTCACGGTGGATATGAAAGAAAGTGACGGCTGCTCGATGCTGAATGAATGCCAGCCTCACAACTGAACCAGGGCAGTGAATAGTGGGGCCCAAAAATGCCCAGAACTCCTCTTCTCCACGAGGTTTAGCAACGCAATTCTCTTCTTCCCCTTTTTTAATATTATGCTGCATATAAAATAATCTTACCCATCGACTCTCCATCTGATGTGGCCTCTCCCTTCTTCACAGCTTCTTTGGCTCTTATTCATATGTAGGACTCTTCACCATTGATTGATGGCAGTGGCTCCTTCACTGAACATCGGCTCCTTCAACGCAGCTCTTCAAAATGATGACTGCCCTTCGTGGCTATTCTCCAGCAGCAGCTGTGCAATAACTCAGCTACTGCAAATGGGGAAAATCCCTCTCTAGGAGCCTCTGCCGCCGGAGCTGCGAATGGGGAAAAGCCCTCTCTAGGAGTCTCTGCCGCCGGAGCTGCAACAAGAAGCACCAGTGTAGCTGTCGCTGCCAGAGAAGGAAGCCTCGCTGCCACGGGGATGCAAGCCAAACCAAACTACAAACCACCTCGCCGCCATATCTGGAAGCCGAGGATCCGCCGCTGTCGGTGGGTGCAGGAATAGTCACACTGCAATGGGCTGCAGCTCAGCAGAGAATTGCCACCGTCATCATCACACAGGGCACCATCTCCATCTCCAGCGCCATCGCAAGGTGAACAGGGAGGGCGGCTAGGGTTTCTTTAATAACTCTCAAAACTCAGCTGTAAAGGGCAAACCAACTATCGCTCGGTAAAGGGCAGGTGGTTCACAATACTTTCACCCAAAGTTTACTATTCCCGCGTTTCCACACTAAATGTATTTTTATTTTGTCTTCTTAAAGACGAAAATATAAAATAAATAAATATTATAAAATAAATAAAAATGAGAGCTCCAAGTTAAAGACGATTTGATATTTTTGTCTCAAATAATTGTCTCAAACTGGTCCTACATGTAGTAGTGAATTCAAACCAAGACTAAATAATCTATCAAATGAGTATGGATCAAGGCCAGTAATCCGAAGAGACTTCCATCAATATTATCATTGGTATGCTATTATCATATTTATCCAAAACTTAGGATCATAAGAAATATCAAATAAAAATGGAGGGTCCTTAAGTTTTAGGTGGGTATGAATCGAGCCCATGGTTTGGAGGTATGAATCCATCCCATGATTTGGAGGTTATTCCTAAGCCCACCCCAATAAAATAACCCCCAATATTTATATTACTATGTCAAATTAAAAAAACCCCTTAACCCCTTAATATGGGGCAATATATTTTTGAAGTTTTTAAGAGTATTCAAATCCCCAATATGAATGGACGTGATATGATATTGCCTCACTAGTGAACCCCCCGTGGCCCTTTGGGGCCCAAGCGGGCGGCCCACTCGCGCGAGGAGGAGAGAGGAGGGGGAAGGGGGCACGGGGAGGAGGAAGGAGGGGGGAGGCGGGGGGGGAGCGGGAAGGGGGCGCGAGGAGGGAGGGGGGGGGAGGGGGGATGCGAGGAGAGGATGGAGGGGGGAAGGGGGGGGACGGGAGCAGGAAAGTGGTGGCTGGAGGAGGGCCGTGGGGAGGGGTGTGGGGAGGAGGGAGGGAGGGAGGGAGGGAGGGGGGGGGGGCACGGGAGGAGGGTCACGGGGAGGGGGGAGGAGGGGGAAGGGGGGGGGGCGTGGGGAGGGAGGGGAAGGGGACGGTAGGGGAAGGTGGCGTGAGGAGGAAGAAGGGAGCGTGGGTAGGTTAGGAGGGGTTGTTTTATTTTTTTTCTAGGTTAGATAAAAAAAAAATAGGAAGGGGGTGTGGGTAGGTTAGGTTTAAAAATTCTAACTTTTGTTTTAAACCCAAAGCTAATATTTGTGGGGTAGGGGGAAAGCCTTGCCTCGATTAATAATACATGCATTTAAGAAAAAAATACATTTAATATATATATATATATATATATATATATATAACTCGGAAAGTGGTAGAACCTCCTCTCTAGAAAGTGCTAGAAGCTCCTCTTTGCAATCTTCTCATTCTTCTTGAAAATCTTCCTGAATTGCTCCAAAGACTAAACAATTGTGTATTAATAAGATAAATTAGGTTTAAGTAAAACATAAATCAATAAAGAATAAATCCATAAATCCATAAAACAAGCATTACCAAATTAATAAAGCCATAAAATTATCATTGCAAAATTAACAATAAAACTAACTAATTTATTAAAAACAAAAAAAGCACTAACCTTGAAAGTGTTACTAAATAGCTCCAAATTAAATGATGAGTAGTAGAAAATCTAAATGGTTTATATAGCCTATATTAGGTTTAACATTACTTGTTTTAGGAATGTGGGATTAAAAAAATGAAATTAGTTAAGGGATTATTATTAAATTTATATAAGTTAGGTTTAAATGAAATAATTACTAATGTTATGAATGTGGGAGTAAAACAAATGTAAATAGCCATTACTTTATTACAAATTGTATATAAAAAATGTTACGAGAAATTTTATTAGTCTTATATGTCTCGGATAGAAATATGTAATTAATTAATACATTATTTAAAAAAAAATTATATCATAAATTCGTTTATTTTACTAGTCTTATGAATGTGCGCTTTAATTTTGTAGGGTAATTTTGGAGGGAAAATTTTGAACGAAAATTTTGGAGGGAAGTTTTGGAGGGAAACATTTGGAGGAAATATTTTGGAGAGATATTTTCATTCTCAAAGCTATAAGATTGTTGGTTGACAGTTGCACCATTCTACTTTTTGGTGAGGACTTTGGTAAAATTTCATTGTCTTATCTATTAATATTTTTCTATAATTCTATCTTTTAGTGAGAAGTTATCGACTCATCTGAATTAAATTCCAATGTCAACGATGAGTTGTATTGTTCATCTAGCCAAAATACTGGCAATGCAATGTGATAAAGATTTTGAAGACACTAGTAATGAAGGGAAAGAACTTCCTGATTATGAACATTTTGAACTTCCTAATTATGAAGATTTGAAGACACTAGTAATGAAGGGAAAGAATGTGATGATGATGAAGAGCTTCCTCCAAGTGGGGATCCTAAAGACAGTAAGCAAGATGATGACAATTTTCCTCCCAGCGAGGATTTTGATGGGACTAATGATTATTTTGCCGAGCATGCATGTACAAATAATGTTGATGGTTTTCTTCATAGCAATGATTCTAATGGGATGAATGATGATTTTCCTTCAAGCAAGGATTTTAATGGGACCAATGATGATTTTCCTCCCAGCGAGCATTTTTATGGGACTGATGATGATTTTAATGGGATAGATGATGATTTTGGTGAGGAAGAAGAAATCAATAATGGTGAAGATTATTTTCCTCCAAGCGAGGATTTCAATGGAACTGATGACGAGTTTCTTCCAAGCGAGGATTTCAATGGAACTGATGACGAGTTTCTTCCAAGCGAGGATTTTTATGGCACTGATGATGAGTTACCTCCAAGCGAGGATTTCAATGAAAACGATGCTGACTTTCCTCCAAGCAAGGATTTCAATGGCATAGATGATGACTTTCCTCCAAGCGAGGATTTCAATGGCATCGATGATGATTTTCCTCCAAGCGGGGATTTCAATGGAACCGATGATGATTTTCCTCCAAGCGAAGATTTCGATGGCACCGATGATGATTTTCCTCCACGTGAAGATTTCAATGGAATTGATGATGATTTTTCTCTGAGTGAGGATTTCATTGGCATAGATGATGATTATCCTCTGAGCGAGGATTTCAATGGCACTGATGATCATTTTGTTGACGATGAAGCCATAAATGATGAAGACAATGATTCTCCTCCAAGTAAGGATGTTACAAGCACCAATGATGAAGACAATGATTCTCCTCCAAGTAAGGATGTTACAGGCACCAATGATGAAGACAATGATTCTCCTCAAAGTAAGGATTTTACAGGCACCAATGATGTCAATGTTGAATCTCAAGAGCTCCCTTTCAGTGAAGAATTTAGTGGCACAAATAGTGTTGATAGTCACATTGATCTGTTAACAATTGATCAACTTATTAGTGATCATGACAATAATTTTCATACTGAATTTGGTGATGATATTTTCAATGAGGGGGGTCATATGCATCACAATGAAAAAATTCATTCTAATGAGGATTTTGTTGCAGACATAATGGCCCAGGAAATGCAGCAACAGAATCCAACGCAGAGCAGGATTAAGTGTAGGACTAGACCTTTTTATGTCAATCCAAAGCATCCCAGTTATACAATTTCTAGGAAAGAATTGCTCACAATTCCAAGTTCCATTACACCTTTTATTTCAAGTGAGTGTTTCCACAAAAGTTGTTTGAAAAGTTTAGGCTACAATTATGCCTTGGAGAAAAGGAAGATGTATTATTAATGAAAAAAAGTATGCAAAATTCATATTTAGTGGGGTGCATGATTTCTACTAGGACAGGTTATGATTATCACATTGGAAAATTTACGCTTTATAGAAATGCATTCAAACTGATTCACTCAATCGCTAATCTTCGATTATCAAGAATCCAAACAAGTCTGGAAAAAGATCCTACATTTTATTCTGAAGATTATCAGGGACGAATCACTGGGCCATCAACACACATTGCAATATCATGGATGCATGATTTCTTTTCCAAGCATGGAGAGAGTATCCCAAATAGAGAAACAATACACATTCCAGATAATTGCACAAGGCAGGAAATCTACAACTTATAGAAGGATTATGTTCAAGGTGGTCAACGAAATGGAAACTTCATCAGATATGCATATTTCACAAGAGTATGGAAAAAGAATTTCAACAACGTCTGCATTCCAAATAGTTCAAGGATGGGAGTCTGTAGTACATGTGCTTCTCTTAAAGAAAGAAGGGATAGAAAGAGGTATGTTTACTATTTATTTATTTTTTAGATAGATGTCAACTATTAAAGCTAGTTAACAATATTTTTTTGTTATTTTGTTTGAAGATTCCATGATCAATGCACTGCAAAAATATCACAATCAACAATCAAATGAACGGAAAAAGTTGTACAAACATCGCAAGAAGTGTTATGATGCTCCACATTGTTAATTTTTTAGCATTAATTCAACATACTCTAGGATCTTTACTGAGAGAATAACATGTACAACATATCAAGTATAACAATGCATATCAATCACACCAAGCAATCACACGAGACATTAGACACACAGAGTTTCATTGGGGAAAACCATAAAGGTGAAAAACCCGACAACTTCCTCAAAGATAGAAAGAGCAATGATACAACCAAAGTACAAGAGATAGTCTTCTACTAGCAGCTACTCCTCCTCCTCAACTAGTGCGCCACTTTCTGAGTGATGTAGTAGTGAATAATGAGATAATCAAAATAAAGATCTCCCGATCTCTATTTATACATGACCTATCCTGCCCAATAACCTAGCAGGGCCGAATTGTCTAACTCAATCTAATAACCCATGGTTAAACTAATCAGGGCCGACCCCACACTTGGTGGTCTAATAACCCATCACTGCAAGTTATGACACTTGCAACACTTGTTAATACAAATGATGACACTTCCTTATAGAGGAATAATAACATATCTATAGGAGTACAATATACATGGGTGAAATACATTCCAAAGTTACATATACATCAACACTCCCTCTTAACTAGGAAGGTGTTTCTTGACATAGATCTGCCTAGCACAAGTCTTCTTCTATGGATCATCATCACTGAATCATCGTCATCGTCACTGCTGATGCTATCTCAATCAATCTCCAATCTACTCATCATAGGAAGTTCTACAGAGCCAGTCCTTTTTCATAATGGATGTAGGCCCACCACCTGTAGGTCTTCATCATCACTGGCCATACTGTGGAATCCTCAGGACTCATTACATGCATCAACAAAACCTCGAAAGAGCATCCCAGGACTGATTACGAGCTCATTGCTCAACCTATCATATCTCTAAGGATCTTTTACATGTTGACCTTCACAAAACCTACTCAGAGCATCCCAGGATGTTACGAGCACACTGCTCTACCTGTATAGATCTTGATAGAGCATCCCAGGCTGTTATGAGCACACCGCTTTACCTGCTCGGATTTTAAAGGATATTTTCTATGTGAAATTTTGCAAAACCTACTCAAAGCATCCCAGGATGTTACGAGCACATCGCTCTACCTGTCTAGATCTCGATAGAGAATCCCAGGATGTTATGAGCACACCGCTCTACCTATCAGGATTTTAAAGGATCTTTTCTATTTGAAACCGTAGCAAAACCTACTCAGAGCATCCCAGGATGTTACAATCACACTGCTCTACCTGTCTGGATCTCGATAGAGCATCCCGGGATGTTACGAGCACACCGCTCTACCTGTCAGGATTTTAAGGGTCTTTTGTATGCTACCTATAGCAAAACCTACTCAGAGCATCCCAGGATGTTACAAGCACACCGCTCTACCTATCTGGATATCAATAGAGCATCCCAGGATGTTACAAGCACACCACTCTACCTGTCTGGATCTCAATAGAGCATCCCAGGATGTTACGAGCAAACCGCTCTACTTGTCCGGATTTTAAAGGACCTTTTCTATGCTACCTGCACAACCTGTCCATGGCCATGGATTATCAAACCGATACTCACCATACATCATCCTGGTGTACATCATCACATGATCAACCTGATCATCATCATAGCATCAGTTTTATGCATATCATCTAGAGCAACATCCTGAAGCTCGTCATCTGTGATCATCCTGATCAAACAATATATCCATCTGATGCATACAAAGTATCTACCTAATACATATCATCATACATGATCAACCTGATCATATAATGCATCCACCTGAGATACATACATAAGTACATGATCTACCTGATCATACAATGCATCCACTTGATACATACATAAGTACATGATCTACCTGATCATACAATGCATCCACCTGATACATATACAAAAATACATGATCCACCTAATCATATCAAGCATCCAACATTATGCATATACAAATATATCAAGCATTCAACATGATGCATATACAAATACATGATCAAACTGATCAAAGCATCCAACTAATGCATATAAAGAGCAGTCAATGGAGCATTGTCCTGATGCTCATCATCCAGCGCTTACATCCACAACCATGGGAAGGATCCTCCTCTCACCATGTTTGGAATGGCTCCTACAAATGTGTCCATCACTTCTTCCTCGAAGTGTCATCAATCTGAAGAACACCAAGCATCTCTCTGAAGTACTCAAACTTCACTCTGGCTAGTGGTTTCGTCAACACATCTACAATCTGCTCATCTGTCACAACATACAGGAGCTTCACTGCTCCTCTCTGCACCATATCCTTGATATAGTGATATTTGATCTCAATGTGCTTCAACCTGTTGTGGAACATCGGGTTCTCAAACAGCTTCACACAAATCTGGTTGTCACAAAAGATACTAGTAGCATCCAATGGGAGATCAAATAACTCAGATAGTAGCTTCCGGAGCCATACTGCCTCACAACTAGCCGAGCATGCTGCAACATACTCTGCTTCGGCTGTACTCAATGTTACGTAGGATTGCTTCCTGCTAAACCAAGAGATCACACCTTATCCCATACTGAAGCAACACCCAGATGTGCTCTTCCTATCTGCAGCACTTCCTGCCCAGTCCGAATCAACATAACCCTACAAGTTAAACTTTTGATTCACATCATACTTGAGCCCATAATCAATTGTACCCTTCAGGTACCTCAGAATATGCTTTACAGCAACCAGGTGAACACCTCTGGGATCCGTCAGGAAATGGCTCAATGTGTTCACTGCAAAGAAAATATCTGGTCTAGTGTTTGTTAGGTACATCAAGGACCCAATCATCTGACGATACACAGTGACATCAACCAGATCAGATTAAGCATCACACAGAAGATTCAGGTTCGATGCCATAGGTGTGGCCATGGCCTTGCAGTCCATCATCCCAAACCTCTTCAGGATCTCTACTGCATACTTCCCTTGTCCAAGGAAGATCCCATTTGCACTTTGCCACACCTCCATGCCTAGAAAATAGTGCATCATCCCCAAGTCCTTCATCTAAAACTCGGCAGCAAGCTTCCTCTTGGTATCGGTAATCAATCTGTCCTCACATGTAACAAACAAGTCATCCACATATAGAAGTAGTATCACAGGATTTCCTTCCTCAACCTTGTAGTAAATGTTGGAATCTGCTTTACTCTTGGTAAATCCCAAACTAGATAAAAAGTTGTCTATCCTACCATACCAAGTCATAGGAGCTTGCTTCAAGCCATACAAGGCTTTCTTCAACCTGCACACATATGACTCTCTGTCATGTGTCTCAAAACCAAGTGGCTGCTCCACATACACTTCCTCTTTGACTACACCATTCAAGAAATTTTTCTTCACATCCATTTGGTATATCTTCCATTTCATCACTGCAGCCAGGGCAAGTACTGATCTGATGGAAGTGTACTTGGCTACAGGAGAAAAAGTGTTTTCATAGTCTATCCCCTCTTTCTAGGAGAAGCCACGAGCTACGAATCTCGCTTTGTATTTCTCTATGCTGCCATCTACAGCATGCTTGAACTTGTAGATCCATTTGGAAGTCACAACCGAATTCCCTTCAGGTCTTGGGACTACATCCCAAACATCATTGTTCATGATCGATTGGTATTCCTCGACCATGGTGTTGGTTGTGGAGCTAGATCTTCTAGTCTCATAGATGATATTGTCTTAGCTGTGCACCCCAGATGACTATACACCCATTCTGCATTTTTAGGGGTTTGGGGCAACGCCCCAAAAAAGGGGGTTTGGGGGCAACGACCCCGAGAAAATGGGGGTTCGGGGGCATAGCCCCCAAGGAAACTTTTTGGGGCTGTTTTCGCCACCAGTTTTTGGGCCCATGGTTTTGGGTAACCCATGGTATTTTTCCATTGTATTTCCCTTATAAAAAAATACATTGTAACACAGCTAGGGTTAAAATGATGTATTAGGTTTTAAGCATTGTAAAGATCTCTAAGATCAGGAGAGAGATAGTGAGATAGTGAAGAGGAAGTGCAGAGGTTGTGTTGCAGGTTGTATCCCTTCACTTTGTTGGATGGAATAATAAGGACTGGCAACTTCAGTGTGGACATAGCCCAAGTTGGGGTGAACCATGATATATTTGTGTCTCTCTTGTAATGTGTGTGTGATTATATTTGCATTTCTATTTATTGTTATTGCTCTGCGATCCTGTTTTTCTAACAATTGGTATCAGAGTCGAAGGTCTATTTAGCAGATAAACCCGCAGGAAGCTAGGGTTTATGGTTCGAGTGGGAGCAATGGAAGAAGAAGGAAAGCTTAAGGTTGAGTAGTTTAACGGCCAAAACTTCCAGTTGTGTAAGATACAAATGGAGGACTATTTGTACTAGAAGGATCTATTCCTACCGTTGGGAGGAAGAGCAAAGCAGTCGGCGGCCATGAAGGACGAAGAATGGGAGGTTCTAGACAGAAAGTCTCTGGGAACAATACGGCTGAGCCTAGCTTTGTCGGTGGCTTTCAATATCTCAAAAGAAACGACAACGGAGGGTTTGATGAGAACATTGGGTAAGCTGTATGAAAAAACCTCAGCCTCCAACAAGGTATTTCTAATGAAGCGTTTGTTTAATATGGAGATGTCTGAAGGTGGATTTGTTACTAATCATTTAAATGAGTTTAATACAGTTACAAATCAACTAAATTTTGTAAGTGTGAAATTTGATGATGAGGTTAGGGCTCTTCTAATCTTGTGTTCATTGCCAGAAAGCTAGAATAGCTTGGTCATGGCTATAAGTAACTCTGTCTCTGGTTCAAACACCTTGAAATTTGATGATGTTATTGGTGTTATTCTTAGCGAAGAAAAAGCACAGATGAGACATTAGGTAATGCGTTGACCATGGAGAGCAGGGGAAGACAAAAGGAGAGAGGAAAGAGCCAAGGTAATCATGGCAAGTCTAAAATGGGAAGATCCAAGTCCAGACTGAGAAAAATAGAGTGCTGGAACAGTGGAAAGAAAGGACATCTGAAGAAAGACTGCAGATCTCTAAAGAAGAAAGGAGATGCATAGAAGGAAACTACCTAGGAAGCAAATGTAGCAGGTGATGTGTTACAAGATGCTTTGATTCTTGCATTAGATAATACTAGTGATTATTGGGTAGTAGATTCAGGGGCTTCATGTCATGCTATACCCCATAGGAAATATTTTCATGATTATGTTCCAGGCAATTTTGGACATGTTTTATTGGGTGATGATGAGCCATGTATAATTGTTGGAATGGGTAAGGTATGGATAAAAGTTAAGAATGGAACTGACTGGCTATTGAAAGATGTTAGGCATATTCCTGCTATGAAAAGAAATATGATCCCAACAGGGAAGTTGGGAGATGGTGGTTGTCTATCTACATTTGGAGAAAAGTGGTGGAAGATCAATGGTGATAGCAAAAGGAGACAGGATAGGTATGTTGTATTTATGTCCTCATAATACTGACCATTCTATCTCTTTAGCTTCCACAAGAACAGATACAACATTGTGACATCATAGGCTTGGACACATGAGTAAGAAGGGGATGCAGATTCTCCTCTCAAGGAAGTTGCTGCCAGATTTGAAGCAAGTAAGTTTGGAATTCTGTGAAAATTGTGTTTATGGAAAACAGAAGAGAGTCAAATTTCTCAGGGTTGGGAAACATAAGAAGAATGAAAAGTTAGAGCTAGTGCATACAGATGTATGGGGACCGGCTCAGGTACAATCTCTTGGTGGCTCTCATTATTATGTTATATTTATTGATGATACAACTAGGAAAACTTGGGTTTATTGCATTAGATAGAAATTTGATGTGTTTGCTACTTTTAAGAAGTGGAAGCTTTGGTTGAGAATGAGACAGGGAAAATGTTGAAGTGTCTCAGATCTGATAATGAAGGTGAGTACTGTGGCAAGGAGTTTGATAGTTACTGTTCATACCATGGGATTCGTAGAGAGAAGACAGTCACGGGAACACCACAAGAAAATGGTGTGTCAGAAGGGATGAACAGAACGATCATGGAGTGTGCAAGGTGTATGAGATTGCATGCAGGGTTTCCCTTACAGTTTTGGGCGGATGCTGTAAATACTGTTGTTTATTTAATAAACAGAGGACCTTCAAGTGCTTTGGATGATGGTATTCTAGAGGAGGCATGGACAGATAAAAAGCTAAACTACTCATTTCTGAGAACATTTGGTTGTGAAGCATTTGTCCATATTGATAAAGAAAATAGAACAAAGCTTGAAGCTAAATCCAAGAAATGGACCTTTATTGGATATGGGGTTGATGAATTTGGCTATCGCTTATGGGATTATGAAAATAACAAAATCATCAGGAGTGGAGATGTGATATTCAATGAAAAGGTCATGTATAAAGATCAGTTGCAGGGAAAGAAACAGGAAAAGGAAACCACAGAGTACACAGTACTTGATGAAATTCAAGAAAATGAAGTTCCAAAGGTGCCAGAAAATCAAGAACAACAAGTACCTGAAACTCCTGCAACTACAAGAAGATCTACTAGGTTAAGTAGATTCCTTGAATGATACTCTCCTTCAATGTATTATTTGTTGATGACTGATGCTAGTGAACTAGAATGTTAAGAAGAAGCAATGCAGGTGGAAACTAGAAAGAAGTGGGAGCAAGGCATGAATGAGGAGATGGACTCATTGGTAGGAAACCAGACTTGGGATCTGGTTTAGTTGCCTGTTGGTAAAAGAGCATTGCAGAACAAATGGATTTACAGGTTGAAGGAAGAAGAAGGCGGTAAGAAGCGGTACAAGGCTAGACTTGTTGTAAAGGGGTTTGCACAAAAGAAAGGTATTGATTTTGATGAAATATTTTCTCCTGTTGTTAAGATGACTTCAATTAGGACTATCGTAATTCTAGCGGCGGTAGAAGATTTGCATCTTGAACAGTTAGATGTAAAAATAGCCTTTCTCCATGGGGATTTGGAGGAAGATATATATATGCAGCAGCCATAAGGGTATGAGGTCAAAGGTAAGGAGAATTTGGTGTGCAGGTTGAAAAAGAGCTTGTATGGTTTGAAGCAAGCTCCAAGGCAGTGGTATTTAAAATTTGACAAGTTTATGATAGAACAAGGTTATAGTAGATGTCGTTCTGACCACTATGTTTATTTCAAAAAGCTAGACAATGAAAGATACATTATCTTGTTACTGTATGTGGATGACATGCTTGTTGCAGGGTCTAACATGCAGGATATAAATGTACTCAAAAGGAAGCTAGCTAATTCATTTGCGATGAAGGATTTGGGTGTTGCAAAGCAAATCCTTGGTATGAGAATAACAAGAGATAGGAAAAATTGCAAATTGACATTGTCTCAGAGTGAGTACATACACAAGTTGTTGGAGAGGTTCAGAATGCTGAATGCAAAACCAGTAAGTACACCTTTGGCCATCCATTTTAGTCTAAGTAAGGAAATGTGTCCCAAGACACAGGAAGAGATAGATTACATGTCCAAGATTCCCTATTAATCAGCAGTTGGCAGCTTGATGTATGCCATGGTGTGCACAAGACCAGATATTGCACAAGCAGTGGGAGTTGTGAGCAGATATATGAACAATCCAGGTAAAGAACATTGGAAGGCAATACAGTGGATTCTCAGGTATTTGAGAGGTACCACCACTCAGGCATTATGTTTTGGAGGTTCAGAAACTGTTCTACAGGGATATGTTGATGCAGATATGGCAGGTGATAAGGATAGCAGGAGGAGCACCACAGGGTATTTGTTTACTGTAGGTGGAACAGTAGTAAGTTGGATTTCGAGATTGCAAAAGGTTGTTTCACTTTCAACAACAGAAGTAGAGTATGGTGCTGTTACAGAGGCTAATAAAGATATGATTTGGTTGCATAGGTTTATGGAGGAAGTGGGTAAGAAACAGAAGCATAGAAGGTTGTATAGTGACAGCCAGAGCGCCATTCATCTTGCAAAGAACTCAGCACTCCATTCTAGGACTAAACATATACAGCTCAAGTACCATTTCATACGCTCTTTTCTGGAAGATGAACTGTTGAAGCTGGAAAAGATACATACTAGCCAGAATCTTGCAGACATGTTCACAAAGGTAGTGACCAGAGAGAAACTCAGTTCCTGCTCAGTTTCAGTTGTCCTTCTAGCATGAAGGAGAAGATGAGAAAGGTTCCAAGTCCAAGGTCCAGCCAGTACTGCAGCGGTGGAGTTGTTGTGATCAGTCTCCAAGTGGGAGATTGTTGGTTGTGGAGCCAGATCTTCCAGTCTCATAGATGATATTGTCTTAGCTGTGAACCCCGGGAACTGTACATCCATTCTACATTTTTAGGGGTTCGGGGCAATTCCCCGAAAAAGGGGGTTTGGGGGCAACGCCCCTGAGAAAATGGGGTTTCAGGGGCGTAGCCCCTGAGAAAAATTTTTGGGGCTGTTTTCACCACCAGTTTTCGGGCACATGGTTTTGGGTAACCCGTGGTATTTTACCATTGTATTTCCCTTATAAAAAAAAGACATTGTAACATGGCTAGGGTTAAAATGATGTATTAGGTTTTATGCATTGTAAAGATATCTAAGACCAGGAGAGAGACTGTGAGACAATGAAGAGGAAGTGCAATGGCTGTGCTGCAGGTTGTATCCCTTCACTTTGCTGGATAGAATAATAATAAGGACTGGAAACTTTAGTGTGGACGTAGCCCAAGTTGGGGTGAACCACGATATATCTGTGTCTCTCTTGTAATGTGTGTGTGATTATATTTTCATTTATGTTTATTGTTATTGCTCTGCGATCCTGTTTTTCTAACACATGGCATCCTTCCATTCTTTCTTTTCCGCTGCTTCTTCATAACTAGAAGGCTCTTTGTTCATAATATCACAAAGTAGGGAAACATAACTGGTATGTGATCTAGTCCTCTTCCTTTCTCTATGTTCTTCTTCTAGAATGCCATACCTTTCTGTTAGGATATTTAGACACTTAGGAGTTAATTAAGATCAACTTGTGTAATATATCCATTAGGGATAGTGTGTTTCTTTAGTATGCATTAGTATGCATTTGTAAATACTTAATCCAACGGTCACGATATGTTTCCGACATAGAGTGATCCGACGGTTCAACTTCTCTTAGATCAAACCTAACCTTGATCCGTGGCTTAACACCCGATTGGTCCATGATCTCTATTTAAAGAGCATGGAGGGTCATTGTTTAGTTGATCGATTATGAGAAGCTCATTTGTAAATTTCTTTCTTTGCATAATAAATTGTCCCGTAGAAGCTATTTGGCCGAGGCCGTGGAGTGTTTCCCTCAAGAGGGTTTAAACCACGTCAAAACATCGGTGTGTTGATCTGTGATCTATTTGTGTGAAGTGGTTGCTCTTGGTGTTCGGTCCTTTGGTAGTACCCTGTGTACCCGAACATGGTATCAGAGCTTTTATGAAGTGCCGCTTCCGGTTATGATCTAGATCTTGAACTGTTGTTGCCGAAACTCGAAAGGGTTTCTAGTTTTGGTATTTCTATGCATTTCTGGGCTGTGGGAGGTGTTCCATTGCGTCCGGAGCGTCGTTTCCATTGAGAAATAGTTTTCGTTTGATCGAAAACGGTTCCTGGTTGCTCCAGAAACGCGTATTTTATCATATCTGAAGGTATAATGTTACAGTGACGCATTTTTTTTATTTCGTTTTTTGAAAAGAAAGAATCTCATATTTCATTTTTTTTTACTGTTAGATTTTTTTTGGTTCGGATTGTTGCTTTCCCGTCTGCGTATGCTCTTTGCCGTGCACCTTGAGCGATCTCGGCAAATCAGAAATAGAAAGGGAAAGGGTTTTTTCGGCTACGTATGCTCTTTGCCGTGCACTTTGCGCGATCTCAGCAAATCAGAAACAGAGAGAAAACGTAGACTTTTCGAGCAAGCTAACAAGATCTAACTCCACAAGTGTGATTGTTTCGATTTGTGCTCTATTTTGCAGGAAAAAGGGCAAGCACGCAAACCGAGTTAAAAAAAAAAAAAGCCCCCTTCCTCATTCCCATATTTTACATACCTTTTAATCTAGCTCACTTGGTTCAAAGTTGCTTTATTCCTTAATAGGTCTTGAGTTCAAGTCTTAGGAAGTTACTTTTAAAAAGAAAAGTGCATGCAATTTCTATTTTCAAGTTACTTTATTGTAAAAGTGCATCTCACTTAAATAATAAAAAATAAAAATATAAGTGAGTCACTTAAGTTTTTTTATTGTTGCACTATTTAAAAGTAATATCATTGTAAAAGTGAAATCACTTATGTAACGCCCCCTTCCATCATCGAATGTACATGAAGGGAAACGTTAACAACACAGGGCTTTCGTAATGGCTTAGCCCCAATAATTTAAAATCTTCCATATGCAGATTGATCTCGATGTAAACACAGCGGAATTTAAAAGATTACATATGCGCACAATTTCTTCACGTGTTCAACATACCCATAACAGTCATGCATGTAATCAGTCATTAAGTATCATATGCGTAAAACATGATGCATTTCATTTCATTAACAGGAATAATTAATCCTTCAGATTGAATGCGTAGCAGAACACAGAATGCAAATAATTTAAATCACATGAACACTTATCTTGAGGAGTTTATGTCCAACCACTGGCTACGTGGAGGCAACGTTCCTCCCAACCGTAGATTTCTATCCAGCCTATATTCCTTCAGCTGAGAGATCACCCCCGAGCTGGGCTGTGTATCCACTAAGGAAGACTAGCTGGGTTCACTCACAGCCATGGCTTCAGTCAAGCATCCAAGAAGATAGAGGAGGGTAATGCTAAGCCAGTGAGCTCAACCACAGAGCTACAGGCATCTCAAGTGAGCTCAACAGTTAGGCACCCACATTACCTACCACATCCAACACAAGGAAGATCCCCTTCTCTGTTACACAGTCCCTCAGGCAACTCTTCCCTCCAGTGCTCTTCAGGATGGGCATAGAAAGGTCCAGCTGCTGATCCTTGAGATCCTAGCCTTCACTGGGTTTATCAAGCACACCCAACCTCTGCTTAGTCAATCCTCTCTTGATTCCTCACCATTCTGCTCACCAAATACTCAAATCCGTCACTCGTTTTCTGAGCTGCAAAAACTGGATTTTCCCATTGATTTCGGGGTAGCTAATGCTCCCAAATTCGCCCCAAGGTTCATGCTAATGGATCCCCCATTGGATTTCCCTGTCCCATGCCAAATCTGGACGTTTTTGGTCTTTCAAAAACTGGGTTCTCTCAAGGTCGCGATTTCTCGTTTTTCCTCACTGCTGGCACTCGTTTTTGGATGGGAATGATGCTAGATAGTTTCACCATGGAATGGGGTGAGAATGAAGCAACCTCCCATGAGGTTGAGTGACTTCTTGCCCAAGCAATCAGAGCCCATGCCCACCCATACGAATTTCAGGGCTGCCCATGCTCCATTGAAGCCATGGACTGAAATCTCAACCACCTTCTTACAGCAGGCATTAATGTCACCTAGGGAAGTCAATGGGTTCTCATAAAGACAAATGGCAGCCTAGGGTTTAATCCCATAGCCCCCTCACCACTCCCTAGTGGATACACATGGCCCCTTCTCATTCGTTGCCTCCATAGCCAGTTTTTGGGTATTTTATTTCAATGTTAAATATTTACATCAATTTACAATATCCCATGGCTTAATAGCACGTGGGTAACAAAATAACAAGCGTGTCTAATTTAAATAAAATTCGAGCATAAACTAGCGGGGCCTTGGCCTTGAGCTCCACACTAGGGAAACATACATCGTGTGTTTACAATATTTACATTAGAGCCAATATTTCCTAAGGGTCGAAATTGGGGTATTACATTCCCCTCCCCCTTAGAACAACACCGTCCTCGGTGTTCTCAAAACTGAACAAAAATGGGAATGCCTCCCTCATGGCATCCTCTAGCTCCCATGTAGCCTCGTCGGGACTAAGGTGCTCCCATTGGACCTTTACCTGCCCGATGGCTCTGTTCCGGAGCACAGTGACTTTCTTGTCGAGAATGCGCATAGGTTCTACTTGGAATTCTCCCTCGGGTTCCACCTGTATCACATTCCAATCAATCATATGATTAGGATCGTGTACATACTTCTTAAGCAAAGATACATGGAAAACATTATGAGCTCTTATGCTAGCAGGCAATGCAATTCTATATGCAACTGGCCCTATCCTATCAAGGACTTCAAATGGCCCACAATATCTGGGCGACAACTTGGCACAACTCCCCAACTTGAGGGAACTCTTCCTTGGTTTCACTCTCAAATAAACATGATCCCCAATCTGAAATTCCTTATGTACTCTTTTCAAATCTGCATAACTCTTTTGCCTGTCCTGAGCTGCCTTTAAATTCTGCCTGATCTTAACAATTTCCTGTTCCATTTCCTTGATCATCTCTGGTCCAAGCACTACCCTGTTCACTGGGCCGTCCCAATTCACTGGTGTCCTGCATCCCCTGCCATACAAAGCTTCAAATGGACTCATTCCCAAGGATGCATGGTGTCCATTATTGTACGCAAATTCAACCAAGTTTAAATAATCTTCCCACTTGGATGGTTTGTCCATCACATACATTCTCAGCATATCTTCAAGAACCTGGTTCACCCTCTCGGTTTGGCCGTCCGTTTGAGGATGGTAAGCTGTACTGAAATTCAATTTAGTTCCCAATTCCTGAAATAATCCCTTCCAGAAATTGGAGGTGAACTTTGTATCACGATCAGAAATTATTGCCTTAGGCAATCCATGCAATCTGAATATCCCTCTCATGAAGATGTTCGCAATGTCACTAGCCTTGTGAGTGGACTTCACTGGAATAAAGTGAGCTACCTTTGATAGCTTATCCACCACAACCATGATTGAATCATGCTTCTTTACTGTCATGGGAAGACCTGTTATAAAATCCATGGAGATCACTTCCCACTTCCATTCCGGAATGGGTAAGGGCTGCAATAACCCTGCTGGATGTTGGTGTTCTGCCTTGACTTGTTGGCACTTCTGACACCTAGCAATGTACTCAGCTATGTCCTTCTTCATGCCATTCCAAAAGTATTGCTTTCTTGCCACTGTTATAGTCTTTTGATATCCTGGGTGTCCAGAGTACGGCATTTGATGTATTTCATCCATCACTAGTTTCTTCAAATCCGCATTATTTGGAATGTACAACCTATCTTTATAGATGAGGATACTATCTTCCCACAGCTGATATCCTGCACACTTTTCATCCACATTACCGTGCTGCAACTTCTCTTTAATTTGAAGGCAAGTTTCGTCACCGTTTTGGGCTTCAAGAACTCTTGTCTTCAAATCTGATTTGCACATACTTACTGCTGAAACATGAAATTTTCTGCTAAGAGCATCTGCAACCTTATTCTCCTTCCCTTTTACATGTTTGATTTCAAAATCAAATTCACAAAAAAATTCCATCCATCTAGCTTGCCTAGCGTTCAAGTTTGGCTGCTCAAACAAATACTTTAGGCTCATGTGGTCTGTCCTAAGCTCGAATCTTCTTCCCATCAAGTAATGCCTCCACATTTTAAGAGCATGCACTATGGCTGCTAATTCTAAATCGTGTGTGGCATAATTCTTTTCATGCTCTTTCAATTTCCTAGATTCATAGCAAATCACAATTCCTTCTTGCATGAGAACCCCACCCAGTCCTTCAATGCAAGCATCTGTGCATACTACAAAATCCTTCCTTGGATCGGCTATCTTCAAAATAGGAGCGCTAGTAAGTAACTCCTTTAATTTATGAAAACTTTTCTCACATTTTTCAGACCATACAAATTTGATGTTCTTCCTTTGCAATGAAGTGATCGGATGAGCTATCCTAGAGAATCCTTCAATAAACCTTCTGTAGTAACCGGCAAGGCCCATAAAAGATCTAACATCTGAAACATTTCTTGGAGTTGGCCAATCCATGATGGAATTAATCTTCTCTGGATCCACTGCAATTCCTTCTTCTGAAATGACATGACCCAAATATTGGATCCTCTTTTGATAGAATTCACACTTGCTTAACTTGGCATACAGCTGATGTTCTCTAAGAACTTGCAACACCATTCCTAGATGCTCCTCGTGTTCTTCTTCATTTCTTGAATAGACAAGAATGTCGTCTAAAAACACAATCACAAACTTATCCAAATATTTGCTGAATACACTATTCATGAGACACATGAATGTGGCAGGTGCGTTGGTAAGGCCGAATGGAACCACAGTGAACTCATAATGACCATATCTAGTTCTGAAAGCCGTTTTGTGAATGTCTTCTTCCTTAATCCTCACTTGATGGTAGCCAGACCTCAAGTCAATCTTTGAAAATAATTTGGCTTCCTTCATTTGATCAAACAAGTCATCAATTCTTGGTAAGGGATACTTGTTCTTAACTGTCACTTTATTGAGCTGCCTGTAATCAATACACAGCCTTAAAGTCCCATCTTTCTTCTTGACAAATAACACCGGTGCTCCCCAAGGAGACACACTAGGCCTGATATACCTTTTATCCATTAATTCTTGCAGCTGTATCTTCAATTCCACCAACTCCGGTGTACTCATTCTATAGGGAGCTTTGGAATTCGGTGCTGCCCCTGGAACAAGATCGATGGTGAAATCAATATCTCTCATCGGTGGCAACCCTGGTACCTCATCCGGAAACACATCTTGGAACTCTTGCAATATCCTGAAGTCTTCTAGTCTTGGCCCTTTGTCCTCTAATGAATCTGGCATATGGACTGCATATAATTGACAACCCTTCTTATAAAACTTTTTCAACTGCAGGGATGAAATCTGTCTTACTGAAACTTGCTTGGGAATTCCTTTTACCAATATTGGCCTCCCTTTTTCATCAACGCACTCAAGTGCTTTCTCATAACAGTCCAATTTGGCTCTATGTTTTTCTAACCAATCCATGCCAATTAATGCATCATAGGATCCTAATGGTAACACATTCAATTCAGCATATGTGTGGAGTCCATTCAATTCTATGGGACACCCCATCACTACCTCACTTACTTTTCTCTTGGTTCCCGTGGCTAGTTGCACTAGCCAAGGTTTATTATGCTTTATTTTTCTAAGAGAACAACCTTCAACCACTGAGGACTGATGGTCTGCTTGATGATTATCCAACGCTGCATAAATCTGAGGTGCTGCCCTTGCCATGTCCTCCACCGTAGCTACTCCCTTCAGGTTGTTCAACTTCCGAGAATTGTTTTTCCGATGTGGACAATCCTTCAACATGTGGTTTTCCCCACATCCCCAGCACTGAAGTGGTCCCTTTGCTGCTTTGTCTGCTGTCACTGCTGGTTTGAATCCACTCCTTGCTTGTTGTCCCTGTGGAAAGGTCCTAGGCTGACCTCTAAATGGTGGCTTGAAGCCATCCTTCTTCTGATCAAACTTCCCTCTTGGCTTTCCTTTCCATGCTGGGTTAGCCTCTGTTTTTCCCCTATTTTGCTCATAGCAGTGAATTGCCATCCTAATGGCTTCATCCAAACTTGGTGGATTAACAAACTCAATACGATCTCTGAAACTCTGAGGTAGACCCCCAAGAAAGCATTGGATTTTTACTCTCTCATCTTTGATATAGTCAACATACCTCAGTAATTCCAAGAATTTGTGGACATGTTCTTCCATAGATTTTTGTCCCAACCTGAGTTCATTAAACTCTTTTCTCTTACCGTCATAATACCTAGCAGAAAGGTATTTCTCCTTGAAGTACCTCTTAAATCTTTCCCAACTGATCCTTCTTTCATTGATCCCTTTCACTTGCAAGAGATTGTCCCATCAAATGGAAGCTCTGCCATTTAAGTTGTAAATGGCAATTCTGGCTTTTTCATTTCCTGAGTAGTCTTGAATTCTGAAGTACTTCTTCATTCCCAGAAGCCATGCTTCTGCCTCTTGGCCTGTCTTTCCTTCCCCATCAAATGTGGGAGGTCTTGCCTTCCTGAATTCTCCCTGTGGGATGCCCTTGAACTTCTTTCTTCCGTCCAATCTCTTAGGTGCATGTCTGGGACTTTCCCCAGAACATTTGGAGTCACACGACCTGCTGGAAGAAGATCTTGATGAAGATGCTTTATGTTTTCTGCTCACCGAACTCTTCCTCGGGCTTGGAGTCCTCCTCCTCGAACGACCTCTAGAATGACTCCCTGCATCTCTTCCCTCTTCACCCATATTGCTTGGGTTGGGCCCAAGGTTTATCTTATGCTGCATATCAGTGAGGCTTTGCAAAATAGCAGCATTGAGTTGGTGTTGTTCTTCTTGAGCCTTCATCAATCTTTCATTGAAGCTCACCATGGTTTCAACCAAATTTTGAGGAGTCACCTGCTCCCTTCTCCCATTGGATTCAGTCTCCGCATTCCCTTCATGCACATTTTCTCCTAGAACGTCTTCTTCGTGTTCATACGGATCTTGAGCATCATTAATGGTCACCATCTTACCTCTGCTACAATTATAAACTTTATGAGCTGCAAACACTGTGCATTATTATGATATTTGTTAGACCTCATAAAAATGCATCTAGGAATATACAACAATCAACATTTAACATAGTAGAACTCATGGAATAATTCACATAGCTGTTACTTATTCAATTCTTTTGCCCATTCATGCAATTCTGAAAATTGCCCATATTGTCATTAATTTGACAAAACAGTCACCGACACTTTTTGCCCTGATAATCTATGATGTCTGATAACCCAATTCAAATTCCGGTCATACTCCATTATTCCTTTATAGACAAGATTTCCAATGCCTGTCCCCGTGCTCCATTCCGACATCGGGTGTGGAAACAACGTTGTCTCAAAAATGACAACTTTTACCAATAATTCTGCACATTTACACAATTGTATTTTGGTCCCGAAGGCCAACTTCAGCCACCTGTGGAAGAATATCTATGAGGAATCACAAAAACTTATCTATCGGGCAAAGTTAGTCCATATAACAAGGAACACTCAGCAATTCACTGATTTCAATTCTGATGTACAGTTCATCTTTTATGAATTTCTGGGTTTTACTACTTCTTACTTTTCACATTTTTCCAAAATTCCAAATTTTGGGCCAAAAACGGCTATCTCCCAAACGGTGCATTTCTGGGAAATCTTCGTTTAACAGAAATTGTCCGTCTTAATGAGAATATGAAATGTCTAGTTCAGTAAAATTTCTGACTCCCACATCTAGGGTCACTTTTACTACCCACAAACTTTTCAAAATCCCGAAAAAGTGGCCCGGAACAGTGCTTTTTGGCCTTCTTGCTTACCCCGACTCCACATCCTTTGGAGTTTGGTTCCAATATTCGGAACTTAACATTGTGCATGCTTCATGGCCGCGCCTGATCAATTTCATCTCAATCCGACCTTCTGTCAAGCCTCGGGACTCTGTCCTTCAAAAGTCACTATTCCCCTTTTTCTGTCAAATTGGAGTATAATGGGCTCGGGGTCTTCACTAGTTCTTTCATGGCCCCCGTCAATGGCCTCCGAGCCCCACATAAATCATCACATTCTGAGCCCCGGTGCTCCCCTTATCCAGGTTTTTTTTTTTTTTTTTTTTTTTTTTTTTTTTTTTTTTTTTTTTTTTTTTTTTTTTTTTTCGCGCCGCCGTCGCGGGCCAGTTCATTGAACACTCCCGAAATTGCGGGGCGGTTCGCTGTGGCCTTCCGCAGTTGCGGGCCAGTTGGCTGAATGCTCCCGCAACTGCGGGGCGGTTCGGCGACGGCTTCCGCAATTGCGGAGCAGTTCGCTGAACGCTTCCGCAATTGCGGAGCAGTTCGCCGAATGCTTCCGCAATGGCGGGGCGATTGGCCGAACGCTCCCGCAATTGCGGAGCCATTCGACGAAGGCTTCCGCAGCTTCGGAGCCGTTCGCGGATTGTTTCCGGGGTTTTCTGTCGGTTTTTTGCGGAAAGCTTTTGCGGAACGACTGGTGGAATGTTTCCGCAATTTCGGAAAGATTCGCCGAAGTCTTCCGCAGTTGCGGAACGATTCGGCGAAGTCTTCCGCAGTTGCGGAATGATTCGCCGAAGTCTTCCGCAGTTGCGGAACGATTCGGCGAAGTCTTCCGCAGTTGCGGAACGATTCTCCGAAGTCTTCCGCAGTTGCGGAACGATTCGGCGAAGTCTTCTGCGGTTGCGGAACGATTCGCCGAAGTCTTCCGCAGTTGCGGAACGATTCGGCGAAGTCTTCCGCGGTTGCGGAACGATTCGCCGAAGTCTTCCGCAACTTCGGAACGACTCGCCGAACTCTCCCGCGTTACGGAACGATTCGCGGAATCCTTCCGAAATTTCGGCAGAGAATTCTTTCCGCAATTTCGGAAGAGAATTCCTTCCGAAAAAGTTTCCGTCACTTAGAAATTTTTTCTCAAAAACGAATTTTTCTCCGCTGTTTCGGAGCAGTTCACTGAATTCTTCCGCAATTGCGGGAAGGTTCGCCGAACCCTTCCGCAATTGCGGGAAGGTTCGCGGAACCTTTCCGCAGTTTCGGGACAACTTCCCGAAACCGACTTAAAACAGAAATAGACTTAAAAACCGAAAATTTTCAAAAACTCTTAATAAAATTTTGACATTTTCCTTTTAACTGCTATCAGAATTGGCCCATAGAGGCCCAATGCTGCAACGCAGCTCTGATACCAAACTGTAACGCCCCCTTCCATCATCGAATGTACATGAAGGGAAACGTTAACAACACAGGGCTTTCGTAATGGCTTAGCCCCAATAATTTAAAATCTTCCATATGCAGATTGATCTCGATGTAAACACAGCGGAATTTAAAAGATTACATATGCACACAATTTCTTCACATGTTCAACATACCCATAACAGTCATGCATGTAATCAGTCATTAAGTATCATATGCGTAAAACATGATGCATTTCATTTCATTAACAGGAATAATTAATCCTTCAGATTGAATGCGTAGCAGAACACAGAATGCAAATAATTTAAATCACATGAACACTTATCTTGAGGAGTTGATGTCCAACCACTGGCTACGTGGAGGCAACGTTCCTCCCAACCGTAGATCTCTATCCAGCCTATATTCCTTCAGCTGAGAGATCACCCCCGAGCTGGGCTGTGTATCCACTAAGGAAGACTAGCTGGGTTCACTCACAGCCATGGCTTCAGTCAAGCATCCAAGAAGATAGAGGAGGGTAATGCTAAGCCAGTGAGCTCAACCACAGAGCTACAGGCATCTCAAGTGAGCTCAACAGTTAGGCACCCACATTACCTACCACATCCAACACAAGGAAGATCCCCTTCTCTGTTACACAGTCCCTCAGGCAACTCTTCCCTCCAGTGCTCTTCAGGATGGGCATAGAAAGGTCCAACTGCTGATCCTTGAGATCCTAGCCTTCACTGGGTTTATCAAGCACACCCAACCTCTGCTTAGTCAATCCTCTCTTGATTCCTCACCATTCTGCTCACCAAATACTCAAATCCGTCACTCGTTTTCTGAGCTGCAAAAACTGGATTTCCCATTGATTTCGGGGTAGCTAATGCTCCCAAATTCGCCCCAAGGTTCATGCTAATGGATCCCCCATTGGATTTCCCTGTCCCATGCCAAATCTGGACGTTTTTGGTCTTTCAAAAACTGGGTTCTCTCAAGGTCGCGATTTCTCGTTTTTCCTCACTGCTGGCACTCGTTTTTGGATGGGAATGATGCTAGATAGTTTCACCATGGAATGGGGTGAGAATGAAGCAACCTCCCATGAGGTTGAGTGACTTCTTGCCCAAGCAATCAGAGCCCATGCCCACCCATACGAATTTCAGGGCTGCCCATGCTCCATTGAAGCCATGGACTGAAATCTCAACCACCTTCTTACAGCAGGCATTAATGTCACCTAGGGAAGTCAATGGGTTCTCATAAAGACAAATGGCAGCCTAGGGTTTAATCCCATAGCCCCCTCACCACTCCCTAGTGGATACACATGGCCCCTTCTCATTCGTTGCCTCCATAGCCAGTTTTTGGGTATTTTATTTCAATGTTAAATATTTACATCAATTTACAATATCCCATGGCTTAATAGCACGTGGGTAACAAAATAACAAGCGTGTCTAATTTAAATAAAATCCGAGCATAAACTAGCGGGGCCTTGGCCTTGAGCTCCACGCTAGGGAAACATACATCGTGTGTTTACAATATTTACATTAGAGCCAATATTTCCTAAGGGTCGAAATTGGGGTATTACAACTTATTTTACAAAAGTGGTTCACTTAAAGCAACTTTCTTGTAAAGTGATTGTCAAAAGGTTTATCTTGGGAAGAGGGGGGTTCTTTTTTTTTGCTGGACATTCTCTAGCTGCCACGTCACTATTGGGGACATCTTCAACAGTTTCTTTGTTCAAGCATAACTTCATCATACAGAGTCAATTTTCAGTGCCGTTTTTTTTGAAATCGCCTATTTTTTTTAGCTCTTCACATCCAGACTATTGGTTTCTTCTTTTACAGCCATTACTTTATATATATGGCCGTCCCTTGTGATATTCTACTTAATAGTTCCAACTATTTCTCATGGAAATCTCGTATGGAGGATGTTCTACGAAGTAGGGGACTTTTCAGAATTACAACAGGGAAAGAAAAAGAACCCACTGATGATGATAAGAAAATAAAATGGGCAAATAGATGTGATGAAGCTCGTGGATTGATTGGGATGCCAATCTCTACTGATTTGCGATTCCACATATCTGGAATTGATGAACCTAATGCTGCTTGGGACAAGTTGGAAACTGTGTTTGGTAAACACAATGAAATTCGAGGTCATCAACTCGAAAATGAGTTGATTTCTTTAAATCCAAGTGACTTTTCATGCATTCAAGATTATTTATCTAAGTACAAAACTCTTAAACTCTTATGTGCAGAATGTAAGATTGAGAGGGAAGACAAATAGTGCATTTATCATATTCTTTCCAAACTTGGACCTGCATATTCTGTTTTTGTATCTACATTTTACTCCATGAAAGCATCCTTGAATGCAGATAGCTATCAAGAGCCTAGTCTTGAATCATTTTGTGATTCCCTGATTAGAGAACAAGATAAACTCATTCATCTTGGAATAATCAACAATGCAGATACATCTGGGAAAGCCTTATTGTCCCAACAGAAATAAAATTCCAAGCCTCCCAAGAAACAAAATTTTTGCAATAATAAATCAAACAAGGGTCCCAAACCCTCTTAGTCAGCTCCTTCTTTAAAAAATGACAAAGGATCAAAGCAAAAAGGCAAGAAGACTGAGCGTCATTGCAACTATTGCGGGAAAGATAATCATGATGAATCTAAGTGTTTCAAGAAGATGGCAGCCTTGAAAGCAGCAATGAAGAAGCACCACATCAGCCTAGATTCGTCTTCAGAATCTACCTCTCATGGACATGCGCTTTGTGCTTCTGGTTATTCTTATAATGCATCTTCTTCTTCTACTTCAAATGAATGGCTCATTGATTCTGGAGCATCTTATCATATGGCTAAGGATCAAGCCATCTTTTCTACTATGCATGAATGTAACACCAAACAAATATTTGTTGGTGATGATAGATCTCTAAGTGTTGTAGGCGCTGGAACAGTTCCAGTAGATAATGGTCATTTTAGTGATGTACTATGTGTTCCAAGAATTTCCTGCAATTTGTTATCAGTCTATCAGATCACTCATTCTGGTGAAGGTAAAACTGTGACCTTTACACCTCACCAAGTTGTAATCAAGGATTTTAAAGATCTTCAACAGGTCCTAGCTACCGAAATTGTTGATGATATTACCAGGTTGTACAAGTTTAACAACTTTGGGTCATCACCTTTCCCTTCAGTTTTTGTTGCTCATAGTGATAACTTGAGCAAACTTTGGCATGAGCGATTTGGTCACTTAAATTATCGCTCATTGCAACAACTATGTAAAGAAAATATGGTGACAGGTCTTCCGATGGTATCTTGCAGAGATGGTGTTTGTTCCGGCTGTGTACTCGGAAAACATCATCGGGACAGTTTTGACAAACGTGCCTCTTGGCACGCCTCGGTTCCCTTGGAGCTTGTGCATAGTGACTTGTGTGGTCCTCTTCCATCTTCTTCCTTTTCTGGTTTCAAGTATTTCTTAACTTTCATTGATGATTACACCAGACGCACTTGGGTTTATTTCCTAAAACTTAAGAGCGAAGTATTTAACATGTTCTTGGCCTACAAGGCCCTTGTTGAAAAACAATCTGGTCATCAAATTTTTAAGTTAAGATCTGACAATGGAGGAGAATATGTTAACAAACAGTTCACTACTTTCTGCACTGAACAAGGCATCCAACAACAGCACACTGTTCCATATACACCACAACAAAATGGTGTAGCTGAGCGGAAGAACCGCACTTTAAAAGAAATGGCTAATTATATGATCCAATCTAAGGGACTAAGTCTTCAATTTTGGGTTGAAGCCATAAATTGTGCAAATTACATAGTTAATCGCACCCCCACAAAAGCATTACAAGGTATAACACCGGAAGAAGCATGGAGTAAAATTAAACCTGATGTAAGTCACTTTCGTGTGTTTGGTAGTGAAGCATGGGCTCACATTCCGGATGAAAAACGGAAAGCATTGCAGCCTAAAAGTGAAAAGTGCATATTTGTTGGATATTCTGAAGATGTAAAAGGTTATAGACTTCTTCAACCACATTCTCATGCTATAATCATTAGAAGAGATGTTAAATTTGATGAAAATATCTTGGCCTGCGAGCCTAACTCGGCGAGTGTGCCATCTTTGGCCTGCGAGCCTGATTCGGCATTTGTGCCTTCTTCTTCTTCTTCCAACTTCCTTGACAGGTTTCCAACTCCAGTTTCTGATGATGACAGTGAGGATGAAAATCCACCTCCGCCTGCTCATGTTCCTCCAGTTGCACCAGCACAAGTGCTTCCTCGATGGGTCCGTTCAACATGTGAAGCAGTTGGTGATCTTGCCGGTGATCCTAGAGATCAACGTCGAACACGTTCTCAGTTTTAGCGAGCCTCTTCTCTTTTGGCTCAAGTTTCCGAGAATCATGATCCAGAAACTTTTTCAGAAGCTTCAGGGAATCCAAATTGGGATGCAGCCATGGATGAAGAATATCGTTCCTCAATGGCGAACGATACTTGGGATCTTGTACCTCTTCCAAAAGGAAGAAAAATTGTCAGATGTAAATGGGTCTACAGAATTAAGTATGCATCAGATGGAAGTGTTGAAAGACTTAAGGAAAGGTTAGTTTCCAAAGGTTTTTCCCAAGTTGAAGGGATTGACTACAATGAAACCTTTGCCCCCGTCGCCAAAATGAACTCCATTCGCCTTGTTCTTTCCCTTGCAGCCTTACACAACTGGGAAGTCCATCAAATGGATGTCAAGTCTGCCTTCTTACATGGTGATTTACAGGAGGAAATTTACATGGAACAACCTCTTGGCTATGTTCAGAATAACTCTAGCCTTGTCTGCCGCCTTAAGAAATCCTTATATGGCCTTAAGAAAGCTCCTAGAGCTTGGTATGCCAAAATGGATAACTTTCTCCTTGACACTGGTTTTTCTAGATGCCATTCTGACCCCAATGTCTATACCAAGAAAGTAGGAAACCATCTCATCATACTTGTTCTATATGTTGATGACCTTATTCTTACTGGTAGTGACCCTAAGCTTATAACCCATGTGAAATCTAGTCTTAAACAAACCTTTGAAATGTCAGACTTAGGACATTTGCATTATTTTCTTGGTCTCCAAGTTCTGCAAACCAAAGAAGGAATCTTTGTTTCTCAGTCTAAGTATGCTTGTGACCTTCTTCGTCGCTTTCACATGGAAGATTGTACACCAGCCCCTTCTCCCTTCCAGTATGGAGTCAAACTTTCTGCCACTTGTACTTCACCTGAAGTAGATGCCACCTTGTATCTTCATCTTGTTGGTAGTCTTTTATACTTGACTCATTCCCGTCCTGACCTTTCCTTTGCCGTTGGTCGAGTTTCCCATTATATGCAGACACCTCATGAAAGTCACTGGAAAGCAGCTAAAATAATACTTCGATATATTCGAGGTACAGTTCAGTTTGGGATTCATTACAGTACAGGGGGGAAACCTTTGTTGGTTGGTTTCACTGATTCAGATTGGGCCAACGATCCTGATGATCGAAAGTCTACTGCAGGTTATGTTTTCAGTCTGGGATCTGGACCTATTACTTGGGATTGTAAGAAACAACAAGCTCTTGCTCTTTCTTCAGCAGAGGCAGAATATCGAGCAGCAGTTAATGCCAGTCAGGAAGCTTTATGGCTTCGACAGATCCTTTTAGAGTTTGGATTCGAGCAGCAGCAGCCTACTCCACTTTGGTGCGACAATCAAAGTGCCATCAAGGTTTCCAAAGATCCAGTTCTACATCAACGCAGCAAACACATTGAGCTACATATGCACTTCATCAGAAATCTTGTTCATGATCGTGTTCTTGAAGTGCTCTTTTGCCCTACAGATGATCAAGTTGCAGACATCTTCACCAAGTCTCTTATAGAAGCGAAGTTTTCTAAACTTCGATCTATGTTAGGAGTTCAGGAACTTGTCATTAAGGGGGGATAGGCTCTAATGCCTCCTTCCTTCTCCTAATAGTGTCACTTGTGTAAATCCTTCAATCCTATCCCAAGTTGTTCTTAAGGGGGGATGTTAGGATATTTAGACACTTAGGAGTTAGTTAAGATCAACTTGTGTAATATATCCGTTAGGGATAGTGTGTTTCTTTAGTATGCATTAGTATGCATTTGTAAATACTTAATCCGACGGTCACGATATGTTTCCGACATAGAGTGATCCGACGGCTCAACTTCTCTTAGATCAAACCTAACCTTGATCCGTGGCTTAACACCCGATTGGTCCATGATCTCTATTTAAAGAGCATGGAGGGTCATTGTTTAGTTGATCGATTATGAGAAGCTCATTTGTAACTTTCTTTCTTTGCATAATAAATTGTCCCGTAGAAGCTATTTGGCCGGGGCCGTGGAGTGTTTCCCTCAAGAGGGTTTAAACCACGTCAAAACATCGGTGTGTTGATCTGTGATCTATTTGTGTGAAGTGGTTGCTCTTGGTGTTCGGTCCTTTGGTAGTACCCTGTGTACCCGAACACTTTCTGCATCTTGAATGAGATCTCTAGCCCATGCAGGTTTCCTCTTGTGAGAGTTCTTCTCACGGGGTGGATCTATAGGTATTTATGGATCTTCAACTTCACGATCTGCTTCTGGAATTACTTCATTCATGGTGGTGTCTTGAAATATGGTTTCCTTTGGTTCTTCATGATCTTCAACATGTGCCTTCCTTGATTTGATGAAGGCTGATTTTTCATCAAATGTTACATCCATGCTGACATCAATCTTCTTGAACCCTGGAAAGTATATTCTATAAGCTTTCGAGCTTTCGCTGTACCCCACAAAGATGCCCTTCTTTCCTGAAGGATATAGCTTTGTCATCTTTTCCTTTGGGACATGTGTATATACTGGACAACCAAATATTATGAGATGGCTGACTTCAGGTTTCTTACCAGAGAAGACCTCTTCTGGTGTCTTGTTGTCCAATATCTTGTGAGGTGTTATGTTCTGCACATATACAGCTGTCCTAGCTACTTCTGCCCAAAGATGCATAGGTAGATCTTGGTCACGCAACATTTCCCGTGCTGCTTCCATGATTGTTCTTTTTTTCCTTTCTGCAACTTCATTCTGGTGTGGATTGTAGGGAGCATTCAACTCCCTCTTAATCCCTGAATCACTACATAGCTTCTTGAAATCACCTAAAGTGAATTCTCCGCCATTGTCGGATCTGAAGGTCTTGATCTTCTTATCAGTTTGATTTTCCATTAAGGATTTGAATTCCTTGAACTTATCAAACACTTCATCTTTGTTCTTCAAGAAATAAATCCAAGTCTTCCTAGAGAAATCATCAATGAAAGAGACATAGTATACATACCCACTCAGAGAATTGGATGACATCGGGCCGCATACATCAGAGTGGATAATCTCCAAGATTCCTTTTGCTTTGCTTTCGCTGCTTGGAAATGCCTTCTTAATGTTCTTTCCTTTTGCACATCCTTTGCAAACACCTTCATGCTTTGTCTTGATTTCAGGAAGACCTTCTACAGCTTTGCTTGCACTTGGTAGTGCTCTATAGTGCACATGTGCAAGTCTTCTATGCCAAAGTTCAATTGGCTCCATGGATTCATGTACCATGGCATGTTCAGATTGTCCCTTCAATTTGTACAATCCTCCCTCTTGCTCTCCAATCACTACTGCATCATCTATAGTTTTACCCTTTGGCCACATTATCACTACTGCATCATCTATAGTTTTACCCTTTGGCCACATTATCACTGTGTTTCTTGCCATATATATGTGTCTATGAATATATATATATATATATTCTCTTTCATTTCATTATCACATAAATACGTATGAGTAATGATAAAATCGAGGATATTGTTGTGAACAAAAGGTGTATAAATTGTATGATATTATAACCCATTTAAGTGTTTGCATGGTGTTTACCAATTGGGCTATCATATTTCATGATTTTGGTGGAATTGAACCAAAAGAAAGGCCTACTCTAGTCAATGTGCATGATGAACATGATTAAGAATATCTCATCAGTCCATCAACTCTATCCCAAGGGGGAGTCATCAAATAACCAATTACAACAAAGTAGTTAACAATATCAGCATCAACAATATCTGAAGGAAGATTCATCAAATTACCAATGGAAACATAACATGCAAGGACATCAACAAGCAGAGTTTAGGTAAGCAAATTAATAAAGGAGAAAAGCACAAGTGTCAAATAACCAATTACAACAAAGTAGTTAGCAATATCAGCATCAACAATATCTGAAGGGAGATTCATCAAATTACCAATGGAAACATAACATGCAAGGACATCAACAAGTAGATTTTAGGTAAGCAAATTAATAAAGATTATGTTTTGTTAGATGTGTTAAGCATTGAGAGGCTCATTCTTTTGAAGAAGCTAGTAAATCTAAAAGTTGGGTAAATACAATGAAAGAAGAATATGATGCTATTATGAAAAAGGAAACATGGGATCTAGTTGAGACACTAAAAAATAAGAATGTAATTGGTTCTAAGTGGGTGTATCGTATCAAGTGTAAATTTGATGGTAACATCGATAAACACAGGGCTAGATTGGTTGCTAAAGGGTATTCTCAAGTAAAAAATGGTTTGTTAAATCTGTTTGATATCAAATATCTAGGTCATTTGCACTATTGTTTGGGAATATAAATAAGCAAAGGGAAAGATGCTACAATGATAAAAAAAAAATGCAAACATAGTTCTTAAAATATTTAGCATGACCAATTGTAATCTTGTATCTACTCCATTGGAGCATAATGTAAATCTTGATATAATGATGGAAAGATTAAAGATAATGCAACCTTAGATATGAAAATTATTGGAGGCTTGAATTACCTAACTATGTCCAAACCTGAAAAATCTCATGCAATTAGTGTATTTAACCAATTTATGGCTACAATGGTGGAGCATCATAGAGCACAAAAATTTTCTATGCTACACCAAAGGAACATTGAATTTTGGTATTGAATATACTAACAATTCAAATGTTGTTTTAACAAATTATTCTTATTTATACTTAGATGGATACTTTTATGATCTAAGATCCATTAAATGATATGATTTTAATATTGGGACAAGATTCCTTTGATGGAATAGTAAAAGTAACCCACAATTTCTATTGCCATCAACAAATGCAGAGTAAAAAGTAAGTAAAAAGTATTTTGTAGTACAACATGGGAAGCAATTTGGTTTAGGAAAATTCTAGAAGATATTCGAGAAAAGCATGGCATTCTCACTATTATTATCAATTGTGACAATCAAAGTTCCGAAAACATTATAACAATAGAGTGATTTGGTTGCATATGCAATTTAAGTATTATAAATAAAAAGGGCATTGTTCTTGTAAATCTCTTTATACAAAATATCTAGATTACATATGCATCCAAAATTATTTATTGTTACATTGTTCTCTAATAGTAATGCAAAGTTGGACTCTTACTATTTTCATGACTACCATAGACTTGGAAAATGTTGTTGTCTAGTAGAAGTTTGCTATGACCAACCATCTTATTGACTTTAAAGTTTTTATATCATTTCTTACATAATTCCTTAATATAAAAAATTGTTATTGACTACATTTGATGCCATGTCCCCTTCCATCAATCCAACTTAAGGGAGGGAACATGAACTAAACTCGGGCTTCATATTTCTCCCCATATTCAATTTACAAATTCATGCAAACAAAAATACATGTGCAGATGCATAATACAAAGAAACAAGGGAAGTAAACTCCATCCACCACACATAACAAGCATAAAAAAGCATAATAATCACATGCATCATTTAAATACATTGCATAATTAAATACAAGAGAGTACTTATATTGAACTGAAGTTGTCCCGAGCAACTGGCTACGCAAGTGAAACATTCCACCCAGCCATAGGCATGCTCATCAGTATCTTAACATAGCTGCCACCCTCGAGCTTAGCATGATTTCCACAAGGAAAATTGAAAGAACAAACATACACATAGCCAATTATATACCACATCTCAGCCAAATAAGTCCACAACTAGTTTTATTAGGCTGTCAAGGTAGTAGAGGGAAGTAATTTCTAAGCTAGTGAGATCAACCACAGAGCTACGGAACCTCTGCAATATTTAGCTAGCTTAGAACCCACAATACCTACACTCCCAACACAAGGAAAGTATCCCATTTACTACTCCACAATCCCTCAAACCATACCTTCCCTTCTAGTGCTATTTAGGGTGTGCATAGAAAATTAGCCAAATATCTATCATCTTCAGTGAGGTTACACCCTTTACTAGGTTTATCAAGCCAATTCCAAAATCCAAATCCTTGTCTACTCTTGGTTGCTTACACATAATTTCAATCCAAAACAAGGGATGCGTGTATGCCAATCCTCATCCAACTTCACACAAAGAAAGACACATGGGGGTCAAATGGAAATCAAGAAGCTGAATGAGCTAGCACAGTCTCAAGGTAATTTCCCAATAGCTGGAACTCAATTTTAACAATTACACAGTCATATAATCCCTGGGCATAACAAAACGAAATTTGAGAGGGGAAATTGACCACTAGGGAACACAACAATTTTCTAATAGGAATTCAAACATTGAAATGGAAAAGATGACCTATTTGAACCCCCAACTTGAAATTCCCTTCCTCCTAGTCATTTTGCAACCCAAAAACACACTTCTTCATCTATAAAATGAAGGAAACATGGGAAAAAACATGGAGGAAAATGCCCAGCCAATTAGAACTACATGAGGAAGTCCCCCTAGTGAGTGAATGATGGATTGGGGAGAAAATTCGTGGATCTTAGCTTTCCCAAGAATCCAAACACGATTTTCCAAAATGGTGGTTTTCCCATACATGAAATTGGATAGCCATACTCTCAATTTCCCAAAACAATAACTACTTCAACCACCTCTTAGAAGAATTAAATGATTGGGTGCAAAAGTCAACATGGGTAGTTAATGGTTCATGGGTTCTCTCATTAACACTTGGCTTGACATTATTGGCTTCAAGGGTTTGAATATTTTCTTCCTTATCGGTGTAAAAATCATGCCCCCATACTCTTGTTTCCTTGCATAGCTAGTTGTGGGTATTTGTTTATTTAAATACATTTACATCTTATTTATAATTTCCATCGTGCCAGGATAGCACGTAATCCACATGCATCGATTTTATTTTAATTTATGATACAAGAACAATAAATAAATGGCGATGCCTTGGCCTTGAGATACTCACCATGATTTTATAATGATATTACATCATTTACATGTTTAATGCAATGGGGTCAAAATCGGGGTATTACACATGAAATAATCTCAAGTGCTTTAAATTGAGGCTTACTTAATGCCATAGCTAATATATTTGCAATATTCTTACAAGACTCACAATACACGGTATTACTTTCTTTTGAGAGCACTTTTTCTCTTATAAAGAGAAATAGATTTCAATATGCTTTGTTCTTGCATGAAACATTGGGTTATTTACAATTTTAACTGAAATTTGATTTTAAAAATTGATAATGGTGAGAGTAATATAATTTTCTCCAACATATTCTATAATTCACCTTAACCAAATAGCTTCCCATGTTGTATTAGACAAAGCATTTTACTCTGCTTTTTTTTTAATGGCAAAGAAATTGTGAGTTTCTTTTGATATCTATCATAAGAGTCTCCAACCCAATCTCAATCATAATACCTTGTTAAAACAACATTTGAATTGCTAGTATATTCAATACCAAAATTCAATGTTCCTTTCATGTAATTAAGTAAACCCACCAGATGATATATGTGAGGTGTGAACATAGTTATGTATTTCAAACTTCCAATAAGTTTCTTGTATAAATTTCCATTTGCATCAATCTATCCATCATTAATACCAAGATTTACATTAAGCTCTAATAGATTAGATACAATATTACCAAAAAGCTCATGTTAAACCTTTTTAGCAACTTATTTGCATATTTTGTTTGAGTAATCGTTATAGTATCTTCCCATCTCAATATTCATATTCCTAATAAATAATGCAAACAACCTATATATTTCATATCAATTCTTTTTTTTATATCTTCAATAAGCAGTCCTCTAAATTCCCACTAATTCCGAGGTCATCAACATATACATAAATATGTATGATGCTGCTTATTTATTCTTCTTTAATTATAGGTTGGAATCATTACTACTTTTATTCGGACATTTTTTCTTGAAGAAAACATCTATCGTCTCATACCATGTTCATTTTGCTTGTTTCAACCCATATAGTTCCTTAATTAATCTACAAATAAGATGTTCTTCACCATTCTTGATAAATCTTATAGGTTACTCAAGGTATATTTCGTCTTACAAATCATCATTAAGAAAATATTGTTACCACCTCAACTCACACCTCTAGAGATAATTTCCTATCCCTTCTCCAATTCAAGGGGGGATTTCATATATAAGATAGATCGAAATTTAGGTATGGAGTACAAAGTGAAATCAAGAGTAATTCCAAAAAAATTATTTAAGCATAATACATAAATTTGATGGAAGGACAAGAAACTAGTGTCTTATCCATTGGTCCAAAATGGGTTCAACCAAATCTCTCATGAGGCTTAAAGGAATGGATAGAAAGGGATGGGGATAAAATATATAAAACCTAATTAATCTCTAATTACTTCACCAACTTTAGAAGTATAACAAAATGGAAAATATATTGAAGATATTTTCAAATTGTGATGTGCCAAACTATGCATTCAACACATTGACTCAAAACTTGGGAAATACAATGGTTACACTAGCTCAAGAATTCTTTGCACAAAGTACTGGGACCATGTATGTTTCAAAATCAGCTACTACTGAATTATACTCCAAGGATACCTGGGTACACCAAAATATGCAAACTAGATCCTTAAAACCAAGAATTTCAAGGGAACTAAGCTCACTAGGTCAATGAGACAAGTAAGACGCAAAGATTTGACTTTCGAGTAGGTAGGAGGATATGGAACTCAGGGGAGGGTTATGGAACAAGTATCCGGTATCTTTTATAACAAGTTATGCTATAGGAATGTCTACAGAAAACTGTAGAGGTCTATTTGGACAACTAGATCCTCGAAAGTGAGATTTCCCAGTTATGGATGACACAGTGACCTTGTTTTCAACTCGACTCAAACACTAGTAAAGGATCCTGAATTTTAATTATGAAGGTTGGGTATGGTCCAATTTTCTATATAGTTTCTGAATATGGCTTCATAATTCCAAATATATGAGCAAAATACACCTTTTTATTCAAATTACAAAAAATGGTAAGAATTTGGCACACATTGAGCATAGCTAAATAAGATTGAAGACATGAAACCAAAAAGTGTAGAACTAGAACTGATTGTTTATTGAAGAGGTATTGTAGAGAGTCCCATTACATAAAAAATATATTTTTACATCCCAGGTGGCCCAATGGCTCTTACACGACACCAAATTACTACACTATGTCACCCAAAATTAATCAAAAACACAATACTAGCAAAATGTGGCATATGCTTTGCCACTCTCATAAAAATATGAAATAAACTATTGTATATGTTTGCAGCAAAGATATGTGAATGAATCTGGGTTCTCCACTCCTCAATCAAAGTACATAGGGGTACATCTCCCTACTATTTGCAATGGGCACATCTCCCAAGCAACGGAATTTGCTCAAGCAAACTATCCATACAAAAAAAATACAAATACTGGACATTGACCTCATGAAGTTCACTTGCATTTTCTATATAACATAAGAGAAACCCCAAAACCACTTGCAAATACCATGGGACCCCAAAAACCATGGAAAAAAACCCATGGGGAGTAACATAACCCTTGTTTTCTTCCACATTGGCCACATTCAAACTACCATTTGACCACTTGCTCTTATAATTCGCCCTCCAAAACTTCTTGGACCATTTCCTAACCAACATTGACCATTTCCACAACCCAAGGCACCCTCCTAACCACTTTTGACCACTTCTTTCCCTTTAAATTTGAATTTGTCCAAACTTCATTATTGATCTCCACTAGCTTCCCCTATTTTAAGGAAACACCCTTTTTTTATGGGAGAACACTTCTATTTGCCTCCAAAATGTCCTTTATACTTGGTCAAACATTAATGCACCTTCATTAATCATCATTTGGCCCCATTCACACTGTTGTGGAAAAAATTGCACAAGTGCACTCTTCCACTTGGTAAGGGGCTAAGCCTTGTAGGTTGTTGCAAGGCTTCAGTCCTTAGATCCCCTTTGATGATGGTTTGGTATTCCTCCAAGTGATCTTGCAAGATATTTTTAGTGTAGTTCACATCCAAACATGAAAAAATTGATAAAAACAAAATAAAAGAGATGGGGGGAGAATGCAAACTTCAACAACAACCAAAGATATGCTAAACCACTCTTGTATTTCCCAATGGAATAGCTGTACAACACCTAGGAGTTGAAGGCTTCAAGGGAATCCAACAATATCCCTTAGGGAGGCATATCTTGTCCAAACTAAATGCTAAGTATATGGAAGAACAATGGAGAGAAACACTTGCCCCTTGATGGTAGGTGGAAAGCAAGATTGGGAATGCTCACAATGGTAGGAAATGGTGGGCTATGAGGAAGCTCCAACTCAAATCCAACAACATAACCTTGCTCTAATTTCTCTCTACAAAATTCATGCCAATGGATTCCTTTTATAGGCTAGGAGGTGGCCATCAAATAACTAGATCCAAATGTGAACTCTCCTCTTTCATGAACTAGTTCCAAGGTACATAAGGGGGGCTTATTAATGATCCCCAAGTGTGTGAGGAGCTGAATTCTGGTCCTTAAGGAGGATTGGGTCTTTAATGCACCACTAGGAGTGAGTGGTCCTACTGTTTTGATAGTAGCACAATTATCGAAGGAAAATCCATGCAGGTGTAGCGCCAGCATTGTTCAATTAAACTGCACTATAGCGCGAGTAAACTATGTAATACTCACGCTACCCCTTGTTTTGACTGTTTCTTGGCACTTATGGACTCATGTTGTGTTTTGGATCTATTAAGGATGCCTGTGGTGAGATGAATTCTTTGTGTTGATGACGCTTTATAGGATGAATCTCCAAAATGTCACATGTGTATGACTCTAGGCATTATCACGCACCTTGGACCAACTTTTACATAAATTTAAATGATTTTCCTTAGGAAATTTTACCCCATTTTAATACAAAGGAAAACTTAGGATAAATATAAATTCCCAAATAAGTTTAATTATCCATTTGAAATTTTAATTGGGAATTTAGTCTTCATGTGACCCGCCTTATCCATTTGGATCTAATTTTGCATTATTACTAACTTGGACATCATGCTTGGAAATTATTTGACCCTTAGCACCAATATGACAAACTATCATGAACATGGCCAAGTGGCTTAGTCCATTGTGATCCAATGCAAATTTGGGGACATGACAAGTCCTCCCCTCCAAAGATTGCTTTTCCTCAAGCAATATGGACCAACTTCACAAAATTTTGAACCCAACCAATGGCTTCTCACCTCATGCAAGTGATTTGTGTACTTTTCCACCAACTTCTGCAAGCTTCCTCATGAACTCTAAAACATAAATAGTTGAATCCAAAGATGATCCCTGGATCCCAACTGATACTCAATAATACAAGGTGCAATATATATTCTCTTATGCAATGCATAAGAGTCACATGGAAGTCATCATAACACCCTGCAAGAAAAACATAAGTCCATTCAAAAATATGTTTCCCATGTAGGAAACCATCACCATCTACTACAAATATGAACCCATGGGGAGGGAAAGAGGCTTACTTCCTCAATCCAACCAACCAAAAGGTGCTCCCAATGAGCTTCCAATGATCAACAATGCCTGGGTCCCATTGATTTCACACTCTCCTAGTGCACAATGTCATCAAGGACCAATCTATAAAGTATGGGGTTCCAGGGTCCCAACACTTGCGCACCCCATCAATACATAGTGTGAATACATATGAATCAGAATGTGGGATGCCCCTATCCCAATGCGTGTGTGTTTCTCTCATCCACAAGGTCTCCCAAAACAATACATCAAAGTAGGAGGTGTACAATATCCTCCAAATTATTTCAACCAAGTGTGGAATACCAGGATCCCATAAATGGTGCATTCCATCAATGAGCAAAGTAACACAAAATTTTACATCAAGGTGGGAGATTCCAGGATCCCACTCTCTAATGAGCATCCCCCAAACATCATAATTACAAAATATATATCATCAAAGTACATAAAACATCATAAAGATGTACATCAAGAATGTGCCTCATCAAAGAATCATGAAAGTGCTTGTCCATCCAAGCAAGTAGACCACCATTTTCCAAGTGCACACAAGCATCAAGGGACCAATCAAATCTGATACATAGGTGAGGATACCATGTCCAAGAATACTTCTCCAAAACAAAGTAAGATTCTTCAAAATAATCAACCATGTGTTCTTTCATCCAAGAAGTGAATAAAGAACCTCCACCAAAATCTGAACCAAGTAAGGAGCAAAGAAAACAAGGAGACTTCAAGTGGCTCAAATAAGTCTCATTAATACATCCATGAATGTGATAGTCATCAAATGAGAGAAATGGATGCTGCTGCAAGGAGGTGTGGGAGGTGTCGAGTAATCCTGCCATGTCTCCTTTCACCCAAACAATGGATGAAAGAACTCTCCCATCAAGTAAGGAACAAAGAGAACAATGAGCCTTCAAGGGGCTTGAAGGAGTACTATATGCGCATCCATGAAGAAGTGTATCATCATAAGGTCAAAAATTATGCTATACAAATGTAAAGAAGAAGGTGCTCTAGTCATGTCAACATCAAAAGGAGAGATAGGAGTTTCATACTCCTCATGTGGCACAATAAAAAATAAACCTTTCACCCATACTTCATTAAGATGAATGCTGCAAAATGTGGAAGTGTGGGATGTAGGAGAATGAACTAAATCACCCAAATGATAAGAAAGTGTAAACGTTCCATCACATGGAGGCTCCATAGGGGTAGTATCATGCACCTCCCTCAATATTGTGAAATTTTCCTCATAGGTTGGTTCCAACGTAGTGGAATCATGCAATTCTTTAAAAAGTGTGTAACTATCAACAAGAGGAAACTCAAGTTCCTCTTCCACCACAACAAGTGCTTGCCTCTCATCAAGATTATATTAAAACACATAAATCACATCCAAATCACCATGTTTCTCATGATCCATCATGTCATGAGAATCCTCCAAGCAATCTACCATATGACAATCTAAAACATAGGAGGAAGAAAAAGTATCTTGCAACCTCTCAAGAAGTTGCTCATTTTGAATTTTGAGCTTATGAATATCCTCATTATTCTTCAAGTATGTCTCATGTAACCATTCATTAAGCTCAACCAAATTGTTTCTATCGAAAATCAAAGACATTAAATTATCTTCGATGTTTCTCATTGCTCTTTGAATATTCTCCATGTCTTCAAGGAAGGATGGATCCTCCAATGAAGAAACTCTCCAACAATAATTTGACACCAATGCTTGACTGTCATGGAGTATGCTAAGGACCTCATAGATATTCCTTTCACTCATATTCAAATACCCTTCAATGAAGGATGGTTCATGAGAGAAAACCTCCTCTTCTTCTTTTTTCTTGGGATCAAATTCACATGGAAGCTCAAGTGGTGACTAGGAAGCTGATCTTGGTTCATATTTTGTTGCTACAAGGTCTTCTTATTCATTATAAATGGAGTTGGGACTTGTAGCAACCTAATCAAGGCTGATATATATGTCACCAATATAGAGGGATGGACATCCATTAGAAGATGTCTCCATGCAATATTGGTACCCATCAGTAGGCATCACATCAACCCTTAGACACCCATTAGTAGACACCTCAACATGATACCCATCACTAGGTATCTCTTCAAAGCATCCATCAGTATATGCTCCTCGACATATTGGGAACTCATCAGTAAGTACCACATAATGACTTGGACATCCATAAGTAGGTTCCTCATGAAATATTGAGCATACGTCAGTAGATGCTCTCTGATCCAAGTCCAGAGTGTCATGAATCTCTCTGGGATGATCTCTGATCCTTGTTCTCCTTGTGTTAACTAGCACAACATGATTCCTCATGTACATGCACAACTTCCTATGCATAGGTTATTTTTCCTTCTTGCCGGTCTCCTCTTCTAATGTAGGACCTGATGCTTCTTCATCTCCATGGTTTCCACGGATAGGATGATTCTACTCTCTTCCTTTGACGGCTAATTGGAACTTTTCTTTTGCCCCTTTAAGTGAAATGATGTAGTGTCATTTCCCTGGCCACCTCTATTCCCTTTAGAGCTGATTGGAGACAACCCGTGAAACACCTACTATATTTTTTTTCCAAAGGTTCTGCAATTCTGCACCTTCACACAGCCGCAATGACCTTTAGTCCGCAATATGCAATCCACAATCCGCAATGACATTTAGTCCGCAATACGCAATCCACAATCTGCAATGCGGGATTCTGAAAGGCAGAACCACAAATTCACCATTTCGCCAAAACATCAATCTGCAATGCGGAACTTAGAAATGCAGAATCCCAAAATCTCTGCTCCGAAGAAACTCCACTCCAGACTTCTGCAATACACAATGCGGAACTCGGAAGTCAGAAACCCCAAGTCACAAATATGGAAAAGTTACCCTTCCGACTTCCACAATCCGCAATCCGCAATGTGGATTCAGAAAGTCGGAAGCCCCAACAACAAAACTTCTCAATACCATAACTTATTCATCCGAATTCCAATTTGGGAAAGTTCGGTACCATTGGAAAGCTCTCAGTGAGCTCTATGAAACTACATGATATTCATCTAGGTATGAGAACTCTGATTTTTCCCATTTTCCAACTCAAAATGAGGCCTCAAACCTCCTCAAGGCCTCCTTTCCTCCCTGCAAGGATCTCTAATAGCCTTATGTCATGGTTCTTCCTTCATCTGAGCCACAAAGAGGTCATGAAACACAACAGGGATTGCCTAACTCCCTTCCCAAGTTCAAGTGATGCCATGCAGTCCATTTGAAAGTGTATGTAATACATAACAACATAAGTAGTGAAACTAGATATGATTAATGCATCTATAACATGCAAGTTTAGAAGCACATCTAATACAAGAAAATGGTAAAATAGTCAAGCATAAATCGGCCTCATCCTCAGGCTTATACACAAACTTCTTGTTGGTTAATGCATGTACTCATTTCATTCACATTAACTTGTGATAATATATAAACACAACATAGGAAATTAATATCATTTAGAACTATAGAATGGACATAATATCAATCACAGAGAACACTTGTCTTTCAAATGAATTTGTCCAAGCAACTGGCTATGTGAGAGCAACGTTCCACCCAACCATAGGTATTTGTCCATCCTATACTCTTTCAGCTGAGAGACCACTCCCGAGTTGGGTTGTGTATCCACTAAGGAGGAACTAAATAGGCTCACTCGCATCCATGATTCCACACAATAGTCATGCTAATCCAACACCCAGTTGGATTTATCAAGTATGCAAAGAAAAAAATGGAAGGATGCTAAGCTAGTGAGCTCAATACCACAAAGCTACAGGCATCTCAATTCTAACTCAAACAGTCTTGGCACCCACAATACCTACCACACCCAACACAAGGAAGGTCCCCTTCTCTTCTACATAGTCCCTCAGGCACCCCTTCCCTCCAGTGCTCTTTAGGGTGGGCATAGAAAGGTCCAAGCTGCTGACTCTTTGAGATTCTAGCCTTCATTAGGTTTGTCAAGCAACTCCAACCTCTGTTATTTCTCCCATTCTATCATCCACCCTTGGATTTCCTCAGCTTTTGTTGCTAAGAATGAATCAGTCCCATCACTTCATTCACGGTTGTTCCAATCCGCATCCTTTCCTCGTCTTCTGAGTAAAAAAATTCCTGGCATCTTGCTCTCTCTGCGTTTTTATTAAGGGTTCCCCCTTCGGTTTTCCTTTCACCTTCAGTTTTCTTGGGCATTCTGGAAATTCTATCAACATGGCTTCTTCCGGTATCGTGCCCCTCCCTCCTCTATTTTCCTACTGGCTATTTAACATTTGGAACTGATCTCGTTTTACATGATCCCACATCCCCCTCACCTCTCCCTAGTGGATAGACATGGCCCCTTCTCATTGGTTTCTCCCATAGCCAGTTTCTTTTGTATTTTTATTGCATGATAATTATTTATTTACAACGTTTTACAATTTCCATGGCTTAAATGGAACATGGCTAATAAAATTTCAAATACTTGCCTTTCTAATAAAATATGAGCATCCACTAGTGGGGCCTTGGCCTTGAGCTCCACACTAGGAAAAGCACACATCGCATGTATATATTATTTATATTAAAAGAAAAAATACCCTAAGGCTCAAAATGGGGTATTACATGTAGCTTCCTCCTTTTTCACTCAAACATATATGATTTTCTCAGCAAGGTATTTTGCAAGAAGGGAATAGACATTTATTCACTAACTCCACATCTTCATTATTGGGTCTATATTCAAACACCATATAGAAAAATTCTTCAAAAGGAATAACCTTGCCTACCTCTTCCTTCATAGCAAGATATTTCTAATATTGTTGGGACAAGGTTTTACCTGTTGCATTCATCCATGCTAATTGTTGGCATGGGATTAGTCCGCATGAAGTGCGGAAGCAAACAGCTGTGAAGAAGTACCATCCACAAAAGAAAGGGTCATTCGCGGAGAATGAGGAAGCGCAAGATTAATTTAGGTTGTTAGAAAGGGTCATTTGGACCATTTTTTAACCACCATAGTTGGATATAAATAAAATTACAAATGTAATCCTAAGGGCATCCTAGATCGGATTGTAGAATCATTGTTATTGTGATTATGCGGTTCGATTGTGTTTTGCTTTGTTTTCGCAATTTTGTATGGATTCGCAATAAGATATTCGGAATTGTTTCTGCGAAGGTTATACCACAGAGTTTTTATGAGTTAATGCATGAAGATGTTCCAATCTACTCTTTTGTCTCTGTTTGTGTTAAATGGTGAATGTTGCATTATGATTTATGTTGCCTTTCTGTAAGGTTCCATTGATGCGATATCCAGTATTTCCCTGTTAATGTAAATGTCCATTATGTATTGAGTATGCGAATGGTGAATACATGGTTAATGTGCTAATGATGAATGTATGAATGTATGTGAATGTGAATCTCTGGTTTCTGTTGCGATAGACTTGAAGTAGTTGCATGTCCTTTCCCCACTGCGGAAACTTGGTTCCTACAGCCCCTTTAATCATCTCGGGTGAGACCTCACTCACTTCGTGGGTGTTGCTGGAAAGAGTAAAACATTTCTAGGCCGGTGCTTAAGGGTGTTCAGTTGGTTTTGTTGATGATAGTGTGAAGTGAATCCATGTCAACATAACTATGTCAACAAATGGTTACATTGATAGACCCTGAATAAGAAAGATAAGGACATGCTGTGGCACCCAATGAAACCATAGATTCAAGACTGGTTTGACAAGAAAGCAGAAGAATTTGCGGAAGGAGAAAACCAGAACCCCAGGCAGACAACAAGTAGTTGGTTGAACAAACATATTTATTTTGATGTCCACAAGATATTTTTTCTGTGAATTCACGGTATTACTGCATGAGTGGTTAGCATAGCTGATGTTTCAGAAGAACCACTTCCAAAAGAGTGAGCCTGATCATTGGACTCCAGAACTGATCTAACAACTAAAATGGGTGGACAATAAGGTATCACAGGCTGTTGACTTCTGGGTAGACAGTATCTTAGAAGGATACATCACTGAGTTTGTTGTGGACATGATCAAATCATACAGCAACACAGAGAGTAAATTTTTCAAAGGACCTAGGGGGAGATTCCTGCTATCGTTAAAGATGTGGGTTAAGATGCTCATCTGTGAAAAGGGAATATTGAGGATGAATTCTGACAAGTAGAAGAATCAGTGTGCGGAAGTTGTGGGTACTGCGTGAATGCGGGTCTGGTAGAAAGATGCGGGGTAGATGGACATGAGCGATGATGAATTTTTAAGGGAATTTGATGAAGAGTGTGGTACCTTGAGGAGTGGGGTGATATTCCGGTGTCCTGAGAAGAAGAGGATGACTGAGAGAGAGTCTCAGGAGGGGACTGGAACAGAAGACTGCAAAACAGGACCACAAGGGATGAAGCGACCTTATTACGACGAAGAAGAGAGTGAACAAGCTACCCCAAAATCCGGAGAAGGGTGAACCCTAATCCACAACGTACCTTCAACTCCACACACTACTCAGAACTTGGTAAGAGGAAATACAAGTTATTCGCAGAGCTGTCCTATGTGCCAAAATAGTATTAAGAGTAGTGCATCAATAAATAATCATAGTAAAAGTACAACGGTGGGTGATGATGCAAAGATGCCAACCTTCCAAGGTAACGAGACCAAGGATCTTGAGCAGTACTGGTTTTTGTGTGAAGCAATATGGACTGTGAAGCAGGTCCAGGACGAAGACATCAAAAAGGGACAGTTAGCGACGACCCTTAGGGGTCGTGCGCTAGATTGGTATATGAGATTCATTAAGGTACCGACTGGAAATCCAGGTAAAACATTTCTACAGATCAAGACGGGGATGATTGATGAATTTAGAAAACCAAAATCTGAGTCGCTGTACATTACTGATCTCAAAGAAATCAAACAGTTTCCTAACGAGTCAGTATGGGACTTTGACTAGCGATACAAAACACTGATGGCGAAAGTGAGTTTCGGGATGAATGATATGCAGCATAAATAATGATTTATCGTTGGGTTGGTTCCGCACATTCATGGATCGCTGATGCAACAGAAGGTAGAGACTCAGGTTGAGGCACTAGAAATCGCAATGAAGCTGGAGGCTTCACCAATTGGCGAAACAGGCCTAGGAATGGATCAGATACAAGCACAGTTGGCGAACTTGACGATACTGTTACAGAATATAAAGAATGGAAAAGAGGCCCGCAAAGACTTCTCGTGCACTAGATGCAGGATGGAAGGACACCACAAGGATCAGTGCCAATATTTTCGAGAATATTTGCAATCAGGTGTGCCGAATCCCCTCAGTCAGGGAGGGATGCCTTGGTGTCGCATATGTCAGACGAGAGGACATCGACAACTAGAAGAATGTGTGTACATGCAGAAGATGGTGTTGAAACCAACGAACTAGTATTGCAAGTTTTTTCGATCGGTTGGCCACGATGATAAATACTACAGAGCTTATGACCTACTCCAAGAAAGGACTGCAGACACTTTCTTCATGAAAGGGGAGGATAAACCACCAATACAGCAGCAACAATAGTATAATCAACCGTAGTATGAGAAACCGCAGTATGGTAAGCCGCAATATGGCCAACCGCAATATCTACAATCACAATTTCAACAACTGTAATATGGTCAACCGCAATATCCGTAGCCATAATTTAGTCAACCGCAGTACCCACCATACAGGGCATTGCGAGGAGGATTTAGAGGGGGGTTCCATGGAGGCCGAGGCACTGGTGTTGGTCAAGGAGGAGCTGCAGGATGAGGTTGAGGACCCATCATATGTTACAATTGTGGTCAGCAGGGGCACTATCATAGGGATTTCCTGAATCCAACCCCACAGTGCACTTACTGCAGCATTGTGGACCATGGGGTCGAAAACTGTCCTCAGCTCATCATAAAATGGAAAACTAAGAACCTTCCCCCACCTCCACAAAATCAGAATCAGAACCAGAATCTTCCAACTGTACAGAAGATATCAGCAGAGGTTAGAAGTCAAAATGCGACTGTTGGAATAGTGACTTATAGAGGAGCTATAGCAGGAGCCGACAGGTTACAGGCTAGCATCCGACTAGAAGCAAGTAAACAAGTCACATTTGATGCGGAAGTAGAAAGGGATATTTTTTTGAAAGCGCAGGAGGCGATGAGGCAGCTGAGACAACCACCTCTTCCCCAAAAGGAAGGTACGTACGACATGCCACCGATATTTGACACAACAAATTCATAGAGAAAGGTGAACACCTTGCGAGCTTTCTTGGAGAGTTTCCTGGAGCTGGAAAAAGATCAGGATGCATTGGCAGAGATATCCAACCTGTTGCATCGATAGGAGGGTGCATGATAGGAGTGGACGGTCAATCACATACATAAGAGGAAGACAGGACAAGAGATGTGGATTTCTATACAAGTCGGGGCATTCGATATCGACTCCATCATCTTGGATTTGGGGCCAGATGTGAACATCCTAATGAAAAAGACCTAGGACACGATGGGGAAACCGCAGTTGGCTTGGTCCCCGGTACAACTATGGCTAGAAAACCAGAGTAAAGTCACCCCGATCGGTCGACTATGCTAGGTTCTTTTTGAGATCGAGGGACTCAGAACATATGCAGATTTTGATGTGATCGATATTATTGAAAACACTAGCCCCTATCCAATGTTGTTAGGAATAGACTAGGCGATGGAGAATCAGGATATTATCAACTTCAAGAAAAGAACTATGTCGTTCGAGAACCAGGAGATAAGGGTAGTCGCACCTATTGAACCTGCAGAAGGGAAGATATATGTTGAGCCGACAAGGGATGAATTCATAGAGGGTTGGGACAATCTCTACAACATCTCCAAATATTATATCAACCCTATTTCGGATGGAGAATTAGGGTGGCGCAGTAGCAGTTCGGCGTCATCAGATTCTGACGAAGCACTTGAAAATTAGCAGAATCAGATGCAGAATCAGATCACTCAGTTGCTGCGAAGGGTAGCTACGAAAGAGTGAGAGCTACCAACGTATGAGGTATTTCCCAACTTGGCCACATTTCTCACCAAATTTGAATTAAAAGTGGCGGAAACACAACAACTATTGGCCTTGGAAGGAGCCCTGAAGGCTACACCAACACGATGGTGGGCAATGCACAAGTCCACCATAACTACCTGGAAACTATGTTGACACCTAATGACAGTTATGTTCGGAGACACGGATGGATACTGCGGAAGGAATTATGAGGGAATAAGCAATCCGAAGGAGCATTTGAGTGCATGCGAAAGCCAATGGGCACCACGGGCCAAACATGAATGGGTCCATGCCTTTGTTCACACGTTGGATGAAGTATTGCGAAATCAGTATGTCGTAGCAGAACTGCGACGTGGAACAAACACATGGGAACAACTAAGAGTTGGATTTTTCCAAATGTTCAATTTCTCTGATGGAAACCCCTTCATCCACAATGCATTATAGGCAGTTAGGGAGAAAGTATTTGATGCAATTCCAGCAGAGAAACCTATGGGACTTCAGTGGACTACGACACCTCAAATGTTAATGGAATGTTACAACATCATAGGAAAACCAAACGATGAGGATGACCCGAGGGCCACATATATCCCAGAGTCAGAAGGAATTCGTAGTGTCGAGGCACCAGATATGCCTTCCGACAAGTTTCAAAAACCATTGCAGATCAAGAAAGAGAACACTGGGTAGGAAGAAAATCCCAAGTTCGTGAGCATTGAAGACTACTGGGATGACTCGACTATTGTGTAGATGACTGACCTATTGTACAAATTTCAGGATTTGTTTTCAACAAAGTTCTTAGAGATGAAAGGAATTCCAGGGGACCTAGGAGAGATGAAAATCCCATTGGAACCTTATGTGAAGCCCATCAAGCAGTGGCCTTATAGGCTGAATCCAAGGTATAAGGAGCGGGTGAAGGCTAAGATTGAAAGAATGATGGAAGCCAGAATTATCGAACCAGTAGAGTAATAATTGTGGATCAGCCCGATGGTGGCTCACGATAAGAAAACTAGTGAAGTCAGGATCTGTGTCGATTTAAGAAATTTGAACGACGCATGCCTACACGATCCATTCCCTACACCAGTCACGGATGGAGTGATAGAAGGAGTGGGTGGGAAGGAAATATACTCCTTCATAGATGGATTCTCCGGCTACCACCAGATAAATATTGTAAAGGAGGATCGGAACAAAAGAACATTCGTCACTGAATGGGGATGTTTTCAATATACGGTGATGCCATTTGGCCTAACGAATGCACCAATGATTTTTTCAAGGCTAGTAGTTGCGGTGTTCAAAGACTACATCCATAAATTCCTTGCGGTATACATGGATGATTAGATAGTGTACGGGTTCGTTAAGGATCACATCGCAAACCTGAGGTTGATGCTGGAAAGATGTTGACAGCACCAGATCTTGCTAAACCTAAAGAAGTGTATTTTTTGCGCTCCATTTGGGATTCTGCTGGGGAAAATAGTTTGCAGATGGGAAGGAATGTTGGTTGATCCTACAAAGATTGAAATCATTGTTGAACTACCACCGCCGAAAACAATCAAGCAATTAAGAGAAATGTTGGGACACATAGGATACTACAGGAATTTTATCAGAGCGTATGCAGTTATCATGGCGCCGATGGAGAAGTTGTTGAAGAAAGACGCCAAGTTTGAATGGAATGAAGAGTTCCAAAAGAGTATGGATATATTGAAAGCAAAGATTGTTGCAGCACCTATACTAGCATTTCCAGATTGGACGAAGGAGTTCCACATTCATGTCGATGCATCATTGGTCGCACTAGGAGTTATCTTGGCCCAACCAGGAGAAGGCGCAATAGACCACCTAATAGCATTCGCAAGTAGAAATTTTTCTACTATGGAGAATAAGTACACAACCATGGAATGGGAAGGGTTGGAAATGGTCTATGCCTTACATAAATTTCACCACTATCTCTTAGGGGGGCATTTTAAAATGTTCACCGATCACTCAGCACTTAAATACCTAGTTAACAAGCCTGTGTTGGGGGGGGGGAATCTGTCGATGGTTGTTACTCTTCCAGGAATTTGATTTTGAGATAATTTTAAAACCGAGGTGCCTAAATGAAGGACCAGACCATCTGTCACGGATAGAGTTCAGCGAAGAGCCAAGGAGCATTGACGAAGGATTGCCCGATGCTCATTTGTTCAGGGTCAAAATGGTCGATGACCATTACGACCAAATTATTCAATTTTTGGCATCAGGGAAGGCGCCAAAGGGATTCACTACCAACCAAAAGAAACATCTAGTCGTCAGAGCTGCATATTTTCAATTGATCGCAGGACAACTATATAAGATGGGACCAGATGAGATACTTCGATGATATGTCCTTCCGCATGAATAGGAAAGGATTTTAGTGGAATCTCATGACGAGATAGCAATCGGACACTATGGAGGACGTGCCACTGCGAGGAAGATCCTTCGAGTGGGACTATGGTGGCCAACGATGCATGAAGATGTTGCAGACTACGCAAAATGCTGTGACTTATGTCAACAGACAGGGAAACCATCATGAAGGGATGAAATGCCATTAGTACCTCAATTGACGCTGTAGGATTTCGATAAGTGGGCAGTTGAATTTGTGGGCCCCATCAACCCACCAGGAAAAAAAACAGGGTCGCACTACATAATCACTACGACAGATTAATTAGCTGCGACTACAACAAGATTCCTCCTTAACAATGTAGTCACCAGGTTCGGGTTCCCAAAGATCCTAATGAGTGACCAGCGGACTCATTTTGTTAATCAAACGATTGCAGCTGTTAGCACCACTTTTGTTTTTGAGATTGGGAGGGGTCGAACCTGTGGAAATAGTGGAGGAGACCTCAATTCTTAACCCACATGGCCTAAAGTATCGAAATCAAAGCTCTGTATGGTTGTGCCTAATCCTGTAAAGGGAAATGATCGATAAACTTAAGTCTTAACAATACAGGCAGGGGAAAATTACAAAATGCACCCACAGTAGATGATAGCACTTATGAGAGGCGTAGATCTGGATCGGTGAACATCTACAGTTGCGATCTCCCTTCGCAAAGAGAGTTGCAGGTGTTTTAAGTGCGGGAGGGGGTGCTATCCAACGAGAATTTTAGAAGCCCAATCAATGACCGACAGTACAGATCTATGGCCGATAGGTACTTCGCTGATGGGACATGCACAGAAAAAGGACACAATCCAAATTTGCAAACTTTTGGTAGAAGCCGCAGGTTTAGATGGTGGATATTGGGCAGGAGAGAGATCTATGGCCGTGGTTTTGTTCATACATTAGACTTGCATGAGGTGCCAGCACAATCAAAATTTGTGAACCTGATGAAAGCCACATCGATGGATGGTCTAGATCAGGATACAGGTCAGATCAACGGTGGAGAGCAGTTTCATAGATCCAAGGTGCATGGAGGCCATCGTTTGAAGGAGAAAGGATTGGTAGGTAAGCATAGACAAAGATCTATGACACAGCATAAATCTCACAGATGGACGGCTGAGATAACCTCTTCACTACAGAAGGTGCATGCATTATAGGGAAGCAGAAATATTATAAAAAGGAGCTCCTGCAAGAAGATCTAGATCCCATCTCACCTGTTAGCATCGAAAAATGACAGAGGTGGACTATGCAGATGCAAACAAGTCAACCAGGAGCCCAAGCCATCTATCAAACAGCCAAGTAGGCCTTCTGTCCCCCATTGCAAAACTATTTAAATGGAAGAATTAATAGAACCCCCAGGCTTTGAGCACAAGAAGGTGGGAGATTTGTTTGAAGAAAAAGACGCAGAGGTCAATCACACAGTGTTAATAAATAGTACCATAGAGACGGTTGAGGACCAGTTAAAGCAGATTAGGGAAGGAAATGCAGATGCCCACAAGTTTTACCACACATTTTTAAACCTGTTTTCCATTCACCAAACCCCGAGTTGTCCAAAATTTGTTGATTGGTACACCTCAAACTATTCTCCAGCTGAGAGGACAGTTATGGACTCGACCAACTACAAAATCGTATGCAAAATCAGCCCCCTTACCATTGGAAAAGCCTTGTCCCTCCCAGACGAATTCTATTAGAAGTCCGAAGAGTATAAAGAGGAAGCCCTAGTCCAACACTTCAGACAAGCCTCAACTGACCTTAAAGATATTTTTTTCAATAGGAGTCTGCAACTAGATACCTCCCTCCAGAACCAATTATTCCTTGACGTTGCCACTTCATTTACAGAAGAGTCCAAGAGCATCATTTCCATATTATCCCAATTTCTAGGTTTAGATAGTGACATATGCATTACTAAACCCTTAATAAGCTTAATGTTTTCCATGAGTACATGCCCTGCTGAATTGGATAACCCCAGCAAGTCCTCAGTGTTCTTGTCTAAGATTTGATGAAGCTTTAGCTGACAATATCCACTCTCAGCTAACAGAATTCCCCAGGACTAGAAGCTTTAGGTTTCAGTCGTAACTACTAAGAATGTTCTTGTCTTTCAACGAGGAGAATTTGAAAATGCTAGAACTAATTCCCACTAATGAGATACTTTCATATTATACCAAGTTCATGGACATCATCATGTCCGAAGTGTACCAGGCTATCTTTCAAAAGAAGCTTCCCAGGGTGTTGCCAGAGATGAAAGAATTGCTGCAACCTTCCCTAGAGAAGGGGGTTGGTGATTGGTTCCTCTCAGAGCACAGTAATGCAATTAGAATATATGGTTTTACCCATACACCTTATGTGCTGCCATCCTTCCTGACACCCAGGTTGTTTACCCTAGAGTTCATCAGACAGAAGCTGGGAGCATAGGTTGAGCATTTCTTAGGTGATAAGAAAGCTTTAGACATCAATTTTCCTTGGCATGTGGGCCCTTTCTATGTTAAGAATAAAGTTTCTCTTCCAATTATTGAAGACATGATGAGAAGTATGGGGTTCAGAACCAGAGAAGCCATTAATTATGATCCTCACCATATCATATCTGAGAGGAGAAAGGAGACTATCAGAAAGGATTTTGTGCATTTTGAATCCACAGGGCTGGCAGGGACTGCAAATTGGTTGGAGTATATTGATAAAAGTCAAATGGATGTGAATGAGCATGAGTCTCCACCTCCCTAGTAATGCAGTTCATTTCCCCACCACCTAGTTCCTCCAGCCTAGTCACAACAGCTAAAAAGGTTACACCCCTTACCAGTGGCTCTGGGAAATCTAACAAGCTAGAAGGAAGTGACCCTATGGATGTAGATAATGATACAGAGAGAGCCTCTAAAAGGAAAAAGGTAGAGACTCCTAAGCAACAATTGGTAATAGTTACAACTAGGCAGGCTAAGAAGAAGTAGGTCAAGTTCATGCAACCAACCTTTGAAGTTAAAGAATATGCATTCAACTAGGAACCCATCGAGCTTGCAGCACCGAGAAAGAGTAGGTATGAGCTACTAGGGGAGTATGAGGAGAGGCCAGAGACAATGTCAAAGGATAACGAGCTATATGCAGAGGTAAAGAAGATTTCAAGTAAGGATGTGTCCTTGGTGGCAAGCAGATGCCTTGCCTAGAACACAATAAGTCTGGCCTTAGCCACTAAGAATAAGGCCACCAAGATGAAAGTAAATGTGGAAGACATCCCTATGCTAGATGTGATAAACCTTCACAAAGAGACTAGCGAGGTCATTTATAACAAAATGATGAAAGCTTCCTTGGAGCTATCAAAGGTGCAATCCAACATGTTAGGAACCCATGTCTTTACTTTGTTAGTATATTGTTGTTGGATGCATATGCTTTGTAATTCGTTCCATAGTATTTGTTGATCCATAGTTTGTGTTATTGTTGTTGGCGCATATGCTTTGTAAGTCGCCCATAGTTTTGTTGATCCATAGTTTGTATTGGCCCATGGTTTTGACTCATAGTATTGGCACCTATACTTAGTATATAAGTGTGTGTTGAGGCCTATGAAGGCACCGTGAAGTTAATTGTATTGAGCTTGCTCAAAGGAGGTTGGCCCCTTGAAGTGGCTTGTGATCAGTATAAAAGTGATTATGAGTTCTGTTATTTTTGATATCTCATGTATTTGTATTAATTAATTATTGCAGGTTCATCACATCTGGTATCAGAGCACTTTCTTGGGCTCGCTGGGTGAAATTTTTGTCAAATTTTTTTTTCATAGCTTCGGATCTAGGAATAATCTCTATCCGCTTAAATGTGGGAAGTACTTGGGAATAAGCCCTAAAACTCATTGTGAGGAGTACCACAGGAACCCTAAAGTAGCTGGCCCATTGAGAGGACCTGCCAGCGAAAAGGGCAATGACCCCTACCTGATTGACTAGTTCCCACCCTTGAGGTAAACCAAGAGCTGTCATTTGTGGAAAAGCGGTTATCAGTTTTACCTGAGCCATGGAGTGAGGGGTACTGCCCCAATACGCAAGCCATCAGACAACATTTGTGGCCGAGTGAAACACCTGAACTGTTAGGAAGCCGAACATACCTGGGGTCCATATCTATTTTCAGGTGAACTGTTGCCGATCACTTTCGTGCTGTTTCAGATCCATTCCGAGCCGTTTTAGATCCATTATGAAAGCAGTTCCAGATCTATTCTGACAACCATTCCAGATCCAACCGTTTTCGATCCATTCAGTGCCGTTTCAGATCCATCTGTTGTCGATCCCTTCCGCGCCATTGCAGATCCATTTTTGAAAACTTAAAAATAAAAAAAAAAGGAAAAAGGACACAATCCAAATTTGCAAACTTTTGGTAGAAGCCGCAGGTTTAGATGGTGGATATTGGGCAAGAGAGAGATCTATCGCCGCATTTTTTTCAAAGATTAGACTTGCATGAGGCACGAGCACAATCCAAATTTGCAAACTCAATGAAAGCCACACCGTTGGACGGTCTAGATCAGGATAGAGGTCAGATCAACGGTGGAGAGCAATTTCATAGATCCTTTGTGCATGGAGGCCACTGTTTGAAGGAGAAAGGATCGGTAGGTAAGCAGAGACAAAGATCTACGACCCAGCATAAATCTCACAGATGGAGGGCTGAGATAACCTCTTCACTACAGAAGGTGCATGGATTATAGGGAAGCAGAAATATTATAAAAAGGAGCTCCTGCAAGAGGATCTAGATCCCATCTGACCTGTTAGCATCGGAAAAGGACAGAGGTGGACTGTGCAGACGTAGACAAGTCAACCAAGAGCCCAGGCCATCTGTCAAACAGCCAGGTAGGCCTTTTGTCTCCCATTGCAAAACTATTTAAATGGAAGAATTAATAGAACCCCCAGGCTTTGAGCACCAAAGGGTGGGAGATTTGTTTGAAGAAAAAGACATAGAGGTCTATGACACAATGTTAATAAACAGTACCATAGAGATGGTTGAGGACCAGTTAAAGCAGATTACAGAAGGAAATGCAGATGCCCACAAGGTTTACCACACATTTTTCAACCTGTTTTCCATTCACAAAACCCCGAGTTGTCCAGAATTTTTCGATTGGTACGCCTCAAACTATTCTCCAGCAGAGAGAACAATTATGGACTTGACCAACTCCAAAATATTATGCAAAATCAGCCCCCTTACCATTGGAAAAGCCTTGTCCCTCCCAGACGAATTCTATCAGAAGGCCAACGAGTATAAAGAGGAATCCCTAGTCAGACACTTCAGACAAGCCTCAGCTGACCTTAAAGATATTCTTTTCCATAGGAGTCTGCAACCAGATATCTCCCTCCAGAACTAGTTATTCCTTGATGTTGCAACCAGATATCTCCCAGGACTAGAAGCTTTAGGTTTCAGTCGTACCTGCTAAGAATGTTCTTGTCTTTCAACGAGGAGAATTTGCAAATGCCAGAACTAATTCCCACTCGTGAGATACTTTCATATTATACCAATTTCATGGACATCATCATGTCCAAAGTGTACTAGGCTATCTTTCAAAAGAAGCTTCCCAAGGTGTTTCCAAAGATGAAAGAATTGCTGCAACCTTCCTCAGAGAAGGGGGTTAGTGATTGGTTCCTCTCAGCGCACAGTAATGCAATTAGAATATATGGTTTTACCCATACACCTTATGTGTTGCCATCCTTCCTGACACCTAGGTTGTTTACCCTAGAGTTCATCAGAGAGGGGTTGGGAGCAGAGGTTGAGCATTTCTTAGGTGATAAGAAAGCTTCAGACATCAATTTTCCTTGGAATGTGGGCCCTTTCTATGTTAAGAATAAAGTTTCTCTTCCAATTATTGAAGACATGATGAGAAGTATGGGGTTCAAAACAAGAGAAGCCATTAATTATGTTCCTCGCCATATCATATCTGACAGGAGAAAGGAGACTATCAGAAAGTATTTTGTGCATTTTGAACCGACAGGGATAGCAGGGATTGCAAATTGGCTGGAGTATCCTAATAAAATTCAAATGGATGTGCATGAGCATGAAGTCTCCACCTCCCTAGTACTGCAGTTCATTTCTCCACCACCTAGTTCCTCCAGCCTAGTCACAGCAGCTGAAAAGGTTACACCCCTTACCAGTGGCTCTAGGAAATCTAACAAGCTGGAAGGAAGTGACCCTATGGATGTAGATAATTATACAGAGAGAGCCTCTAAAAGGAAAAAAGTAGAGAATTCTGAGCAACAATTGGTAACAATTACAACTAGGCAGTCCAAGAAGAAGCAGGTGAAGTTCATGCAACCAACCTTTGAAGTTAAAGAATATGCATTCAACCAGGTACCCACCGAGCTTGCAACACCGAGAAAAAGTAGGGATGAGCTACTAGGGGAGTACAAGGAGATCCCAGAGACAATCTTAGAGGATACCAAGCTATATGCAAAGGTAAAGAATATTTCAAGTAAGGATGTGTCCTTGGTGGCAAGCAGATGCCTTGCCCAGAACACACTAAGTCTAGCCTTAGCCACTAAGAATAAGGCCACCAAGCTGAAAGTAAATCTGGAAGACATCCCTGTGCCAGATGTGATAAACCTACACAAATAGACTGGCGAGGTCATTTATAACAAATTGATGAAAGCTTCCTTGGAGCTATCAAAGGTGCAAGCCAACATGTTAGGAACCCATGTCTTTACTTTGTTAGTATATTGTTGTTGGACGCATATGCTTTGTAAGTCGTCCCGTAGTATTTGTTGATCCATAGTTTGTGTTATTGTTGTTGGCACATATGCTTTGTAAGTCTCCCATAGTTTTGTTGATCCATAGTTTGTATTGGCCCATGGTTTTGACTCATAGTATTGGTGCCTAGACTTTGTATATAAGTGTGTGTTGAGGCCTATGAAGGCACCGTGAAGTTAATTGTATTAAGCTTGCTCAAAGGAGGGTTCCCCATCGAAGTGGCCTGTGATCAATATAAAAGTGATTATGAGTTCTATTATTTTTGATATCTCGTGTATTTGCATTAATTAATTATTGCAGGTTCATCACATCTGGTATCAGAGCACTTTCTTGGGCTCACTGGGTGAAATTTCTGTCAATTTTTTTTTTTGCATCTGTCGTAGCTTCGGATCTGGGAATAATCCCTATCTGCTTAACTGTGGGAAGTACTTGGGCATAATCCCTGAAACTCATTGTGAGGAGTACCACAGGAAACCCAAGGTAGCTGGCCCATTGAGAGGACCTGCCAGCGAAAAGAGCAACGACCCCTACCTAATTGACTAGTTCCCACCCATGAGGTGAACCAAGAGCTATCGTTTGTGGCAAAGCGGTTATCAGTTTTACCTGAGCCGTGGAGTGAGGGGTACTGCCCCAATACGCAAGCCGTCGAACAACATTGGTGGCCGAGTGAAATACCTAAACTATTAGGAAGTCGAACATACCTCGGTTCCATATCTATTTTTAGTTGAATTGTTGCCGATCAATTCCGTGCTATTTCAGATTCATTCCGAGCCATTTCAGATCCATTCTGAAAGCGGTTCCAGATCTATTCTGACATCCGTTCTAGATCCAACCATTTTTGGTCCATTCGGTACTGTTTCAGATCCATCTATTGCCGATCCCTTCCGTGCCATTGCAGATCCATTTCTGGAAAAAAAAAAAAACCAAATTTGCAAACTTTTTGTAGAAGCCACAGGTTTAGATGGCAGATATTGGGCAGGAGAGAGATCCATGGCCGTGGTTTTGTTTGTAGATTAGACTTGCACGAGGCGCCAACACAATCCAAATTTGTGAAACCAATGAAATCCAAGCCGTTGGACGGTATAAATCAGGATAGAGGTCAAATCAATGGTGGAGAGCAGTTTCATAGATCCAAGGTCCATGGAGGCCACCGTTTGAAGGAGAAAGGATCGGTAGGTAAGTAGAGACAAAGATCTACAACCTAGCATAAATCTCACAGATGGACGGCTGAGATAACCTCTTCACTACAGAAGGTGCATGGATTATAAGGAAGCAGAAATATTACAAAAAGGAGCTCCTGCAAGAGGATCCAGATCCCATCTGACCTGTTAGCATTGAAAAATGACAGAGGTGGACTGTGTAGACACAGAAAAGTCAACTAGGAGCCTAGGCCATCTATCAAACAGCCAAGTAGGCCTTCTGTCCCCCATTGCAAAACTATTTAAATGGAAGAATTAATAGAACCCCCAGGCTTTGAGCACCAGAGGGTGGGAGATTTGTTTGAAGAAAAAGACACAGAGGTCTATGACGCAGTGTTAATAAACAGTACCATAGAGACGGTTGAGGACCGGTTAAAGCATATTAGGGAAGGAAATGTAGATGCCCACAAGGTTTACCACATGTTTTTCAACTTGTTTTCCATTCACCAAACCCTGAGTTGTCCAGAATTTGTCGATTGGTACACCTCAAACTATTCTCCTGCCGAGAGGATGATGATGGAATCTTATGCAAAATCAGCCCCCTTACCATTGGAAAATCCTTGTCCCTCCCAGATGAATTCTATCAGAAGGCCAAAGAGTATAAAGAGGAATCCCTAGTCCAACACTTCAAACAAACCTCAGCTGACCTTAAAGATATTTTTTTCCATAGGAGTCTACAACCAGATACCTCTTATTCCTTGATGTTGTCACTTCATTTACAGAAGAGTCCAAGAGTGTCATTTCCATATTATCCCAATTTCTAGGTTTAGATATTGACATATGCATTACTGAACCCTTAATAAGCTTAATGTTTTCCATGAGTACATGCCCTGCTGAATTGGATAACCCCAGCAAGTCCTCCCAATGTTCTTGTCTAAGATTTGATGAAGATTTAGCTTACAATATCCACTCTCATCTGAAAGAATTCCCCAGGACTAGAAGCTTTAGGTTTCAGTCGTACCTGCTGAGAATGTTCTTGTCTTTCAACGTGTTGAATTTGCAAATGCCAGAACTAATTCCCACTTGTGAGATACTTTCATAGTATACCAAGATCATGGACATCATCATGTCCGAAGTGTACCATGCTATCTTTCAAAAGAATCTTCCCAGGGTGTTGCCAGAGATGAAAGAATTGCTGCAACCTTCCCCAGAGAAGGGGGTTGGTGATTGGTTCCTCTCAGAGCACAGTAATGCAACTAGAATATATGGTTTTACCCATACACCTTATGTGTTTCCAGCCTTCCTGACACCCAGGTTGTTTACCCTAGAGTTCATCAGACAGAAGCTGGGAGCATAGGTTGAGCATTTCTTAGGTGATAAGAAAGCTTCGGACATCAATTTTCCTTGGCATGTGGGCCCTTTCTATGTTAAGAATAAAGTTTCTCTTCCAATTATTGAAGACATGATGAGAAGTATGGGGTTCAGAACCAGAGAAGCCATTAATTATGATCCTCGCCATATCATATCTCACAGGAGAAAGGAGACTATCAGAAAGGATTTTGTGCATTTTGAACCCACGGGGCTAGTAGGGACTACAAATTGGCTGGAGTATCCTGATAAAATTCAAATGGATGTGTATAAGCATGAAGTCTCCACCTCCCTAGTACCGTAGTTCATTTCCCCACCACCTAGTTCCTCTAGCCTAGTCACAATAGCTGAAAAGGTTACACCCCTTACTAGTGGCTCTGAGAAATCTAACAAGCTGTAAGCAAGTGACCCTATGGATGTAGATAATGATATAGAGAGAGCCTCTAAAAGGAAAAAAGTAGAGAATCTTGAGCAACAATTGGTAACAGTTACAACTAGGTAGGCCAAGAAGAAGCAAGTGAAGTTCATGCAACCAACCTTTGAAGTAAAAGAATATGCATTCAACCAGGCACCCACTGAGCTTACAGCACCGAGAAAAAGAAGGGATGAGCTACTAGGGGAGTATAGGGAGAGCCCAGAGACAATCTTAGAGGATACCAAGCTATATGCAGAGGTAAAGAAGATATCAAGTAAGGATGTGTCCTTGGTGGCAAGGAGATGCCTTGCCTAGAACACACTAAGTCTGGCTTTAGCCAGTAAGAATAAGGCCACCGAGCTGAAAGTAAATCTAGAAGAGATCCCTATGCCAGATGTGATAAACCTACACAAAGAGACTGGCGAGGTCATTTATAAAAAAATGATGAAAGATTCCTTGGAGCTATCAAAGGTGCAAGCCAACATGTTAGGAACCCATGTCTTTACTTTGTTAGTATATTGTTGTTGGACACATATGCTTTGTAAGTCGTCCCATAGTATTTGTTGATCCATAGTTTGTGTTATTGTTGTTGGCGCATATGCTTTGTAAGTTGCCCATAGTTTTGTTGATCCATAGTTTGTATTGGCCCATCGTTTTGACTCATAGTATTGGCGCCTAGACTTTGTATATAAGTGTGTTTTGAGGCCTATGAAGGCACCGTGAAGTTAATTGTATTGAGCTTGCTCAAAGGAGGTTGCCCCCTCAAAATGGCCTGTGATCAATATAAAAGTGATTATGAGTTCTGTTATTTCTGATATCTCGTGTATTTGCATTAATTAATTATTGCAGGTTCATCACATCTGGTATCAGAGCACTTTCTTGGGCTCGTTGAATGAAATTTCTGTCAATTTTTTTTTTTCACATCTGTCGCAGCTTCGGATCTGGGAATAATCCCTATCCACTCAACTGTGGGAAGTAATTGGGCATAATCCCTAAAACTCATTGTGAGGAGTACCACAGGAACCCCAAAGTAGCTGGCCCATTGAGAGGACCTGCCAGCAAAAAGGGCAACGACCCCTACATGATTGACTAGTTCCCACCCGTGAGATAAACCAAGAGCTGTCGTTTGTTGAAAAGCAGTTATCAGTTTTACTAGAGCCGTGGAGTGAGGGGTACTGCCCCAATACGCAAGCCGTCAAACAGCATTGATGGCCGAGTGAAACACCTGAACTGTTAGGAAGCCGAACATACCTGGGGTCCATATCTATTTTCAGCTGAACTGTTGTCGATCACTTCCATGCTATTTCAGATCCATTCCGAGCTATTTCAGATCCATTCTGAAAGTAGTTCCAGATCTATTTTGACAGTCGTTCTAGATCCAACCGTTTTCTGTCCATTCGGTGCCGTCTCAAATCGATCTGTTGCTGATCCCTTCCGCCCCCTTGCAAATCCATTTCTGGAAAAAAAAAGCCGCAGGTTTAGATGGCAGATATTGGGCAGGAGAGAGATCTATGGCCGTGGTTTTGTTCGTACATTAGGCTTGCACAAGGCGCGAGCACAATCCAAATTTGTGAACCTAATGAAAGCCATGTCGTTAGACGATCTATATCAGGATAGAGGTCAGATCAATGGTGGAGAGCAGTTTCATATATCCAAGGTGCATGGAGGCCACCGTTTGAAGGTGAAAGGATCGGAAGGTAAGCAGAGACAAAGATGTACGACCCAACATAAATCTCACAGATGGACAGCTGAGATAACCTCTTCACTACAGAAGGTGCATGGATTATAGGGATGCAGAAATATTATAAAAAGGAGCTCCTACAAGAGGATCCAGATCCCATCTGACCTGTTAGCATTGGAAAATGACAGAGGTGGACTGTGCAGACGTAGACAAGTCAACCAGGAGCCCAGGCCATCTATCAAACAGACAAGTAGGCTTTCTGTCCCCCATTGCAAAATTATTTAAATGGAATAATTAATAGAACCCCCAGGCTTTGAGCACCAGAGGGTGGGATATTTGTTTGAAGAAAAAGATGCATAGGTCTATGAAATAGTGTTAATAAACAATACCATAGAGACGGTTGAGGACTGGTTAAAGCAGATTATGGAAGGAAATGCAGATGCCCACAAGGTTTACCACATGTTTTTCAACCTGTTTTCCATTCACCAAACCCTGAGCTGTCCAGAATTTGTCGATTGGTACGCCTCAAACTATTCTACAGCCGAGAGAATGATTATGGACTCGACGAACTCCAAAATCTTATGCAAAATCAACCCCCTTACCATTGGAAAAGCCTTTTCCCTCCCAAACGAATTCTATCAGATGGCCAAAGAGTATAAAGAGGAAGCCCTAGTCCAACACTTCAGACAAGCCTCAGTTTACCTTAAAGAGATTTTTTTCCATACGAGTCTGCAACCAAATACCTCTCTCCAGAACCAATTATTCCTTGATGTTGCCACTTCATTTACAGAAGAGTCCAAGAGTGTCATTTCCATATTATCCCAATTTCTAGGTTTAGATAGTGACATATGCATTATTGAACCCTTAATAAGCTTAATGTTTTCCATGAGTACATGCCCTGCTAAATTGGATAGCCCCAACAAGTCCTCACAGTGTTCTTGTCTAAGATTTGATGAAGCTTTAGCTAACAATATCCACTCTCAGCTGACAGAATTCCCCAGGATTAGAAGATTTAAGTTTCAGTTGTACCTGCTAAGAATGTTCTTGTCTTTCAACGAGGAGAATTTGAAATGCCATAACTAATTCCCACTTGTGAGATAATTTCATATTATACCAGGTTCATGGACATCGTCATGTCCGAAGTGTACCAAGCTATCTTTCAAAAGAAGCTTCCCAGGGTGTTTCCAGAGATGAAAGAATTGCTACAACCTTCCCTAGAGAAGGGGGTTGGTGATTGGTTCCTCTCAGAGCACAGTAATGCAATTAGAATATATGGTTTTACCCATACACCTTATGTGCTGCCAGCCTTCCTGACACCCAGGTTGTTTACCCTAGAGTTCATCAGACAAAAGCTGGGAGCAGAGGTTGAGCATTTCTTAGGTGATAAGAAAGCTTCAAACATCAATTTTCCTTGGAATGTGGGCCCTTTCTATGTTAAGAATAAAGTTTCTCTTCCAATTATTGAAGACATGATGAGAAGTATGGGGTTCAGAACCAGAGAAGCCATTAATTATGATCCTCACCATATAATATTTGACAGGAGAAAGGCGACTATCAAAAAGGATTTTGTGCATTTTCAACCCACAGGGCTGGCAGGGACTGCAAATTTGCTGGAGTATCATGATAAAATTCAAATGGATGTGTATGAGCATGAAGTCTCCACCTCCCTAGTACCGCAATTCATTTCCCCACCACCTAGTTCCTCCAGCCTAGTCACAGCAACTGAAAAGGTTACACCCCTTACCAGTGGCTCTGGGAAATCTAAGAAGCTGAAAGAAAGTGACCCTATGGATGTAGATAATGATATAGAGAGAGCCTCTAAAAGGAAAAAAGTAGAGAATCTTGAGCAACAATTGGTAACAGTTACAACTAGGCAGGCCAAGAAGAAGCAGGTGAAGTTCATGCAACCAACCATTGAAGTTAAAGAATATGCATTCAACCAAGCACCCACCGAGCTTGCAGCACCGAGAAAAAGTAGGGATGAGATACTAGGGGAGTACGAAGAGCCCAGAGACAATCTCAGAGGATACCAAGCTATATGCAGAGGTAAAGAAGATTTCAAGTAAGGATGTGTCCTTGGTGGCAAGCAGATGCCTTGCCCAGAACACACTAAGTCTGGCCTTAGCCACTAAGAATAAGGCCACCGAGCTGAAAGTAAATCTAGAAGACATCCCTGTGCCAGATGTGATAAACCTACACAAAGAGACTGGCGAGGTCATTTATAACAAATTGATGAAAGCTTCCTTGGAGCTATCAAAGGTGCAAGCCAACATGTTAGGAACCCATGTATTTACTTTGTTAGTATATTGTTGTTGGACGCATATGCTTTGTAAGTCATCCCGTAGTATTTGTTGATCCATAGTTTGTATTGGCCCATGGTTTTGACTCATAGTATTGGTGCCTAGACTTTGTATATAAGTGTGTGTTGAGTCCTATGAAGGCACCGTCAAGTTAATTGTATTGAGCTTGCTCAAAGGAGGGTTCCCCATCGAAGTGGCCTATGATCAATATAAAAGTGATTATGAGTTCTGTTATTTCTGATATCTCGTGTATTTGCATTAATTAATTATTGCAGGTTCATCACATCTGTATCAGAGCACTTTCTTGGGCTCACTGGGTGAAATTTCTGTCATTTTTTTTTCGCATCTATCGCAGCTTCGGATCTGGGAATAATCCCTATCTGCTTAACTGTGGGAAGTAATTGGGCATAAGCCCTAAAACTCATTGTGAGGAGTACCACAGGAACCCCATGGTAGCTGGCCCATTGAGAGGACTTGCCAGCGAAAAGGGCAACGACCCCTACCTGATTGACTAGTTCCCACCCGAGAGGTAAACCAAGAGCTGTCTTTTGTGGCAAAGCAGTTATCAGTTTTACCTGAGCCATGGAGTGAGGGGTACTGCCCCAATATGCAACCCGTCAAACAGCATTGGTGTCCGAGTGAAACACCTGAACTATTAGGAAGCCGAACATACCTGGGGTCCATATCTATTTTTAGCTTAACTGTTGTCGATCAATTACGTGCTGTTTCAAATCCATTCCAAGCTATTTCAGATCCATTCTGAAAGCAGTTCCAGATCTATTCTGTCAAACGTTCCAGATCCAACCGTTTTCGGTCCATTCGGTGCCATTTCATATCTATTTGTTGCCGATCCCTTCTACGCCATTGGAGATCAATTTCCGAAAAAAAAAAGGGACACAATCCAAATTTTCAAACTTTCGGTAGAAGCCATAGGTTTGGATGGCAGATATTGGGCAGGAGATAGATCTATGGCCGCGGTTTTGTTCGTAGATTAGACTTGCACGAGGCACCAGCACAATCCAAATTTGTGAACCCGATGAAAGCCACACCATTGGACGGTCTAGATCAACATAGAGGTCAGATCAATGGTGGATAGCAGTTTCATAGATCCAAGGTCCATGGAGGCCACCGTTTGAAGGAGAAAGGATCGGTAGGTAAGCAGAGACAAAGATCTACGATCTAGCATAAATCTTACAGATGGACGACTGAGATAACCTCTTCACTACAGAAGGTGCATGGATTATAGGGAAGCAGAAATATTATAAAAAGCAGCTCTTGCAAGAGGATCTAGATCCCATCTGACCTGTTAGCATTGAAAAATGATAGAGGTGGACTGTGGAGACGCAGACAAGTCAACCAGGAGCCCAGGCCATTTATCAAACAGCCAGGTAGACCTTCTATCCCCCATTGCAAAACTATTTAAATGGAAGAATTAATAGAACCCCTAGGCTTTGAGCACCAGAGGGTGGTAGATTTGTTGAAGAAAAAGATGTAGAGGTCTATGACACAGTGTTAATAAAAAATACCATAGAGATGGTTGAGGACCAGTTAAATTAGATTAGGGAAGGAAATGTAGATGCCCACAAGGTTTACAACACATTTTTCAACCTATTTTCCATTCACCAAACCCCGAGTTGTCTAGAATTTGTTGATTGGTACACCTCAAACTATTCTCCAGCCAAGAGGACGATTATGGACTCGATGAACTCCAAAATATTATGCAAAATCATCCCCCTTACCATTGGAAAATCCTTGTCCTTCCCAGACGAATTCTATCAGAAGGCCAAAGTGTATAAAGAGGAAGCCCTAGTCCAACACTTCAAACAAGCCTCAACTGACCTTAAAGAGATTTTTTTCCATAGGAGTCTGCAACCAGATACCTCCCTCCAGAACCAGTTATTCCTTGATGTTGTCACTTCATTTACAGAAGAGTCCAAGAGCGTCATTTCCAGATTATCCCAATTTCTAGGTTTAGATAGTGACATATGCATTACTGAACCCTTAATAAGCTTAATGTTTGCCATGAGTACATGCCCTGCTGAATTGGATAACCCCAGCAAGTCTTCCCAGTGTTCTTGTCTAAGATTTGATGAAGATTTAGCTTACAATATCCACTCTCAGCTGACAGAATTCCCCAGGACTAGAAGCTTTAGGTTTCAGTAGTACCTGCTAAGAATGTTCTTTTCTTTCAACAAGGAGAATTTGAAAATGCCAGAACTAATTCCCACTTGTGAGATACTTTCATATTATACCAAGTTCATGGACATCATCATGTCCAAAGTGTACCATGCTATCTTTCAAAAGAAGCTTCCCAGGGTGTTTCCAGAGATGAAAGAATTGCTGCAACCTTCCCCAGAGAAGGGGGTTGGTGATTGGTTCCTCTCAGAGCACAGTAATGCAATTAGAATATACAGTTTTACCCATACACCTTATGTGCTTCTAGCCTTCCTGACACACAGGTTGTTTACCCTAGAGTTCATCAGACAGAAGCTGGGAGCATAGGTTGAGCATTTCTTAGGTGATAAGAAAGCTTCAGACATCAATTTTCCTTGGCATGTGGGCCCTTTCTATGTTAAGAATAAAGTTTCTCTTCCAATTATTAAAGACATGATGAGAAGTATGGGGTTTAGAACCAGAGAAGCCATTAATTATGATCCTCGCCATATCATATTTGACAGGAGAAACGAGACTATCAGAAAGGATTTTGTGCATTTTGAACCCATAGGGCTGGCAGGGACTGCAAATTGGCTGGAGTATCCTGATAAAAGTCAAGTGGATGTGTATGAAGATGAAGTCTCCACCTCCCTAGTACCGTAGTTCATTTCCCCACCACCTAGTTCCTCCAGCTTAGTCACAACAGTTGAAAAGGTTACACCCCTTACCAGTGGCTCTGGGAAATCTAACAAGCTGGAAGGAAGTGACCCTATGGATGTAGATAATGATACAAATTGAGCCTCTAAAAGGAAAAAAGTAGAGAATCCTGAGCAACAATTGGTAACAGTTACAACTAGGCAGGCCAAGAAGAAGCAGGTGAAGTTCATGCAACCAACCATTGAAGTTAAAGAATATGCATTCAACTAGGCACCCACCGAGCTTGCAGCACCGAGAAAATGTAGGGATGAGCTTCTAGGGGAGTACAAGGAGAGCCCAGAGACAATCTCAGAGGATACCAAGCTATATGCAGAGGTAAAGAAGATTTCAAGTAAGGATGTGTCCTTGGTGGCAAGCAGATGCCTTGCCCAGAACACACTAAGTCTGGCCTTAGCCACTAAGAATAAGGCCACCAAGCTGAAAGTAAATCTAGAAGACATCCCTGTGCCAGATGTGATAAACCTACACAAAGAGACTGGTGAGGTCATTTATAACAAATTGATGAAAGCTTCCTTGGAGCTATCAAAGGTGCAAGCCAACATATTAGGAACCCATGTCTTTACTTTGTTAGTAAATTTTTGTTGGACGCATATGCTTTGTAAGTCATCCTGTAGTATTTGTTGATCCATAGTTTGTGTTATTGTTGTTGGTGCATATGCTTTGTAAGTTGCCCATAATTTTGTTGATCCATAGTTTGTATTGGCCCATGGTTTTGACTCATAGTATTGACGCCTAGACTTGGTATATAAGTGTGTGTTGAGTCCTATGAAGGCTCCTTGAAGTTAATTGTATTGAGCTTTCTCAAAGGAGGTTTCCCCCTCGAAGTGGCCTGTAATCAATATAAAAGTGATTCTGAGTTCTGTTATTTCTGATATCTCGTGTATTTGCATTAATTAATTATTGCAGGTTCATCACACAACAAGAGAAAGGTTCAAAATCAACTTAGATTGGAAAAAGTTTAAAATAACTCCCTGAAGGCACAAACCAAAAAGTTCCAAGCTGCTTTGTCGGCTACTGAGAGCCAAGAGGACAAAAGAGCTAGTATACATAATTTATTGGAGGAAAAAGACAATACCATTCAATCATTAAAGCATAAGTTAAAAATTCCCTCCACTCGACTGGTGGAAGTAGCTGACCTAGCAAAGCTAGAAGAAAAGAAAGAAGAACTCCAAGGGAAGCTAACAAACTGTGAGGCAAGACTTCTAAAATTTGAAGAGAAAGAGAAAATATGGCATATAGATATATTCCTCAGGGAGGAAAATCAGAAAATCTTAAAGGCCAAAGCTGAGGACCTTGAAAAGCAATTACAGGAGAAGAATCAGGAATTAAACAACATAGCCACACCCTCCATAGAGGCTGGTGATTTCTCCCCAGTAGGGGCCATGGCTCAAGCGAGCCTGAGAGACATGGAAGTAGAAAGGATGAAGAAGTAGAATGTTAATCTGAAGACCTTGATGACCAAAGCAGAAGAGGAAAAGGAGGCTTGGGAAACCAAGTACCAGGAGATAGAAGCCAAACATGAAGAGTTGGTGAAGCAGGTCACAGGGAAAGCCTCCATGCAGGAGGCAAAGCAGGTCATATGGAAGGACATTATAGCAGAAGCAACAAAACTGAGGCCCTATCTGGATTTTATGTTGGATAAAGAGGCAGTGATCAAATCCTCCAAGAATAGTATCACAGCTGTAAATGAAAATTTAAACAAGAAGCCTCTGGAGTATGCTCAAAGAGCCATAGAATTTTTGAATGGTTTATCTGAAGCTCAATCTAATGAAGCCAGCATAAAGGATAGGGTGGCTACTATTGTCTAGCCTAAATAAGTAGTGCACATGCATCCGCAAGTAAGCACCATCTAAGCAGGTATAGACATTCTAGCTCATCAAGTGAATATTTTCAAGGAAATATTTAATCCATTGTTCATGAAGGGCCTGCCCTTGTTCTAGGAAGAAGATGACACTATGAGGTCTCAATAAGAGTATCAGGGTAAGCTGGAGGAATGTGGAATGGACCATGGATATTTTGTAGACATGGATCAGCCACTAACAGGTAAACTGGTAGTGGATAAATTGACAAAGGAGTTCGAGCTGGTCTGGATCTTCAAGGAGGCTTGTGCTCAATTCAGAAGTTGCTCATATAAAGACCACATAGAGATGAAGGTGTCGCTGAAGGAAGTGGCCATGTTAGATCTGCCAACAACTGACCAGTGGAAGACCGTTGAGAAATATGGGAAGGCCAAATTGTCCCTATAGCCATGATTGTGGAGAGTCGTAGCATGAAGAGATAGTTACTGGAGCATTTTGTTTATTTTACTAGGATCTGTTGGCGTGCTATAAAGCCTATTTTTCACCTACTTTGTTATTTTGTTGTAACCGATCCACTATAGTGGTGAGCTTCTTTTGAATAGGTTTCACTTAGACTGTAACAATTTTCTGTTGGTATAGCTCGATCCTGAAGGATGAGAACATCTATAAATTCCATGTAATAGAGGAGAAAAGTGTTGGAAACTTTTGTTGGGCCCGTGAGTTTTCTATGTTAAGAGTTCTGAGTTATATTTTAATAAAAATTTGGTAAGGCCGAGCAAGATTTACTATCATATATTCCTGTGTTATTCGTCTTACAGTCTATTTACTTCTTCTCTTATGTGAATGTTTCTCTCATTGTTTAATTCCCACTGTTATGCTTTTCATGCTTGCATAAGTGTTGTATTGGGACAAAATTCATAAATGTTATGCTATGTTTCTTTCATTTCAAGCATCCATTACCATTTTCTACTAAATTCGATATAGAATTCATTATCATATGCTCTATTTTGATGAGCTATTCCTATCTTCTTCTTTAATCATGTTGTGGGGAAAATGCACCTATAGTTCAGGGGAGAAACTACCAACTTACGGTGATAAAGATAGACTTACAAGCATTTTGCAAGTACAACAAATAAATGAAGAGATTAGGGTTTAGATATGTAGGCACCTTATTCAGAAGGTTGATCCTAGCTTTGCCTCCCTTGCTCTTCAATGCTTATTCAGTGTCGCAATGCCCAGACTTGCAAAACAACTTGATACCTTTCTCAAATACATTTGACTACATATATAATACTCATATCTATAATGGAAAGAGACATCAAACTATAATCAAACAGTAATCAAATCTTAAGACACTTTAATAGGTCATATTTGGAAAGAGAAGAACGTATGATCTTTATTGATGAATGAAAGCAAGTACATAAAGTTATACCTTCTTTCAAGCTTGGCACTTCATGAAACCTAGATTCAAGGTCTCCTGCTTCCGTTCTCCAAGGATCCCAGCCTCTAAGCAACTATACTAGGGTTTACCAAAACTGAAGCACAAGAGAGGGGGATGAGGGTCTCCATTCCTCCAGCATAAATTTGTAATTGGGCTTAGTCCCCTCACATGGCCCTTCTACCCTCCTTATATAGTCAGTGAGGAAGAGGAAAAGAAGTTATAACTGCTCAAGAGGTTTCCCAACCAACTTAACTTACTCGAATTTTGAGATTTTTGACCAAAACAGGGGTGTATGCTACTCTACAATATACAAATTCACGTACATATGGAATTGAGCACTACTATTGCACAGTGGAGTCGCGTACACACGCTACTATCATGCCTGTGTACCAGCGCTCATGTTGAAAAATGGCCAAAAACAGGCTTTTCTGCTCATTTTCAGGAGATGGTTTGGTCTGGAAAAATGTTCCTAAGGGTCATATACATCAAATGGGTCAAGAATGAGGTAATTTCAACCATTTTTAGTGTCCCAATTGACTCCTCCATCCAAAAATGTCCTGTTGTGTAATTGAACTTGATCTCAAGAAATGTCGTCATGCGACCAAGGGAAACAAGTGTCGTCACGGACGGAGAGGTGTCATTTCAAGCCATAACAGATGCCCCCTAATGTATGAGGTCAGAGGGAGTGTGGGAAATGATGGCCGAAATACATTATAAATAACAAAGAGTTGAATCATGGAGGAACAGAGAAACCAAGAATCATAGGCTCAAATGAAGTACTTGAAAGCAAAGGCAATGTCAGACAAACTTATCCTTGGGGTAACTGTCCATGTTCAAATGGTGAAACATGACCTCCATGAGGATACAATAATGATCCAAAATACTGATGTATATATCATGGCCACTAGAATACAAGCATGGATCCATGAGGAACATAAGTGTAAACATAGCCACATAAATACAAGGTGGATCTATGTCAAAACTAGAGAACATAGCCATAGAGAACAAGCTGGATCTATGTCTCATCAAGAGCCCAAAAAGAGTGTGGCTCATTCTTGCGCAACTTGGGCGATAACATAAATGAGGTGATGCTATCAAGGATCCCAAGGTCTTCATCCAAAAATAACCCAAGGTACAAACCTATCCATGCAAATAAATGAGTTGATGTCAAACATGGGAGGTATCGTTTGATTACCGGTCATTGATGTATACCATTAAAAAACATGAGGGTGTCCACCAATAATGAAAATGGAACCCAAGGTACCTAGTACATTCAAGCAAGTGCGAATAAGTGGTCTTGCCATCGAACACTTGAAGAATCCATCGGATAGGAGACATTGATGTATTCCCATCTATCCAATAGCGAGGGAAATTGCCGCTAATGATTGCAATCCCCAAGGTACTAACCAAAACTCTAAACTTCATTCCCATAGTACAATGAGTTGAAGTCGATGGGAAGAAGTCCATTGGAAGGGAGGCCTTAATGCATCCTCCATCATCCAACACGAGGGACACTCAACATGTATGAGCTGATTTGGAGTAGGATTGAACACATGATGAAACAAACTGACACCAAGGAATGGCTGACACATGAGGTCAAGGCAACTGCAGAATGGCCGACACAGGTTATATCCTTGAACAGTGAGCATGAAACAAGAGTGACTTAGGCAGCTTTTAACACAAAGAGACCACGATACAAATATGCAATGTAGGAGACATTAACAGATTCTCCAAATGATTGTAAGACTAACCAAACGGAGGAGTAGGAACTTTGAGATCAGGTTTACCCTAAGGCCAATACTAGAACCCAACTTGTTTGATAGACTCAAAACAGGTGCTATGTTCAAGGAGATAGTTGACTTGCTGCCATCATATTGAAAGATATTTTGAAATTCTTCCCTTCCCTTTCCTTTTTCATTTTTTAACGAGCTTGACAAAGAACTAAAGCATGCTCAACGGTATTTTCATATTTAAGGAGTCTGAAAAATCTAGAAGAAAACTCCATACACCTATCCGTGGATTATATATCGAGCCGCGATTGGTATGTGCTCGGTGGTGTTTTGTTGCTTATAGAGTTGAAAAACTTAAACAGTCCTCTATACACCTATCCGTGGATTTTATATCGATCCCGGATTGGTATGTGCTCGGCAGTGTTTTCTTGTTTATAGAGTTGAAAAACTTAAACAGTCCTCTATCAACCATCTCATGGATTTCACATCGAGCCCGAGTAGGTGAATGCTCGCTTGGTGTTTTCACATTTCGAGAGTCTGAAAACCCTAAAGATGACTCCAAAGGTCTTTTTTCGTAAAGTTAGTCTCCTTCCCCGAAAAAGTGTAAAATGATGGAAGAAGAACTCTTCTAGCGCATACAAGAGTATACCTAGAGTATACCTTTTCCATAAATTATCCACCAAGGCCCGGAAAAGGGGTAATTCTATACCTAAGTGGATGTCGATTCAGTTATTTTAACGAGCCCGAAAAGACAACTATGCTCAGCAAACTTTTCCTATTTAAGGAGTCTGAAAAGGGATTAAAAGAACTCCATAGGGATCTTTTCTGTAAAGGTTTAACGAGTCCGGAAAAGTAAACTCATGAACTCCTTACTGTTTTTAATGAGCTCAAAGGAGATATAGAAAATGCTCACAACTTCCTTACTATTTTTAATGAGCTCGAAGTGAAGATGAAAGAAATGCTCATAACCTACTTACTGTTTTTAACGAGCTTGAAGTAAAGGTAGAAGAATGCCCGTAGCCTCCTTACTATTTTTTAACGAGATCGAAGGAAAGGTGGAAGACTGCTCGTAACCTACTTACTGTTTTTAACGAGCTCGAAGTAAAGGTAGAAGAATGCTCGAAACCTACTTACTGTTTTTAACAAGCTTGAAGTAAAAGAAGAATGCTCGCCATGGGAGGAGACAAGTGTCAGAGACATGCAAAAATAGCCCCAAGTGCATGGAACAAAGCTATGCCTAATGCAAGGAACATGAGCAAGATAAGGACACTCAGGGTGTGTCTCCTCCAGGTAAAAGGTGTCAAATTAAAAAGGCAAAAGGATACAGGGCTTAGCGGAAATGAGATCAAAGTTGGAGGCTTATATAACGAGCTAAAAGCGTGGAAGCCGGCATCAAGCTCATTAGTGCAAGCGGGATCATAACAGATGCATATGCAACTTGAACATAAAGATGGGAGCCTTATTAGGGATGGCCAGAAATATATGAGGCTTCTTCTCAAAGTCATGGTAAATCTAAAAGGGCTCCCAAGCCTATGAGAAAAAATCAGCATGGGCACCAGAATGGAATAAGGGTGCTGACTAGGGTGACCCATGTTAGGTAGGCTCTACTGTCGGACTAGTGCACAATGCATAAAGAGATGGCTAACACACCAATATCCAACAGGTTCGACCCTATGGTGAATTCAGATGGCGAAAGGTTCAAATGCAACATAACAGCGGGGAAACCTAAACCTATATGCAAGGTTCCGAATATACTTGACATGGTCGCACAAGGTGTCGAAAATGACCAGTAAGAAAGTATACATCCAGCTAAGAATCCTGTCTCCAAGAAACATTAGTACCAGGATCATATCTAAAACATATTTAAGGAAAGACCCGATACAAGTCACTGTGGTAGAAATACTTTCAACTTCACTATCATCAACAACAGGCATAAACAAGGCAGAGTTTTCAAATGAAGACTCTATGGTACCCAAGCCCGAGGACTTACAATCAACAAGATCAAATTCAGGATGAAGATCAAAGTTGAAGGACATGATGGAATCTGCATGAACAAATTCATCATCACAGGAGTTGAAAATTCTAGAAGCATAATCAAACTCCGTAGGAACACCGATTTGCGGATCTATAGGAGAGTCCAAAGACTCAACAATAGGAAGATCAGACTTTAAGGTCAAACCGGGGCTGGACATAACTATGACTGGATCAATATCCAAATGAATGGTAGACTATACTATGGACTCTAGTAAAACTTCATTGGAAGGAAGTATATCCTCCCAGATAGAACACATATCTAAACATTCAGATGGAGGTGTCACTTGGTCAAAAGCTGGGACCAAATCCCGAGAAGGTAAGCATGAACTCAAAGACTTCTTCTCAGTAGCAGTTGAACTCAAGGAACAATATGCCACATAAGTCCCATGTGACATAGTAGTGCCTAATGATGAGGGATCTGACTAGTTTGCAGTTGGGAATAAGGAGGATCAACGAATGCAAGCTGGTCGATAGTGACGATACTTTTGTTATGAGGGAAATGCATCACACGAAAGAGCGTAGACACCACAGCATGCATAGCATAAACGTAATCATGCCCGAGGATCATATCAAAGTCCATAGGGTCCTTTAAAACCATAAAATCAACTAAGACTGTTTTTCCACCCAAAGTAACAGGTGCCTGACGGAGGAATCCGATCGGTTCACTAGGTCTTCTATCGAAGGTCAACGGCCAATTAACAGCTGGAATAACATTAGGGAAACCCAAATCTCTCCAAGCATAAGTGGATAAGATACTAACAGAAGCACCTTCATCAACAATGCATCGATCAACCGTATGGTTCTCGATATCAACCTTTATCTGGAAAGGTGTCGAAGAAGGAAGACGAGGCTCGGCTAGACTATTCCAATCAAAGGAAACGATCCTAGGGCTTGGTAGGGGTTCACATGGAACAGATGAAGTGCCCCCTTTTCCAGGAATATCCAAACTGGTAATGTAGAAGACTTTAGTAGTAGGTGCATCAATCTCCAAAGGACTGATGGGATCGGTCGAAGATTGCATCGATTCGATCACTTCACTCTCCGAAGGAAGAGTGGGGTCGACCAAAGATTGCATTGGTTCAACCACTTTATCAACCAAAGGTTGATCTGACTGCAGGGAATCTATAGACAACTCAGGAACAGAGGTTCCTTCAGACATGGACCACACTCTTCGTGCCTCTGGAATGGCAGGGCATCGGTGAGTAAGGTGATATCCCTTACAAAGTTTACAAGGGAACTTTGGTTTCCGTCCTATAGGTTTAGACTCCTTTACAATGTCATTACAGTCAGCATGACTAGCATTGGCTGACAGCTTTCCCCCAGCATGACTCACAGAGGCTGGTTGCTCAGAAGCATCAGACTTTTGAACTAAGGACCACACTTTTTGCACTTCTGGAAGTACAAGGCACAAGTAAGTAAGGTGATCTCCCTCGCAAAACTTACAAGGGAACTCAAGCTTCTGTTTGTTTGGTTTGTCGACAATGTCAACTCCCTCAGCATGACTTGCAGTGGCTGATCTGGTGTCTCCAGTATGACTCACAGGAACTGGTGACTTGTCATTAACATGACTAGCAGTGATCAATGACGTGTCCTCAACATGACTGACAGTGGTTGAAGACAAACTTTTAGTATGATTTTCAGTGACTAAAATTTTTCTCCCAGCATGACCTCCAGAGGCTAGGTAGGTGCCCCCTACATGACTTGCAGAGGAAGGGTGCTTTCCCCCAGCATGATTTGCAGAGGCTGGGTTTCTGCCCCCTTGTTTTGGCATCTTCTTCCTATTCTTCCTTCGTCTATTCCTTTTAGACTGCTGGCTACTAGTATTGCTACTTTCGCCACATGAAGTAGAAGGAGGAGGAGAAGATGTTACTGGAAAGGGAGGAATAGGGTTCTGATGCTCTTGATTTGAGGTGCTCACAAAAGAAGCGTCAGGAGCATGCAAGGCATTTGGAGTGGAAAACAACCAAACCGGAATCCCAATAGTGAATCCAGGAAGATTCAGAGTAGCCATTAAGGGAGTACCAATGTTTCCAATGAATGGAACAGCACAAGGATCCCCCAGAATAGGGGTACCTTGATTGGCACTCACCGGAATGCTAGACATAGTTTCCTGCTCAAATGAACAAGAAGTTCTCTAAGGCAAACTAAAAAAATTAGCACAAAGAGCACACCACCAAAAAAGGTCCTAGGTAAATCAAACCAGGCAAATAGATTCCTTCTGGAGAAGAGTCTAGGATGATGAGGGCCCAGAACAGATCAACGAAGGAAGAAAGACGGTTACCCGAGGTCCACAATACAATGACTAAGGGTGCAAGTGCTGGAATCACCCAACTGCCCTCCCAAATACCTACAAGGGATTTCCTCCCACGTCTGTCCTAGGTACAGCAGATATACCCTCCGCTGTCACCTGTGTATGAACCTATGGTCAGATACTAAGTATATCACAACACCGAAAACTCCTGGGGGAATAGTCACTGGTCGAATCAGAAGGCGTGGGCAGGGTAACTGATCCCGAAACTCAAAAGAGTCCCCAAACACGATCCAATCCTGGCATATGCTTGAAACATAAAGTAGGAGGAGTATTCCCAAAAATCTGATCTCACAATGAACTACTGCATAGATCCCAGGCAAGATTTGAGTGAAATGGATTTACTTGTGATAGTCAAACTACGATTTTTGTGTAATGTGTGATCTTGGGTGGTTTAAGGTGTTTTAAACCCAAGATCCTAACCAAAAATAGTTGGTGTAGTGTAACCTAGAAAAGAAAATGTTGCTAGTACATTTTATTAGGGTTCATTTTAAAGGTTACTTGCTTACTCAAAAAGGTAGTGGGTGTGTGAGAGTGGTTATAATAGAGATAGAGTACTGAAAATGAAATATTTACCACCAAACAAATCTTTTTCTTTTCAATGCAAGTCTTAAAATTATGATCTAGAATGCATGTGCAAATGCAATTTTTAATCTTTCGAATGCAAAAAACGTAAAAATAAAGTCTAAATGTACAAAATTAAACTAAAAACCTAAGAATGCAGCTACTCAACCAAATAGGTATGCAAAAGAAAACTTGTTCTTTTTTATGCAAAGCACTCTAAAATCTTTTAAGCCACTTGCAAGGTACTCTATTCAGAAAATGAATCAAAATTCTTTATGCTTTCAAAGATAAGAAACAAAACTGAAACTAACCTATTATCAAAGCAAAGGAAAGAAACTTTTAGGTTATCTTTATGAAACAGTAAAAGCTACCAAATATGACTTTCAAATTCTTATTGATGTAAGCATGCCAAACATTGGGAAAAGAGTACGAAAACTACTTTTAGACCCAAATGAAGAAAATGACCTATGAAGAAGTATGGTTTGGTAAAGTCAGGTCTGCACATAAACAATGCAAACAAGGTCTTGAACAACAGCCAAAACACTTGAGCTTTCACTACAAAAGAAAAACTAAAAGCACAAGGGAGGATAAGAAACCAACCTAAAAGAGAAATTTCACTCAAATAGATACAAACAGGGTCAAGAAGACTCAAGAGGTTTCAAATCCAGTGGAAATGGGGCAAGCAAGCTCAGTCAGACTCAAATTAGGGTACAAAACACCAAACAGGTCCACAACCCCCCAACTTGGATCAACAAACCCCAAAAATTTCCAAACAAGCCCAAATTGATCAAAAGAGGTTCAAATCATGAATGTAGGATCAGTACAAGGATGGGAGACCACTTACAGTGGTTTAACTCAGACCTAGGGTCATCAAGGACCCCAAAAAATGCATCCACAGCCCCTAGATTTGGGTCCACAACCCAAAAACTCAAAAAAATCAAACCCAGATTTTGAGCGCTACTATGTATGAAGGAAACTAGCACCCATAGCAGGATGGGCGCTACTGTGTAGAGGAAAAGTAGCATATGGGCGCTACTATGTGGTAAAAACAGTAGCGTACATGTGGAAAAAGATGGGAAAATGGGGTTAAAACCACCACACCTGGGTCCACAAGGGTTTGCAAGGGCTGGGAAGGGTCTGTAAGAGCCAAGGAGGGTCAAATAGAGCCTACTAACTGATCCTAATCAATAAAATGAACAAAGACCATCAAACAAGACTGAAGAAATGACCTTGGATACCCCTAATCAGTTAGGCTTTCCCCAGCGGAGTCGCCATTCTGTTGTGGGGAAAATGCACCTATAGTTCAGGGGAGAAACTACCAACTTACAGTGATAAAGGTAGAATTACAAGCATTCTACAAGTACAACAAATAAATGAAGAGATTAGGGTTTAGATATGTAGGCACCTTATTTAGAAGGTTGATCCTAGCTTTGCCTCCCTCGCTCTTCAATGCTTATTCAGTGTCTCAATTCCTAGATCTGCAAAACAACTTGATACCTTTCTCAAATACATTTGACTACATATATAATACTCATATCTATAATGGAAAGAGACATCAAACTATAATCAAACAGTAATCAAATCTTAAGACACTTTAATAGGTCATATTTGGAAAGAGAAGAACGTCTGATCTTTATTGATGAATGAAAGCAAGTACATAAAGTTATACCTTCTTTCAAGCTTGGCACTTCACGAAACCTAGATTCAAGTTCTCTTGCTTCCGTTCTCCAAGGATCCCAGCCTCTAAGCAACTGTACTAGGTTTTACCAAAACTGAAGCACAAGAGAGGGGGATGAGGGTCTCCATTCCTCCAGCATAACTTTGTAATTGGGCTTAGTCCCCTCACATGGCCCTTCTACCCTCCTTATATAGTCAGTGAGGAAGAGGAAAAGAAGTTATAACCGCTCAAGAGGTTTCCCAACCAACTTAACTTACTCGAATTTCAAGATTTTTGACCAAAATAGGGGTGTACGCTACTCTACAATAGACAAAGTCGCGTACATATGGAATTGAGCACTACTATTGCACAGTGGAGTCACGTACACACACTACTATCATGCCTGTGTACCAGCGCTCATGTTGAAAAATGGCCAAAAACAGGCTTTTCTGTTCATTTTCAGGAGATGGTTTGGTCTGGAAAAATGTTCCTAAGGGTCATATACATCAAATGGGTCAAGAATGAGGTAATTTCAACCATTTTTAGTGTCCCAAATGACTCCTCCATCCACAAATGTCCTGTTGTGTAACTGAACTTGATCTCAAGAAATGTCATCATGCAACCAAGGGAAACAAGTGTCGTCACGGACGGAGAGGTGTCATTTCAAGCTATAACAAATCACCAAACAAAATCTCTTTGACTGTGAGCGGGTGGCTATCTTGCCTCTATGTAGTTTTCTTTGCAAAGCACTGTCATATTTAATCATATTTTTATGTTTTGACTCCACTGCCCAATGGGTGTCCATTTTGCTTTCAACCAAACAACACTTTGATTAAAATTTTAATCCATATAATCTAGCCTTGTTTGAAATCCTGTGAGAGATCCCTCTCTAGAGAGGAAGAAGCCAGCTTACCTTTCCTGAAGTGGTTTTGTGGTTACCCCAAATTGGCCTCTCTGCAACCTTGAGGTACATTTTGGGTGCTAACATATTGGCGCCATTGTTGGGGAGCGAAAGTCCTATTGTCCCTAGGAGAAATGACAAAGAGTTCTAGTTTTCGTAGAAAGAAGAGATATTTGTGGGCAAACATATATTTTTGTATTAAAGGAAGGTTGTGCATTTTCCCTGGTGACTCCACTCATCAAGATTTTTCATTTAAAGGAGACTCCACTGGGAAGATTGACGATTCCACATTTATTTCCTCAGAAGTTACCCTATCCCCTAGAAGGGTCCATACAAGGGGTAACCCCATTTCTAAACTCTTGCTAAGTGTGGAAAACCCAGAAGTTCTACCTAAGCATAGAGGTGAAAAAGATAAGAATAGCACTTCTAATATTGAAAGATATGTATCTAAAGAAGAGCTGTATGATTTTCATGAATTAGATTTAGAAGTAAATATTGGGAGGCCTTTGTTAAGGTCAAATTCAGAATCGGACCTAGAGCTAACCGAAGTAAATCCAAATAATCTTGAGTCATATTTGCTAGATCCTGTGTGGCATAATTTGCAAAATATTGTGAAAGTTGGAAAAAGAGACCCACATTCCCTGGACTCTTAGCCATATACTACGAAATTAGCTCAAAATACTCCTCAGAATATCCTTCAGAATATCCCTCCCATAGCCCAGAATCCACCTATACCTATGGCATCTAGATTTGCATCTTTGGATCTACCAACTGTCTTGCATGATCTCCCTTAAAATTACTCACAAAGAATTTCCTTGTATATGGGGATGGGAACTTTACATCAAGGCAACACATCGATAGGTTTGAAGATTTTATCAACCTAGAGGAAGTAGACTATGATGATGCTGATATTTTTGTTAGATGAAAGTTGGCTTTATCATCTCTCCAAACCACTTTTCTGTTGGCTATGCATTTCATTATTTTTCAGGTCAAAATCAAGAGCAGGTTCAACAAATCAATTTCAGACATGGCTTCATTGGAAGCATGATGTCACTTGATAAGAAGCGATGCAATTAGCTAGAGTAGAGTAGCATAGAAGAATAATCTATTCATACGAGGACGTAGATTGTTTTCCATTTTTTCGAATAAGCAGGTTACAGGAAGATTACAGGTTTGCAGAGGTCAGATGACTCCATAGCCCAATGGATGCAAGGCGTTGCTTGCAGGTTTACAGTTGAACATTTGTGGACAGGATGTAGAGATTTGGCGGCAGTTTAAATGACTCCGTGCCCAATGGAACACTAGACTAGGTTCTCTATTTTGTTTATCCGAGAAAGGCATCAGATCTGTGGTTCTTGAAACTTCATAGGGAGGCTTTCATCCCCGAGTAGGAGCCAGATGTTATCTCCCCAAATAAATTTGTTGAGGTGATCCTTTTTAGATGATAGGATGTCATTTGAAAATTCATTTCTAAATTTCTTAAGGCTCATTGTTGATATCTTTATGCATGTAAGTAAAAATGGGGTTGGGTTAGGTGTTTGGATTATATCCCCAGTCAGAGAATTTAAAGCTTTATCCTATAAATTGACATTTGAGTGTACTAATAATGTGGTTGAATATGAGGCTCTGCTGTTGGGTTTGCAAGATTTGAAAGATATTGGGGCAAAAAGAATAGAAGTATTTAGGGAATCAGAACTTGTGGTAAATCAGGTGAATGATAGTTACCAAACCAAACATCCTACAATGAGAGCATACAGGAATGAGGTTTGGGACATGTTTTGAAATTACTTTACATAACACAAAATAATAGTGGTTCCCATAATGGACAACCAAGTAGCATATTCTTTGGATACAACTGCTAGTGGTTTCAAGGCTCCTATTTATTCCCAGAAAAAAGTATGAAGTTCAAATTGTAAATAGACCCTCAATACCAGACAACTCCAAATATTAGCAAGTTTTCGATGATGATCTGCAAATAAAGAGATTTTTGGAAATGTCCGATGAATTTGTGAATACTCAGATTGATATAGAAAATGAAAATTTAGAGAGCTTCCAAGATGATGAATCAACTGAAGATGAAAAAGATGAAAACAAAGAATGGCAGAATATGTCAGGAGGAAAAGACATAATTCAGTTGAAGAGCAATTTTATTCCAAGAGGCCTGATTCCCCTAGAGAATTTGTTTGATCCGAATGATGTTGCTAAGGATCCTAAAGTTAAACCTGCTGATGATACCGTTGAAGATCAGAACTTAGGTACTGAAGAAGCACCATGAATCGTAAAGTTGTCCAGGAAATTACCTACATAAGAGAAAGAAGAATATGTCAATTTGATGAAGAAATACACAGATTTATTTTCCTGGAGTTATGAATACCTGAAAGAGTATGATACCTATATCATACAGCATACCATTCCAATCAAACCTAGAGAAAAACCTTTCAAGAAAAAGTTGAGAAGGGTAAGCCCCAAGTTGTTTCCTGTGATAGAAAAAGAGATCAAAAAATTATTCGATGCTAAGATTATTGTAACTTTGAGGTTTTCAAAATGGGTAGCTAAATTGGTGCCTATTAGAAAGAAAAATGGTGAGATTAGAATTTGTATTGATTTCATAAATCTCAACGGAGTTTCTTTGAAGGACAATTACCCATTACCGAAGATGGAGCACATTCTGCAAAGGGTGGTAGGGTCTGAAAGGATTTCAACTATGGATGGGTTCTCAGGCTATAACCATATTAAAGCATTCCTAGAGGACCAAGAGAAGAATTCTTTTACTACACCATGGGGTACATTCATGTATGCCAAAATTCCCTTTGGGATGATGAATGCAGGAGCTAGATTTCAGTGTTTTATGGACATCGCTTTTGTAGAAGAAAATGATAAATTTGTAGTTGTTTACATGGATGATATCACTATTTATTCCAGGTCTGACGGGGAACATATCAAGCACTTGCAGAAAGTATTTATGAAGTGCAAAAAATATGGTATTTCACTAAATCCCAAAAAATCTAATTTTGCACTAGAAGAAGCGAAATTGCTTGGACATATTATTTCGAAGGATAGTATTAAGATTGAGCCAAAAAGGGTCAGTGCAATTTTAAAGGTTGAGGAGCCTAGGAGCAAGAAGGAAGTGCAGTCATTTGTTGGACAGGTAGGTTTCCTTAGGAGATTCATTCCCAGCTTTGCTGAAATATTGAGAAATATTACTAGCATGCTGAAGAAGGAGAATCAAATAAAATGGACAGAGGATGCTAGAGAATCTTTCAAAGGTATTCAAAGGGCCATCACTGAAGCTCCAGTTTTGGTGAGTCTATATTTCACTAGAGATTTCCTAGTATTCTCTTATGCATCTGACATACTATAGCTGGAGTCCTATTGCAAAAAAGCAGTCAAAATGCTGAGCAGCCTATAGCAATTTTCAGTAAGGTATTGAGAGATGGAGAGTTGAAATATGATATCATAGAAAAGTAGGCCTATGCCTTGGTAAAATATTTGAAAGATTTCAGAGTGTACATTCTTCATTCACACATTGTTGCATATGTTCTACTAATGCAGTGAAGAGCATTCTTACCCAACCAGATCCAGAAAGTAAGAGAGCAAAGTGGATTGCTGTATTATTGGAGTATGATCTTGAAATCAAGCTTGCCAAGTTGATTAAAGGACAAGGACTCGCCAAAACGATGACAAATGCTAATTATGAATCTTTACACCTCAACTTCTTGACTAGTCATTCAAACCAGCTTAACACGGGGATACAGTTAATGCTATATTTTTCTATGTCTCCATGGTACATCGATATTGTATATGTATTGCAAAATATACAAGCTCCTGCAGAATTGAGTAAAACAAGAGCTAGATCTATGAAACTAAAGGCTACAAAGTTCTGCATTATGAATCAATACTTGTATTGGAAAGAACCTGGTGGTGTGTTGTTAAATTGTCTATTGGAAAATGAAGCTGATTAGGCAATGAAGGAATTCCATAAAGGATATTGTGGGGGACATCACTCATGGAAAGTGACAGTAAATAAAATTCTAAGAGCTGGTTTCTACTGGCCCACTATGTTTTCTGATGTTTATAAAGAGACCACCACATGTCATCAGTGTCAGAATTTTTATGGTAAGAGGAAACTGGTTTCACTTCCTCTTAACCCAATTTAAGTAGAGGCACCCTTCCAACAGTGGGGGTTAGATTTCATTGGGTATATCAACCCAAATTCTTCAGGTCAACATAGATGGATTCTAACAGCAACAAATTATTTCACAAAATCGATTGAAGTTATACCCACAACGAGAGCCACTAATGCTGTCATCATGGATTTTTTAGAAAATAACATTTTGGTCAGGTTTGGATGTCCCAGAAGGATTGTGACAGATAATGCAATTGCTTTCAAATCTAAGAAGATGATAATTTTTTGACATAAATATCACATCAACTTGAATCATTCTACTGCCTATTATCCACAAGGGAATGGATTGGTTGAATCTTCTAACAAAATATTGGTAATAATAACTAAAAAATTGTTAGAAGAGAACAAAAGAGCTTGGCATACAAAGCTAAAATATTCTTTGTGGGATTATAGGATTAGCACAAAAAGGGAAATTGGAATGTCACCATTCCAGTTAGTATATGGAGCTGAAGTTGTTTTTCCAACATCTTTAGGATTGTTAGTCATGAAGTTGTTGCAGGGACATGAAGATGAACCAAATCATGTGCAGAGAAGGATAAATAAGATAGTAGAACTGAATGAGATGAGAGATAAATCCCATGACAAAGTACAAATACATCAGGAGAAAATGAAAAATACTTTCGATAGGAAGGTTAAGGAAGAACAATTCCAAATTGATGATTTGGTATTAAAGTGGGATGCTCCTAGAGAAGACAAGCATGGAAATTTTGATCACATGTGGGTAGGTCCATACATCATTGTAGCATATAGAGGTACAAATTCATTCATTTTGGAGCATGAGGATGGGTCTTAGCTGGAAGGTGGCCCAGTAAATGGAAGATTTCTGAAGCATTACTTGTCCTGAGGATGACGAGTAACCTTTGCATCATAGGTGTATATATGTCTTTGCATTTGAATCAATACAGATGGTGAACCAAGAGATTGGAAGCCCGAGGAGAAGGCCCTAAGATCTAGAGGGGTATCCATTTCCTTTATTTTATTTTTATATACAGAAAAAACAAAAACAATGGTTTGAATTTTTTGAGAGAAGCCCAATGGATTAGGCACTCGGTCTGCGAGCTTCTTTGCTACCTCACAGGGTGGTTAGCATCCCCAATTGGAGCCAGTTGTTAGCACTAGTTTTGGGTTAAATAGTTGGAGGGGGTTAGATCCTTGCAAATAATATGTAGGGTCTTATATTTCTTATTCGTATGACCCAGAAGAATGCCAGTGAGATATCTGAGTGTTTATTCATAGGTTGGGAATGAAAATGATGGAAGAACTTAAGTTTCGACCTTGAAAATGTGATTAGAATGTGAAAATATGCTCAAGGTAATGTGTGGACAGGAATGAAGGGCTTGGATCAATAGTGATGGAGATTGATGGCTACAAGCGAGTTCGCAAGGGTAAGATGCATAGTTAGAGTATGGGAGGAGTGTTGCTAACCCGCGAGCAAATCAGTGGTCAGATCAACGGACGGGAAAATAGATCTATGGTCATGAAGCAATTCTTCGATTTAATATGCGTGGAGAAATAAACTTTTAAATCTGCGAAGTGGCGGTAGGCTCTACATAGTTCGATGGTGCGGATCTGGTGGAGAAGGGAATCAACGGTGAACATTTGTTTCACAGATTTAACATGCACCGAATACCAACACTTTCCATATTTGTGAAGCCTTGTAGGTACCACACCTTTGGATGGTCAGGATGCGGATAAGATTTAGATCGATGATCAGCATTGGCTTCATGGGTTAAAGGTGTGAGGAGGCATCTTTTTGAAGGAGGAAGACTGTAGAAGATTGTGGAGTTAAACATGGAGAAGATCAATGGCGCAGGATCGATCGTGTAGATAGACGACTAAATAAATTTGCTACTACAAGAGGTGCAAGAATGATATGAGGATGGATATAATATAAAAATACATTGCACGGAGTTTTAGGTTCTTGTTTTCCATGTGCATTGGAAAGCGAAAGCCGACGACAGTGCAGAAAGCAGCCACCTAAGACACGAACCTTGGACCAGCAATCAGTAAACCAGGCAGGCCTCTTGTCCTCATAGAAAACTATTTAAATGGTTGACCTTGGAGAAGTAGAACCCCCGGGTTTTGAACATCATTAAATAGCGGAACTGTTAGAAGACAAGGATGATGAGATCTATGACACAATACTACTGAATGGACCTATCGAGGTAGTGAAAGACAGACTGAAACTTATTAGAGGCCAGGGTATAGATGTCCATAATGTTTACAAGTTGTTTTTCTAGTTTTTCTCAGTCGACCAAACCCTAAATTTCCTTGAATTCGCCGACTGGTGTGCTACTAACTATTCCTCCTCTTAGAGGGTAATTATGGATGCATCAAGCTCAAAAATCCTGTGTCTAGTCAGTCCTATCATTATTAGAAAATCCCTTGTAATTCTCGATGAGTTCGGTCTGAAGTCCAAATATTACAAGGAAGAGTCCCTAATCCAGTATTTTAGAGAGTTTGTTGTTGAAAAGAAACAAAGTTTCTACAGAGTTTTCCTAAAACCTAGTGTCTCATTGTAGGCCCAGCCTTTCCCAGTTGAAGTCAGTCTTTTTATTGAAGAAACTAAGTGTGTCATAACCATGATAAGTCAATTCTTAGGATTGGACACAGATATGTATGTTACTGAACCCCGGATGAGTTTGTTGTTTGTCCTTAGCACCTATCCATTTGAGTCTGAAGAGTCTATCCAGTCAGTCGATTTCTCTTGCCTTAAGTTTGATGAGTCCCTAGATAAGAATATCCATTCCCAGCTAGTGGATTTCCACAAGACCAGAAATTTCAGGTTTCAATCATATTTTTTGAGGATGTTCTTATCATTTAATGAAGAAAATTTGCAGCTTCCTAAGATGAGGCTCACAAAGGAAATGAACACAGACTACAACAAATTCATGAACAACCTCATGTCGGAGGTTTACAGTGTTTTTTATCAGGAGAGATTGGCTAGAGTGTTGACAGAGATGACAGAGATTTTGTAACCTTCTCCTGAAAAGAAAATAGGTGACTGGTTTCTCTTGGAACACAACACAATAATTAGAGTATATGGGTTTGCTCATCCACCTTATGTACTACCATCATTTTTAACTCCTAGAGTGTTTCCTCTGGAATTGATCAGGCAAAAATTAAGGGTAGAAATTGAACATTTTCTAGATCATAAGAAAGCTTCAGACATTACATTTCCATGGGTTGTAGGCCCATTTATTATTAAGAATAAAGCTTCCCTTTCATCCATTGAGTGTGTGTTAAGAGAAATGGGATTTCAAAAAAAGGTTTCCATCAACTATGATCCCCATCACATTATCTCCAATAGAAGACAAGATAGTAAAAAAAAGGATTTGAGCACTTTGAGCTTGTAGGTCTAGCCGAGACTGCAAACTAGTTGGAATATCCTTGCAAAGGTCAGAAGGATGTAGATATGCATGAAGACTCCGCCTCCCTTTTACAGAAATCCATGTCACCACAACCTGGCACCTCCAATTTGGTCCCAGTAGTTGGAGCAATTATACCCCTTGCCAGTTTCTCTGAGAGATCTAACAAAATGGAAGTCATTGATGCCATGGATGTAGAAGATGAAGACACGAAGAGCCCCAAAGAGACAAAATGTGGAAGAGTCAGGGGAGAAGATAGTACAGGTGAATGCTGGTCAAGGTAAGAAGAAGCAAGTGAAGGCCAAAGTACCATCCCTCGAAATAAAGAAGTATGTATTTGATAAAGCAGCTATTGAGCCTGCTACACAAGGAAAAAGTAGATCAAAACTATTGGATGAATATAAAGAGAATAAAGATGTAGCTTCAGAAGAATCGAAGTTGTATGCATAGGTTACACAGATCTCTAACAAGGATGTATCCCTATTCACTTTCAGAAGCCAGGTTCAAAACACTTTGAATTTGGCCATAGCAACCAAAATAAGGCCACTGAAGTGAAATTGAACCTAGAAGACATTCCCATCCCTGACATGATAAATATACATAAGGAAACTGGAGACATTATTTATGCCAAATTGTTAAAAGCTACATTAGAATTGTCCAAATTACAATCCAAAAAGAGCAAGATTGAGAATCAGCTTAGACAAGAAAAGGTGGAGAATAAATCCCACAAGGCACAGATTAAAACGTTGTAGGCAGAATTGTTGGCTACTAAGAGCCAAGCAGATAAAAGGGTCAGCATAAAAAACCTATTGAATGAGAAGGAGAATACTATTCAAACACTTAAGAAGAAACTAAAGATTCCTTCCACTCAATTGATCGAAGCATCTGAGTTGACAGAGCTTGAGAAGAAAAAAGAAGATCTGAAAAATGAATTAACAGATTGTAAAGCCAAATTATTGAAGTTTGAAGAAAACGAGAAACAATGGAAAAAATATATATCTCTTATAGTGGAGAGCGAGAAGAATCTAAAATCTAAGTCTGAATATTTGGAGAAGAAATTACAAGAGAAAAGTAAAAAGTTGGAGAGTATGATCACCTCTTCTTCCATTGAATTTGGTGATTTCTCTATCATTCAAGCTATGGCACAGGTAAGTATAAAAGACTTGGAACTAGTGAAGTTGCAAAAACAAAACACAAATATGGAAAGCATGGTTTCAAAGGAAGAACGAGAGAAAAAGGCTTGGGAAGCCAAATACCAATAAATACAGGTTAAGAATAAAGAATTGATGAAGTAGGTTACAGGTCAACCATCACTGCAGGAGGAGAAACAAGTAATCTGGGATGATGTTATAGCTTAAGCAAACAAATTAAGACCCTATCTTGATTTTATTTTAGACAAAGAGGCTGTAATTAAATTTTCCAAACAAAGTGTAACAATAGTGAAAGAAAAATTGAATAAGAAGCCTATTGAATCTGCTGCAAATGCCATAGAGTTTTTGAATGGGTTAACTGAGGATGAATTGAAAATAGTTAACATAAAAGATAGATTATCTACCATTATTTGGGCCAGGAAGTGTTGGAAGATTCACACCATCATTTTTATATTTTGCATGATGCATGCATTTGCATGCCACTGCATGCATCTAGTCATCATCATGGTGGTCTCCCCAGCACCTAGAGCTTGCTTCTAGCTCTCCAGATCCTGTCTACAACCCCCATTTGGCCTCCTACCTACCTTATGTGCCCTTCCTGACTGTTCTACATGGAAAAGGTGCACCTTTCTCACCTACGACACTCAATTAGTGTGCCTTTACTCACCTACCATCAGTTATCACTCAGTTAGGGTGCCTTAAATCACCTACCGGGAGTTATCACTCAATTAGTGCATGGATTAAGTAGTTCTTCCACTGATTGCTCATCCTAACTACCTGTAGATCCTAGTTAGATAGTTTTGGAGTGCCACTTGACCCTATGACAGCCTCATGCGCTCCCCTTGGAGTCTCCATTCCCTGATTTGTGCCTAGATGGTTATGTTAGACTCAATTGGACACATTTGACTGACTCTTACCATTTATGACTGATACTACCGACTGGCATGTCTCCATAGTTATCCAAGCTATACTTTGAGCTCATATTCGAATTCCCTACTTGGCTAATTAGAATCCTATATGATGCTACTTCACATTTTATTGTAACACATTCTTTACATTCAGTATTCATTGTATGATACTGATATTGTCTATTATTCTGTGTTTATGAGTGATTATTGAGTGCATGATTCTCTTCTTCTTTGCAATATTCTTGACAGTTTGATTGTGAGTTTGTTATAGTTGTTAGATCCCTACAGATTATCAAATGGTATCAGAGCAGTCAGCAGCTATTCGAATTGCAGCAGGAGTTGCAACATTTCTTTGAGAAGCTATCTTTCACTTGAGCACCAGAAGCCTCTGAGTTTCCACAGCAAATCTTGGTGCTATCACTTGTCACATACCCTCCCATCAGACCCAGCAAGGTAGAGAATGTGATGTCGATTCCTGGGGCTTTTCATAAAAATTCATCCCATTCATCTTATTCATACACATAAATTCAGAGGTGTGCAGATGCAAATTAAATCAATATGCACAGAAAAATTAAAACATCATCCACACCCATCTTTTGTATGCATTCAACATATTCAATCAGCCATCAAATTATAACAGTGCATAAGTAAATACATTGACATAAAACACTTATCTTTGTTGTGCAATTATCCCAAACAACTAGCTATGTCATTGCAACGTTCCACCCAACTGTAGGCTCTTCGAAGGCATATACTCAGTCTGTCCGAAGGCCACCCCCGAGCTGGGCATGATTCTTACAAGGAAAAGGGGATATTCACTCTTTCACAGCCAATTAATCATTTCATCTAAGCCAAGCCAATCCACAGCTGGGTTTATCAGGCTACATTTGAACCCTGGAGGCTTACACTCAAGCTCAAGCCAAAGCAATGGATTTACCAACAGGATGGCCATGGGTTTGGGCTTTCCCCAAAATCGTTTCCAACCAAAAACGAATTGTGGGATGGAAAAAACATTCACAAGGAGGAAAAAATGATTTCTCCCCAACCATCTAAGCATTTAATAGCCAGAACAATCTCTATGGAACCCCAATTCGATTTCCCTTCTTCCCCACTGGTGTATAACACAAAAACGCCCTTCTCCCAACTGAGAATGAAGGAAAACATAGAAAAACCATTGAGGAAAATGCCCAGGTGGCTCCAAACTCGTGAGGGAGGAAGATTGGTTGATGGATAATGGCTTGGGGAGCAATTCATGGATCTTTTCTTTCCCAAGAAGCAAAACATGTTTTTCCATGAAGGATGGCTTTCCCATACTCAAATTTGGACAGCCATACCTCCCATTCCCCAAGGCATTAACTACCTCAACCAACTCTTGGGAGAAATCAATGATTGGGTACAAAAGTCAACATGGGTAGTTGAGGGTTTTATGGATTCTCTCATTGACACTTGGCTTGACTTGACTGGCTCCAAGGGTTTGAATGTTTTCCCTCCCAATTCCTTGTAAAATCATGCCCCCATCTCTTGTTGCATTGCATAGCTAGTTGTGGGTATTTTATTAAAATGCATATTTACATTATGTTTGAATTCCAATGTGCCTGGCTAGCACACAAACCATATGCATCAATAAATTGATGGCGGGGCCTTGGCCTTGAGCTCCTCACCATGATTTTATAAAAATATTACATCATTTACATTTTAATGTTGTAGGGTCAATATGGTGATGTGACATACCCCTCCCCTTGGAATAACACCGTCCTCAGTGTTCCAACACTTCGAAATATATACCCACTCTACTCATGCCTTGAAATTCACAACTAGTGGTAGGTCTGTCATGCATTCATCTCTTTACTTTGAACCTTTAGGACCAAGTCCTTTGGCTTCCATAACTGCTCCTGCTGGATTTGATCTGCCATCTCTGCAAGTGGGCATTGCTCTACAGTGATCCCTTTCTTTTATTTACCTTCCAGCTGATCTACAAGTCTAGAATTTCATGGATGCCATCTTTCTTGTTGTCCCGACAACTATTTAGGAAGATTTTCCAGCCAAATAGCTTTTGGTCCACTGCCATGATCAATGTGTACAACTTGCTCTCACTTTTCTCACTAGCAATCATTTGGCTAGTAATAGCCGCAACAATGGCTTTCAATGTCTTGCCTATGAGACTCATCATGGCAATTCCTGTTAGGACAAGCATAACACAATATCAAAATTAGCCAATTATTTTCCCAATTGACTTGGAACGTCCATGCTTTACTCATGAGACTTCCACACATTTCATGCTTTCTCACATACACATGAACTCATTCATGTTCATCCTTTTACAGGAAAATAACTATTTCAGCATTCACAATTCATTTCAAGCAATTAAACGCAATAAATTTTCAACTATGACATGCACTCAACAATCCTTCGTTTTTAAGATGCATTAGTCAAAAAGGAAAGAGAAGAGTAAGAGTTGCCCCCTCTTAGTCTTGTTCCAATTCGGAGCCACGCCATCACGTGTGGTCCTTAGTATGCTCCTTAGCCTCTTTCACTTCAATGTGAATGCTTGAATTGCCCTTTCTTGGCTATGACACTTAGTGTCTAAGGTCTGTCTAATGCTTTTCAGCCAGGGAACCCTTCCCCATTGTTGCTTACAGAACCTTTGGCTGCTAGGACTCACACATATCCACTAGCACCATCTTTCATTATTGCTCATACTGAGCTCTTTTTAGGACGGTCACATGTCCACATGCATCCTCCATATGCTTTCATAGTCCTTGCTTCCAACAATACCTACACTCAAACATTGAATCAATTCCCATGTTTAGTGTATTTTCATAAGGTTTATCTCTAAACAAGAGTTTAAGAAATCATAATTAAATCATATACACATGTATATTCATAAGCAAGAAGTTGCAAGATAAACAAATACTTATCTATATTGGATTTCTTCACTTTATTCCACAGGATCCTTCTTTGCTTTCCAAGCTTTGGATTTCTCATGGATACAATAACAAATGTTGGGCCAGCATGCAGGCTACTCCACAACCATTCGAATAGGAAATGCCATGCTAGTACGTCCACTGGGTTTTATCAATTAATTAAGGAATGTTTGGCCAGCATGTCGGCTGCTCCACAACATCAAGTGCTTAATCTTCCCACCAACTATTCTCTGAATTTTATCGAGCATCAGTTACTCTCTGGTTTTACCAAGAATTTTATAGTGCACAACCAGTTACTCTCTGGTTTTATCAAGAATTTCATAGTGCACAACCAGTTACTCTCTGGTTCACCAAGAATTTTATAGTTCTTTCAGGGTCCTTGCTTTCCTACAATGACCAAAGTTTCCAACAAGAAACAATAGTGTATCAGCTTAGCTGTTAGAAGACTTATACCTGAAATCTTCATTATTCCGAACAAGAAACAAATGAAAATGAATACTTATCTGTATTGTGCATTTTTTTTTTTGCTACTCCACAGGTTTCCTTCTCTGCTTTACAAGCCTTGGATCACCTTTGGGGTGGATGCTTGGACAGCACACATGCTGCTCCATAACATCATCCAAATAGGCAATGCCAAGCCATTACGTCGAATGGGTTTATCGGGAATCCCTAAAATCAGTATGCTAAGCCAGTACACCGATTGGGTTTATCAAGCATTTCAAAAATCAGTATGCTAAGCCAGTACACCGAATGGGTTTATCAAGCATTTCAAAAATCAGTATGCTAATCTAGTACACAGACTAGGTTTATCAAGCATACAACAACTATTTCCAAGCTAGTTCTCTTACTAGGTTTGTCAAGAAATAACACTCTTCACCAATACCTCCACAACATGCAAATAACCAATGCCAAGCCAGTACACCAACTGGGTTTGTCAGGCATCCATTTAACAACATGCCAAGCCAGTATACTGACTAGTTTTATCAGGCAATAAGAACAACATAATATGATTATGTGGCTCCTTCTTTTATGCAAACCAGTGGTTCCCTCCAGGAACTCCATAGGTGAATCACTTGAATGCAGGCTAGCATGGCCCCACAATACCCACTCACACTACACAAGGATGATACCCCTTTTCTGCAACACAGCTCCTCGGTCCTATCCATCTCTTCTAGTGTCATTTAGTGTGAGCGTAGAAAGGTTATCACTGCCCATACAGTCCTCTTGAGCATCCTTTCTTCACTTTTCCTCTTAACGTGCAACACCAAATTGCATTTGTGTAAGTTGGTAACACAAGAAGGATAAGCAAGCTCATCAGTATTGCTGCTCTAAAATTGTAATCACATTTAATAACATTCACTATCAAGTATTGAAACACCAGGAATGCGTCGATTCCCTTAGGGTGTAGTCAATACTGACAACCCTAACATAACCCATCACCCAAAAGGTATGCATCCCTTTCCGATGTGAACCATGTAGGCCTTAATCATGCTCAAGCAATACGGAACAATAATGAAATAATAAAACATGCTTTGCATATTAAATCTAATAACTAGACATGTATATTCTTAGTTAGGGTTATAGAACACTCATTCGTTTTACAGATGTATCCTTTCTTCATTTGCGAGGAATGGGGGCTCCCTTCTCTGAGTCAACAGTCCTTCGGTTTGCGACCCCAATCTTTTCACACTCCATAACCCACACATGCATTCTTGGCATAATTTTTACTGTTTCACTCACATGCTTTACCAACATGCAGTTCGGTTGAGACATTATCAACATTTACGATGGCATTTCACCCGAAACCCATTTCCAAAGCATGGGATCCTTCCCATCTAGTTTGGCTTCTGTAGGCTATCACACATGGTCTTCCTGCAATGTGTCATCCTGGCACACTTATCAAATAGCCAAACAGTCAGCAACATTAAGCAATAAGCTTCAAATATGATTGTTCCTTAACCAATCAATAGCATTAATAATTAATTCAACATGAATTTACAATTCTGTTTCCTATAGAAATTGATTTGTTTAACCATGAGGCCACCCTCATATCGTTTGGCTCTTGTAAGTGGTATGACTATGTCCATTATGGTTTCACCCTTGCTACCGTACATGAACATCCACCTACAACATGTCCTCTTGACACAATTTTATATAAGCCAAACAGTCATTATCAATTATTAGCAAACTCTCAAATCTGAAATCTACAAATCTATTTTCCCGCAGAAATTAGATTTGCAACCATGAGATTATTCTCATAAAAACTTAAATAAGACAATTTTCAGATTTGTTTCATGCATAAGTTACAACCATGAGAACCTTCTCATAACCTTTGGCTTCTGCACATGGTAGATCCCGGTCTATACTATGGACTTATCCCCATTGCCATACGCAAGAATTTTCTACTTGAAAACTGAAACTCCAATTAGCCAAACACATTGTGAGTATCTATGCATACAATCCTTTCATTGCCACAATAGTCACCGAAGTGATCTCAGAATTATAACACTCAATAATTCAAACACCTTCAGCTGTTAACATTTGAAATGCAATGAAATATATACATTTCTATATATGCATCCTTATCACAATAAAATTGCGAGACACAGTCACACAATCCATGCAATTTAAATAACTGTAAATACTCATTACTTCACATTCCATATAATTATGTCCTTCCAATAGAGTGCTCTGGTAGCCCATCACCTATCTACCTTCTTCATGCAATCTTCCTTCTGCATTCATAGCAGCTCATGAAATGGTCTCAGGATTAACGATAGTCCACCATTTCATCTATTATCTAACTGCATTGAAACATATATATGTCACACCCTTGCATTCACATAATGCATATTCACAACATTTACATCACTCACATGATCTTTCAATACAACCTTGCATTACTCCATGAATACTATGCATTCCAACATATTATGGCCTAACCATGCCTATCCCATATGGAATACACTTCAACAGGACCATAAGTCATCACGTGCTTTTGTTGTTAAACTCACAACCAACATACACAAATGGTATGATATGATTTTCATATGATTGCATTGAGGTTTCTAAGAAACTATAGGGTGCAAGGCTCCTTTCCTTTACTTACCCGCACCTCACCATACTCGATGGGTCAACATTCACATTTAGACACTCAATACCACATGCAAACCAATCAATCATAGTTTGAACATAGTTGAAGGGATCTCACCAAATCCTCTTTCAACATTCATGCAATTTACACATAAATAATCATTACCTGCATGGTTGTTGTTAACATCACTTGATATTACCTGATCAATTGGCCTCTTACCAAGGCTTCACAGTCCTTTTGCCAACCTCATGATCATAGATTTGTTGCACCATCCTTTCTTCATAAGGTTGTATGCAACAATCATCATCCACATCCTTATCCATGCTTCGGTTGTCTTTGGTCCTACAACTAATGTGAACACAACTAATTATTAGCAACGACAATCATTATCTTAAGTGGCTCATTGCATATGTAAAACCTCACTATTTTACCAATATGCAATATCATATACACGCAAAAACATTTTCACATGCACTGTGTAATATGCTATCTAGTACATATTCACTTCATCTATCTATCCTCTTGCATTTCCAGCATCCCTATGCCATAATTTTCAGTATAGACAACTTAGGAAATATAAATATAATAGCAATGGAGGAGTTAAGAAATTCTCCCTTTCCAATTCCTAATCATGACATGGAGTTCCTCCTCCACATCATAGTTGATCCTTTTCTTGGCTTCCCTACCAAGCATACAAGCAATCATTAGCTATGATCTTCTCATGAATTAGCAATTCAACATATACATACGTGTATAATATTCATTCTTGCTATATGCAATTATTATGCTATAGCATAAATAGTTTAAGGCGAGGAATTTCCCTTTTATCCTCCACAATGGGTATTACAACCCATTACTGTTATTGAGATTTCACAACTCCTTCTATGCAATTCCTGTTTTTCATTCCAAGCATAGAGAATGCATTTCACACTTTCAACAACTGTCTCCGGGGGACGACGGGGGTCAAGGGGCCTTGCCCCCTTGTGGCTTCCCTGCGCCACTGTAGGACGGGTCGAGGGCAGTGCCCTCATTTTTTTTTTTTTTTGTAAATCCTTTGATTTCGCGCAATCTGGCGCATAAGTTCCACAACATTTTTCAACTTTTGGCACCTGAAAAATATCCCTAGAAAACAGCTGAAATTCCCTGTTTTGGAGCAACTCGTTCAGTTCTTCTGACTTGTTGCAGAGCAACTTGCCGAGTTTCACTGGTCGACGGACTCATCTATCTTTTCCTCCATTTCAGACCAACTCACTGAGTTCTTCTGCTGCTGCAGATCAACTCGTCGAGTTCTTTCACCATTTCGGACCAACTCGCCGAGTTCTTCCGCCGAAAGACACATAGAAAAATTTTCGGGCCAACTCGTCGAGTCCTTCCGCCATTGTGGACCAACTTGCCATGTTCTGCCGCAATTTCAGACCAACTCTCCGAGTTCTTCTGCCGTTGCGGACCAACTTGTCAAGTTCTTCCGATGGGAACTCAGCTTTTCCTTCCAAAATTTTTCCATCTTTTTTCGCCGAACTTAAAATTTCTGGGCGATCCATTGCGGAGAAACTCACCGAGTTCTTCCGCCGTTTCAGTGAAAACTCACCAACTCTTTCCGCCGTTTTGGCCCAAAACTCATAAATTTTTGCTGAAATTTTCCTTCCTTTTTTAGCGAACTTATTGATTTTCTGTTGCGTTGCGGGACAACTTGCCAATTTTCACTGCCAACTTCGACGCAAACTCGCCAGTTCTAGCCAGAAACTTCAGTGCAACTCAGTGAGGTTCGCTGAAACACATCGGCTCAACTCCATGAGACTCGCCGAATCAGTTAGGGAAAACACTTAGAAAAATTTTGAATTTTCTTTTGAAATTTTGAAACTTTTCTTAACGGTCTGTGCGGGGCAGGAAGCATACTTACCTCTGCAATTGTGATAGGTATCCCATGAAGGCCCAATGCTGCAACCAACATCTCTGATACCATTTTGTCACATACCCTCCCATCAGACCTAGCAAGGGAGAGAACGTGATGTCGATTCCTGGGTCTTTTCATAAAAATTCATCCCATTCATCTTATTCATACACATAAATTTAGAGGTGTGCAGATGCAAATTAAATCAATATGCACAGCGGAATTAAGACTTCATCCACACACATCTTTTGTATGCATTCAACATATTAAATCAGCCATAAAATTATAACAGTGTAGAAGTAAAAGGGGACATATGTCTGAAGGCCACCCTCGAGCTAGGCATGATTCTTACAAGGAAAAGGGGACATTCACTCTTTCACAGCCAATTAATCATTTCATCTAAGCCAAGCCAATCCACAACTGGGTTTATCAGGCTACATTTGAACCCTGGAGGCTTACACTCAAGCTCAAGCCAAAGAAATGGATTTACCAATAGGATGGCCATGGGTTTGGGCTTTCCCCAAATCGTTTCCAACCAAAAATGAATTGTGGGATGGGAAAAACATTCACAGGGAGGAAAAAATGATTTCTCCCCAACCATCTAAGCATTTAACATCCAGAACAGTCTCTATGGAACCCCAATTCAATTTCCCTTCTTCCCCACTGGTGTACAACACAAAAATGCCCTTCTCCCAGTTGAGAATGAAGGAAAACACAGAAAAACCATGGAGGAAAACTCCCAGGTGGCTCCAAACTCGTGAGGGAGGAAGACTGGTTGATGGATAATGGCTTTGGGGAGCAATTCATGGCTCTTTTCTTTCCCAAGAAGCAAAACACGTTTTTCCATGAAGGATGGCTTTCCCATACTCGAATTTGGATAGCCATACCTCCCATTCCCCAAGGCATTAACTACATCAACCAACTCTTGGGAGAAATCAATGATTGGGTACAAAAGTCAACATGGGTAGTTGAGGGTTTTATGGATTCTCTCATTGACACTTGGCTTGACTTGATTGGCTCCAAGGGTTTGAATGTTTTCCCTCCCAATTCCTTGTAAAATCATGCCCCCATCTCTTGTTGCATTGCATAGCTAGTTGTGGGTATTTTATTAAAATGCATATTTACATGATGTTTGAATTTCAATGTGCCTGACTAGCATGCAAATCGTATGCATCAATAAATTGATGGCGGGGCCTTGGCCTTGAGCACCTCACCATGATTTTATAACAATATTACATCATTTACATTTTAATGCTATAGGGTCAAGATGGGGATGTGACATTACTTGATTTCATTGGAGAAATCCAGTGAGGTCTAGCCAGGTGTGAAGGACATAGTCTATGTGCTCAGTGTTGAAAAGGTAGTGTTCAGTGGAAGTGTAGCATTCTCCATCAGCAAAAACTCTTATTGTTTTGCAGGTTTATTCACCCGTTCAAATTCTTCTTCAACTATTCGACCTTCTCTGTTCAGATGGATCTAAAGCTCACATCTTCCAACTATGTTGAGTGGAAATCCAAGATGGCTCTCTTCATGAGATCCAAGATCTTTACCTGAATACTCAACGGAATGATGGTAGAACCTCTCAGTACAGTTGAAAAGTCCAAGTACTTGGATAGGCTTGATGTAGCAATTGGCCTCCTCCTTCTCTCAATTTATGAATATCTTCACTTCCATGTCATCGATCTTACATCTCCTAAAGAGATTTGGGACAATCTCAAATCCCTTTTTGGAAAGAAATATGATATGAAACGACACAAATTGGAGAATGAACTCATATTTTTGAGTCCTGATAGCTTCGAATCTATCAATGCCTTCCTCACCAAGTTCAAAATATTTATATCACAGTTGAAAAGATATGAGATAGTGAAAGAAGATGAGCAACTTATTCTTGCCATTCTCTCAAAGTTGGGGTCAAATTTCTCAGTTTTTGTCTTTACTTTCCAGTCAGCTAAGATGTCCATTCCAAGACGGAAGTTTCCCTCACTTGATGACTTCATCCAATCTCTTACTCAAGAGGAAGAGAAGTTGATCTCCATGGGAATGATCAAACCCAAATTGGATTCTGCCCTTATAGCTGCTGAGAGAGTGAATGGTAAAGGAAAGCAAAAGATTTCTGATAAGAGATCAAATGGTACAAGGCCTACAGATAGTCCATACCAGTCAGATGGGGCTTTGAATTCAAGGAAGACCAAGCATTCTCAGAAGGGAAGATCCAAGTGCACTTATTGTCATAGAGGGTTCCATCCCGAGAGTTCTTACATGAACAATACCATAGATTTTATGGCTCAGTTACTTGAGAAGAACAATCTTCCTGTACCAACATGTGCAAGGAAAAAAGATCCTGATACTGAATCTTCTAGAACCAAAGACAAACAAAGATGTCATGCTCTCATAGAAATTGCATCAACTGATTCTTCTTTCATCATAGATTTAGGAGCATCAAGCCATATGGCTTCCTCCAAATATCTCTTCTCTAGTTTCGAAAGCTCTATTGGCCCTTCCATCAGTTTGGGAAATGATTCAGAAGTCTCCTCTCATGGGATTGGAAGAATCGATCTTGATCATGGTTACTTTTATGATGTGCTTTGTGTTCCTTCTCTTGCAACTAATGTCCTTTCAGTGTATCAAATGACTCATACTAGAGATCCCAAAAGAGTGATCTTTACTCCATATGAATTCGAGGTACAACACATGGTTTCAAGAGAAATCATTGCAAAAGGAGTTGCAAATCATGAGATAAAACTCTATGAGTTTTCACACTTCTTACCTCTCTCAAAGGAGTAACGCCAATTTCATTAAATTTGGACAAATTAGGCAATTTTTGGACTAAGAAAGCGTGAATTTAGACTTTGAAATTGTCAATATCAACCTTTCTAAAGTGCAAAAATGGGTTCTGAAAGTGGCAATATTGGATTTGAAAAGTGTGTTTTTCTATTTTAATAGTGTGTTTTTTGACTACTTATGAACCTTAAAATTGCAGTTTTTTGTTATAAAACTATGAATTTTAATTCAAAATATGTGAATTTCAAATCAGAAAATGCAAATTTTGATTTGAAAAGTGTGAATTTCAAATAAAAAAATGCAAATTTTGATTTGAAAAGTGCGAATTTCAAATATAAAAATGCAAATTTTTATCTGAAAAGTGTGAATTTAAAATTTAAAAATGTAATTTTGGATTTCAAAAGTGTGAATTTCAAATAAAAAAACTACAATTTTTTATCTGAAAATTGCAATTTTCATTTGTAAATGTTCAAAGTTTTAAGGTGAAAAGTTCAATGTCTAAAATATTCAGTCATTGTTTGAATAACAATTCAATCCGCTAAGTTATAACATATAAAAATGGTTTGTCTTGACTTCTGTTTTTCGACAAGAAGGATCGTCCCCCCTTCTTTTTGTAGTTAATTGTGAAAACATTTATCCAACAATTCAACTATATCCATAATGGAGAACACAAGAAGGATCAACTAACCCTTCTTCCAATGTCGAACTATTATGAAAATAATATTGGGAATAAGAAGGGTCTGTCGACCCTTCAATTTCGAGGGAATTGTTAAAATAGAACACCTTGGAACTTATAACATATAAATATAGTTTGTCCCGACTTCCTTTTTCCGACAAGAAGGATCGGTCGCCACTTCTTTTGGTAGTTAATTGTGAAAACCTTTATCCAACTGTTAACACCTAAAAAGTGCTCACTAGCTCATTCCCTTACTCACATGACCCATTTGTCCACTTTTCCACCATCTGAGCCTCTGAAACCAACAAAAGGTCACCAAAATACCTTAGTACACCCCTTTTTCCATTAAAAAAGATTATTTTTCCAAGAAAATCATAAAAAACCCTCAAAAAGGGTCCAAATTCCCAAAAATATTAAAAAGGGAATTAAAATATTATTTTTATTCAAAAAAGGAAAAAGGAGGGAAAATTACCTAAACCATGTTGGTCAATACCATTGGTTTCCACAAAACCACAAATGGTATTCCTCACCACCAAAACCTATAAAAAGGTGGTAGGGGCTCCTCATTTCACATCCTTCCATTATCTCATCCTTATGCTGCTGAAATCTCCCCTGAGCACTTTTAGCCATTGAAGCAACCTTGGAGAAAGAGACCTATTGGAGTTTGGAGCTACTCATCTTGGGAGTTGCTCAACATCAACCTTCATCATTGAAGGTAATATCGCAAGCACTTGCTTGCCCCCCACTTTTCAATACAAAAATTATTTCTTATGTTTCTTGTTCTTGATTTTTGAAATATTTAAATTATTTGCTTAGATTCTTGCTTAGATCCATGAAAAGTCTTGTTTATTTAGTTTAATTGTTTTTATTTCTATTGAAACTGCTACTACTAGTTAGTAGGTGCCCATAGCACTAAGCCTGGTTGCAAAACCGGGCCAACAGTTTTTGGCGACTCCGCTTTGGTTTGAACTTTAGATCTCTAGCTTTGCCATTAAATCTTAGTTTTTATGAATTTTTAACATTTAGATCCATAGATCTACCATCTTAGACAGCAGATCCATTGCTGTTCTGAGATTTGGCCCCATAAACAGCCCGAAATTTTCAATTTTCGGGTTTGTTTCTCGGTTTCCGTGCACGGCTTCCGCCTCGCGGCTTTTTTCCAGACAGTCGCGCGGTCCATCGCGACTTTTCTGCGTTTTTCCGCGCGGTCCATCGCGGCTTTTTGCCAGACAGTCGCGCGGTCCATCGCGACTTTTCTGCGTTTTTCCGCGCGGCCCATCGCGGCTTTTTGCCAGAAACCCGCGCGGTCCATCGCGACTGTGCGACAGAAACCCGCGCGGTCCATCGCGACTTTTGGCCCAAAACCCGCGCGGTCCATCGCGACTTTTGGTCCAAAACCCGCGCGGTCCATGTCATTTTTTGGCCGCGCAGCTCAATTTTCAAACGACCATATCTCCCTCTCCCGAACTCCGTTTGAAACGATTTTTTTTTTTCAAATTGGGTGTTTTCGATCAAGGAATCCAAATATGCTATTAGATTTAAGAAATTTTCCATAGAAATTTATCTAATATTGTATTTTAGTGTTATTTATCACTTCAGTTCACCCATTTTGGCTCATTTTTTACAGTATTGATTCTCCATATCTTACAGCCATAGAAAAAAATTTTACTATTTAAAGTGCATATCTAGAAATCTTTTTAAAAATTTTCAAGAAAGTGAAAGAAAGACTCATTATTGCATTTTCATCTAGATTCAAATTTTTTCCTGTTTACTTCTTTAAAATCTTGCCCTTAGCAATTTTTCTCAAAACAAAGAAATCCATTATTTCTTTTAAAAAGAAGTCTATTATTTGCTTTCATAAATCCAAGAAATCCTTTATTTTTTGAGTTATTTTTTGAAAAGCATTTAAATTCCTTTTTAGTGAAAAAGTCATAAATATTTGCTTTTTATTTTCGAAAAATCCTTTATTTTTTGAAAATTTCTTGTAAAAGCATTTAATTTTTTCAAGTTCAGTTTACAACACCTCACGTGCACTCACACGATCACTTAATTGAACTAAGCCTTAAAACGTACCTTAATTTGAACACACTTTTAACCCCACTTGGGGAACACTAAAAGAATTCTTGTAGCTAGGTAGTATTGGGGGGATAGGTGTTCCAATAACACCCCGCAGTTCTTACATCTGAGACATAGAAGTTGTCCAATTAGGGAGCTAAAATCTCTTAGTACTTTTTGGCGCGGTCACAACCGGTTTGTGGGAAGGCCTCTCCCTTAGGAGGGTTGAAGTCGCGAGGATGGTTCCGGAAGCCTGAGTGGGATACCGAAACCCATTCAGTAACCGAAGGGCTACCATTCGCAGTTCTCGGGATATCCCTGTATTGGGATATTGCGATCAAAGGACCAAACGGCAGATTTACCTTTTCTCGACGCGTCATGAACGGAGTATCCTAGTAGCCTGTCTTTTAGGATTGATTACCCGGTGTCCCTCCCGGTAGGGGGATATCTAGCCGTTGTCTCAACATTCATATTGTCTGACTTGGATTTCATCACCTTGCAGAGGATATCGTCTGTTTGAGTCACAATACTTTTAGATTAGGTGTTTGCATGATCTTTACCACCTTTTGAGTCTAGTTACACCTATTTTTTCTAGGAGCCGCTTGCATGTTGGTATTCTGACCAATTGTTGCATTCCTCCACTTATTGTAGCACAGCTGCTAGAATAAGTGCCCTTTTTGAGGATTGATTTTTTGGCCTATGAGCCTCCTTTTTTCACTCCCCTACTTGCACCCTTGGTTGCATTAGGGTTTTTGAGTCTTTTTACATATATCACCACCTGATACTTAAACAAATTTTTTTTATATATATATTACATTTATTCTCACCATTGAGAATTCTAGACGTTCTCGTCGTCTACAGGGTGAACTCCCAGAGTTTAGTCCACTTGGCTCTCCACGTCACGGACGCAGAGCATCATCCCTTGATTCGACACATCGTCAATCAATTAGACGGTCATCCGATTCTGACATACCCCACTTCACCTTTGATTTGGAGGTAGAATCCGAAAACCCCACCGAGTTACCACCAACCACAATTATGTCTGGAACACCATTTGATCCACTATTTACATCTACCATAGGTCAGACATCCGCAGACCCTTCTGCGGTAGTACCATCCATGGCAACAACCACCCCCTTGGGTATGCCCAATATGGGTAACACTCCACATTCAGGAATGCCTAGCACAGGGCCACCACCTGTCATGGGCATGCCCAACATCGGGGTCATACCCCCTTCGGTTTCCACAAACCCTATCCCAGGAATCCCTAGTGCGATTCCTAACCCAAGTGTAACCCATGTTGCACTTGGGAGTGCTATACCAGGAATCTCTTGTGCGATTCCTAACCCAAGTATAACCCATGTTGCACTTGGGAGCGCTAACCCATATCAGGCCACACCTATTGGAGGGCACATACCCTCCATACCTAGCATACCTATAGGCGCTACTGGACCCCTACACCATACCACAATGGCTAGGCAGGTCCCGGTTCCGGTCACCACATCTGCTAGTCTACCATACATGGCAAGTCTGAACCTGCCAGATTTAGCTAGGCTCACAAATGACCCCATCAGACATGATCCTGCTTGGCCCCATATGCCCACTAAGCTTCCCTCTGACATCCCTAAGTTTGAGGGAAAGGCTGGAGAAGACCCCCAAAATCACATCATGTCCTTCCATTTATGGTGTTCCTCCAACTCCATAGTGGATGACTCAATCCGCCTACGGCTTTTACAACGCACCTTCACTGGCTCCGCAGCCAAATGGTATATCGAGCAGCCCCATGGGACGCATGCCACATTTACCTCCCTTGCCTCGACTTTCCTACAATTCTTCCAGTTACCTGTCCGTTACGATGCGGGCGTCGAGATCCTACTGTCTTGCAAACGGAACACGGCCACGCATATCACTGACCATATCCATGATTGGCGTCGGCGCCGAAGCCTATGCAAGATCAAATTAGACGACCGAATCTTTTTAGACTGGTTCCTTAAATCCCTCCTTCCTCTCATTGCGAAGGATGTAGCATCTGAAAGACCCCAGTCTGAGGAAGAGGCCATCCTCAAGGCCCAACAGTTTGATCTCATCTACGCCCAATCGGGTTACTTATACACGATCATACCGGACGCCCCACGAGGTGACTCTGCACGCGGTGACACACCGGGGGCATCACATGCCGCTGATGGCATTATTGGCCAAATTACACCGCAAGCAAAACCTTTCAGTATGGTGAGCACCATGCCCGCCCCAGACCTTTCTAGGGCTACATCTAGTTCCGGAGCGACGACTTCCTATGCTCCAACAAACCAGACCCATCACGTTCATGGACCCTCTTGTCCACAACATTGTTATGGCCAAGCGCCATCAGCATATGTACCTCCTACATACTATGCTCAACCTACGGTACAAACCCCCATGCAGTTCCCACAACAGCCCATGCATTACCCACAACCGGTTGCACCAGCTAACCTCACACCTCCACCAGCTCAGGGGTACCAACAACCCCAACGGGCAACTGGACAACCTCCAGCTCCACCTGCATACTATCTACCGCAACCTGCTCCCGCACCTACGGCTCCCCAAAATCCCCCCAATGCTCAAGGGCACGTGTACGCACAACAACATCAGCCCCAATACCAAAACAACCAGCGCAACCAAGGTGCGCAACAGAACCGTGGTAGAGGTCATAACCATGGTAATAACCAACAACATCAGCAAGGTCCTCCACCTCCCAATCCTCCGCAAAATAACAATGCTGCTCCTCCCAACCGCAATCCGGATCGGAATCCTAAGCAGCCTAGAAATAATAACCTCAGAACAAACCACCCTTGTTCTATTTGCGGGATCTATGGTCATTACACGCATTCTTGCCCACATTTGGAGCGAGCTCGGCAACTCTGGACCAACGATGCCCATCGTCAAGGGCAAGCGGTTCCTCAGCCACCACCCAACCCTCCACCACCTCAACATCAACCTTTGGTGCTGCAAAACCCCTTTCCAAACCAGGGTGTAGTGAACACTCAGCCGTTAGCCCCCCCTCAGGGAAACGTGCCACCACAACAGATCACTTATGCAGCCCCTGATCAACCCATGTTCGATTCAGGTACTCACCATTTGTTGATGATGTCGACTGCCGATGCTAACCTCCAAACTCGTTGGAACCAATATGGCTCCACCTCTGAAGCCCCACCCGCCGACAAGAACACTAACGTTAATCCCACAGATCAAACGTTACGTATACCTCCGGCTTCACTTGATGGCGCTTCCAAAGCACCTCGCTTCCCACTTTGTCGCATCAACAGTAATCCCAATGCTCGCGCTGCGTCGAATTACAACATCGTAGACGACTTAGCCCAGTCTCCTGCAGCCATGTCTGCTTTAGAAGTTTTGCAAAACTGTCCTTCGCAGCGCAAAACTTTGCTCTCTGCCATTGGCGCCATTGACCCCAATGATTCACAGTTGATCGCATTCGATTCAGACCAGTCTGAACCCCGCCTGCCTTCCTCTTTAGCATTCCAAGTTTCCGTTTCTGTTCGGAATCTTGTCATCCATCGGTGCATTATCGATGAAGGGGCCTCCACATGCGTCATGTCCACATTTGTTTGGCAGAAGTTGGGATCCCCTACTCTCCAGCAGTCCACCACTGCATTACGAGCTTATGACGGCCGTTCGGCTCAACCCCTAGGTCTTTTAGCCAATGTCCCTGTCCAGCTGGCGGGTAAAACCGTGCTCATTGACATTGAGGTCATCAATGCCCCACTAGACTATAACCTTTTACTTGGTAGCAACTACATGTACGCCATGAAAGCGGTTGCCTCCTCCGTTTTTCGTACCATGATGTTCCCCCATGAGGGACGCGTGGTCAAGGTCGACCAGCTCACCTATTACGATCCCAAGGCCCCTACCACACCTAAAAATGGTCTCACCATGGTTGAACAACCTGTTTGTGGTGCAACTACCTCATTCATTTCCTCAGTAGGACCCAGACTTTACTCCGAGGCGTCGATAACCTCTACATTCCAGGCCATTCCACCACCGTCACCGGAGACCCAGGTCGCTAACCTCTGCACTCTTTCACAAACACCCGGTAATCAACCCTCCTTGTTACCCAAACCACCATTGGTTCCTAGTCACATCGGTGTTACACCTATCCACACAATCCCCTTTCTATTTCCTCCTTCGGGTGTAGTAAGCGCCCCGGTTATGGCTACCCTTAGTCTCCCCGGGTTAACATTGGGATTACCCGTGTGGTATATTACGCCTCCCGTTCCTCCACCGACACCAAATGTCATCCTACAACCGGTGCAGCCCATTGTTACTTCTACCCAACCACCTCCCGGTATCACGACTCCTTCGTCGTCGACGAATCCCCCTCCATTCGTCAGGCCCACTGGGGGCAGAGGCCCACAACCATACACTGCGGTTCCCCCACCCAAGGCAGTTAAACCTCCCCCCATATTTCGTGCTCCTCCAAAATGCTCGCTGTGTGATGAGTTAGGCCATCCAACCCATCAGTGCCCACAGTTACCTGCATTGCAGGAACACATGCAAATGTTGGACGACGACCCCAACATCCCGGTGGTCAAACTAGATCCAAACCCTATGCCTCGTGATAAATCACTGCGTACCAACCACCCATGTGCGATATGCGGTATTTATGGCCACTACTCGCATAACTGTCCTGACATCCCAGACTACAGAGCAGCTCTCTACGAGATGAACAATTTGGACCTAGAGACGGCACCCTCTACTATCGAGGAGATCTACCCTCCCGCATCATCCTCATCCGGAGAGATTAACACCATCTACATGATCTCTTCGACTACCACTACCTCATCACTCGATTTGACCACTCAAAGGTCCCGCAATGATGAAGAGGTTCTCGAGACTCCTACTACCTTTGATTATCCCGGGGAAGACATGCACCATCGTCCATACTTCCTCCTGGAAGAGACTTCATCCACCACCGCTACCCAATCCGCGGTTGAGTCCAAGGATTTCCTTCCTACTAAAATCGACTGGTTAACGGATCCCATGGCCGATATTTCTCCCGTCATCCACATTGACATCTCTGACCCACTTGGTGCCCTTCATACCATCACATTAGGAACCTCCCACAGTGAGCATGAGATCGGAGAATACCAACAACTGTTCCAAGAATTCACTGATGTCTTTACTTGGTCAGATACCGAAATGCCTGGCCTTGACCCCGCCATTTATATGATCTCCACTGGATACCCATCTGTCCGGTCGGCCCCTTCCATTGATCCCTTTGACACACAGGTTGAACCCTTTCAAATCAACCAGGAAACCACATGTCCACAACATGGGGGCATGCCCAAAACCTTGCCTACTCATCATCACCGTGATCCTCGTCGGAGATACTGGGGGCATCCACCCCACAAAGGGAATCCCCCATTATCATATCATCACTTCAGTATGCCACCACGACCCACAGCCTCATGGTATAACACCCCGCCAGCAGTTGCTCAATGCCCTATTGATCTCTCTATGAGACAACATCTGCACCACATTGACACCTCTGAGTTAGGGGGCATAATAGATTACCTCGACCCCGGGATAGGGGGCATGATCAATCATTTTGAACCTTCCCCATCATCTCTATCTCAACACCTCAATGAGCCCATCTTTCAAACCAACACATATGTGATCCACAATCACAAACCCCATGCACATAGCATGGGGGCAGACCATTAACCCTGCTCACTTTTTCATATTCGTGATCTCAACCATTTTTGAGGTCACGTGTCACTTGTATATTTCAGTTGATTTGATACACCTAGTATTTTTCCCCCACGGGTAATCATTTCTCCCCACCATTACATCCTTGGCTTGGTGGGCTCACCTTTATTTACAACCATTTTTTAACTTAGTTATTTCCTTTCACCATTCTGGAGTCCTTATGACCTCCGTTTTTCGCACCATGTGCACCGCCGGATTCATATTTCCGTGCCCGTGATGATGCTTGAGATCATTTCTCGCTCTCACCAGGACCAATATCAACATTGTGTCCCGACACCTTGTCACCTCGGTTTGCGTGCCACATCGGTCATAGCCCATTTTTGACGTGCCTTATATCGCCGGATTCAGTTTTCCACGCTCGTGATGATGCTTGAGATCATTTCTCGCTCTCACCTTTCGATTTCCTGGGCATTTTTTCCACGCCCCCTCGTCACCTCGGCTTGCGTGCCACATCGGCCGTTCTCCGTTTCCGACAATCCTTATGTCACCGGATCCAGTTTTCCGCACTGATGACGATGCTTGAGACCTTTTCTCGCCCTCATCAATCCATTTTTTGTTCGGTATAATTTTATCCCTTTTTCGGGCCGAGCAACCCCTTTTTACGAAAAAGGCACTTAGGGAGTTTCTGTTAAGCTCTTTTCTGACTCCTAAAACAATGAAAAGATCGCCGAGCAATCTTGCTTCCTTTCATGCTCGATAAACGTATCTGAAAGGGCGTCTACCTGGTATAAGTTTACCCCTTTTCCGGACCTCGTAGACTAATTACGAAAAAGGTATACTCTAGTCACATCGGCTAGAAGAGTTCTCCATCCGCATCATTTTATGCTTTTTTGGCCTTGGAGACTAAACCACGAAAAAGAACACCAATAGAGTCCACTTACCGCTTTCAGACTCTCTAAACATGATAGCAACCATGAGCATGCGCCGTCCTGGGCTCACAAAATCCACAAGACAGTACCATTTCAGAGCACACTTTTATCCCTTCTTGGAGCTCATTAAAACTACGAAGAAGGAAGAAGGGTGCCTCTTGGCGCCACGACAGATCATATCTCCTCACATAGCAGCTTCCCCATTCTGGTCGCCTTTGTTCAGAGTATTCTGCAGTATGTCACCCGAAAACTCCCTCGACAGCTACCATCAGCTTCACCCCCCCAGAGTCAGTACATACCCTTCAGTCCCTAAAAGATGATCCCCACACCTACAAGTCAGTTCCCTACGCTGCCAGGTCAACCACGTCATCTTGCTCTGAACAAAGGAAGTTTGAGTCTACCCATTTTTGACCCAGTTATTTCCCATCCCCACAAGTATGTCAGTCCTACCAGCAGTACTACATCACTTCAGTTTACACCTCGCGCTCCCAGCAAGGAAACATCATTGCCTTGTTAGTTGCTGGTCTCCCTCTGTCGACGACAACCACATTGATTCCAGAGGATAGACCTAGAGGCCCCTGTGTCTTGGACTCATTACCATTTATGATGAGTGCCTACGAATCATTTCGAGAGGAATCCTCAGTGCCTCTCCCAATGGTTGTTTCTCACATGCTCGACTTCAACACCTTGATCGCATCGTTGAGACTCGCACAGGGTATTAGTCCGTTCAGTTATTAGTCGAAGACCCCGGATACCTCCTGACTCCTCCACATTTGAGAGTCTTCCTATGGATAACACCAGTTACACTTTTTCTATAGATATCCGGGCTGCGCATGGCGACAGTATTCAGATTTACCCAGGTTCCATACTCCCTTGAGTATACAGTTACAATACTGCCTAGAGATGGCTCACAGTCATTGAGTCCATACAGATGTTGGACACCTTCAGTTTCAGCAGTTCAACAGTTATTCCAGTGTATCAGTTATTGAGATCAGCCATGATCATGAGTATATCCCACAATCATGTCCCCTCTGGACCATTATGATGTACCAGTATATTTCTTTACGTATTAGATCCCCCTTCTTGGGACTAATTGTTTTGTATATGTCTTGATACGAGCATGGGAATGCCCGCCTCGTCCTTTATCAGAGATTATACCTCATTCATATTGAGGCAATGTAATATTTTTTGTTTTTGCAGCTTCCAAGGGCCGTGGCTCCAGTCTCCAACCGGTCTCTTCTCTCCCCTAAAACCCAGAAAAAGGACAAAAGAACTATGATGTCTATCGGCCATACGATGAGCTCCTGCCCTCACACATCAGGGGGCAATCTGTTAACACCTAAAAAGTGCTCACTAGCTCATTCCCTTACTCACATGACCCATTTGTCCACTTTTCCACCATCTGAGCCTCTGAAACCAACAAAAGGTCACCAAAATACCTTAGTACACCCCTTTTTCCATTAAAAAAGATTATTTTTCCAAGAAAATCATAAAAAACCCTCAAAAAGGGTCCAAATTCCCAAAAATATTAAAAAGGGAATTAAAATATTATTTTTATTCAAAAAAGGAAAAAGGAGGGAAAATTACCTAAACCATGTTGGTCAATACCATTGGTTTCCACAAAACCACAAATGGTATTCCTCACCACCAAAACCTATAAAAAGGTGGTAGGGGCTCCTCATTTCACATCCTTCCATTATCTCATCCTTATGCTGCTGAAATCTCCCCTGAGCACTTTTAGCCATTGAAGCAACCTTGGAGAAAGAGACCTATTGGAGTTTGGAGCTACTCATCTTGGGAGTTGCTCAACATCAACCTTCATCATTGAAGGTAATATCGCAAGCACTTGCTTGCCCCCCACTTTTCAATACAAAAATTATTTCTTATGTTTCTTGTTCTTGATTTTTGAAATATTTAAATTATTTGCTTAGATTCTTGCTTAGATCCATGAAAAGTCTTGTTTATTTAGTTTAATTGTTTTTATTTCTATTGAAACTGCTACTACTAGTTAGTAGGTGCCCATAGCACTAAGCCTGGTTGCAAAACCGGGCCAACACCAACAATTCAGCTATATCCATAATAGAGAACACAAGAAGGGTCGACCGACCATTCTTGCAGTGTCGAACTATTATGAAAATAATATTGGGAATATGAAGGGTCGGCTGACCTTTCAATTACGAGGCAAGTTTAAAAATAGAACACCTTGGAAGTTTTAACATATAAAAATGGTTTCTCTCGACTTACGTTTTCCGACAAGAAGGATCGGCCACCCCTTCTTTTCATAGTTATTTGTGAAAACATTTATCCAACAATTCAACTATATCCATAATAAAGAACACAAGAAGGAGAGACCGACCCTTCTTGTAGTGTCAAACTATTATGAAAAGAATATTGGGAATAAGAAAGGTCGGCCGACCCTTCATTTACGAGAGAATTGTAACAATAGAACACCTTGGAGAAAGAGCGGCCGCTCTTTCTCTGAGAATATTTCCACTTGCCAACAAAGTCTTTGAAGCAAAACATCTATAAATTTTGTTCTTTAAATGTTGATATCTAGTATCCCATGGTGACACGTGGAACGATCGTATTGTGACACGTGGCATATTTGATTTGGTGCATTGAGTATTAAAAATTTAGTTTAATTAATATAATATTGACTCGTATAGAATATTTTCTCCTCTAAGCACCACTGAATCCATGCTACGTTTTATTCTCTATTAAACACTATGGTTTAAATATGCTTGGGCGAACTGCAAGAGGAAGTGAATAATTATAGTACCATTTTTGCTCTCACACTATCATTGCCTCTCTAGCTGCTGGTACACCCTATTATCTTGGTCATTCACGTTGATCTAGATACTTGCAATCATTGAGACCTATGGATTGGAAATATTGACACATAAATCCTCCAAAAAAAAGCTATCGAAGGCAAAGACCGTGCATTGATGTTTTGTGCCTATGTTTCATGTTCTAATCGGCCATCAAACCTAAATGGTTTCATGCACCCAGCTTATGAGATATTGAAAAATATAAAAACCTGGCAATTAAAAATCTAGATTTATGGTTACAGATTTATGGTTTGAATAATATAAATACCTAGCAATTGAAATGTTCTGTTACAGGTTTATTATTGAGACATAAAAATCAGTAGAAGTTATTCCTGGCAATTGAATTTACTTCGATCTTTCAACTTTTATAGAGCTTGGGTTCTTAATACATTTCACGACTACGAGATTGAGCTCACAAACACAGACTCTTCTACTACATGATTTATATTAAAAAATTTCTTACTAATCAGACATAAAAATCAGTAGAAGTTATTCCAAGTTAAAACAATGCAACTTTGCCACATTACACATAGATGAAATTTACTTCGATCTTTCACCTTTTACAGAGCTTGGGCTCTTAATACATTTCAGGACTACGAGCTTGAGCTCACAAACACAGGCTCTTCTACTATAGAGAATTTACAGACTTTATTTTGGATTCAACTAGAAGCTATACTTTATTTTTGCATCAACTAGAAGCTATGAGTCACATTAGAGACAAATCCTGGTCTTGGGGCTTCGGCAGTGCTCGAAATGCCCATATATCATGCTGTGGTGAAGATTTGTCAGGGAAATACTATCGAAATGCTCATATATCATGAAGAGAGCGACCATAAGGCTCCATGACTTCCTTTGTGTTTTTGATAAAACAAAAAAGGAAACAAAACAGAGGCGGTAAAGAAGAGTCCCATGACTTCCCGAAGATTTCATTTGGCTGCGATATCGAGTATGCTTTAGTCTTTATATAGTGAATTGGTGAATTGAATTGGATGTTACGGATGGGGAAGGATAATTATGGTAGGATGGTGGTCATAGATATGATCTGTACCAACTGTATATTTTGCTGGAGTATAGATATGATCTGTACCGACTGTAGTAATTGTACATGTATATTGACATGGTGATGGTTTATACGATGGAATTCTGAAATGGAAGTTATCCTGACGGTGATAATGGTGAATGATGGCTTGTATCACATGTGTGAAGAAAATAATCACATCATGCTGTAGTCGAAATTATGTCTTGTCACAAACACCAAGATCGTCGCCATCATTTACCATTAGCGCCATTAGGACAAACATTTTTTATATGTTTCTAACTAAGCCTGTGATTTGGTTTCTTAAATCTAGTGCAATATTATTTTATATTCTGTTAATTGTAATGTTGTGATTTCTCTGTTATTTAATTCTATAATATGTATGTTTGAAAAGAGAACACATAAAATTATGAGAACTGTTTGAAAAGAAAGAACACATAAAATTTTAATATTTTAATGCCCCTCAAAGGGATTTAGACTTTGAAAGAGTGAATTTAGACTTTGAAAGTGTGAATATCAACCTTTCTAAAGTGAAAAAATGGGTTCTCGAAGTGGAAATATTGGCTTTGAAAAGTGTGTTTTTCTATTCAAAGAGTGTGTTTTTTTACTACTTATATAACTTATTGTTTTTTTAAAACTATGAATTTCAATTCAAAAAGTGTGAATTTCAACACTTAGCCAATTTTTTGTTCTTAATATGCAAAACATAACAACCTTTTTCTCATTTTGGCAGGCTTGTATTTCACACGTGTGAACTCCAGAGGCAACTCTGATCCTATAAATAGATATCCAGTTCATCACTTACCCATGTGAGATCAACACTTAGCCAGATTTTTTTCTTTATATATAAAATACTTTTGTTCTTAATATGTAAAATACTTTTGTTCTTAATATATAAAATACAATAAGTTATATTCAGAAAGATATATTCATCATTTGACCATATTTCTCTATAAAATACTTCTCTATAATTATATGGAAGCATATAGATGGATTTATTCAAAAGGCTGTGCACAACCATTCATTACAAAAAGGAGACCCTGGGAGCATAAATAGCTTTCCCAGTATGACTCTATAAATTTAACAAGCTGATACAAAAAAATTCCAAAATTGATGTAAAAACTCATCCAAGTAGGGATCTCTTCTACAAAAAATTATGTCGCTGAATAGAGGTTTCCTCAGCAATTGTCATGTCCACAGAGGGGGATTCCTGGCAGTGGATGCACTGTGACATCCTGGCCATCTTCAAAATTTCATCTTTTATAAAGTCCACTATCCCCATAAGTTCAAACAAATTGCGTTCCAAATAATCAATTCTGGAGTCGTGACAGGTTAATTGCTGAGAGATATACCTCATGGTGTCTGCTGACTCTCTGTGCGCTTTGATGCCCAAGCAGACTATGTCATAAACCTTTAGCAGGTGCTTTTTGAATTCTTCCACACTGGACCTTAGGAACATCATTCCGTCAGCAAGGCCCGCCATTGAACTGAGACAAGGGACCGAATCAAGGGATCTGCTCAAAGTTTGAAATAAAAATTCGATCCGCCAACTGTTTCAATTGTTTAATCTGCTCCACGATGACCATGGGTTATATTCTCCTCTTGCTCCTTGGTGGTCCATAATGCTCGTTGAACTGAAGTTTAATTTTGGAAGTAATTGTAAATAAGTAACTTTACATATTTACATTAGTATCATTATAGTAGCATTATACAGAAACTATTCTATTTTTTTTAAATAGAATCATTCTTATTTTGTTTTTGTTTTTTAATAGAAACATTTTTTCTTTTTGTTTTTTTTAAATAGAAACATTATTTCCTTTTGTTTTTTTTAAATCGAAGCATTATTTCTTTTTTCTTTTTTTTAAATAGAATGAAATGTCATAAAAAGAATGAAAAGTGTTTTTAGTTATTATCTTTTTTTAATTAAATCCCTTCATGCTAGAAGGGCGATATGAATATATAACCTTCAACCTAAAATTAAGTTCAGCCCTTCAAATTTGATCCCTGACAGTGCCACTAGTTTTCATGTTTATTGAAAGGATTGTTTTTTTTAAGCAATAAAGGAGAAACTTTGTATTATATACTAGTAAAAAAATTACATCCGTCTTCTTTTCACATTGCACTTCCAAGACAAAAACTTCCATATAGAGAAATTCCCATGTCTACTATCAACCTTGGAATATTGGCTTCGAAAAAGTGTGTTTTTCTATTCGAATAGTGTGTTTTTTGACTACTTATGAACCTTAAAAGTGTGAATTTCAAATCAAAATATGCGAATTTTGATTTTAAAAGTGTGAATTTCATATAAAAAAATGCAAATTTTCATTTGAAAACTGTGAATTTCCAATAAAAAAATGCAAATTTTCATTTGAAAACTGTGAATGCCAATTCAAAAAATGTCATTTCTGAATTGAAAAGTGTGAATTTCAAATAAAAAATGCAGTTTTTTATTTGAGGAGTGCAATTTTTATTTGTAAATGTTCAAAATTTTAAGGTCAAAAGTTCAATGTCTAAAATATTAAGGCATTGTTTGAATAGCCAGTCAATCGGCCAAGTTATAACATATAAAAATGGTTTGTCCTGACTTCTGTTTTCCGATAAGAAGGATTGGCCACCCTTTCTTTTCGTAGTTAATTGTGAAAACCTTTATCCAACAATTCAGCTATATCCATAATGGAGAACACAGGAAGGGTCGACCAACCCTTCTTGCATTATCGAACTATTATGAAAATAATATTGGGAATAATATTGGAAGTTATAACATATAAAAATGGTTTGTCCCGACTTCTATTTTCCAACAAGAAAGATCATCCGCCCCTTCTTTTTGTAGTTAATTGTGAAAACCTTTATCGAGCAATTCAGCTATATCCATAATGGAGAACAAAAGAAGGATCGGCCGACCCTTCTGGCAATGTCAAACTATTATGAAAATAATATTGGGAATAAGAAGGGTCGACTGACACTTCTTGCAGTGTCGAACTATTATGAAAATAATATTGGGAATTTTTGGCACGGGATAGATCCGCAGGAAGTGCGGAAGCCGATAGGCACGAAAGCCAAAATCCCACAAAAGAAGGAATTACCGCGAAGTCTAAGGAAGCACAAGAATAGTTTAGAATATTTAGTTGCTAAGTCAGCCAAAATGGGCCATTTTGTAATAGGATAGAAGCATACAAATAGAAGTATATTGTAAGCCTAAGGGCATATGAGTTGAGGAGATTAATGTGATGTTTTGAGTTTTGATTGTACTTGCGGTATCATGTTTTGAATATTTCTGCAACGGGTTTTTCCACAAATGTTAATGAATGAAGATGTTCGGTTGTGAATTCTGGTGTTATGCTATGATGCGATAATGGGCTATTTAAATGTTCTCTATTGGTTTATGTGAATACATGTTGTTGGTTAATGCTAATGTGTTTTGATGCGAATAGTTGATTAGTAGACTATGGTGAATATTGTAATCTTTGGTTAATGCACACGTATCTTCTGTGTAACTGCAGAAGCTTGGTTCCTGCAGCACCCTTATTCGCCTCAAGTGAGACCTCACCTGCTTTGTAGGTGTTTCTAGGAAGGGTAACTCCTTTCTGGGCCGGTGAATAAGCCTAGGGTTGTTGGTGTTGTTAATGACAAAGTGAACCCCTGTTGAAAGAGCCTATGTCAACAAATGGTTCCACTGCTGGGACCTTAAGAAGAAAGAAGAGGATATGATGTGGCATCCGATGAAGCTAGAGATCCAAGAGTGGTTCAGTAAGAAAGCAAAAGAGTTTACAAAAGAAGAAAGGAGGAACCCGACAGAGACGGTATAAATTTGGTTACAAAAGCACATATACTCGGATATCCATGAGATATTCTTCGTCGAATTTCCAATAATACTACAGGGGTGGCTCGCGCAGTTGACATTCAGAGGACATACCAACCAGAGTATCGGATCACATTAGTGGACTCCAGAACTAATTCAACAGCTGAAGCAAGTCAACAATACAGTATCAAGGGCTGTTGACTTCTGAATCGATAGTATCCTAGAGGGGTACATCACTGAGTTCGCGGTAGATACCAATAGTTCTTACATTGACATGGAGAGACAATTTTTCAGGGGACCAAGGGGTAGGTTTGTCATGTCGTTGAACCTGTGGATTAAGATGCTAGTGTGTGAAAAGGGCATGATGAAAATGACCTCCAATGAGTAGAAAGATCGGTGTGCAAGGGTTGTAGGTGTCGCATGGTTACGGATCCGCTAGGAAATATGCAGGGTAGATGGACATGAGCAACGATGAATTTCTAAGGGAAGTTGAGGAAGACTGTGGCACCTTGAGAAGTGGAACGATATTCTGGCATCCTGATAAGAGGAGGAGGACTGAGGAAGAGTCTCTTGAGAGGACCAGAAGGGAAGACTACACAACAGGGCCACGGAGGACAGAGCTCCCTTATTACGAGGAGTAAGGCGGTGACTAGGTTACCCCAGAAGAAGGGCAGATCGTAAGCTACCACATACCTTCGACCCCACATGCCACCTATCAATTTAAAGGAAAAACCACAACTAATTCGCAGAGTTGTCCCATGTGTAGTGGAAAAAGTAGTGCATCAGTAAGTAACAATAGTAGGACACCCCGATGGCAGATGATACGAAGATGTCGAGTTTTGTAGGAAGTGGGACGGAGGATCCTGAATAGTTTTGGTTTTTATGCGAGGTAGTGTGGACCGTGAAGAAGGTCCAAAATGAAGAAATAAAAAAGGGGTAGTTGGCAACAACCTTATAGGGCCGTGTGCTGGACTGGTTCATAAAATATACTAAGGTTCCAGGAAAAACATTGGCAGAAATTAAAGCAGCAATGATTCAGGAATTTAAAAAACCCAAGTCAGAAGCATAGTACATTACTGAGCTCAAAGAGATTAGGAAATACCCGAATGAGCTAGTATGGGAGTTTGATCAGAGATACAAGACACTGATAGCGAAAGTCAGTTTTCCAATAAATGACCTGTAGCATAAAGAGTGGTTTATCACCAAGATGGTACCACATATTAAAGGACCATTGATGCAGTAGAAGGTTGGGGATCAAGCCAAAGCATTAGAAATCGCGATGAAGCTAGAGGCTTCACTGATCGGAGAGACTGGAGATAAAATGGATAATATTCAAGAACAACCGGCTACATTGATGCTCCAATTGGAGGACATGAAGCAAGGGAGAAACAACCGCGCAGATGTATGGTGCACCAGATGCAGGACGAAAGGCCACCATAAGGATAACTGCTCAGCGTTTCAACAGTATTTGAATTCAGGGGCGCCAAACCCCCTTCACCAGGAAGGCCTACCATGGTGTCCCATTTTCCAGGCCAGGGGGCATCGACTAGAGGACTACATATACTTACAGAAGATAGTGTCGAAATCGGCGAATCTGTATTGTAAATTCTGTTGATCAGTTGGGCATGACGAAAAGGATTGCAGAGCACATGATTTGTTGCAAGAACGGAACATGGACGCATACCTGGTAAAGGGAGAAGAGCAACAACTGGGACTGCAGTAGCCGTAGTATGCCCAGCAACCACTGCAGTTTATGCAGATGCTGCAATTTGACCAAGGATAGCATGGGAAACTACAATATGGTGCACTACAGTATCCGCAACCACAGTACCAACAGTCGTTGTATCAACAATATCCACAACCGTGGTATCAGCAGCCATGTAATGCCTCTCAAGGGCATTAAGAATTTTAAACTAATTAAATATCTATTTTTATTTATTTTTGAGATGTATAAGAGTGTCAATACAAGCTCAATATACATCATGAAACCATAGTAGCATATAAACAACACATAAGCATTTTATAATAACATCTAACAAAATTTACAACATTATATAAACAATTTGAAACCACAAGAAAAATACCTCGTTATAAGAATGGTGATGGAATCCAAACTGAGCAAGCTTCCCTCTTCCATTCGAGTTGCTTCCATCTTCATTGCCCAAAAGCGGGACCACGGTTTTACCTCCCAGCCAACTAGGGGCCTAGCCAGCTCCCTATCCCCAGGAAACCATTGAACGGTCCCATCCAAATGGCCTCATGGCCCTCCGTGCCCGAGACCCTCAGAGAACAGAACAATGATGCACCAGTAGGCTATGTATCAAATCTTCCTAGAGTTCTCAAACTCTTCCAACTCTTCAAAACTTCTCATATCCCAAAATACCCAAAATTCTCCATCCTAGAATACTCTCACCAAAATAATCTTCGAGAGAAAAAGAACCTCCCTCCTTCCACTCTCAAGTCTCATATTTATATCCAAAAATCCTCATCCATCAATAAATTCCCATAAATAATAGTCATCAATCAATAAATTCATTTTCTCCAAATAAATAGAAATTTGATTTAAATAATTAAAATATTAATAAACATGGATGCAAAGTCTCACTTGTCATGCTTCCATATTAATGCAACTATGACAACCAATTTCTAAAAATTTTTGCAAATCCTATCTATCCATTTATTTATATTATCCTTTCATTCATAAGTCAATAAGATATTTTCATATACTATATTATATTATGACATATTTTATATTATATGTATATAATTATATTTGTTATTTAATAATCCAATCAATTTATATAAATCTAAATCATTTTAAACAAGTCAACAAACTCATACTTTCAACACACAAGTAATGCTTTCATCAATTCGTCAACCAAGTTACTAATAGATAATATAACCATATTAACTTATTCATCGATCGACCAATCATAGTAATGTAATCACGAATTGACGTATGCGTGGCCAGTGCACACGTATTAAGTGTGCGTACTAATAATCACATTTAATGCTCCTAATAAATCATTATTACATCCTCTCAAACAACATATAGAAGAACAATTAAACATTGCATCATTCATCATTCATAATCATTCATACAGAAACAATAAGACAAAATTAGATAAACATAATGGTGAAATCAAACATATAATCATGATGGTTAATAACAATCAAGAACACCATCCAATCCATCATTGGTACCTTCCATCTCATCGGTAATCCAGCCCCTAAATCACCACTACTTCCATCTCCTGACCTCACCATCCCGTCCTCTATTGCAATATATTGTGGCGTCGACTGCATAACCTAACCACATATAGAACCCGTAAGCGGAAGTGTCGATCGACCACATCGACCAAGCTTCCCCAGCAGGCATCCGCGAGTCATCATCACACGTCTAGGGGAGTGCGCTACACAAACCTCCCACGACTCCAGGTTTCGGGGGATAAACGGTGGGAATTTCCTCCACCCCCCCTAATAGTACTAGGGTCAACACCCTACATCAACCATACTGTGCCATCACTATTCTAAGGGGTCCCGTCATTGAAAAACCACTTTGGGCAAGTCACAATTCCTGTCAAAACTCACACTCACCCACAAGTCATAGAAATATTGGAATTCACAATTAAATAGCATGAAATTTGATATAACGTCATTATACTCATGATGTTCAATACATCTCATGGGCCTTGGTAATATAGGAATCCACCTATCTCATAGCCAATTAACGTGTGGAATAGTTCATCATTAACATGAAACATATATATAGCCATAACCAACTCTCTCAATTGCCAATCCATATCACTAATATGACATTTACAAATACTCATGTAAGTTATTTTTGCAAACAACTAAATTAGCATTCTACATATGGATATTCTACATTCAATTTTGCATGTTCAAATGAAATAACATATTCATTGTCATTAATAAATTAAAACAATATTTCGAATTACCATACATGCCTCAGAGGAGTCCACATGTCCACATAACAATCATCTTGATCAATCTATCTTAGTAAAATAGATAATAAGCAAATGCATTGCTAAGCTAATTCACATTAGAGTTTTTAATTAAAGTCTTTCAAAATATGGGGTGTTACATACACCCACCCTTCAAGAAACTTCGTCCCGAAGTTATGGTCATTTTCAATCTTAAGGGAATTTTGTTTTGATGCGATACCCCTATTCCTTCATCATAGAAGATTTTAACCACTCTGGTCCCACTTGACCATCACATGATCCACATGTCGATACTATCTAATTTAACTTCTTTTATCACATGGGATGTGTTATCATATTACATATTACATGTTGCAGACACAATTGGGCTAACTTTATCATGTTTATCAATTCATTTAGTCCTCATTAGTTAACATATAATCATAATCTGTTGTTGTTTGAATACCATAGTTCATAATGTTAAATTTTCAGAATTTACTTCAATCTGATCTAGGATCTTAACTGAGAGAACAACATGTACAACATATCAATCATGGAGACAATAATGCAAGTACACAAGAGACACAAAGATTTACTTGGGGAAAACCATAAAGGTGAAAAACCCCAATAACTTCCTTAGAGATAGATAGAGCAATGATACAACCAACCATGAGAGATAGACATAACCTAGCAGCAGATCCTCCTCCTCCATAAGTGCGCCACTCCTCCTTGAGTGCATGAGTGAGAAGTGAGTGAGTAAATAGAGTGCCTCCCACACTCTATTTATACTTGACTTGACTTGCCTTTTTACCTAACTTATGTAGGCTCGAACTTAACCACATAACATAATGCTGACTGGGCCGACCCCCAATAGGGTGGTCTAATAACCCTTTGACCCACATGACTTATACAGGGCCGACCCCAACAAGGTGGTCTAATAACCCATCAAGAATAAGTTACGACATTTACAATATAAATGACAACACTTCCTTGTAGAGGAATAATACCATCTCTATAGGAATACAATATACATATATGTGAAATACATTCCGAAGTTACATATACATCAACACTCCCTCTTAACTAGGAAGGTATTTCTCAGCACAGTTCTTCTAGCACAAGTCATCTTCTCTGGATCATTGTCACTGGATAATCATCATCGAGTCATCATCATCGTCACTGCTGCTTCTATCTCAATCAATCTCTGAATCTACTCGTCATAGGAAGTTCTACAGAGCCAGTCCTTTTTCATACTGGATGTAGGCCCACCACCTGCAGGTCTTCATCATCATTGGCCATACTGTGGAATCCTCAGGACTTATTATGTGCGTCACAAAACCTGGCTGCAACATCCCAGGCTATTACGAGCACACAACTCTACCTGTAGGATCTCCCAGGAGCACATTACATGTGACCCATCACAAAACCTGGCTGAAGCATCCCAGGCTGTTACGAGCACTCAACTCTACCTGTCGGATCTCCCAGGAGCACATTACATGTGATCTCACCACAAAACCTGGCTGAAGCATCTGAGGCCTTTTTCATCCTATCCAGATCTCCCAGGAGCAAATTACATGTGGTCATGGCAAAACCTGGCTGAAGCATCTGAGGCCTTTTTCATCCTGTCCAGATCTCCCAGGAGCAAATTACATGCCATAGGACAAAACCTCGCAAGAGGATCTGCCAGATATCCCAGGGCACCGAATTACATGCCATAGGCAAAACCTCGAAAGACTATCTGCAGATCTCCTAGGGAACAAATTACATGTCCTTCCCAGCAAAACCTCACAAGAGCATTTGCCAGATGTCCCAGGGCACTGAATTACATGCCATAGGAAAAAACTTGAAAGACCATCTGCAAATCTCCCAGGTCACAAATTACATGCTTACCTGCACAACCTGATCCACGGCCATAGAGTATCAACCTGATACTCACCATACATCATCCTGATGTACACATGATCATCCTGATCATCATCACTGCAACATCCTGCTGCATGTCATCTGGAGCAACATCTTGAAGCTCGTCATCCATGATCATCCTGATCATACAATGCATCTACCTGATGCATACCAAGTATCTACCTGATACATATCATCATACATGATCCACCTGATCATACAATGCATCTACCTGATGCATACCAAGTATCTACCTGATACATATCATCATACATGATCCACCTGATCATACAATGTATCCACCTGATACAAATACATGATACATATCACCATACATGATCCCCCTGATCATACAATGCATCTACCTGATGCATACCAAGTATCTACCTGATACATATCACCATACATGATCCACCTGATCATACAGTGTATCCACCTGATACAAATACATGATACATATCACCATACATGATCCCCCTGATCATACAATGTATCCACCTGATACATATACAGATACATGGTCCAAGCATCTAACATGATGCATATACAAAATACATACAAATGATCCAACTGATCATATCCAGCATCCAACATGATGCATACACATACGCATGATCCAACCGATCATATCCAGCATCCAACATGATGCATACACATACACATGATCCAACCGATCATATCCAAGTAGAAACCAGAACATCATCCTGATGCTCATCATCCAGCGCTTACATCCACAACCATGTGAAGGATCCTCCTTCCAACATGCTTGGAATGGCTTCAACAAATGTGTCCATCACTTCTTCCTCGAAGTGTCCTCAATCTGAAGAACGCCAAGCCTCTCTCTGAAGTACTCGAACTTCACTCTAGCTAGTGGCTTCGTCAGCACATCTGCAATCTGCTCGTCCGTCGCAACATACAGAAGCTTCACAGCTCATCTCTGCACCATATCCCTGATATAGTGATATTTGATCTCTATGTGTTTCGACCTGTCATGAAACACTGGGTTCTCGGACAACTTTACACAACTTTGGTTATCACAGAAGATACCAGTAGCCTCCAACGGGAGATCAAATAACTCAGATAGTAGCTTCTGTAGCCATACTGCCTCACAACTAGCTGAACAGGCTGCAACATACTCTGCCTCAGCTATACTTAGTTCTACGCAGGACTGCTTCCTGCTAAACCAAGAGATCACACCTGATCCCATACTGAAGCAGCACCCAGATGTGCTCTTCCTATCTGCAGCACTGCCATCCCAATCTGAATCAACATAACCCTGTAGGTTAAACTTTTGATTTGATTCATACTTGAGCCCATAATCCACTGTACCCTTCAGGTACCTTAGAACATGCTTTACAGCAACCAGGTGAACACTCCTCGGATCCGTTAGGAACTAGCTCAATGTGTTCACAGCAAAGCAAATGTCTGGTCTCGTGTTCGTTAGGTACATCAAGGACCCAATCATCTGACGATACATAGAGACATCAACTGGCTCAGATGATGCATCACATAGAAGCTTCAGATTCGATGCCATTGGTGTGGCCATGGCCTTGCAATCCATCATCCCGAATCTCTTCAGGATATCTACTGTGTACTTCCCTTGAACAAGGAAGATCCCACCTGCATTCTGCCACACCTCCATACCTAGGAAATAGTGCATCATTCCCAAATCTTTCATATCAAATTCAGCAGCAAGCTTCCGCTGTGTGTCGGCAATCAATCTATCCTCACCTAATACAAACAGGTCATCCGCATACAAAAGTAGTATCACTAGATTGCCTTCCTCAACCTTGTAGTAAAGGTTGGAATCCGCTTTACTTTTGGTAAAGCCCAAACTAGATAGAAAGCTGTCTATCCTACCATACCATATGCTGTCTTGAAATCCATCTGGTGCATCTTCTATTTCATCACTTTTATATTTCTCAATGCTGCCATCTGCAACATGCTTGATCTTATAGATCCATTTGGAAGTCATAACAAACTTCCCTTCACGTCTTGGGACCGCATCCCAAACATCGTTCTTCATGATTGATGGATCATGGCATTCCATTTCTTCATCCCAGATCCTTGGAACTTCAATATCTTCAATAGATATCTTTGTTGTTGGAACAAATGTTGTAGTCCTTTTGTAGGTGAAGATATACAGTCTTTCCTACAAAACAGGTTAAATTGCATGATTAGAAACATCTCATAATTTTCAGAACAAATTCTTATGTCATACAGTCATGCAATTATCTTAGCCAATGCTTCAATACAACATTTATCCATATCCCGTAACTTTCTAGATGCCTTCCAATCTCTACCAGAACATTGTTAAGAGTGTGCACAACTCCCAACATGTCAGCAAAGAGGTTTCATTCTAGATAAGTAGCAATGGAATGTTGTATAGTGCCATAGGCCACTTACCCATGTATAATAGTAGTATATTGTTCATCAATGCAACTATTATAATATGCACAACACATATCCTAAGTCTAGGAACATGAGCATATACATCATTGAACAATTTTATTTAAACAAACAAATATGCATTAAATGATAATTAAAATACTTATCTTTGTTTGTTCGTTGGGTGGACTCCCTCTGAGTCTTTGCTTCCTTGCAGGAGCTGCTGGAGTCCTAATCTGAAGTAGCTTCTTCTACACCTTTTTGTTGTGGAATGTAGAAAGATGGTCAACTCCCTCTGAATATCTGCATCCTTGCAGAAACCACTGGAGTGTACTCCATCTTGATCTTTGCTTCCTGGATTACTTGTTCTTGAACTCATATTCATCCTTGGTCCCTATGCATGCTTATTAGTATCATGATTGTGTTATCCTTGTGATCTCATATAAAATCATACATTCATTAGTATACTATTAAAACACAATAATCTCAAGCATGTATAGTCATGATCATTTCAAACAGAAATAATAAGCATTAGCATTCAAGGTTTATATAGGATTCTTATGGTTAGTCAAATCATAAGAAACATAACATGTCTAAACTTATAATTACTCAAACCTATGACTCTTTGGGTTAGTCATATCATTAATTAAGTTAGGACACATAATATGCATATACCCATGATTATTCAAACTTATGCCTTCATGATTCTTCTGGTTAGTCATATCATCAATTATGGTAAGAGACATAATATGCATACAACCATGATTATTCAAACCTATGACTTCATGAATAATCATTATCAACAACAGTATAAGATCCTAACACAAGGTAGGATTCTAGCTTGATATAAGAAAAACATACCTGGATTAGCATGCTAGCTAGTTATGTCTAACATACTCACATGATGTCTTCTTGTTCTTCTTCAATGACTTGTGCTAGTAACCTGTATAACTCATAGGTTAACCATTACAAAACCAAGTTATACATACCTCGTAAATGGATCTTCTATGAGATACATGACAATGGATGAATCTTTGTCCTCATGTTATCATGACCATATGTTCTTGGACCAGAACATGATTTGTCTTTCTTGGTGTACCTTTCATGTTAGTAGACAACATAAACCTCATACAACACCATAATGTATTAGTACAATCATAAGTGTCAACACCCTAACCAATGAATGTCTTCTATCATGCATTCAAAATTTTGTTAAGGTTATACGACAAATCTAAAATCAAGATTGTACTAACCGTAATAACATGAAGACAAACATACCATAAACTTAATCATGAACAAATATCGAAACATACCTTGATGAGTTATACCTGTCGAGATCGCTTGTAATATTCTTATGTAAGGCCTTAGCCTCATCTCCCTCTGAAACATGAACTTCTTCACTTATGCAGGTGACCAATCCATCTTCTTTTAGGATTAACCCAATCCACTTGATTTGCAAGAACTGGACCTGGAGCTGGATATGGGTTTGTCAGAGAAACCCCAAAAATTCAAAATTTGAATTTCAAACTTCCGAAGGGATAGAAATATGCGCCTTGAAGAACTGATCAAACTAGTATATTCAGAATTTGAAAACTGTAAAGTTTCACTCCTCAATTTTGCCTTTGAAACTTCCGGATTCACTGGATGTGACTCTGAACTAGGGTTTAATGAAGCCCACTCTTCTGCCCAATCAAAAGGTTTGATCCAAAGCTCTAAGCTTCTATTTTTCTGAGGAGCTTCCAGCCATGGTCATAGATTTCAAAAATTCTCATTTTTACAGAAGCCCTAATTTTCCACTTTTCTGATCAAAGTCCCGAACTAGGGTCTGATCAAGCCTGGCCTTCTTCACAACCAAAAATTTTGATCTTGGTCTCTAAATTTTTATTTTGACTAGTAGCATTCAGTCGTGGTCTCCGATTACAAAAATTCCAACTTTCTCCAAAGCCCTAAATTCCGGAAGCCATGAATGAAGGTACTCAAAAATAATTATGTTTTGATAGAAATATGTACCTGATTGTTTATGGTGTAACTCTGAAATTTTCAATCCACAAGGTCTAAAAAATTTTCCTGAGATATCTTGACCTATTATCTTTCCATCCTGGCAGGTCTGACCTCAATTGGATTCTCTGAGAGAGAGTTATGCCAAATGTCGCAATGTGACCTGTTTTGGGATAATACAAGAGTGCGAACTTGTACAGCGTGCCACGTGTCACTGTTTCAACTTCAGCCTCTGAAAACTTTTCCTGAGATAGCTATCCCTGTTGTATTTCCATCCTGATAGGTCTGACCTCAATTGGACTCTCTGAGAGAGAGTTATTCCAAGTGTCGCAACGTGACCTGTTTATGGGACAATACAGGAGAGCGAACTTGTACAGAGTTCCACGTGTGACTGGTTCAGCTTCGGCCTCTAAAAAAGTTTCCTAAGATAATACATTCTGTGTACTACCTATCACTTTTTACGAAATTTCATTTGGAGCTTCCTATCCCAGGTTATGACCTTTTTCCCAAGGTCACCTGACTTTGACTCAGATCTGGAAGAGGCAGAAACCCTATATTGTACAGATCATAAATCACAAAGTACAACGAATTAGAGGTTGTCCTTTGGACACAAGGTACATGGAGATCTTATATTCATCCTGTAACAATTTCAGATCCAAAAAATTCTCCAAAACAGATTTATAGCGAAAGTGCTACGATGACTGGTTTTTGCTATATCAAACCCTAGCATCGTAAGTGCAACAAGTGTCATACATGCCATATCATGCCTTCTTTCAGGCTAGCTCTGATACCATGTTAAATTTTCAGAATTTACTTCAATCTGATCTAGGATCTTAACTGAGAGAACAACATGTACAGCATATCTATAGCATATCAATCATGGAGACAATAATGCAAGTACACAAGAGACACAAAGATTTACTTGGGGAAAACCATAAAGGTGAAAAACCCCAATAATTTCCTCAGATATAGATAGAGCAATGATACAACCAACCATGAGAGATAGACATAACCTAGTAGTAGATCCTCCTCCTCCATAAGTGCGCCACTCCTCCTTAAGTGCATGAGTGAGAAGTGAGTGAGTAAATAGAGTGCCTCCCACACTCTATTTATACTTGACTTGACTTGCCTTTTTACCTAACTCATGTAGGCTCGAACTTAAACACATAACATAATGCTGACTGGGCCGACCCCCAATAGGGTGGTTTAATAACCCTTTGACCCACATGACTTATACAGGGCCGACCCCAACAAGGTGGTCTAATAACCCATCAAGAATAAGTTACGACATTTACAATATAAATGACGACACTTCCTTATAGAGGAATAATACCATCTCTATAGGAATACAATATACATATATGTGAAATACATTCCGAAGTTACATATACATCAACACATAAGAAGACCTTGTCTCCCATATAGCATTTCTTTAGGTTCAAGGTGTATTGTTATGATTATTTATCAATTCTTAGTTTTACTTATCTTCTTTCTAAATAACAACAATTACTTTTTCACTAGTAAATTTAATTAGATCTAAACCTCACTAGTATCTTGAATGATGTACTATATAACAATTTCAATAGCATCATGTTTACCCACATAGCATATATTATTAGTCAACACTTGACAAATGAGAACTTTTACTGGGGAGTCTTATGTCATACGCAAAGTACTTACGGTTTTAATTTTAATACATAGATCACTTCCATCCCTAAGGTAATGACAAAATTTTCCAATAGTTCCTACTAACTCTCTTTACTATTTATCATTGCTTATCATTCCAAAATATCATCATGACATTTTTTACTTATACTCATATTGATATATTGTTCTCACTATAATTACACTTAAATTGACCATGATTATCCATGCCTACTTGTCGCATTCCTTTTCTTATTTGACTAAAATTTGTGTGAATTATGTTCTACAATAATCTTATGTTTATGGCATTCAAATCTCACATGCTTCAAATGACATTTGCATGTTATTAATTATGTAAGAATATACATCTAACCTTTATATTCCTTGTGGTGCATAATTTATTTATTTTATAAACTCACACAAAATTTAATTACCCCCTTTTTTTTTTTTTAACATATTCCTCATCTATGTTATCTGATTATTTTGTAACACAGACTATTTAATCAGGGTAGTTCTTAAACCCATAGTCCATCACCCTTCTTTCACAAGCGTGAGGGGGTGTTTCATATAGGAGTATGCCTTTGTTCATTAATGTTCCAACTGAATATATATATATATATATATATATTGTGAGAGTTTGTTTTCTAATATTTAATCTAATATTTTGTTTTCTTTATTTTATTTTATTAACAAGTACATATATATAAATTGGGTATGAATTGGAAAAATTTCTAATAATAAAAGACTATAAATATAATTTCAATATATCCATCTATTTGTACATAACATTTAGACAATATCAATACATAACAACATCATTATCTTGTGATGTTACTAAAACTTCTCCACTTACCTCAATGGTTATTACTACGTCATTTTTATTTTATTTTAAATTGATATCTATTAGTATAATGATATGTAACATTTAAATTAATTTTTAATTAAAATATAATTACTCATATTGCTTTTCATTCTTGTAGATTTGGAATAATATATATCCTTAATATTGAAATTAAAGCCCATCCTTTATAATTTTAATCACTAAAGCTTCCATTGATATGATAACCAAGTATTCTTATTAATTATTAGAGTTTTATTAGAATAATTAATTATTTATGAAGATCCTATCATCAAGTGAGAAAATATGTCACAACCCAAGTAATGTCTCCATAAAGTTACTCCATACAAACATTAGGAAGTTTTCCCACCATGTGGCATAAGGATAACTTGTCTAATCCTCGAGGTTTGTCAATTATGTCACCCAATCCCTCAGGTTTGTCATTCATGGATTACTAGACCGAGGAGTTAAGATGTGGGTACCATTACCACCATGGCCCACTCTCGATTAAATATTGCAGGCTAAAAGTAGTCAAGATCTATGGATGTACTACTTTAATCTCTATACCGGGAGGTAACATTAAATGGGAGATTTTTCGTCCAGATTTATCAGTCAAGTTTATCTATTTGAATATCTAGGGCATTAAATGTGTGAAAGAGTTCATTGTTTAATTGACTGGTTGATGATATAACTTTTGTACTCATAGTTCATGGTCTAATTTATACATATACATATATTATGTGCACCAAAAGACAACTTTTCACAGTGAGCACAGGCTCCTTTTCTTTTTCTTTTTCTTTTTTTTTTCTTTTTTTCTTTTTTAACTCCAATGGTTTTCATACTAGATTTCCCTAAATTCATGTCAAAAGGTTGTGGACCAAAGAGCAGTATAACTGCGCTTCCCTGAAACACTATAATATATTTTATTTGTTAAATAGTCGAACATAGTTGGACCCTACTTTCACAATCTCCATGACTGTCGAAACTTTTCTCAACACTATGGCATACTCAATAATAAATACTCCTACTTAAATCATAATAAGCAGTTAAGTGAAAGAGTACGAGAAAGCATCATAATCGACTAGAGTAAGTAACGGCGAGTAACAAAATATGCTCCCAGAAAGTCTGCGAGTAACGGTGAGTGTGAACTCCAGAAATTCTACAATTGGTTATGTTTCTAATTAGGTTGTGGCATGGTTTCTTGGAGTAGTAAGCGACAAGCTTATGTTTCTTTGTCATCCAGAGTGGTTAAATATAGTGTTGTTGCTAAATTGGGATTTGTGAAAAAGTACGCCTTAAGAAATTGCCTCTTTAATTTGAAGTGATGGAGAAGAGCCTTATTCTTACCTATTGTGATAATTAGTCACCTATGAAGCTAGCACACAATTTTGTGTTTCATGATAGGCCAAAGCACATTAAGACTAGGTACCAATTCATTTTAGACATGATCAACATGATAGAGATTTATATGCAGTATCGTTCTACTTATGATTATGTGGTTGACATACTCACAAAACCCTCACCTAATCCAAAATGCGAAGATGGTAGGATTGGACTTGGTTTGTGTTCACCTAGTGATCGACTGAGTGAAAGATACTGCATAAGCTTAAGTAACAAAGGAATTGTGGTCTTGCATAAGCTTGGTGCTTGGTATTCGATGGTGTTTGCTTATTTGTCGACTTCGTGAAAGAAATGATATTGCTAATTCGATCCGCACCACCGCCCAGTATCTTGTTGTCCCTCTCATGTATCACGAAACATAAAAGGAAATAAAGGAATCTGCATTCACAATTTCATGTCCCACCATCCAAATCTGTTTATGCACTGTTTTTTTTAAATTCGTATATATAAAATTGAAGCAGAATTGTTTATAGTGATACCTAATCGCCTTGTTCCTCATAAATTTCTGGAGTTATATCAGAATCTTAGACGACATGGGAATAATCATCAAACGAAAAGCTATATATGGAAATGATGGAAACCCTAGCGGGAGTGTCAAAGATAGCACTAGTTAAATTTAATTGCATGGGAAGGTTATTGGGATGTTAGAAATCAAAGACTATATGATTGAATTTGAAGTCTCTCATTTAGAATTTATTTTGCTCAGTTAATAGATATTTAAAGATAGTTTCCAAAGATTGATTTACTTATCAAGAAATTTTTATTTTTTTATTTTTTTATTTTTTTTTATCTGCAATAATGCGAGCAGAACTAAGCACAGTGCAGCACACGCTAGCCCAGGAGGCGGCTGCTACGTTTTTGGCAGTCATTTCACATTCGCATTCCTCCTGTGGCGTGTTGGCCAAGTTCTCTCAAACCTCTCTTGTCGGACCTTGGAAAAATCACATGCCTCATGGTTTTCATTTATGATGCTAGAACTCGTGCTATGAATCCTTCCTGTAAGGGCAGTAGCGAGAGTGACTGGATGGGTTGCTTTATTTGTCAGGGAAGGTGCAGTACAATACAATTCAACAGCGGGTGCGGTACTATTTGATGGCCTGGGATATTTTTATTTGTCCGTTTATGAGGTAACTACACCAACGTCCTAACTAGTGAATCCTTTAATATGCTTATCCATGCCTAAAAGTCATTGTTTCGTCGATATCTGGAAAAGGACATGCCCGATGATAGAAACATTCGCCAGGGTGAAGGTAGGGGCTACAGCTCGCAAAAGTGGCCATATAATTTATTTCTTCATAAAACCTAGAATTATTTTCTCCCCGGCATATTAAATGGCTTACCATGGCGTTGATTGCCCAAGACTTTATGGCTTATGGAAAAATATTTTATTGTTGGCTGGAAATGACGGTGGTATCTATGTTGATGTTGACGAGATGAAAAGCAAGAATCCTGAGGATTTAATAGCAGCATGAGTGGGATACACTCCAAAATATCCCATCAATACACGCATCAATTCATCAATCCAATAGATATTATTTAATAACAGCGGCCCATAAATATTTGACTTCATTTCATTGAGTTATTGGACTTGGTGAATGCAATTTAAAGGCATTACCCAATACCCATCCATCCAGTCAAATGGGTTCAGCCCAGCATTTATAAGATTTGATGGAAACATTAATCATTACACTGCAGCTGCCGCAGTTCAGGTTAATGCTTATATTCATTCTACAGTCGATTTCATTTTGGATAATCATTACTGGTGCATAATCCATTTGTGCACATATATCAAATCGTTAATGACCACTCAAGCTCGTGAATTCCCTCTTACTCCACCTGCGGTCAATTGGACTCGTTCCATTTGATGTGGCAATCTCAGAACTCACCAATTCAGTTGTGCACATAACCCAAATCGTTAAGGTTTTCTAAGTGCAGCTATACAGAGGTGCTGAAGGTTCCAAGATGTGCCACATCGATGATTTAGGTCTTGAATTGAAGAAGCCAGAGGCCAACCAGTTGCATTCTGTTAAAGGTCATGATAAATATTTTTTTTTTTTCTGACAAAGTTTATGGTTTCTGTTAAGCTATCACATCTTCAGTCTTACTGATTTGGAGTTTGGTATTCCTGAAGCAAGGCTTGGCTTGTGCCCACATGGCAAGGGAAAGGGCAGGGCGCCATTTCCTCCAAGTAAATATAGCTGATTATAGGCTCATGGAAATGCCAAAGATATTAATATGCTCTAGAGTTAGTCAAACATGTCCAGAAATAGTTAAGCCACGCACACTGTTTATTGAATTGATTGATCGATTCCGCTACTCTTTTGCTATCCACAGATACGAAATCATGTTTTGTATTTAACCCAGCAGTACCGACAAATTGCTAGCTGAGAGGTAATTGACACCGGTTTCTGTAGATTTTAAAAAAATATAGAAATTTGACGGTGATAATATTGAAAGCAAATTGAGATTACCGACAAAGATTTTTCGCTTGGAATGGGAGACGTGCAGGATCATGATACAGGTGGAATCTTTCTCGTGTGCAGAACAGATGGAGAATACGTAGGGCACTTGCTCTCTTTTCTAGGTATAGACAATCCATATATTTTGTAGGTGTAAACAATCCATAGCTTTTGAGTTTCCAGTTTTGAAAGGAATATCAAGTATAGCTTTCTATTTGTGGAAAAATAATAAGCACTTCACTTGGAGCCCGGGCCAAGAGACTTGAATAAGCTCATGATAATAATAAAGCACCTAAATTCAATTGCTATAAAAACTATGGCTTTGGTAAAAGATACGCAACATATAGCAGAAAGTAAACATGACATCAGTGGTAAAGATCTATGGTGAAGGGCATTAGAACATGTTAGAAGGCCTACTCCGAGGAGACGAATGCAAAAGCTTGTGAAAACTGTTATGCTGCAACAACACTATTTCCAAGCTTATGAATCCTGGCTTTGGGAAGTTGGATGGGTTCTTAAAGAATTCCCAACAGGTTTTAGGTCCAATCAAGTGAAAAATACAAGAATATCTATTCATATTGAAGGGCTTTGGAAAGAAATCTGCAAAATGGAAAATGACTTGCCCGTGGTAGTAGTTGCACTAGTGAGACGAGTGGCTCGACAGAGGGTTTTGGCACAATTGCAAATGGACAATTTAGAGGTAGAGAGTACCAATTTTAGGATAAAAAGAAAAATTCATTGGCATTTGCAATTAATGCAACCTTTCTTTTCTCGACTGGTGGGATGCCCAAGGAAAATCGTAGGAGGCATTTATGCATTTATTTTGTATTTTTATAATACTTTGCATAACTTAGTTTATTCTGTCTGTTCCTTTCTTAACAAGAGCTACCATTGTAAATCTGCTGGTGAGAGGAGTGCAACAGTGACCCAATCTCTCAATTTTGTAGTACAAAGCACAATAAGAAACCATGCAATTTCACAGGATTATGTTACCGGGTAAATTTGTGCGAAGTCTTTATCACTATTACATGCAATGAAATTAACAAGATGACTGTACCATGACAAATTGAGGGTGTGTCATTTTCTGGTATTGCTGGATCTTCTATTGGTTTAAAACTAGAGAATCTAGGATTAATGTATGCCTCCAATGAGAATACAATAGAGTTCTCTCTTGTTTGTGGGGAGTTTGAAGGGACATATATTTTCAGCTTCTTCTAACAACAAACGTAAAGAGAGAGACTCAATGAGACAGTGAATTGAAGGATTTAAAGTGCCCAAAATGTGATATTTATGCCAGGAAGGAATGGCGTCTATGCATATTTCCTGAGGATAATTCGCTCTACAACTTCCTCAATCTCCTAGGAGGTGATAACGATATGCCATTGTTATAATGACAACACTGCTACTATGCCGCCAAGTTGGTTAAGGTCACCATAGGGGGAAAGTTATCCGCATACAAAATCACAGATAAAAAAAAATGACTATGTTTTATTTATGATACAACTCATGGCTTATTTATAATTTGCTTCTTTTAGAACTAGATTCCATTCAAGCGGCTTCATATTCTATTTAAGCATTCTAGGATTCCCATTCGGGGCTCATGTTACCTTCCAGAGTTCACTTCATTCCACGTTCGAAACTTTCGGCGGGTTACCTCTGGTTCTACAGACAACTACAAGTTCGACTCCATGTAGGTATTTCTAATGTGTAATGTGTATTTTGCTTCATCTATAATCGAGTTTCAATATTATCCGTAGATGAGTGAGGAACCATGGCAATTATTTATATCTATGGAACCAAATTATGGCTTCAGATTTTCAACAAGGGAGCCGCAACAACTGCACAAAATTTTCTTCTTGTCAAATTAATTTGCACAAGCCCTATTTTTTTTGCAAAACTCCACAAGTCTCATTTTTGAGTCCCATCAGGGGAAGTGAAACTCTAAAATAATGCATCCTAAGAACTCATCTTCATTCTACTCCATGAGTATGTCTTTTGGTGGTAGTATACCAGATACATCTGCTGCATACTAAGAACATTTTGTTAAAAGATTTCATTTTTCTATTTCAATTAGGTGTTTCGTGTAGTAAATATGATTTGATAGATCTCATTTCATATCATTTTTTAAGGTTATCAAGTTTACTATATGCCACAAAACTTTGGGGTGTAAATTTTAATTTTCATATATGGGAGTCTAACTTTTTTTCTCATTACATGCCTCTTACCATCATTTGGTTTTACACTGTCGTTATGCTTTTGCTCTGCGTCCTCTTGAGAGACAGCTCTAGTGTTTACTTTCTTTTCCCAGTATAGTCATGATTTTTGTTTGTTCTTTTATATTGAACTTTATTGACTATAAAATTTGACAGGCCAAAGGGGCGCAGCCCTGGCTATGAATGTATATTATTATTATTATTATTATTATTATTATTATTCTTATTCTTATTATTCTTATTTTTTTTTATTTTTTTTTCTGTTCAAATAAATTTCAGTTCCGTTTTCTGCTCAATTTTTTTCAAACTAACCTATGTTTTATATCTTATACATTTTTCTTCACTAATTTCTAGTAGACCCATAAGGCTCTAGTATTCGAACTTCGCTCTGATACCATGTGTAATGCCTCTCAAGGGCATTAAGAATTTTAAACTAATTAAGTATCTATTTTTATTTATTTTTGAGATGTATAAGAGTGTCAATACAAGCTCAATATACATCATGAAACCATAGCAGCGTATAAACAACACATAAGCATTTTATAATAGCATCTAACAAAATTTACAACATTATATAAACAATTTGAAACCACAAGAAAAATACCTCGTTATAAGAATAGTGACGGAGTCCAAACTGAGCAAGCTTCCCTCTTCCATTCGAGTTGCTTCCATCTTCATTGCCCAAAAGCGGGACCACTGTTTTACCTCCCAGCCAACTAGGGGCCTAGCCGGCTCCCTAGCCCCAAGAAACCATTGAACGGTCCCATCCAAATGGCCTCCTGGCCCTCCGTGCCCGAGACCCCCAGAGAACAGAACAGTGATGCACCAGTAGGCTATGTATCAAATCTTCCTAGAGTTCTCAAACTCTTCCAACTCTTCAAAACTTCTCATATCCCAAAATACCCAAAATTCTCCATCCTAGAATACTCTCACCAAAATAATCTTCAAGAGAAAAAGAACCTCCCTCCTTCCACTCTCAAGTCTCATATTTATATCCAAAAATCCACATCCATCAATAAATTCCCATAAATAATAGTCATCAATCAATAAATTCATTTTCTCCAAATAAATAGAAATTTGATTTAAATAATTAAAATATTAATAAACATGGATGCAAAGTCTCACTTGTCATGCTTCCATATTAATGCAACTATGACAACCAATTTCTAAAAATTTGTGCAAATCCTATCTATCCATTTATTTATATTATCCTTTCATTCATAAGTCAATAAGATATTTTCATATACTATATTATATTATGACATATTTTATATTATATGTATATAATTATATATGTTATTTAATAATCCAATCAATTTATATAAATCTAAATCATTTCAAACAAGTCAACAAACTCATACTTTCAACACACAAGTAACGCTTTCATCAATTCGTCAACCAAGTTACTAATAGATAATATAACCATATTAACTTATTCATCGATCGACCAATCATAGTAATGTAATCACGAATTGACGTATGCGTGGCCAGTGCACACGTCTTAAGCGTGCGTACTAATAATCACATTTAATGCTCCTAATAAATCATTATTACATCCTCTCAAACAACATATAGAAGAACAATTAAACACTGCATCATTCATCATTCATAATCATTCATACAGAAACAATAAGACAAAATTAGATAAACATAATGGTGAAATCAAACATATAATCATGATGGTTAATAACAATCAAGAACACCATCCAATCCATCATTGGTACCTTCCATCTCATCAGTAATCTAGCCCCTAATTCACCACTACTTCCATCTCCTGACCTCACCATCCCGTCCTCTGTTGCAATATACTATGGCGTCGACTGCACGACCTAACCACATATAGAACCCGTAAGCTGAAGTGTCGATCGACCACATCGACCAAGCTTCCCCAGCAGGCATCCGCGAGTCGTCATCACACGTCTAGGGGAGTGCGCTACACAAACCTCCCACGACTCCAGGTTTCGGGGGATAAACGATGGGAATTTCCTCCACCCCCCCTAATAGTACTAGGGTCAACACCCTACATCAACCATACTGTGCCATCACTGTTCTAAGGGGTCCCATCATTGAAAAACCACTTTGGGCAAGTCACAATTCCTGTCAAAACTCACACTCACCCACAAGTCATAGAAATATTGGAATTCACAATTAAATAGCATGAAATTTGATATAACGTCATTATACTCATGATGTTCAATACATCTCATGGGCCTTGGTAATATAGGAATCCACCTATCTCATAGCCAATTAACATGTGGAATAGTTCATCATTAACATGAAACATATATATAGCCATAACCAACTCTTTCAATTGCCAATCCATATCACTAATACGACATTTACAAATACTCATGTAAGTTATTTTTGCAAACAACTAAATTAGCATTCTACATATGGATATTCTACATTCAATTTTGCATGTTCAAATGAAATAACATATTCATTGTCATTAATAAATTAAAACAATATTTCGAATTACCATACATGCCTCAGAGGAGTCCACATGTCCACATAATAATCATCTTGATCAATCTATCTTAGTAAAACAGATAATAAGCAAATGCATTGCTAAGCTAATTCACATTAGAGTTTTTAATTAAAGACTATCAAAATATGGTGCGTTACAAGCCACAATACGAGTAGGCGCAGTACGGACTGCCACACGGAGGATTTGGTGGAGGATTCCAGAGATGACATGGTGGTGGCGCCGGAAGAGGAGGAGCCGTTGGATGGGGCCGAGGACATCCTACATGTTATAATTGTGGGAAACAAGGACATTTCGTAAGAGATTGCCCGAATCAGGCGTCGCAATGCACATATTGCAGTGAAGTAGACCATAGCATCAAATATTTCTCACAGCTCATCGCTAGATGGAAGACGAAGAACCTGCCATCTCCACCTAACCAAAACCATAACCAAAACCAGAACTAGAACCAACCGGCAGTATAGAAGATATCGGCAGAAGCTAGAAATCAGTCTGCGACAGTGGGAATAGTGACACAAGGAAAAGCAACAATAGGAGCTGACCAGCCGCACCATGCCGTTCGACTAGTGAAACATGTCACCTTCGATGTGGAAGCTGCAAAAGAGTTCTTCTCAAAGGCACAACAAGGAATTTTGGGGCAACAAAGGAACGCATCTCCTCAAGCAAATATTTACGATATGCCACCAACGCTAGATCGAACGAAATCGCAGCAAAAGGCCACTACCGTAAGAACATTCATCGAAAGTTATTTAGAATTAGCAAAAGATGAGGAGGCATTAGAGGAGATATCCAAGCTATTGCGTCAACAGGAGGGCGGACGACAAGAACCCAGGGTTAATCGCATACATAAGAAAAGGAAGACGGGTAGAGAAATGAGGATGTCGGCACAAATCAAAGTGTTCGATGTTGACTCCATCATTTTGTATTTAGGGTTAGATGTGAACATCCTGAGAAAACAAACATGGGAAACAATGGGAAAACCACAAATGACCTGGTCACCAGTACAACTGCAATTGGAAAACCAGAGCAAGGTCACCCCTCTTGGCCGAGTGTGTCAACTTCCCGTCAAAATCGAAGGACTTCAAACATATGCCGATTTTGATGTTATAGAGATAGTAGATAACACATGTCCATATCCAACACTATTGGGAATTGACTGGGCGATTGAAAATCAGGCAATCATCAATTTCAAGAAGCAGATCATGTCATTTGAAGACCAGGAAATAAGGGTTGTTGCACCACTAGACCCTGCGAAAGGACAACGATACGTAGAACCCACCAAAGATGAATATAGGGAAGGATGGGATAGCCTATATAATATTTTTTAATATTACATAAATCCAACTGATGAAGGGGAGTTGGAATGGCGCAACTCTAGCTCAGCATCTTCGGACTTAGACGAGGTACTGGAAAATTAGCAAAACTAACTTCATGAAGTATCATTTCGCAGATGTGCAAGGATTACACAGTCAGTGCATTGGGTCGCTACTAAGGATTTCATATTACCAACGTATGAAGGGTTACCAAATTTGAGCACCTTCTTAACAGAATTCGAAGGAAAGGTAGCGGAACCACAAAGACTCTTGGCCTTGGAGGAAGCCTTGAAGGCTACTCCTGCATGTTGGTGGGCAGCACATAAATCAAGGATGGCCATTGTGCCAACACCTCTTGGAGGTACATTTTGGCGACACCGCGGCATGAAACAGACAAAGATACGATGGCCAGGGTAACCCAAATGAACATGTGAAGGCTTGTCAGCACCAATGGGCAGCGCGACCAGAACAGGAGTGGGTACATGCCTTCGTGCATACGTTGGATGAAGTACTGCAGAGTTGGTATGTCACGACGGAGCTGCGACTTGGTACAATTTCTTGGGATCAGTTAACGATTGGATTTAGCCAAACATTCTCCCTCTTAGATGAAAATCCCTTCATCCATAATGCACTTCAGGAAATCAAGAAGAATATTTTTGAGGTGGAACGAACAGTGTAGTTATCAGAACTCCGATGGACCATGACACCTGAAATGATGATGGACTGCTACAACATCTCAGGAGAACTGAATGATGATGACGATGACCCAAGAGCCACATATGTGCCAGAGTCTGAAGGCAGTCACAACGTGAAGGCACCTAAGCTGCCATCCGACAAGTACAACCAGCCACTGAAGATTACAAAGGTAAACATCGGGTCGAAAGAAAACCCGAAATTTGCGAGCATTGGAGATTATTGGGACATATCAACTATCGCGAATATGACAGATCTGCTGCATGAGTTTCAGGACTTGTTCCCAACTAAATTCTCAGAAATGAAGGGAATCTATGGGGACCTCGGCAAAATGAAGATTCCCTTGAAACCTGGTGCGAAGCTGGTTAAACAAAGACCATATCGCTTAAACCCGCGACACAAGGAACGAGTACAAGCTGAACTTGAGAGAATGTTGGAAGCTGACATCATTGAACCAGTCGAAGAGTAGGAATGGATTAGCTTGATGGTCGTCCAAGATAAGAAAATCGGTGAAGTAATAATTTCTATCGACCTACGAAAGTTGAACGATGCTTGTTTACACGACCCATTCCCGACACCATTCACAGATGAAGTACTCGAAGGAGTTGGCAGTCGGGAAATTTATTCATTTACGTCTGGGTTCTCAGGCTACCACCAAATTGGGATTGCGAAGGATGATAGGCATAAGAACACATTTGTCACAGAATGGGGGTTTTACCAATATACAGTGATGCCATTCGGTTTGAAGAATTCCCCCGCAATATTCTCATGACTGGTAGTTGCGGCATTCAAAGACTATATCCATAAATTTCTCGCTGTATACATGGATGATTGGAAAGTATATGGGCCAGTCAAGAACCACATTGCGAACCTCAGACTTATGTTAGAACGATGTCGTCACCACCAGATATCTCTTAACTTGAAGAAATGCATCTTTTGTGCCCCATTTGGGATACTGCTGGGAATCTTTGTTTGCAAGGAGGGCCTATTAGTTGATCTAGCAAAGATTGCCATCATTGTTGACCTTCCACCGCCAACAAGAGTTAAGCAACTCAGGGCGACGTTGGGCCACACAGGCTATTACCGCAAGTTCATCAGAGGATACGCCGCAATCATAGCACCCATACAGAAACTACTAAGGAAGGATGCGAAGTTCGAATGGAACGAAGAATGCCAGCAGAGCTTAGACGTTTTGAAGACAAAGATGGTGGAAGCACCCATCCTTGCCTTCCCAGATTGGAAGAAAGAGTTTCATGTCTAGGTTGATGCATCGTCCATCACACTCGGTGTTATCTTGGCCCAACCAGGTGAAGGTGACATCAACCATCTGATAGCTTTCGCAAGTAGGAAGTTGTCGACAGCAGAGAATAATTATACAACCACTAAATGAGAAGGACTAGCGATGGTCTACGCCCTACAAAAGTTTTGACATTATCTTTTAGGGGGGCACTTCAAAATGTTCACCAACCATTCAACGTTGAAGTATTTGGTGAACAAGCCTGTGTTGGGGGGGGAATTTGTCGATAGCTACTGCTCTTTCAGGAATTCGATTTTGAGATCATCGTGAAACCAGGACAGTTGAATGCAAGACCAGACCACCTGTCAAGGATCGAGTCAGGGGAGGAACCACGAAGCATCGACGAAGGATTACCAGATGCTCAGCTATTCAGAGTTGAAATGATCGACGACTACTATGAACCAATTATTCAGTTCCTAACAACAGGACAGGAACCAGAGGAATTCACCACCAGTCAAAAGAAACAGTTAGTTCTCAAGGTTGCGGACTTCCAAATAATCGCAGGACAATTGTACAAGATGGGCCCCGATGAGATATTACGCTACTACTTTCTCCCACACGAGCAGGAACGGATTTTAGCTGAGGCACATGATGGCATTGCCGGAGGACATTATGGAGGTCGGGCCACTGCGAAAAAGATCCTGACAGCCGAGTTATGGTGGCCAACCATGTATAGTGATGCCACTGACTATGCCAAAACCTACGACGTCTGTCAACGCACAGGGAAACCATAGAGACGGGATGAGATGCCATTAGTACCCCAGGTTACGCTGTAAGCATTTGACAAATGGGCGGTAGATTTTGTAGGGCCCATTAACCCTCCAGGAAAACGCACCGGATCATGCTACATCATAACTGCAATAGAATATTTGACATGTTGGGCAGAGGCTGCGCCAGTCAAGGATTGTACCGCATCAACGGCTGCCAGATTCCTCTTTGACCACGTGGTCACCCGATTCGGATGCCCAAAGATTTTACTAAGCAATCAATGGGCGCACTTTGTGAAAAAGACAATTGCAGCACTAACAAAGGAGTTTTAGGTTCAGCATAAGAAGAGTACTTCCTACCACCCTCAAGCAAAAGGGACAGTAGAAGCATTCAACAAAATCCTGGAACACACACTCAAAAAAGTATGCAACACAAATCGAGATGATTGGGACCTTAAAATTCCAGCAATCCTTTGGGCCTATCGAACCACATGCAAAGGCTTAATTGACCAAACCCCATTCAAAATGGTCTACAATAAAGAAGCAGTTATGCCGATGGAATACATCGTTCCAAGTTTGCATATTGCAGTCACCACAGACATGAGCCATGACAGTGGGTTGGAAGAACAACTAGCATGATTAGTACACTTAGAAGAAGATCAGATTATCACAGGAATCCACTAGCAGGTTGAAAAGGATCGCCAAAAAGCATGGCATGACCATCACATTAAGCAGAGATACTTTAAAAAAGGCGACACGGTGTTGCTATATGACAGCAAGTTTGGGAAACACCCGGGTAAATTACAAATGCACTGGTTAGGACCCTATATCATCAATTTTGTCACTAACGGTGATGTAGTGCAGCTACAGACCTTAGATGGGGTATTTTTGCCTCGCATGGTGAACGGCAATAGGCTAAAGCTCTATCGCTATGATCCGACACAACAGTAAAAAAAAAAAAAAAGAGGGGAGGTATAGCATAAGAGGGATGCGCATAAGGAAAATTGGGATCGTCGCGACTACGACTGCGGGCGGATTACCACCTCGTCAAATCAACACCAACCAACCAATAGACAGAATGGGAAGATATGACAGGACATAAATGATGATTGAATGGCTGGAAGTAACACCGACGCCAGGCACGTATGAATACACGGCAGCAGCATGGCCGCTAGCACCACAAACGATACATCGCATGGGGATGACACGAAGAACCGATGGGAATAGTACGGTCACCCACCACACACATAGGATGCTTGGTAATCACACATAGGAGAAATGATGACCGAATCATTGCATGAGGTGAGCAGATTCGGAGAGGAATTTTTGGCCAGACACCCTGAATAATGAGCATGCATAAATATAGATACCAGGGGTTCAGACAAGCACCAGCACATTTAACAAACGAAAGAAATCCATGCTGCCGTTAGTGAGGTTATTGATTGAGTTAGGAATTCCAAGGAGGCTATGGAAATGATTCACTTCATTTCATGCAGTAGCACCCCAGGGGCGCTGCGGGCCCGAACGACGAGCGTCCATGAGCGCCTTGACAAGAAAGAAGCCAGGACAATTGGGTGTCACAACAACGAGGTTTCACCGAGATGTCTAAGTATGTGTTGGTAGTTCGAAGCTTCATGGGTTTCATGAACACCAAAAGAACAGGGGGGCCAACCACTTGACCCTGGTAGGAGAAAATCCAAGGCCCGAAAGAAATGTGCTGGAGCAATTGGCCTGTTGTCCACCTTAGAGATGCCAATAACCTTCGGTTCCGACAAGAACAGTAGAAGAACGAACCAGCAAAATCTAGAGAGGTAGATTATCAAGGTTCCAAGAGACTGGTGGATGAGTGAAAGAAGTACATGATAGCAAACCAGTGACCGATGGATGGAGATAGGAAAAACACAACAACGAGTTCCAGACAGCAAGAACAGTTTCAGAGACCAAGCACAGTACAAGGCGGGCGCAAAACAACAGAGTCTGGCCAGGGTGGCTCGGGACGAGCCACAAGTTTGTGTTGGGGGACTGTTGGCACGGGATAGATCCTTAGGAAGTGCGGAATCCGACAGGCACAAAAGCCAAAATCCCACGAAAGAAGGAATTACCGCAAAGTCTAAGGAAGCGCAAGAATAGTTTAGAATATTTAATTGCTAAGTCGGCCAAAATGGGCCATTTTGTAATAGGATAGAAGCATACAAATAGAAGTATATTGTAAACCTAAGGGCATAGGATTTGAGGAGATTGATGTAATCTTTTGAGTTTTGGTTGTACTTGTGGTATCATGTTTTGAATATTTCTGCGACGGGTTTTTCCGCAAATGTTAATGAATGAAGATGTTCGGTTGTGAATTCTGGTGTTATGCTATGATGCAATAATGGGTTATTTAAATGTTCTCTATTGTGTTATGTGAATACATGTTGTTGGTTAATGCTAATGTGTTTTGATGAGAATAGTTGATTATTAGACTACGGTGAATATTTTAATCTTTGGTTAATGCACACATATCTTCTGCGTAACTGCAGAAGCTTGGTTCCTCCAGCACCCTTATCCTCCTCAGGTGAGACCTCACCTGCTTTGCAGGTGTTGCTGGGAAGGGTAACTCCTTTCTAGTCCGATGAATAAGGGGTTGTTGGTGTTGTTGATGATAGAGTGAACCCCTGTTGAAAGACCATGTGTCAACAGGAATATGAAGGGTCGACCGACCCTTCAATTACGAGGGAATTGTAAAAATAGAACACCTTGGAAGTTATAAGATATAAAATTGGTTTTTCCCAACTTCTGTTTTCCGACAAGAAGGATCGGCCGCCCCTTCTTTTTGTAGTTAATTGTGAAAAGATTTATCAAGCAATTCATTTATATCCATAATGGATAACAAAAGAAGGATTGACTGACCCTTTTAGGAGTGTCGAACTATTATGAAAATAATATTGGGAATAATAAGGGTCGGTCGACCCTTCATTTATGGGGGAATTGTAACAATAGAACACCTTGGATAAAGATCAGCTGCTCTTTCTTTGAGAATATTTCCACTTGCCAGAAAAGTCTTTGAAGGAAAACATCTATAAATTTTGTTGTTAAAATGTTTATATCTAGTATACCAGGGTGACACATGTAACGATCTATTGTGACACATGGCATATTTGATATCTAGTATCAGGGTGACACGTGGAATGATCTATTGTGACATGTGGCACATTGAGTATAGCAAGGTTACTAATTTTTTATTACGGATAACCACTTCAAAGATGATAACCACTTCTAAAGGCTAAATATTCTTAAGCACAATTAACTAGTAATTAAGGTCTGGATCCGTCACATCTTGTTAATAAGCACAAGATGAAAAACAAGGTCTGGATCCCTTGTCTTTGTTAAAGCATGTTCTCAAAATTGGATAAGCCATGTTCTCAACATTGGATATTACATTTCGCAGCAAAAGATCCCCTTTGAATTTTATGCTATAGTCCTAAACCCACTTTGGGGTCTTGATGTGAGGGACGTTCGCACGATTGAAACACATGGCTTCCACATGGGATGCTATATTACGATGAATGTAGTGAATGCTTGCAATACATCTATTCCCTTGTGCCTGCAAAGATGGAAAACTCCGGTCTAAATTATCCTCTCCGCAAGAAAACTATCTCGAGTCATGGTGGTCAAGATAGCATGACTTCTGTGCAAAGTAGCAAGCAGGCTCTGGGTTCTGCATTCGTTGGTGGTGGTGTTATCCTGAATTACCAAAATATTTTTCACACAAAGCCAGGGGGTCAGGAAGGCACAGATTCTGAGTTCGTTGGTGGTGGCTCTGATGAAATACAGGGCTTAGAGGCATCCCTCAGTGTGTTTTATGATCACTTGACAATCCTGGATGCACAAGTTTGAGTATTAAAAAATGAGAATTATGAGACCAAAAAAGCCCTGCATGCAGCTCGTCTGGAGGCCTGTGATAGCATTAGAAAGCTTAGTGACAAAGTGGAAATTCTGGCTGCAGTTCTGGAAAATAGTTGCCCTTGCAATCTGGAAAATGGTTTCCCTTGCATGTCGATTGCATGCGCGTCGATATTAAGGAATTGAAGCAGAATATATTTAGCATATGTCGATATGGATGGCCAAGGAAGGAGATATTTGAAACTAGTTTGTTGATCAGTACCAGTTTTTTGGGTCCCTTTTTCTCAGTCTTTAGGAAGCTATAGATTTAGCATAAGTCGATATGGATGTCTTAGTATGAAAATTCCAGTTTAGACGTCGGCATTACGTTTAAAAGTCCATGTCTGTAATCTCCCAGGAATACTATGCTCACTTTTATTTCTTATAGAGTTAATACTTGCCAAAAAAGTTTTGTAGAATGGACAAAGATGAAGGTAGAGCCATGGTCGTTCTCCCCTGTTGAGGAGCAGGCCTGCTCTTACACTTTGTAACTCTGGTTCTTATCTCTTTTTATATATAAAAAATATTATCCGTTAAATGTGTTAAAAAAAAGAATGAAAAGTGTTTTTAGGTATTATCTTTTTTTTAATTAAATCCCTTAATGCTAGAAGGGCGATATGAATATATAACCTTCAACCTAAATATAATTTCAGCCCTTCAAATTTGATCCCTGACAGTGCCACTAGTTTTCATGTTTTTTGAAAGGATTCTTTTTTTTAAGCAAAAAAAGATTACATCCGTCTTCTTTTCACATTGCACTTCTGAGACAAAAACTGCCATATAGAGAAATTCTGATGTCTAATATCAACCTTGGAGACTGAACAGAAAGCCTTACTGTTTGACATCAAAACGGTCGGCACAGAAAAGACCCAGCCAGGTTGATAGACATACCTGGACATATTAGGAAAATTTTGGACTAAGAAAGTGTGAATTTAGGCTTTGAAAGTGTCAATATCAACCTTTCTAAAGTGCAAAAACAGGTTCTGAAACTGGAAATTATGGTAAGTTTAAAAAGTGTGTTTTTCTACTCAAATAGTGTGTTTTTTGTCGAATGAGATGGCTAACAATGGTGTTGAAGCACCTGTAGCCTTCAAAGCAGGCACGCTAGAAGGTGCATGCGATCACGGGGCTAGAAGATGATGCCTTGAGATCACAGCCGTCGATCTTAACCCCCCAGATTACTCCACTCATCGTAGAGGTGAAGAGGCACATGGTAGAGAGGACGCAAGGACACACACAAGCCCAAGATTGGTGACATTTACCCACATGAGTATCCCTTGCCATCTGTTTAATTCACTTTAAGTTCAGTACTCAGTGTAAGGAAGGGAGCATCGAAAGTACTAATATGAGAATAAGGATAAAGCACAGTTGTGATGCAGGTTATGATCTCAACAGATGGGATCATACCAGTTGCATTCGGACTCGAAGGCTCACAGCTTACCAAGCATGCGAGGCCTCGGGAAGGGATGGAACGGTAATCATTTTCATTAATGGAAAATAAAGGCCTGGTACGATGACCATATCTATTGGCAGGATTATGGATTATAAAGCCAAAAAGGCAAACCGGTGCAGGTAGGTCCAAATTGAGAAATTAGCTTGCCCTACCCTGAGAAAAGGCATGTTGTGTCTGTTCCATTTTCGGATTAAGTGGTTTTAGATAGTTGGAGGATTTTATTTTTTCATCCACAATCATCTTCTTAAGCATTATGGCCCCTGGCATGCATATTTACAGTTGTCGTGGATCTAAATGGAACTCTGGGGCAAGTGGCAGGCAAAGGGGTGAAGGCTCATCCAACCAAGCGAACATCCTGGTGGATGACCACCCTCTGGATTTCGACTGGGTGCATCTTTACCTGGAGGAAATGGCTGTGGCTGCTGAGGCCCATATCGCTCATTTGGAAATCTCACTATAGCAAGAGGTCGAGGAGCAGTAAGTCGTCAGATTGCAGCCAACCCATTCTGGGCGGGCAGAATTCTGCTGGCCCGCGAATTCCAGGCACAAGAGAAAATTATCAAATACATTAAAGATATCATCGAGGAAATGAAAGTGACTCAGCATAACGAAATGGAGATTATGTGCACTCTGGAGGCCTAAGTGGAAGCACTCAACATCCATGACCCACAGGAGGCCCAGAGCCGGGTGCTGAGGACCACGTGTTGATTAGGATGGATTTTTCTCTCTTTGCCCTATGTCTACAGTTATATTTTGATGGCAGTACTAGTTGTTGGTTTTCTTCTTGTTCGACCTGTTGTTCTCGATTAAGTCGACAGTTTGTTCCCTTTCTTTGTTGCTAGGTTGTTTTTTGGCCCTTGGAAGGTGGTTTCTTATCTGAGAGGTTTTGTGTTCTGAGTTTTCCTCTATGAAGCAGTCATGCTATCTGGTGCAGTTGCTAAGATGATCTGTGTCATGCTAACTGGTTAAGTTGTTAAGTTGATCTGTGGGCGCCCGATTTTCCCAACTCGGGAAGGGCCTGTGTGAGATTTTAGCTCACTCTGTTTGTAAATCTATACCATTTTTGTACCTTTTTGTACCATATTAATAGAATTTCCAGATCTGCTTACTTACAAAAAAATAAAGAATGGTTGGTTGACCCTTCAATTTTGAGGGAATTATAAAAATAGAACACCTTGGAAGTTATAACATATAAAAATAGTTTGTCCCGACTTCCATTTTCCGACAAGAAGGATCGACCGCCCCTTCTTTTCTTAGTTAACTATGAAAACCTTTATCCAACAATTTAGCTATATCCATAATGGAGAACACAAGAAGGATCGACCAACCCTTCTTGCAGTGTCGAAATATTATGAAAAGAATATTAGTAATAATAAGGGTCGACCGACCCTTCTTGTAGTGTCGAACTATTATAAAAATAATATGGGGAATAAGAAGGGATGGCCGACCCTTCAATTATGAGGGAATTGTAAAAATAGAACACCTTGGAAGTTATATCATATAAAAATGGTTTGTCCCTACTTCCATTTTACAACAAGAAGGATTTGTCGCCCCTTCTTTTCCTAGTTAATTGTCAAAACCTTTATCCATCAATTCAGATATAGCCATAATGGATAATACAAGAAGGACTGTCCGACCCTTCTTGCAATGTCGAACTATTATGAATAGAATATTGGGAATAAGAAGGGTCAGCCGACCCTTCATTTAGGAGGGATTGTAACAATAGAACACATTGGAGAAAGAGCGGTCGCTCTTTCTCTGAGAATATTTCAACTTGCCAGCAAAGTATTTAAAGCAAAACGTGTATAAATTGTGTTGTTAAAATGTTGATATCTAGTATCCTAGGGTGACATTTGGATCAATCATATTGTAACACGTGGCATATTTGATTTGGTACATTGAGTATAGGGAGGTTACTATTTTTTATTTGATTTGGAACATTGAGTATAGCGAGGTTACTAATGCGGGTTTAACCACAACACAATCAGGAAATGAAAATTAACTTTAACATAAAATACACACAAATCATAAGTAAAGACAAATCCAAACTGTAGATCAATGTATGGATTATTGATTGCAAAAAATAAATAGTGTTCATAAATAATTTGAAGTGAAAATCAAAATTCATCAAAGAAATTTGATCAATTAACAAAAGAGGAATGAAGAGAAGGACAATCTCTGCATCAATCAGGGTGTCTTTAGTATTCTTCTGCACAGCTTGCTCCTGTCGCTTTCTGATGCAAAATAGGATAGATAGAACCCAGCTCTCCATGCAGGCAAGATTTTTTATTATTTATCCTTTGCTATCACCGTTGCATCTCCTGCGGCGTGGAAGTTTCCTTGGGCGTCTATTTTCTTGATCTATTCTGGGACATGGCTCGCCGCTGCTTTCTAACTCTATGATCCCTAGTTGCCTCGAATCCCACCACATGTCACCTTTTCTACCAGTTAAAACCACGGGAAGTCGCCCACCGTTGATCTGGATCTTGCATGAATCCTGGACGTCAAACAGTACGACTTTTACCAACTTCGTGGATTTGGCTTGCGTTGATGTTTCGTGCAAGTTAGATCCGTGAACAAAACCTTGGCCATATATCTCGGCCTCGTCAGATATGCGCCATCCAAACCTGTGGACCTCTACGAAAAGTTTGCGGATCCAAAAATTTGTTTGCTCCACGCATGTCATATCGGAGAAGTAATTCCCGATCATCGATCTGATCCATTGGCCATTGATTTGCTCCTTAAGATGCTTTTGGGATAAATGTCCTGCCTCCATCTAAAACACCTTACCCAAATGATTCTATTTTGCTCAGACCACCGAGGCTTTCTCCATTCTTTTTATAAATTGAACCTCCATTCTATTTTGCTCAGACCACAAAGCTAGTGCTAATTCCGACAAGCTAAAATTCATTTAAATCACCCAGTGTAATCTCATCCATAGGATCAAGACAAATTGACGGTTAAAACGTAAACATGTGGGAAGGAAAATAAGGGTTGCGGGGTTGGTCTTCTGCATCCGCAACATGCAACCATGGGTTGCGGGTTGCAGATGCAGAAGACCACAATTATTGAAGAATATTTCTGCATCCGCAATACGCATTGCGGATTGCGGGTTGTGGAAAGAACCTGACTTTTGAAAAAAATTAGTGCTTTCCGTAAGTCACAAAAACACTCAAAAATGCAAGAAAATTTCAATGGAAAGTGTCAACATCTACCTGACTTTGAAAGTGTCAATATCAACCTTTCTAAAGTGCAAAATCAAGTTCTGAAAGTGGCAATATTGGCTTTGAAAAGTGTGTTTTTTCTATTCGAATAATGTGTTTCTTGACTACTTATGAACCTTAAAAGTGTGAATTTCAAATCAAAAATTGCAAATTTTGATTTCAAAATTGTGAATTTCAAATCAAAAAATGCAAATTGTGATTTGAAAAGTGTGAATTTCAAATAAAAAAATGCAATTTTTGATTTGAAAAGTATGAATTTCAAATCAAAAAATGCAATTTTTTATTTGAGAAGTGCAATTTTCATTTTTAAATGTTCAAAATTTTAAAGTGAAAAGTCCAATGTCTAAAATATTCACACATTGTGTGAATAGCCAGTTAATCGGCTAAGTTATAACATATAAAAATCGTTTGCCCATATTTATGTTTTCCAACAAGAAGGATCGGCCGCCCCTTCTTTTCATAGTTAATTGTGAAAACATTTATCCAACAATTCATCTATATCCATAATGGATAACACAAGAAGGATCGGTCAACCATTCTTGCAGTGTCGAACTATTATGAAAATAATATTTGGAATAACAAGGGTCGACTGACCCTTCTTGCAGTGTCGAACTATTATGAAAATAATATTGGTAATACGAAGGGTTGTCTGACCTTTCAATTTCGAGGCAATTTTAAAAATAGAACACCTTGGAAGTTTTAACATAAAAAATCATTTCTCCCGACTTCTGTTTTCCGACAAGAAGGATCGACTACCCCTTCTTTTCATAGTTAATTGTGAAAACCCTTATCCAATAATTCCGCTATATCCATTAATAGAGAACACAAGAATGATCGACCGACCCTTCTTGCAGTGTCAAACTATTATGAAAAGAATATTGGGAATAAGAAGGTTCGGTCGACCTTTCATTTACAAGGGAATCGTAACAATAGAACACCTTTGGGAAAGAGCGACCATTGTTTCTCTGATAATATTTCCACTTGCCAGCAAAGTCTTTGAAGCAAAACGTATATAAATTTGGTTATTTAAATGTTGATATCTAGTATCCCAGGGTGACACGTGGAACGATCATATTGTGACACGTGGCATATTTGATTTGGCACATTGACTATTAGAAATATAATTTAATTATAATATTTGCTGGTATAGAATATTTTCTCCTTTGAGCACCGCTAAATTTGGCACTTTGAGTATAGTTACTCTAAGGATAATTACTTGATCATATTTTAGTATTTAGGTACTTACTCTGAGGATAATTACTTGATTTTAAGTGCAACAGATAAACCACTTCTAAAGGCCAATTATTCTTAAGCACAATTAACTAGTAATTAAGGTGTTAATTACAACACTTAACGACAGTTACTGCACAAATGACAATAGTGATCACAAATCCAATTTTTTAATAGATAACCATCCATTATCAATCCCAATGGCCTTTCCTTTTATAAAACTTTAATGAAAATGAAAAAATACAACTTTTTGTTGACCAAGTGGAAATTTAGAAGCACAACAATTTTGTTGCCTAAAACCGCCACATAGAGAAATTTAGAAACCAATTATGTCTACTATTTAGAAACCATATTTTCTCATTGTGCCTTGATTGCTACAAGGCCCTTCTCATTTATGCTAATTTTTTCTCCTATCCATCCTTTCCTTGGTGACCATGCCCATATGATGCTATTTACATCGACCATCATATTTTCTTCTGCTCCAACAACCCATTGTTGCTTTCTATCTAAGCATTTTTTGTACAAGACCTTCAGATCCTTTGATGCTCCTGTTGGCTTCCACCATTGCACCTCTACTTTGTAAGACCCAATAGTACTAACATATGACTCCTGATAAATATCACCAATCGCCTTACCCAAATAGATTGCACAATCTGGCTCTGGTGATTGCATAATGACCATTTGGCCCTTTACAACATCCACTCTTGGAATGAATTCATCTCTAGGCTTGTTCCATAGTTTTCCAACATAGATATCCTGCAAAGAAGGAACATTTTCCTTCAAATAGGCATCCATAATTTCATCTTCAGATCTTGTAGGTTCACTACTACGAATATTATGGCTTGTCAATGGACAAAAGTTAGTTGATGACTGATCAACACTCTCGAAGGGATTATCCAAAGCTTTAAGTACGGCCTCCCAATAATTTAACTTGGGATGCCAAAATTGTTCACCTCCCTTCTCAATCCCTTGATTCCATAATGAAATATATGTTTCTATTCCCTTTTTTATTTCGTCAATCTCTGAAGGACTTTTTGATTGCAGATTTAATAACCTAGGCTATCCCACTGGCAAGTCTATGCTACCATCTGGCAATGACCGCCAGAGATGAATAGGAGACGACCAAGATTCATCCCGAAGTGATGCCTTCCATTGCATGACTGGAATGTCATCTATGAGCTGAAATTTAAAAACCTGACATTTTTTTATACCGATGATTTTGGCATTTCCATCCAAAAGGTGGGGTTTCACAAAACTCTTAAAATTGTAAAGTTCATCAATTATATAAGGAACAAAGGAATTTTGATCTTCACATGTACTATATGTATCCATAATTTCCGGGAGTGAAAATATATCCTTGCGCATTAGATTTGTTGATAACCTGCCATAAGTTCCATCTATGTCTTCATGGGTGTGTCCGACCGGGAGGAATCCAACTTCAACTACCTCAAACACTCTCCTTGTTGTTAAAAGAGATAAAAATGCAAATACAAAGCAGTTTTTGTTATCGCCTGAACAATTATCCATTTGCAACAACAATATGGGTGGTAGTTTTCTATTTGGCATGCATTGATTAGTACCATCAACACACATTGCATCATCTTGCATTGCATCTTGTCTATATATAAAACACTTTTCATATGAGTCTGATTGCAATAGAGAATCATGCAATTGGTGCTTAGATGTTCCGCATTTGTAGAGAAAATCACCATATTTATCACCCACTAGATCTTCAAGACACTTCAAGCATTTAGCCAGGGATGTCACAATGAAATTCGATCCCATCTCTAAAAATGAGAGGCTGAAATGACCAAAACCCCCAGTCTTGTGCCCATGAGTCAACATTCCAGTCAATGATATGGGAAGATTCATAACATTAATAAAATCTTTTTCCTTCTTACCCATCCTTGGAATGGAAGTCTTTGACTTATCCATTTTGTCAAGAACAATACTAAGATAAGTCTTCGGATTGTTCTGTGAAGATGACTTGTGAGAATAATAGAGCTAGCGAAAACTTGCGATGTATTTATTATGAGCTACTTGGTTTGCTCGCAACTTTTCCACCTCAGCTGGATCAGTGGTCCCCTTACGTAACATCCCAAAAATTCATAAAAAAATTAAAAAATATCAACGTAGCATTTAATGCATATACTAATTGTGCAGAATTATGATAATTGCTTCTATGTCGTCTTGTTGAACTAAATGTTTGTAACAATCATACAAATGTATTGTTTTGCGACTTGTTGTGAAATGAAATTAAAGTCTACCTTTACATGTTATTGTATGTTTCCTTTCCGTAGTTGTATTTTAGAATAATTATGTCAATACTCGATCAAATATTAACGTTTATAAGCGCTAACTGTTATTCTTCTTTTGATGATGAAGGGTTCCTATGGGTACCCCAAGGCTTACTTAGCTTTTATGCTAAATCATGTGAATCTTCCTTTTCACAGATGACGGTAATGGTGACACAACAAATCAAGTAATACCAGTATGTTTTAAAATGCACTTTCGATTAGCTGTCAATGATTTGTATAAGTTTCTAAGGTACTCCATGGGGAGAACTATTAATGGTATAATACTCTTGAACTTAGAGTTTGATGCTGAGTAACTCCAAGTTTGCAGTTCTAGATTTATTAAATAACCTATGCTATTCAAGCAAGACCGAGGAGATACTTATAATGTGACTCATCTATGTTTATAGTTGTATTATACAGTCTATACATTTATTTATTTAACATTTAAACATTGAACAAGATTATTGTAGCAAGGATTTCGTATAATATGACTTTGCAAATAATATAAACATAATGTGCCTTTATAAAACATAGGCTAGATGCATGACACCAAATACTCCTATAGTATGTGAACTTGTAATTTATCATACGGTTTCCTATAATAATTAGTCTAAATGCTATTTCCATGCTTTTCCTATAGTGTGAACTATATGTAGCTTTCATATAATTCCTATAGTATAACTATATGCTCCTACCATGGAGTTTCTATAACATTTAAACTATATGCATTTCCTATATGCAAAAAGCTTATGCATGGATTCTATATACCAAACAATATAGAATATGAGCATCCACGTGACTTTTAGACATACGCTGGATATTTATTTGGTTAAATGCTTTGGTGTAACTCGTTCTTATATTAATATATATGGTGACAAGTTTACAATCAAACCTTCGTACTAGGTATAAGTATGACAAGGTGATTAGTAGTATAGTGGCTATGTGCTGGAAGCATTCGTAATCTAGCCTTGGCATTAAACACTCCTAACTACTTCAATAATGGATATCCTTGGTGGAAGCTATCGTGGATAGAGTTCATGTGATGACTCCATAGTGTAATAGCACCTCGTCGAGTTGTAGAATGTTGAACCCGTCAATAATTTGAGTTGGTTTCCACGATGGAGGTGATAATAAATATGGTCTTAATGCAATTGGTGCTTCGAAATTTGTTGTGCTTAGTTGGCCAGATCTCTACCATTGATCTAGTATTACCTCGGGTTTGGGTCTTAAACCCTAGTCTTTCCCACTACTTCTTCGTCGAGGTTTTTCTTTGGAATTCATTTGGTGTTACTGGGCTTGGTGGAGAGGCCGACAAGCATGAGAAGTTTCAGGGTTTCGTTAGCAGGTTTTTGCAACTTCTCCCACAATTTGAAACCTTGACCTGAGGGTGATTACTAGTACTGGTTGGTGGCTTAAGAGCCGAACCCCTAAGTGAGAGTTTACAGCGTTTTCTTGTAGTTGGAAGGGTTCTAGGGTTGGTGATAATCTTGTGTGTGGATTGAACCGGAGGTCGGTTTTCCTTGTATGTAGCAATGGTGGTTCTTAGAGTTGTCTTCCACTTCGTTGCGTTCAACAGTCAGGTGATGACTATGGTCTAACATTGACTGTGGTGCCTTTGTTTCATATGCAATTGTTAAAAGGTAATGTACTAGTTTCGAAAACTTGTTTCCTTCTATTCATTTATGAGTTGCAGTTGTTGTTATAATTTTATTTTATGATACTCGTTTGACCATACGTTGTTTGTGTGGAAGGTGTCCTTAGCTCTTGGCTTCCATGCTCAAGTTTGGGTAATGGCAGATGCATCGGAACTCGTAAGCTTCGGTGGTTCTTCTTGTTGACTTCAACTTGGTGACTGTTGGTCCTTCTTTGGTTTTAACCGAAACTTCAATGTTGATATCTGGTTGTGGATGATGGTCGTTGTTGTGAAGTTTTATGTTCCAAGTGACGAGGTAGGGAGGATGGGCTCCTTGACCTTCCTTCATGTTAGCTTCAGCACTTCTGTGTGTTTTTAATTGCTGCAAATTTAACAAGGGTCTTATCCCTTTGTCATTTTGATGGGAATAAAAGAAACCCTAAAGTTACTATCTTTCTACTCGGTACTTGTTAAAAGTATTACTGTTGGGGTTTGACCTTGCATCGATACTATAATTTAACCATTAGTTTTTTTCAAAGTGAAGGTTGTTATGTTGTAGTTCTGCAATGTGGAAAAGAATGATAACTATTCTAAAACTCAACCTTCGTGAGCTATGTTTTATGGAACCTGTACTAAATTCAATATTTTTTTTTATAAATGTTTTGGATAAGAGATAACCTCGAAAGTTTTGAGAAATCAATCCTGCAATCTGAGAGTTATTCGCATTTTCCTAAATGGTTTTGATGCAGGCTATGGTTATACTAGGATTGTAAAATCCATAGTTGAATAACGATGCTAGATACGTTTATTTGTTTTGTCCTTAAACTAAGCACTAAAATCGAGACTAAAACTTTACTACTGTTTGAATGAGGGTATTATATCTTATTTATGTTATCAACACAAAAGGTAGATGTTTAAACTGCTTAAGGTTTGACTATCGAAATAGTTATAAACCTGTCATAATGATTAAGGTTAATTTGCAAAAGAAGTGTTTTGACATTATAACTGTAGTTTGATAAATAAAATTAAAATAAGAGATATGAATACTGAGGATGAGATAATGTTCAACAGCAATGCTATTGTATGCATTTGATGAATTATGTTTAAGAATATAAGCACTTGGTAGCAGTTCTGTGTAATTAGAAATGTTTAGTTTTTGCAGTTGTTCTAATTCTTGAATGCTGATGAAAGAAATACAGTGAATTTATAATACTATACTATTTTGAGAATAATAATAAGAGAATGTATAGCATGTATCTTTTGTAAGGAAAATAAATGACCTAAAGAGGAACCTTAGGTTTTGTACATAAATTAAATGTTTACTTTTGTTTCTACGTAAGAGAAATATTATAGAACCTGTAATATGAAATGTTGTTCTGTTTTTTTGAGTCTAAACATAAGTAATTTTTATTAAGAAATATAACTGATAAGGAAAGTTAAAGAAACACATCAGTTTTATTCTATCCATTCATTTGACATTCTGTCTATCATTTATCTATCTTAATTCTCCCTCTCTATACTAGCATACTATACAGAAAACAGTATGGGAAAAACATAGTAGAGGTATTTTATCAATTCATACATTTATTCAACAGTTTACCAGATCCTAAATAACTCAAAAAATCACACTTTTGTTTCTGCAAAATGTAAACTAACAGTTTCAAACTAATGAGATACTAAATTAGTGATTACAGAATAATTTAACTATTTAGGGTTGAAATAACAAGTAGAAATTGTAACTATAGATAGGGTGGACAAACACCCAAGGAGGGCTGTTCCTCCCAACCTTTTCCAGAAGAAGCAGCCAATCTACTTTCCTCCTTTGGACCCCCGAGCCTGTTTACTGAACCACTAGGTAGATGAACTCTATGTAGAAGCAAGGCACTCAGAAATTGTAGAGGCAGCAAACTATTAAGACTTGCTCCTCAGCTTTTAGGACTCTGCACTCAATAGTATAACTCTGCACTCAGTTGTAAATTAGGCAGACTTACACCATGATAAAAAACTAGCATATCCCCTCATCGAATATCTTGGGTTCAAGTAGCAGAACCTCAAGGTAAATTTCCTCGTCAAGAAAAGTGATGAACCTCAATCCAAAATTTGATGGCTCTTAAAAAGATTGCCTAGGTCTTTAGTGGTCATTTTTCAATAAATGAGCCTCAAGCTCCAGTCCCATCTTTCAGGGCACTAAGACCACAATTCAAGGGAGTTGTCCCATGCCAACAGCTAGTTACTTTCCTCATGAAGCTGCCATTTGTCCATTGCCTTCTACCCCAGATTCCATTCCACCTAGTGGGTCAGTAAACACTCTTTCAACAGTCCCCTTAGGTGTTTGTCCCATATTTAATTTATTTAATAATAAAATATTGTGCAAATTATAGTCATCCTTGGACACTTGTCTAATATAAAACTTTACAATAAAAGTTAAGATAATGTTTCCAACATAAAATGTTTTTCAGCAAAAAGGGGTATGTTACAAAGACCCCCACTTAAGCTCAACATCGTCCTCGATGTTGCTTATTCTTCATCAGAGCCTCCTTCGAACAGAACTAGATATGATGCCCGCATTTTACTTTCCAGTTCCTAGGTAGCTTCATTAGGGCTAAGGTGATTCCATTGCACCTTTACCTGCCCTATGGTATGATTCCAAAGCATAATTTCCCTCCTGTCGAGAATACAGTCTGGTTCCACCTGAAAATATCCCTCGGGTTCCACCTGTATGTCATTCCAATTCAGCACATGAGTAGCATCGTGCACATACTTCTTTAAAACAAAAATGTGAAAGACATTAGGGATTCTTAAGTTACATGGCAAAGCCAACTAATATGCAACAGGTCCAATCCTTGATAGGACTTCAAATGGTCCATAGTACCTTGGTCCTAGTTTAGCACAACTCCCAAGCTTTAAAGAAATTTTCTTGGGTTTTACCTTTACAAAAACATGATCTCCAACCTGAAATTCTCTTTCAGTGCGTTTCAGATCTGCATAACTTTTTTGCCGATCTTGCGCAACTTTTAAGTTTCCTTGAACCTGTTTCATAGTTATCTCCATCTCTTTTAACAAATCTGGTCCTAACATTGTTGTGGGGAAAATGCACCTATAGTTCAGGGGAGAAACTACCAACTTACGGTGATAAAGATATAATTACAAGCATTCTGCAAGTACAACAAATAAATGAAGAGATTAGGGTTTAGTGATGTAGGAACCTCATTCAGAAGGTTGATCCTAGCTTTTCCTCACTCTCTCTTCAATGCTTATCCAGTGTCACAATGCCCAGACCTGCAAAACAACTTGATACCTTTCTCAAACACATTTGACTACATATATAAGACTGATATCCATGACATAACAAGACATCAAACTATAATTAAATAGTAATCAAATCAGAGACATACGAGAATAGGTCATATTTGGAAAGGAAAGAACATCTGATCTTTATTGATGAATGAAAGAAAGTACATAAATTTATACCTTCCTTCAAGCTTGGTACTTCACAAAACCTAGATTCAAGGTCTCCTGCTTCCATTCTCCAAGGATTCTAGCCTCTAATCAACTATGCTAGGGTTTACCAGAAACTAAGCACAAGAGAGGGGGATGAGGGTCTCCATTCCTCCAGCATAACAATATTGTAGACTTGATCTCCTCACATGGCCCTTCTACCCTCCTTATATAGTCAGTGAGGAAGAGGAAAAGAAGTTATAACCGCTCAAGAGGTTTCCCAACCAACTTAACTTACTCGAATTTTGAGATTTTGACCAAAATAGGGGTGTACTCTACTCTACAGCAGACAAAGTAGCGTACATATGGAGTTGTGTGCTACTATTTCATAGTGGAGTAGCACTCAAAAGGTTTGAGTGCTACTATTGTACACGAGAGTAGGGTACACACGCTACTATCATGCCTGTGTACCAGCGCTCATGTTAAAAAATGGCCAAAAATAGGCTTTTCTGCTCATTTTCAAGAGATGGTTTGGTCTGGAAAAATGTTCCTAAGGGTCATATACATCAAATGGGTCACGAATGAGGTAATTTCAACCATTTTTAGTGTCCAAAATGACTCCTCCATCCACAAATGTCCTGTTGTGTGATTGAACTTGATCTCAAGAAGTGTCGTCATGCGACCAAGGGAAGCAAGTGTCGTCACGGATGGAGAGGTGTCATTTCAAGATATAACAGATTCCGCCTAATGTATGAGGTCAGAGGGAGTGCGGGAAATGATGGCCGAAATACATTATAAATAATAAAGATTTGAATCATGGAGGAACAGAGAAACCAAGAATCATAGGCTCAAATGAAGTACCTGAAAGCAAAGGTAATGTCAGACAAACTTATCCTTGGCGTAACTGTCCATGTTCAAATAATGGAACATGACCTCCAAGAGGATACAATAATGATCCAAATACTGATGCATATATCATGGCCACTAAAATACAAGCGTGGATCCATGAGGAACATAAGTATAAACATAGCCACATAAATACAAGGTGGATCTATGTCAAAACTGGAGAACATAGCCATAGATAACAAGCTGGATCTATGTCTCATCAAGAGCCCAAAAAAATGTGGCTCAGTCTTGTGTAACTTGGGAGATAACATAAATGAGGTGATGCTATCGAGGATCCCAAGGTCTTCATCCAAAAACAACCCAAGGTACAGACCTATCCATGCGAATAAATGAGTTGTTGTCGAACATGGGAGGTATCGTTTGATTACCAGTCATTGATGTATACTGTTAACAAATGCGAGGGTGTCCACCAATAATTAAAATGAAACCCAAGGTACCTAGTACATTCAAGCAAGTGCGAATAGATGGTATTTCCATCGAACACTTGAAGAATCCATCGGATAGGAGACATTGATGTATTCCCATATATCTAATAGCAAGGGAAACTGCCACTAATGACTGCAATCCCCAAGGTACTAACTGAAACTTTAAACTTCATTCCCAAAGCACAATGAGTTGAAGTCGATGGGAATAAGTCCATTGGAAGGGAGGCCTTAATGCATCCTACATCATCCAACAGGAGGGACGCTCAACAGGTCTGAGCTGATTTGGAGTAGGACTGAACACATGATGAAACATACTGACACCAAGGAATGGCCGACACAGGTTATATCCTTGAACAGTGAACACGACACAAGAGTGACTTAGGCAGCTTTGAACACAAAGAGACCACGATGCAAATTTGCAATGTAGGAGACATTAACAGATTCTCCATATGATTGGAAAACTAACCAAACGGAAGAGTAAGAACTCTAAGATCAGGTTTACCCTAAGGCCAAATACTAGAACCCAACTTATTTGATAGACTCAAAACAGGTGCTTTGTTCAAGTAGATAGTTGACTCGCTGCCATCATATTGAAAGATATTTTAACATTCTTCCCTTCCCTTTCCTTTTTCATTTTTTAATGAGCTTGAAAAAGAACTAAAGCATGCTCGATGGTATTTTCATATTTAAGGAGTCTGAAAAAACCTAGAAGAAAACTCCATACACCTATCCGTGGATTTTATATCGAGCCCAGATTGGTTTGTGCTCGCCGGTGTTTTCTTACTTATAGAGTTGAAAAAATGAAACAGTCCTCTATACACCTATCTGTGGATTTTATATCGAGCCCGGATTGGTATGTGCTCGGTGGTGTTTTCTTGTTTATAGAGTTGAAAAACTTAAACAGTCCTCTATCAACCATCTCGTGGATTTCACATCGAGCCCAAGTAGGTGAATGCTCGCTTGGTGTTTTCACATTTCGAGAGTCTGAAAACCCTAAAGATGACTCCAAACGTCCTTTTTCGTAAAGTTAGTCTCCTTCCCCGAAAAAGTGTAAAATAATGGAAGAAGAACTCTTCTAGCGCATACCAGAGTATACCTAGAGTATACCTTTTCTGTAAATTATCCACCAAGGCCCGGAAAAGGGGTAATTCTATACCTAAGTGGATGTCGGTTCAGTTGTTTTAACGAGCCCAAAAATACAGCTATGCTCGACAAACTTTTCCTATTTAAGGAGTCTGAAAAGGGCTTCAAAGAACTTCATAGGGATCTTTTTCCGTAAAGGTTTAACAAGTCCGGAAAAGTAAACTCATAACCTCCTTACTGTTTTTAATGAGCTCAAAGGAGATACAGAAAAATGCTCATAACTTCCTTACTGTTTTTAATGAGCTCGAAGTGAAGATGAAAGAAATGCTCATAGCCTCCTTACTATTTTTAACGAGCTCAAAGGAAAGGTGGAAGACTGCTCATAACCTACTTACTGTTTTTAACGAGCTCGAAGTGAAGGCAGAAGAATGCTCGTAACCTACTTACTATTTTTAACAAACTCGAAGTAAAGGTAGAAGAATGCTCGAAATGGGAGAACACGAGTGTCAGGGATATGCAAAACTAGCTCCAAGCACATGGAACAAAGCTATGCCTAATGCAAGGAACATGAGCAAGATAAGGACACTCAGGGTGTGTCTCCTCCAGGTAAAAGTTTTCAAATTGCAAAGGAAAAATGATGCAGGGCTTAATGGAAATGAGATCAGAGATGGAGGCTTATACAACGAGGTAAAATGGGTGGAAGCTGGCATCAGGCTCATTAGCGCAAGCGAGATCATAACAGATGCATATGCAACTTGAACAGAAATATGGGAGCCTTATCAGGGATGGCCAGAAGTATATGAGGAAGAAAGATATGAGGCTTCTTCTCAAAGTCATGGTAAATCTAAAAAGGCTCTCGAGCCTATGAGAAAAAATCAGCATGGGTACCAAAATGGCATAAGGGTGCTGACTAGGGTGACCCATGTTAGGTAAGCTCTGCTGTCGGACTAGTGCACGATGCATAAAGAGATGGATAACACACCAATATCCAACAAGTTTGACCTTATGGCGAATTCAGATGGCAAAAGGTTCAAATGCAACATAACAACGGGGAAGCCTAAACCTATATGCAAGGTTCTGAATATACCTGTCATGGTCGCACAAGGTGTCGAAAAGGACCAGTAAGCAAGTATACATCCAACTAAGAATCCTGTCTCCAAGAAACATCAGTACCAAGATCATATCTAAAACATATGTAAAGAAAGACCCAATACAAGTCACAGTGGTAGAAATACTTTCAACTTCACTATCATCAACAACAGGCATAAACAAGGCAGAGTTTTCAAATGAAGACTCTATGGTACCCAAGACCGAGGACTTACAATCAATAAGATCAACTTCAGGATGAAGATCAAAGTTGAAGGACATGATGGAATCTGTAGAAACAAATTCATCATCACGGGAGTTGAAAATTCTAGAAGCAGAATCAAACTCAGCAGGAACACCGATTTGCGGATCTATAGGAGAGTCCAAAAACTCAACAGTAGGAAGATCAGACTTTAAGGTCAAACCAGGGCTGGACATAACTGCGACTAGATCAACATCCAAATGAATGGTAGACTGTACTATGGACTCTAGGAAAACTTCATTGGAAGGAAGTATATCATCCCAGATAGAACACATATCTAAACATTCAGATGGAGGTGTCACTTGGTCAAAAGCTGGGACCAAGTCCCGAGAAGGTAAGCATGAACTCAGAGACTTCTTCTCAGTAGCAGTTGGACTCAAGGAACAATATGCCACATAAGTCCCATGTGACATAGTAGTGCCTAATGACGAGGGATCTGACTGGTCTACAATTGGGTAATAAGGAGGATCAATGAATGCAAGCTGGTTGATAGTGACAATGCTTTCGTTATGAGGGAAATGCATCACACAAAAGAGCGTAGACACCACAGCATGCATAGCATAAACGTAATCACTCCCAAGGATCATATCAAAATCCACAGGGTCCTTTAAAACCATAAAATCAACTAAGACTATTTTTCCACCCAAAGTAACAGGTGCCTGACGGAGGAATCCGATAGGTTCACTAGGTCTTCTATCAAAGGTCAATGGCCAATTAGCCGTTGGAATAACATTAGGGAAACCCAAATCTCTCCAAGCATAAGCGGATAAGATACTAGTAGAAGCACCTTCATCAACAATGCATCGATCAACCGTATGGTTCCCGATATCAACCTTTATCTGGAAAGGTGTCGAAGAAGGAAGACGAGGCTCGGCTAGACTATTCCAATCAAAGGAAACAATCCTAGGGCTTGGTATGGGTTCACATGGCACTGATGAAGTGCCCCCTTTTTCAGGAATATCCAAACTAGTAATGCAGAAGACTTCAGTAGTAGGTGCATCAATCTCCAAAGGACTAATGGGATCGGTTGAAGATTGCATCGATTCGATCACTTCACTCTCCGAAGGAAGAGTGGAGTCGACCAAAGATTACATTGGTTCAACCACTTTATCAACCAAAGGTTGATCTGATTGTAGGGAATCTATAGACAACTCAGGAACAGAGGTTCCTTCAGACATGGACCACACTCTTCGTGCCTCTAGAATGGCAGGGCATCGGTGAGTAAGGTGATCTCCCTTACAAAGTTTACAAGGGAACTTTGGTTTCCGTCCTATAGGTTTAGACTCCTTTACAACATCAGTACTCTCAGCATGACTAGCATTGGCTGATAGCTGACCCCCAGCATGACTCACAGAGGCTGGTTGCTCAGAAGCATCAGACTTTTGAACTAAGGACCACACTTTTTGCACTTCTGGAAGTACAGGGCACAAGTAAGTAAGGTGATCTCCCTCACAAAACTTACAAGGGAACTTAAGCTTCTGTTTGTTTGGTTTGTCGACAATGTCAAATCCCTCAGCATGACTTGTAGTGGCTAATATGGTGTCTCCAGTATGACTCACAGGAACTGGTGACTTGTCATTAATATGACTAGCAGTGATTAATGATGTGTCCTCAAACATGATCGACAGTGGTTGAAGACAAACTTTCAATATGATTTTCAGTGACTGAAATTTTTCTCCCAGCATGACCTCCAGAGGCTGGGTAGGTGCCCCCTGCATGACTTGCAGAGGAAGGGTGCTTGCCCCAGCATGACTTGCAGAGGCTAGGTTGCTGCCCCCCTTGTTTTGGCATCTTCTTCCTATTCTTCCTCCGTCTATTCCTTTTAGACTGCTGGCTACTAGTATTGCTACTTTAGCCACATGAGGTAGAAGGAGGAGGAGAAGATGTTACTGGAAAGGAGGCACAGGGTTCTGATGCTCTTGATTTGAGGTGCTCACAAAAGAAGTGTCAGGAGCATGCAAGGCATTCAGAGTGGAAAACAACTAAACCAACAGCCCTATGGTGAATCCAGGAAGATTCAAAGTAGCCATTAAGGGAGTACCAATGTTTCCAATGAATGGAACAGCACAAGGATCCCCCGGAACAGGGGTACCTTGATTGGCACTCGCCGGAATGCTAGACATAGTTTCTTGCTCAAATGAACAAGAAGTTCTCTAAGGCAAACTAAAACAAGTAGCACACAGAGCACACCATTAAAAAAGGTCCTAGGTAAATCAAACCAGGCAAACAGATGCCTTCCGGAGAAGAGTCTAGGATGATGAGGGCCCAAAACAGATCAACGAATGATGAAGAACAGTTACCTGGGGTCCACAATACAATGACTAAGGGTGCAAGTGCTGGAATCACCCAACCGCCCTCCCAAAGACCTGCAAGGGATTTCCTCCCATGTCTATCCTAGGTACAGCAGATTTACCCTCCGCTGTCACCTATGTATGAACCTATGGTCAGATACTAAGGATACCACCACACCAAAAACTCCTGGGGGAACAGTCTCTAGTCGAATCAAAAGGCATGGGCAGGGTAACTGAGCCCGAAACTCAAAAGAGTCCCCAAACGCGATCCAATCCTGGTATACGCTCGAAAGAAAAAGTAGGAGGAGTATTCCCAACAATCTGATCTCACAAGACCTACTGCATACATCCCAGGCAAGCTTTGAATGAAGTGGGTTTACCTGTGATAGTCAAACTACGATTTTTGCGTAATGTGTGATCTTGGGTGGTTTAATGTGTTTTAAACCCAAGATCCTAACCAAGACTAGTTGGTGTAGTGTAACCTAGAAAAGAAAATGTTAGTAGTACATTTTATTAGGGTTCATTTTAAAGATTACTTGCTTACTCAAAAAGGTAGTGGGTGTGTGAGAGTGGTTATAGTAGAGATAGAGTACTGAAAATGAAATATTTACCACCAAACAAATCTTTTCTTTTCAATTCAAGTCTTAAAATTATGATCTAGAATGCATATGCAAATGCAATTTTTAATCTTTCGAATGCAAAAAAAGTAAAAATAAATTCTAAATGTACAAAATTAAACTCAAAACCGAAGAATGCAGCTACTCAAGCAAATAGGTATGCAAAAGAAAACTTGTTATTTATTATGAAAAGCATTCTAAAATCTTTTAAGCCACTTGCAAGGTACTCTATTCAGAAAATGAATCAAAATTCTTTATGCTTTTCAAAGGTAAGAAACAAAACTGAAACTACCCTACTATCAAAACAAAAGCAAAGAACTTTCAGGTTCTCTTTATTGAAACAGTAAAAGCTACCAAACATGACTTTCAAATTCTTATTGATGTAAGCATGCCAAACATTGGGAAAAGAGTACAAAAAATACTTTTAGACCCAAACAAAGCAAATGAACTATGAAGAAGTATGGTTTGGTAAAGTCAGGTCTGCACATAACAATTCAAACAAGGTCTTGAACAACAGCCAAAACACTTGAGCTTTCACTACAAAAGAAAACTTAAAAGCATAAGGGAGGATAAAAAACCAATCTAAAAGAGAAATTTCACTCAAATAGATACAAACAGGGTCAAGAAGACTCAAGAGGTTTCAAATCCAGTGGAAATGGGGCAAGCAGGTTCAGTCAGACTCAAATTAAGGTACAAAACACCAAACGGGTCCACAACCCTCAAACTTGGGTCAACAAGCCCCAAAACTTTCCAAACAAGCCCAAATTGATCAAAAGAGGTTCAAATCATGAATGTAGGATCAGTACAAGGATGGGAGACCACTTACAGGGGTTTAACACAGACCTAGGGTCATCAGGGACCACAAAAATGCAGCCAGAACCCCCAGATTTGGGTCCACAACCCAAAACTCAAAAAATTTAAACCCAGATTTTGAGCGCTACCGTGTATGAAGGATACTAGTGCCCAGGGTGCTACTGTACTGCACAATAGTAGAGTACAGGTTGAAAATTTTGAAAAAATGGGGTTAAAACCCCCCACACCTTGGTCCACAAGGGTTTGCAAAGGCCGGGAAGGGTCTGTAAAAGCCCAGCAGGGTCAAACAGAGCCTACTAACTAATTCTAATCAATAAATTGAACAAATACCTTCAAATAAAACTAAATAAATGACCTTGGATACCCCTAAGTAGTTAGGCTTTCCCCAGCGGAGTTGCCATTCTGTTGTGGGAAAAATGCACCTATAGTTCAGGGGAGAAACTACCAACTTACGGTGATAAAGATATAATTACAAGCATTCTGCAAGTACAACAAATAAATGAAGAGATTAGGGTTTAGAGATGTAGGCACCTCATTCAGAAGGTTGATCCTAGCTTTGCCTCCCTCGTTCTTCAATGCTTATCCAGTGTCGCAATGCCCAGACCTACAAAACAACTTTATACCTTTCTCAAACACATTTGACTACATATATAAGACTGATATCCATGACATAACAAGACATCAAACTATAATTAAATAGTAATCAAATCAGAGACATACGAGAATAGGTCATATTTGGAAAGGAAATAATGTATGATCTTTATTGATGAATGAAAGCAAGTACATAAAGTTATACCTTCCTTCAAGCTTGGCACTTCACGAAACCTAGATTCAAGGTCTCCTGCTTCCGTTCTCCAAGGATTCCAACCTCTAATCAACTGTGCTAGGGTTTACCAGAAACTAAGCACAAGAGAGGGGGATGAGGGTCTCCATTCCTACAGCATAACAATATTGTAGACTTGGTCCCCTCACATGGCCCTTCTACCCTCCTTATATAGTTAGTGAGGAAGAGGAAAAGAAGTTATAACCGCTCAAGAGGTTTCCCAACCAACTTAACTTACTCGAATTTTGAGATTTTGACCAAATCAGGGGTGTACTCTACTCTACAGTAGACAAAGTAGCGTACATATGGAGTTGAGCACTACTATTTCACAGTGGAGTAGCGCTCAGAAGGTTTGAGCGCTACTATTGTACACTAGAGTAGGGTACACACACTACTATCATGCCTGTGTACCAGCGCTCATGTTAAAAAATGGCCAAAAACAGGCTTTTCTGCTCATTTTCAGTAGATGGTTTGGTCTGGAAAAATGTTCCTAAGGGTCATATACATCAAATGGGTCAAGAATGAGGTAATTTCAACCATTTTTAGTATCCCAAATGACTTCTCCATCCAAAAATTTCATGTTGTGTGACTGAACTTGATCTCAAGAAGTGTCGTCATGCGACCAAGGGAAGCAAGTGTCGTCACGGATGGAGAGGTGTCATTTCAAGCTATAACAAACATTAATATGTCTATAGGGTTATCCCAAGAAATAGGAGTACAACATTTTCTTCCATATAAAATCTCAAATGGACTAAGTCTAGCAGATGCTTGATAATGATTATTGTATTCAAATTCAGCTAAATGCAAATAATCTTCCCACTTAGTTGGTTGATCTTTAACATACATCCGTAACATGTCTTCTAAAATCTGATTAACCCTTTTAGTCTATTCGTCAGTTTGTGGATGGAAAGTGGTACTGAAATTTAATTTAGTATTTAAACACTTAAACAATGCTGTCCAAAAATTTCCAGTAAACTTGGAGTCTCGATCAGAAATAATTACCTTTGGAATTCCGTGCAAGTGAAAGATTTGATTCATAAACACATCTGCAATGTTAGCAGCTTTGAATGTAGTCTTAATAGGAATAAAATGAGTAGATTTACTAAGTTTATCCACAACAACCATTATTGAATCATTATGTTTCTGATTCTTAGGTAAACCTGTAATAAAATCAATACTTATAATCTCCACTTCCATTCCGAAATTGGCAATGGATGCAATAGGCCAGCTAGGTGTTGATGTTCAGCCTTAATGTTCTGACATTCAAAACACCTAGCTATGTATTCAGCCACTTCGTTCTTCATGTTGGGCCAAAAATAATCCTTCCTTAACATAGTTATCATTTTCTAATAACCAGGATGTCCCGAATAAGGACTCCTATGAACTTCATCCAAAATAAGCAATTTAACTGTTGACACATTAGGTATATAAATTCTATTTTTATATGTCATTAAGCCTTTTTCGTTAATGTTGTATTTTGTTATTAAATTTTTCAGATAAATTTGCAGCAACCTTATCATGCAATTTTTTATCATTTTCATCTTGCTTAATTCCTTCTTCGATCTGATTTTCCAGATCTGTCTTAAATGTGCTAATTGCTACCACAAAACTTAATTTGGCATTTCTGCTCAAGGCATCAGCAACTTTGTTCTCTTTGCCCTTAATGTGTTGAATTTTGAAATCATACTCGCTAAGGAAAGCTAGCCATCTAGCTTGCCTTGCATTTATATTTGTTTGATCCAACAAGTATTTTAAACCCTTATTATCTGTCATTAGTACAAACTTTCTTCCAATCAAGTGATGGCGCCACATCTTTAGTGCATGTATCATGACTGCCAACTCAAGATCGTAAGTTGCGTAATTCTTTTCGTGGATTTTTAACTTTCTAGACTCAAAAGCAATAGCATGACCTTCTTGAGTTAAGACCCCACCAAGTCCATCATGGCACGCATCAGTGCATACAACGAAGTCTTTGTTAGGATCAACAATTTTTAAAATGGGTGCGGTTGTTAATAATTCTTTTAACTTATTAAAACTTTCTTGGCATTTTTTATCCCATACGAATTTCTTCCCCTTCTTCTGCAAAGAAGTGATGGGATTTGCAATTCGTGGGAACCCTTCAATAAACTTTCTATAGTAACTTGTTATCCCCATAAATGACCGAACGTCAGTTACATCTTTAGGAACATGCCACTCGTTAATTGCTTTTATCTTATCAGGGTCGACGGAAATTCCGTCTTTAGAGATTATGTGACCTAGGTACTGTATTTTATCTTTATAGAAGTCACATTTGTTGAATTTAGCATAAAGCTGATGTTCTCTTAACACTTGTAGAATTATCCTTAAATGTTCATCATGCTATTCTTTAGTTTTTTATTAAATTAGAATATCGTCAATGAACACAACTACAAACTTATCCAAGTACTTATGCAGAACGTTGTTCATTAAACACATGAACACTGCCGGTGCGTTAGTTATCCCAAAAGGCATAACTACAAACTCGAAGTGCCCATATAGCATTCTGAAAGCAGTTTTGAATATGTCTTTGTCTTTTATTCTAACTTGATGATATTCGAACCTTAAATCAATTTTAGTGAATATCTCTGCTTCATGTACTTGATCAAATAGATCGTCAATGTGGCGAAAGCGATATCGATTTTTAATTGTCATTTTATTAAGTTGACGGTAATCTATGCATAGTCGCATGGTTTTGTCCTTCATTTTAACAAAAATAACTGGAGTTGCCCAAGGAGACACACTTGGCCTTATGTAGTTTTTATCTATTAATTCCTTCAGCTGAGATTTTAGTTCATTTAATTCCAGAATATTCATTCTATAGGGAGCCTTTGAGTTTGGTACTGCACCTGGTACTAACTCAATGGTGAAATCAAGTTCCCTTTTCAGAGGTAGTCCTGGAATCTCTTCCGGGAATACATCAGAAAAGTCCGTAAGGATGGGTATATCCTCCAGTTTTAACTTATCTTCTTTAGATGAACATTCATCATTAATAACATTAACAACAAACATTTTACAGCCCTTTCTTGCAGCTCTCTTAACTTGTAAAGCAGAAATTTGTCTTACAGAAATCTTCCTATGAATTCCTTTTACTGTTTCAGTTTTGCCTTCATTATTCAAACAAGTAAAAGATTTCTCATAACAATTAAGCACTACTCTATGTTGTTCAAGCCAGTCCATGCCAATTAACAAGTCATATGACCCTAATGGTAAAACATTCAGATTAACTTGCGTTTTCAACTGACTCATAAATACATCACAACTTTTGACAAAATCTGTAACCTTTCTTTGAATGCCTGTTGCTAGCTGAACTAACCATGAATTATCAAATTTCTCTACCTTCAACTTGCAACTTTTCACTAATTCAGGTGAAATATAACTCAAACTTGCACCTGGATCTATTAGAATGGAAATAGATTTGTTGTGTATCATACCTTCGATTTCGACCATAGACATTTGATGATCTGCTTGACGATTTTCCAGTGCTGCATTTATCCTGGGCATCTCTCTTGCTACATCACCAACTGTAGGCTCTACTTGTATGGTGTGAATGTTGTTGACTATCTTTCTATTGCGTGGGCATTGAGCTCTTGTATGTGGTCCACCGCAATCATAACACTTCAAAGGTGCCCCCTGTTCAATATTTCTGGTGTGGTTATTATTATTGTTGTTATTATTATTAGGCACATTCCTTACAGCAGTAAAGTTCTGTGGTGCATTACCTCTGTAATTATTATTACTTGGAAAATTTCTGTTATTAAATCTTTTCTTAAAATTTCCAGAATTATGATTAAAATTCTTCTTTTTATGATCAAAATGATTAGACTTATTACTCTTCCAGCCAGATATTCCTTCTCTTTTTCTATTTTGGTCAAAACAGAAATTAGCTTTCCTCATAGCCTCTTCCAAAGTGGAAGGGTTATCATACTCGATCCTGTATTTTATGTTGAAAGGTAGACAACTTAGAAACCTTTGTACCTTAGGATTCTCTTTGACCATGTAAGGTACATACCTCAGCAAGCTAAGGAACTTGCTGCACAACTCCTTCATACTCATAGCACCCAATTTTAAATCATAAAATTTCTTGGATTTATCTTCATAGTACTGTTCTGACAAAAACTTTTTCTTAAATAAATTTTTAAACATACTCTAGGTTATATTTCTTTCTTTTATGCTCTTAATTCTTTTAAGATCCTGCCACCAAATATCTACCTTTCTGATCAGATTGTAAATAGCCATCTTGGTTTTTAACTGAGAAGAGTAATCGTAAGTATGAAAGTATTTCTTCATGCTAGTTAGCCATGCTTCAGCTGTCTCACCCTTTTCATTTTCGCCATTAAAGGTTGGTGGCTTAATCTTTTTAAAATATCCTATGATTTGTTCATGATGCTTATGCTTCCTCTTCTTAGAACAACAATCACTGTCACTGCTGTCATAAACAGAATTATAATTACTTTGATCAGATTCAGATGAAGAGTAATTATTATTTTTACCATTCTTTACTTTCTTACTCTTATGTTTGTGCGACATTGTACCAGAATTAGAATTTACTTCTGATTTCCTTCCTCTTTCCTCATTATGGTATTTCTCCATTAAAATCTGATTTAACTCTTCCTATGCCTTCATAATTCATTCATTCTCTTCTTTAATAGTCCTTATTTCAGATTTTAAATCTTTTACAGTACGTAGTAGTTCAGAAGATTGATTATTTAACTCTACATAAATTCCTTCATTACTATTATTATGTACATTTTTATTATGTTCATTATGATGAGAAGATCTGTCCTCAACTGATTCCTCTGGTATATCCATACCTATAATTTAAACGTCAAACTGTTCTGTACAGAAAAAAATAAAAATTAAATAAAGTCAGTAACTAAGTTTTCTATTTTATTTTCTGTTTTGTGCGCGTGAGCCTATTTCAGGCCTAGAGTTTGAACCTAACTCTGATACCACATGTAACATCCCAAAAATTCATAAAAATTTAAAAATTTTCAACGTAGCATTTAATGCATAGAATAAATATGAGGAATTATGATAATTGCTTCTATGTCGTCTTGTTGAACTAAATGTTTGTAACGATCATACAAATGTATTTTTTTATGGCTTATTGTGAAATGAAATTAAAGTCTACCTTTAGATGTTAATGTATGTTTCCTTGTCGTAGCTGTATTTTAGAATAATTATGTCAATACTCGATCAAAGATTAACATTTATAAGCGCTAACTGTTATTCTTCTTTTAATGATGAAGGGGTCCTATGGGTACCCCAAAGCTTACTTAGCATTTATGCTAAAGCATGTGAATCTTCCTTTTCGCAGATGACGGTAAGGATGACACAACAGATCAAGTAATACCAGTATGTTTTAAAATGCACTTTCGATTAGTTGTCAATTATTTTTATAAGTTTCTAAGGTACTCCATGGAGAGAACTCTTAATGGTATAATACTCTTGAACTTAGAGTTTGATGCTGAGTAACTCCAGGTTTGCAGTTCTAGATTTATTAAATAACCTATGCTATTCAAGCAAGACCGAGGAGATACTTATAATGTGACTCATCTATGTTTATAGTCGTATTATACAGTCTATACATTTCTTTGTTTAACATTTAAACATTGAACTAGATTATTGTAGCAAGGGTTTCATATAATATGACTTTGCAAATAATATAAACATAATGTGCCTTTATGAAACGTAGGCTAGATGCATGACACCAAATACTCCTATAGTATGTGAACTTATTTGTAATTTATCATACGGTTTCGTATAATAGTTAGTGTAAATTTAATTTCCATGCTTTTCCTATAGTGTGAACTATATGTAGCTTTCATATAATTCCTATAGTATAACTATATGCTCCTACCATGGAATTTCTATAACATTTAAACTATATGCATTTCCTATATGCAAAAAGCTTATGTATGGATTCTATATACCAAACAATATAGAATATGAGAATCCATGTGACTTTTAGACATACACTGGATATTTATTTGGTTAAATGATTTGGTGTAACTCATTCTTATATTAATATATATGGCAACAAGTTTACAATCAAACCTTTGTTCCAGGTATAAATAGGACAAGGTGATTAATAGTATAGTGGTTATGTGCTGGAAGCATTCGTAATCCACCCTTGGCATTAGACACTCCCAACTATTTTGATAGTGGATATCCTCGATGGCAGCTATCATGGATAGAGTTCATGTGATGACTCCATAGAGTAATAGTACCTCATCGAGTTGTACAATGTTGAACCCGTCAATAAGCTGAGTTGGTTTCCACGGTGGAGGTGATAATAAATATGGTTTTAATGTAGTTGGTGCTTCGAAATTTGTTGTGCTTGGTTCACCAGATCTCTACCGTTGATCTAGTATTACCTCGGGTTTGGGTCTTAAACCCTAGTCTTTCCCACTATGTCTTCATTGAGGTTGTTTTTTGGCATTCATTTGGTGTTACTGGGCTTGGTGGAGAGGCCGATAGGCCTGAGAAGTTTTAGGGTTTCGTTAGCAGGTTTTTGCAACTTCTCCCACGATTCGAAACCGTGACCTGAGGGTGATTACTGGTACTAGTTGGTGGCTTAAGAGCCGAACCCCTAAGTGAGAGTTTACAGCGTTTGCTTGTAGTTGGAAGGGCTCCAGGGTTGGTGATAATCTTGTGTGTGGGTTGAACCAGTGGTTGGTTTTCCTTGTATGTAGTAATGGTGGTTCTCAGAGTTGTCTTCCACTTTGCTGCGTTCGGTAGTGAGGTGATGACTACGGTCTAACATTGACTATGGTGCCTCCGTTTCATATGCAACTGTTAAAAGGTAATGTACTGGTTTCAAAAACATGTTTCCTTCTATTCATTTATGAGTTGCAGTTGTTGTTATAATTTCCTTTTATGATACTCATTTGACCATACGTTGTTTGTGTGGCAGGTGTCCTCGGCTCTTGGCTTCCATGCTCGAGCTTGGGTAATGGAAGATGCATCGGAACCGGTAAGCTTCTGTGGTTCTCCTTGTTGACTTTAGCTTGGTGACTGTTGTTCCTTCTTTGGTTTTAACCGAAACTTCAATGTTGATGTCTGGTTGTGGATGATGGCCGTTGTTGTGAAGTTTTATGTGCTAAGTGACGAAGTAGGGAGGATGGGCTCCTCGACCTTCCTTGATGTTATCTATGACACTTCTGTGTGTTTTTAATTGCTACAAATGTAACAAGGGTCTTATCCCTCTATCATTTTGATGGGAATAAAATAAACCCTAAAGTTACTATCTTCCTACTCGGTACTTGTTAAAAGGATTACTGTTGGGTTTTGACCTTGCGTCGATACTGTAATTTAACTGTTAGTTTTGTTCAAAGTGAAGGTTGTTATGTTGTAGTTCTGAGATGTGGAAAAGAATGATAACTATTCTAAAACTCAACCTTCGTGAGCTGTGTTTTATGGAACCTGTAATAAATTCAATATTTATGTTTATAAATGTTTTGGATAAGAGATAACATCGAAAGTTTTGAGAAATCAATCCTGCAATTTGAGAGTTATTCTCATTTTCCTAAATGGTTTCGATGCATGCTATGGTTATACTAGGATTGTAAAATCTATAGTTGAATAATGATGCTACATACATTTATTTGTTTTGTCCTTAAACTAAGCACTAAAATCGTGACTAAAAATTTACTACTATTTGAATGAGGGTATTATATCTCACTTATGTTATCAACACAAAAGGTAGATGTTTAAACTACTTAAGGTTTGACTATCGAAATAGTTATAAACATGTCATAATGATTAAGCTTAATTTGCAAAAGAAGTGTTTTGACATTATAATTGCGGTTTGATAAATAAAATTAAAATAAGAGATATGAATACTGAGGATGAGATAATGTTAAACAACAATGCTATTGTATGCATTTGATGAATTATGTTTAAGAATATAAGCACTTGGTAGCAGTTCTGTGTAATTAGAAATGTTTAGTTTTTGCAGCTATTCTAATTCCTAAATGTTGATGAAAGAAATACAGTGAAATTATAATACTATACTATTTTGAGAATAATAATAAGAGAATGTGTAGCATGTATCTTTTGTAAGGAAAATGAATGACCTAAAGAGAAACCTTAGGTTTCGTACAGAAATGAAATGTTTAATTTTGTTTCTATGTAAGAGAAATATTATAGAACCTGTAATATGAAATGTTGTTATGTTTTTCTGAGTCTAAACATAAGTAATTTATATTATGAAATATAACTGATAAGGAAAGTTAAAGAAACACAACAGTGTTAGTCTATCCATTCATTTGACATTCTGTCTATCATTTATCTATCTTAATTCTCCCTCTCTGTACTAGAGTGCTATACAGAAAACAGTATAGGAAAAATACAGTAGAGGTATTTTATCAATTCATACATTTATTCAACAATTTACCAGATCCTAAATAACTCAGAAAATCACACTTTTGTTTCTGCAAAATGTAAACTAACAGTTTCAAACTAATGAGATACTAAATCAGTGATTACAAAATAATTTAACTACTTAGGGTTGAACTAACAAGTAGAACCTGTAACTGTATATAGGGTGGAAAAACACCTAAGGAGGCCTGTTCCTATCACGTCCCCTTCCATCTAGTCCGATGCCAGGAAGGAAACGTGACCAATCTACCGGGCTTCTTGACAATCTCAGCCCCATTCATTACTAAGAAATGCATGGATAATTAAAACTTCTGTGTGCAATTCATACTCAATAAAAACACAGCGGAATTAATCAAGTAGATGGTGAATCAACAGACACCGAATCAATCCCATTCTTAAGCTATGCACAAGCTTCATATCAACCATATTAAGATATTCATTTCATCTCATTTAGCATGAACAATTAACATTCAGGATTAACACATTGTTGAACACATAATGCAATTAAATTAATCCACAGAGAATACTTATCTTGAAATGAAAGTGTCCAAACTGGCTACATGAGAGAAACGTTCCACCCAACCATAGATCTTTGTCTAGCCTATATTCTTTCAGCTGAGAGATCACCCCCGAGCTGGGCTATGTATCCACTAAGGAGGAACTAGACAGGCTCACTCACAGCCATGGATTCACTCAAACGGTCATGCTAAGCCAGCACACATCTGGGTTTATCAAGCATGCAATAAGGAAAGGATGAGGATGCTAAGCCAGTGAGCTCAACCACAGAGCTACAGACATCTCAAGCTAAACTCAAGCAATCCAATCCTCTGTTCAAACATCCACACTTGGATTTTCTACCATTTCTATCAACAAATAACTCAATCCCGTCACTGGATTTATGGGCTATAAAAATTGGGTTTTCCAATGGATTTCGGGATAGCTAATGCTCCCAAATTCACCCCAAGGTTCATACCTATAGATCCCCCATTGGATTTCACTGTCAAATACCAAATCTGGGCATTTATGGCTCTTCAAAACGTGGGTTCTTTCACAGTTGCGATGTCTGGATTTTTTTCTCACTGCTGGAATTCATTTTTGGATGGAAAATGATGCTGCTTTCTTCCACAATGGAATGGAGATGAGGAAGAAGCAACTCCCATGAGGTAGAGTGACTTGTGGTACAAGAAAACAAAGCCCATACTCTGCCATACGAATATCTGGGTTACCCATGCTCCATTGAATCCATGGACTGAAATCTTCAACTACTTCCTTACAACATAAATAAATGTCATCAAGGAAGGTCAAATGGGTTCTCAAGGTGACATTTGGCAGCTTATGGCTCAATCCCACACCCCCTCACCAGTCCCTAGTGGATACACATGGCCCCCTTCTCATCCGTTGCCTCCATATCTAGTTTTGGTATTTTATTGCATGATGTTTATTTACATCATTTTTACAATGTTCCATGGCTAAATAGCACATGGGTAACATAATGTCTAATACTTGCCTTTTAAATAAAATTCGGGCTTCCACTAGCAGGGCCTTGTCCTTGAGCTCCATGCTAGGAAAACATACATCACATGTATACAGTATTTACATTAAAATCTAATATATCCTAAGGGTCAAAATGGGGTATTACAATCCCCTCCCCCTTAGAATAACACCATCCTCGGTGTTCCAATACTTGGAATACATATACAGTTTACACATCCAAAAAATTTCAAAACATTTTGCAAGTCTGTCCTGCATTCTATCCTTTACTTTGAACTTTCAGGACCAAGTCCTTTGACTTCCACAAGCTTCTTCCGCTGGTTCTGATCTTTCAACTCATCCACAAGTCTAAAAACTTTATGGATGGTACCCTCTTGAGGTTCCCTTGTTGAGCAGTTGTGAAGGCAATGATGTCCTCCACATTTCCAACATCTCACTGGCTGCTTCATCTTTACCTGCTCAATTTCCTTTGATTCTTCATGCCTGGAACGTTTCTTAATGGACCGATTGGACGAATGCCTCATCATTGATCCACTGTCCTTTCCTCGGTTGATTGTTTCTAGAATTATTTTTACTTGTCTTTGCAGACAAACGGAGTCCTGCAAGACCTTGTGGTTCATCTCATTCTACCTCTTCTGTATCTTAAGCATCTCTCCAATATTTTCTTGGGTCTTGTAAATTGTTTGAAGAATACTTTCAGCCAATTCCAATAACCTATGGTTTGCTGCCATGGCCACTGTGTGCAGCTGGTTCTCACTTTGCTTACAAGCAACACTTGCTTTGCAACAACTGCCACAAATTAGTTTCACTTCCCCACCTGTGGAATTCATCATTATAATTTTTTTAGGCCAAGCATAACATAACATTAAAATAATTCATTCAATTAGCTTCCCAATTGATATGAAATCCCATACTTTATCCATGAGACTTTCATACTTTTCATGCTTGCCAAATAGGCACATGAGCTCATTCATGTCCATTCTTTCACAGGGGATTAACTACTTCAGCATTCACAATTTATTTCTAGCAAATAAACACACTCTACTTTCAGCCATACATGCATTCAACAATTTTATGTTTTTATAAATGCATCAATAAAAAGGAAAGAGAGAGCAGTAAGAGTTTTCTTCTCTTAGTCTTGTTCCATTCTGGAACCCACACCACCACTGTGGTTTTCATGATCCTAACCTCTTTCACTTCCATGTGAATGTTTGACCAGCCCTTCTTGGCTATGACACTTAGTGTCTATGGTGTATTTCAAACCTCTCAACCATGGAGTCCCTCCACATGGTTTGTCTACAACTCCCTTGGCTTCTAGGACCCCCACAAGTCCAATAGCACCATCATTCATTTATGCGCAAGCTAAGCCTTTTTTCTTTTTTTTAGGACAGTCACATGTCCACACGCATCCTTAAGATGCTTTCATAGTCATTGCTTCCAGCAACACCTACACTCAAACATTGAATTAATTCACATGTTTAGTTTATTTTCATAGGAAATCATAACCAAATCATATACACATGTATATTCATAAGCAAGAAATTACAAGATAACCAAATACTTATCTGCATTGGATGTCTTCACTTTATTCCATAGGGTCCTTCTTGCTTTACGAGCCTTGGAATCGCCTATGGACTTGGATGTTTGGCCAACGCACAGGCTGCCCCTCAACATCAAATAATCTTGTATGTTTGGCCATCATGCAGGCTGCTCCACAACATCAAATAATATTGTATGTTTGGTCAGCACACAGGCTGCTCCACAACATCAAATAATCTTATATGTTTGGCCAGCATGCAAGCTGCTCCACAATATCAAATAATCTTGTATGTTTGGCCAGCACGCAGGCTGCTCCACAACATCAAATAATCTTGTATGTTTTGCCAGCATGCAGGCTGCTCCACAACATCAAATAATCAATGCCCAACCAATCACTCTCTGGATTTACCAAGCAATTTATAGTTCTTTTAGGGTCCTTGCTTCCTGTATGACCAAGGTTTCCAACAAAGAAACAATAGTGCATCAGCTTAACTGTTACAAGACTTATACTTGAAATCTTCATTATTCCAGACAAGAAATAAATGAAATTGAATACTTATCTGTATTGTGCATTTCCTCTCTGGTCCACAGGGTCCTGGTTTTACTTTATAAGCCTTGGGATCCTCCTACGGACTGGGATGTTTGGCCAGCATGTAGGCTTCTCCAAAACATTAAATAATTAATGCCCTACCAGTACACCTTCACACCGAATGGATTTACCAAGCATTTGGTGGTGCCCAACCAGTCCCATACCTGGTTGGCCCTCTCCGTTGCCGAGCCATCACATCCGTCTGGGTCATCATCCAATGGAAGGTAACTGCGCCATCGACCATTATAGGTCAAGGCTCTACTACTCTGCCTTAGGCTTGCACCAGCCTTTCAAATGTATCACAATCCCTCAATGCACATAACAATTCTTCACCCACACATGGGTGGCACTCCTTCTCTTGTGCAAACTGGCGGTTCCCTTTAGGAACTCTTTAGGTGAATTTCTTAACTACAGGCTATCATGGCCCCATGGTACCCACTCACATTTCACAAAGGTTACCACTACTCATACAGTCCTCTCGAGTACCCTTTTCTTCACTTTTTCCTTTAATGTGCAGCACCAAATTTCATATGTATAAACTGTCAACACAAAATGGATAAACAAGCTCATCATTATTGTTGCTCCAAAACTGTAAACATATTTCATAACATTCACTATCCAACATTGAAACACTAGGAATGCATCCATTCCCTTAGGGTGTAGTCAATATTGGCATCCCTAACATAACTCAGCACCAAAAAGGTGTGCACTCCCCACTGATGTGAACTATAATCATACTTCAAGCACTCTGAATAATATAAGCAAATGGAATATGCTCTACGTAGTAATTCTAACAATTAGAGATGCCCATATATATATATATATATATAAATTAGTCAGGGTTTATAGAACACTTATCCATTTGCAGATGTAGTCTTTCTCTTCATTAATGAGGAATGGGGGCTCCTTCTCTGAGTTGATAGTCCCTCGGTTTGCCATCTCAACTCCTTTTGATGTTACATAACTCTCATACGTCTTACTGACATAATCTTTACCATCTCACTTATATTGTTCACCAATCATGCAGTGCGGATGAGACATTAATAATGTCTATTGGCGTTTCACCCGAAACCCATTTCCAAATCATGGAATCCCTTCCCATGAAGTTTGGCTTCTGCAGGCCATCACACATGGTCTTCCTGCAACGTGTCTTCCTGACACATTCCCCAAACAGCCAAACAGTCAACAACATTTAACAATAAAATTCAAATGTGATTGTTCCATAACCAATTAATGGCATTAATAATTAAATTCAATATGAATTTGCAACTTTGTCTACTACAGAAATTGATTTTCTTAGCCATGAGGCTATCCTCATATTGCTTGGCTCTTGTAAGTGGCACCATTTTGTACATTATGGGTTTATGTTTTCTACCATACATGAACATCCACCTACAACATGTTCTCCTAACATAATTTTACATAAGCCAAACAACCATTAGCAATTATTAGCAAAATTTCAAATCTAAAAATTTACAAATATGAAATTTACAATTCTTCTTTCTAACATAGCTTAGATTTCTCGACCATGAGATTCCTTCTCATAAGCTCTAAATCGAATTTCCAAATCTGTTCCCTACAGAAATTAGATTTGCAACCATGATATTATTCTGATAAACTTAAATGAGAATATTTTCAGTTTTGTTTCATGCATAAGTTAAATTTCACACCCATGAGAATCTTCTCATAACCTTTGGCTTTTGCACATGGTAGACTCCAACCTTCATCATGGACTTACCCACATTGCCATGCTTAGAACAATCTACCTGAAATCTGAAACTTCAATCACCCAAACACTTTGTAAGTCTCCATGCATATAATATTCCATTGCTGCAACAATCACTGAAGCATTTTTCAGAATTATAACATTCCATAATTCAAACACTTCCAACTGTTAACATATCAATATCACCAAAACTCATTTACTTCACGTGCATCATTATCATACTAAAATTGCAAGGTACAGCCGCATCATTTATGCAATCAACTTAAATCTTTTAAATGATCATTAATTCATAGCCATATCATTTATACAACTCTGTCCTTCCAACAGAGCACTCTAGAAGCCTGTCAATCATGACTACCTTCATGCAATTCTTCCCATGCATTCATAGCAGCTCATGAAATGATCTTGGAATTATCATTAATTCATCATTTCATCTATTGCTCAATTGTAATGAAACATATACATATATCACAATCATGAATGCACACAATACATCTCCTCAAGTGTAACTACCCACATGCATGCATATTCACAACATTTATTCAAGTTTTTTCATATGCATTCACTCAATGCTTAACTACAAGATTTATAAAATCTCTTAATGCACATCCACTCAATGTCACCTTGCATTGTTTCATGAGTACTATGCATTCAAGCATATTATGAATTAATCATGACTATTTCATATAACATGTATTACCATAATCAGGACCACTGGTCCTCACTTGCTTTAGTTGTTAAACTTACAATCGACATACACAAATGGCATGATATAATTTCATATGAATGCATTGAGATTCTAAGCAAGTATAGGGTGTAAGGATCATTGCCTTCACTTACCCACACCTCACCATACTCAGTAGGTTAACATTCCCATTCGGGCACTCAATACCACATCCAAACCAAATCAACATAGTTCAAACATAGTCGAAGGGATCTTACCAAATCCTCTTTCAACATTCATGCAATTATGCATCAATAACCATTACCTGCATGGTTGTCATTAACATCACTTGATGTTACCTAATTGGTTGGCCTCTTACCAAGGCTACACAATCCTTTTGCCAACCTCATGATCACAGATTTGTTGCACCATCCTTTCTTCATAAGGTTGTTGGCTTCATGCAACAATATCTTCAACATATTTAGCCATGCTTCTGTTGTCTTTGGTCCTACAACCAAAACCAATCACCAATAGTGATTATCAACCACAATATTTACCATTAGTGGTTCATTGCATATGTAAATCTCACTAATTTTACCAATATGTAATGTCATATGCATGCAAAACATATACTCATGCACTGTGCAATGTTTATTAATATGCCAATCAATGCATATTCATGCCACTCATCTAATCTGTTGCATTTTCAGCATTCTCATGCCATAATTGTATGCACATAAAGCTTATAAAATATAAATGCAGTTAGCAAGAAAAGGGTTAAGGAATAATCCCTTTCCAATCCCTCATCTTTGAATGAACTTCCTCTTCCACATCATAGCTGGTTCAACTTCATGGTCTCTGTTACTTCTAGGCATGCAATTTTAGAAATTGTCCATATTGACAACAATTTTGCCAAACAGCCACTGGCACTTTTCTGCTCCAATTATATATGGTGTATGATAACCCCATTCAAATTCTGATTATGCAACATTATTCCCTGCTGGATATGCTTTCCAATGCCCATCCACATGCTTCATTCCGACCTCATGTGTGGAAGCTATGTTGCTTCAAAAATGACAACTTTCAGCACAATTCTGCACATTTTTACCCAGTTGTATTTTGGTCCAGAATGCCAACTTCAGCCACCTGTGGAAGGAAATCTATGAAGAATCACAAAAACAATTCTACCGGGAGAAGTTATTCCATATAGAAAGGAAGACTCAGCAACTCACGGATCTCTATTCCGATGTTCTATTCATCTTCTATAAAATTCTGGGTTTGGCTACTTTCCACTTTTCACATTTTTCCAAAATTCCAAATTTTGGGCCAAAAATGGCTATTTCCCAAACAGTTCATTTCTGGAAAATCTTTGTCTAACGGAATATGTCTGGTTTACTGAAAATATGAAATGCTGAGTTCAGTAATTTTCTTGATTCCGAATTATAGTGTCACTTTCAACCACTGCAAGCTTTTCAAAATCCCAAAAACGTGGCCCGGAATAGTGCTTTTTGGCCTTCTTACACACCCCAACTCCACATCTTTTGGATTTTGGCTCCAAAAATCCAAACTTAACACCGTGCCTGCTCCATGACAGCCCCATATCAGTTTTGGCCTAATCCGACCTTCTGTCAAGCGTCGGGACACATATTTGTAAAATCAATTAATTCCAATTTTGTGCCAAATCGAAGCGTAATGGGCTCGGGATCTTCACTAGTTCATTCATGGCCTCCGTCAATGGCCTCAGAATGCCCTTGAACTCATCAAATTCTGACCTTGCATGCTCCTGTTACCCTAAAATCAATTTTCGGGCTCTATACTCGTTTTTTTTTTTTTTTAAATCCCACCATACACAGGCCGTAACCTACAACCTGACATTGCGAGTTCGGGGGGGTGGTCAAGTTGCGGTCACGGGGATGTAACCATCCCGCAAACCCAAAAATTGTGGGTTCGGGGGGTCAAGTTGTGGTCACGAGGATGTAACCATCGCGCAACCCGCAACCCAAAACCTCAAAACTGCGGGTTTGGGGAGTCAAGTTGCGGTCATGGAGATGTAACCATCCCGCAACCCGAAACCCGAAAACTGCGGGTTCGGGATTGTGGAAATCGGAACGCGCAATTTCACAACTTTGCATTCCCGCAACCCGAAACTCGACATCCCGAAAGCTAAAAAATTGCAAGTTCGAGATTTCAGAAATCCAAACGCAAATTTTGAAAATTCGCGTTCCCGAAACCCGAAACCCGACATTCTGAAAGCCGAAAACACCTGTGTTTCCTGTAACTTTTGGGGTTCATCACTCCCTCGTCCCTTGTCCAAATGAGGCGAGTCTGGTACCATTAGAAAGCTGTTGGAGAGATCTATGCAATGGTGTGATCCTTCCCCACACCTGAGAAACCTAACCCTGCCATTTTTCAAATAAAAAAGTATGCCCCAACTTCACCAATACTGCGTTAAAAACCATTCTGTTACTTGCCTGTAACTCACAGTTTGGCCCATGCAGACCCAGTGCTGCAAGCTGGGCTCTGATACCACTCTATCACGTCCCCTTCCATCTAGTCCGATGCCAGGAAGGAAACGTGACCAATCTACCGGGCTTCTTGACAATCTCAGCCCCAATCATTACTAACAAATGCATGGATAATTAAAACTTCTGTGTGCAATTCATACTCAATAAAAACACAGCAGAATTAATCAAATTTACATACACACAAACAGTAATGCATCAACATATTTAACTCAAGCAGATGGTGAATCAACAGACACCGAATCAATCCCATTCTTAGGCTATGCACAAGCTTCATATCAACCATATTAAGATATTCATTTCATCTCATTTAGCATGAACAATTAACATTCAGGATTAACACATTTTTGAACACATAATGCAAATAAATTAATCCATAGAGAATACTTATTTTGAAATGCAAGCATCCAAACAACTAGCTATGTGAGAGAAACGTTCCACCCAACCATAGATCTCTGTCTATCCTATATTCTTTCAGCTGAGAGATCACCCCCGAGCTGGGATATGTATCCACTAAGGAGGAACTAGACAGGCTCACTCATAGCCATGGATTCACTCAAACGGTCATGCAAAGCCAGCACACAGCTGGGTTTATCAAGCATGCAATAAGGAAAGGATGAAGATGCTAAGCCAGTAAGCTCAACCACAGAGCTACAGACATCTCAAGCTAAACTCAAGCAATCCAATCCTCTGTTCAAACATCCACACTTGGATTTTATACCATTTCTGTCAACAAATAACTCAATCCCGTCACTGAATTTCTGGGCTATTAAAACTGGGTTTTCCAATGGATTTCGGGGTAGCTAATGCTCCCAAATTCACCCCAAGGTTCATACTTATGGATCACCCATTGGATTTCACTGTCAAATACCAAATCTGGGCATTTATGGCTCTTCAAAACATGGGTTCTTTCACAGTTGCGATTTCTGGATTTTTTTCTCACTGCTGGAATTCGTTTTTGGATGGAAAATGATGTTGCTTTCTTCCACAATGGAATGGGGATGAGGAAGAAGCAACTCTCATGAGGTAGAGTGACTTGTGGTACAAGAAAATAGAGCTCATACTCTGCCATACGAATATCTGGGTTGCCCATGCTCCATTGAAGCCATGGACTGAAATTTTCAACTATTTCCTTACAACAGAAATAAATGTCATCAAGGAAGGTCAAATGGGTTCTCAAGGTGACATTTGGCAGTTTATGGCTCAATCCCACACCCCCTCACCACTCCCTAGTGGATACACATAGCCCCCTTCTCAATTGTTGCCTCCATAGCTAGTTTTGGTATTTTATTGCATGAAGTTTATTTACATCATTTTTACAATGTTCCATGGCTAAATAGCACATGGGTAACATAATGTCTAGTACTTGCCTTTTAAATAAAATTCGAGCTTCCACTAGCGGGGCCTTGGCCTTGAGCTCCACGCTAGGAAAACATACATCACATGTATACAGTATTTACATTGAAAGCTAATATATCCTAAGGGTCAAAATGGGGTATTACAGTTCCTCCCAACCTTTTCCAGAAGAAGTAGCCAATCTACTTTCCTCCTTTGGACCCCCAAGCATGTTTACTGAACCACTAGGTAGATGAACTCTATGTAGAAGCAAAGAACTCAAAAATTGTATAGGAAGCAAACTATTAAGACTTACTCCTCAGCTTTTAGGACTCTACACTCAGCAGTATAACTCTACACTCAGCAGTAAATTAGGCAGACTTACACCATGATAAAAAACTAGCATATCCCCTCATTGAATCTCTTTGGTACAAGCAACATGACCCCAAGGTAAATTTCCTTGTCAGGAAAAGTGATGAACCTCAGTCCAAAATTCGATGGCTCTTAAAAAGATTACCGAGCTCTTTAGTGGTCAGTTTTCAATAAATGAGCCTCAAGCTCCAGTCCCATCTTTTAAGGCACTAAGACCACAATTCAAGGGAGTTGTCCCATACCAACAGCTAGTTACTTGCCTCATGAAGCTGCCATTTGTCCATTGCCTTCTACCCCAGATTCCATTCCACCTAGTGGGTCAGTAAACACTCTTTCAATAGTACCCTTAGGTGTTTGTCTCCTATTTAATTTATTTAATAATAAAATATTGTGCAAATTACAGTCATCCTTGGACACTTGTCCAATATAAAACTTTGCAATAAAAGTTAAGATAATGTTTCCAACATAAAATGTTTTTCAGCAAAAAGGGGTATGTTACACCTTAAGCCTATCCTGTATTGTAATGCAATCATTACACCTTGCAAAGGAGTTTGATTTAGAAATTTTAGCATCTGGAAAATATTCTCTCATCACCTTGCTAAAGGAGGATTGTGATACTGGAGGCAAATTGATTCTTTTGATTTCATCATTAGCCATTTCTCGCAGCAAACCATGGGACATATTAGCGGGCAATAATTTCAAGGTTGTCCTTGTTCCATCTCCACTGATTAATAGTGTAAGATTGGGAGATTTGTCTAAATTCTCTACTACAATTTTATTAATAGTAGCTACCAATGCAATAGTGTTCGCCCTAGATTTTTCCAAGCCATTGTTACCATGCACAGCTCTCACATCACCATTCAAGAACATTCTTTTATAATTGAAGAAAGTGCTCTTTTTTATCCCATGGCATTTATACCATGCATTTTTACAAATGTCTCTTGTGTCTAATCTCATTGTAAACGAGCTTATTTTTTTGTCATCTCCTTCTTTGGACACAGGAGCATTTGATCCCATAGAATTTATAACATACTGTCTTTTTGAATTTCCATTCATACTATCAAATTTCTTCCAACATTCAACTATCGATTGAAGTGGAATTTTTTATATACAAAAATTTGAGCAACAATGTTCGGTGCAAATTTTTGAAAGGAATGCACACTGATTTATTGCAGGCCTGTAAGGTACCGATCTTGAATTTCTATCAGAAATTTTAGTTCCATCTTGATGCTTTACAGAATTGTATGGCCTTCTTCCATTACCTTTAACATATGTATATTCACAATGGGGAGTACCTGGAAGGACCATCTGTAAAGGACATTCTTCAAACACATTCCAAAATTTGACCATATCTTTGTATGCTTTCATTTTTAGTATAACATCCAAAGGAACATCATGGAGGTCAAGCAAATAGTTTGCAGGCCATCTTATAAGGGAGCCTTCAGATACACCACAATCCTCGCAATTGCAAAATACTTTATGAACTAAAATACCAAACTCACCAGCATCTAGTGCTTTGAATTGTACAATGTCTCCCTCAAAAAAAATTGACACTATTCCCCGAGCAACATACTATGGCTTTAAAGAACATTGATGTATCAAATTAACTTTCTGTCCCACAAACCTGACATTGTGTTTTTCTCTTAATACTTTCAAATTAGATTCAGATTGATTATTGTTGAAATTGATTGCAACAGAAAGCAATGTTTCTGTATTAAAATCGATGATTCTTTTAATCGGCCATACAAAAAAACTTCCACTGCTAAACCCTAGACAACATGCCATACAAGAAAACACCACTTCATCCACCAGAATACCAAAGGAGAAGTCACCCAAAAATGCTCCCCCAACAAAATCAGTCCCACCCACATTTGTTACCAAACCTATGGAAATGCAATCCTTGCTTTCTAAACACTTATGTAACAACTTAACTTTTCTCATAATAAAAGAAGATTTATTCTCAGTTGTTATGATATGTGCTACACTCGTCGAAGTAGAAGCTGGTATATCATTCACCTCATTCTTAGTTGTTATGATATGTGCTACACTCGTTGACCTAGAAGCTAGTATATCATTCACCTCATTCTCATGAAGAGCGGACCCAATCTGGTTAACGATCTCATATACAGGCCATTGAATATAACCACCAATAGCCTCTGACAATGTATCTGCACCTTCTGATGGATAGGGCAATGGAAGACTTGCATTTAAAGTCTTGGTAACATTTACAATGATACATCCAACATTAATGCTTATATTATGCAAAAAAATTCTTTCTGGAAAAGAGATTCCCTTAGAAGCTTTCAATCCATTCAAAAGTAGGTCCACACATTGTTGAGTACCAAAATCCATTTCATAAACAATATCTGCAATATAAAATAACAGGACACATTGTTCAGAACCAAAATTCAGTTCATAAGCGTTTTATGAAATATAAAATAACAGGAGCACATTAAAAATCATATTTATTTTAAACAAAGATATAACATAAGTTATAATATATAAAAATATGTCTGTACGGACTTCCAATTTTCCAAATGGAAGGATCGGTCGCCCCTTCTTTTAGAAGAAGCGAACACAAGAAAGATCGAATGACCCTTCTTGCAGTGTAGAAAGATTACGAAAAGAATACTGGGTAGAAGAAGAGTCTTTGCCCGTTCATTTATGACGGAATATTAAAAATGTTCAACCTACAAATGCTAGGCCGTCAATACATGTATTTCCAAAATTATGAACAAGGGAAGAATACTGAGCATAACAAGGGTCGGCCGACCCTTCATCTTCAATATAAATTTAAATATATTTAATCTACGAAGGCTATGTCGACAATTCCCAACTTCAGACTTCTGCTGTAAATAGTAGGGACCCAAACATCATCTAAGTTCTAACATATAAAAATGTTTGTCCTGATTTCCATTTTTCGAAGAGAATGATTGGACGCCCCTTTGTTTAGGAGATAATTGTGAACAACTATATCTAGCAATTCATCTATATCCAGAATGGCGAAAGAAAGAAGGATCCACCGACCCTTCTTGCATTCTAGAACTATTATGAATACAATACTGGGTAGAAGAAGGGTCGGCCGCCCCTTCATTTATAAGGGAATTGTAAAATTATTCAACCTACGAAGGCTAGTACATCAATTCATCTATATCTAAAATGGTGAACACCGCAAGAAGGGTCGGCCGCCCCTTCGTTTAGTAGATAATTGTGAAAACCTTTATGTAGAAATTGAACGATATCCAGAATGGTGAAGACGAAGAAGGATCGACCGACTCTTCTTACAGTCTCAAGCTATAATGAAAAGAATATTGGGAAGAAGAAGGATCATCCGCACCTACTTTTATGAGGGAATTGTAAAAATAGGACTTAGAGAAAGAGCGGTCGATCTTTCTCTGTGAAGATATCCACTTTCCAACAAAATGTGCGAAGCAATGTTCCTATGAAATATGTGTTTAAAGTGTCGATATCTACTTTATCCATTCTGAAAAACTCATCCCTAGGGGAAGGAGCAGACGCTCTTTCTCCTAAGAATCTACTTCCAACACCCTGAATTAGAACAACCTGATGAAAGAGCGACCTCGCTTCCTCTAACAAAATTTTGACTTGACAGCAAACTCTTTGTAGCAAAATGTCTGTAAATTTTTCCATTCAAATGTCGAAATCTAATCTCCAGGGTGACACATGGAACACTCAGATTGTGCCACATGGCTTTGATTATTCCAGAATTGATCTGTGCTACACTCGGTGAAGAGCAGACCTAAAAGTATATTGTTTCTATTTTTTTTTTTAAGAAAAAAAGAATGTTTCTGTCTGGTTAATTGCAGTCAAAATCATTCCAACTAATGGCATCACTATCTGCATTGTTGTCACTATTAAATTCCTTTAATTAGCATTATGATGTGCCTGGGAAGGCATGCATGTGTTGAATATAATTGTACCACTGATGACAAAACTATTAATTAATGACCGTCTGTAAATTTCCTTCCTTTCTCTGTTAATTGTTATTTCCAGTAAATCTTTTCCATTGTGTTATTCTTCATGCTTGGATGAAAGTAATATTAAATTAGAATTCATATGTTTATCCTGTGGTTTACCGCATCTAAGTATTCACCAATTTTCTACTAAAATTGATATTGGATTCATTTATGACCAATGTCCAATATTAATGGACTGTTTTCTTTTCTTCATTATCAACCTGCAAATTAAGACAGACAAGGGTATTCACCGATTTTCACCAAATTTCTGCTAAAATTCACATAATTTTAAGAACATTTTTATCAACTTTATCTCTTCAACTAAGTGCCTTGGTATCATATGCAAGACTCACATGTGTTCTCATTGCATCCAACAATTTGAGTCATACACCACATCCAACTACCCAATACATGGGACTTCTCTAGCCAAGATACTGTATTGGAAAACAATTATACGTTAATATGGTTTAAAGCTATTTGATTGCTTAATTTTATTCAATTAAATTAAATACTTAAATTATATATATTTATAAAAGAAATGTAATCAATATTATATAAATTAAGCCATAAATGATCAATTTGAAATATTTCAAATAAAGTATAACATTTACATAGAGGAGTATACTATAGTGAATATTAACTGCAAAATGATATTAAAAAGAAAAAACATGTTTCAATTTTCCGAGATCATTTGTAATTATCTTTTTCCAAAAAACCTAGCCAAATGCTAGAGGATTTGGAGAAAACAATATGGAATATATGAAAATAATACGCTACATCACTAGACAGAAAACGTATGCCAGCTGGCGGTAATCAACATTAAACCTATTAATTCCGTTAATTTAGCCCAGTAATGAGTAACACACGATTTTGCAAATATAACAATGTGTATTCATATTAATGGACTGTAAGAAGATAACTACCCAGAATTGAAGGAAATAAATTCTGGAAATCTGAAGAATCTAAAACGTTTAGCGACTTTAAATTATTGTGAACTTGAAACTGTCATTGCATTGATTTTTGACAACCATGGAAGATATGGTTTTTAGCCTAGAGGCTGAATAAGCATGCTCTGTTACAGATTTAGATTTATGGTTTGAATAATATAAATACATGCCAATTGAAAAACTAGCAGTCGATTCTTCAAACCAATCTTACTTCTCTACCCGCCCAACACTCTTCTCGGTTCCACCTCAGCAAAAGCAAACCTTGGTTCTGAGATAAAACAGAGCTCCAAACTGGAAAACATAGAGAGTTTGAACTTTAAGTTTCAATGTAGGTAGTGGGCGGCTAGAGCAGTGTGGCGGGATATCATCAATGCAGAAAAGATCATGACATTAATTATCAATGCAGAAAATATAGTGACATTAATTATCACAGTGTGGCGGTATATCATCTGTACGTCGTGACACATTAACACAATCCATCATAAACGTGACATTAATTATCACAATGTGGCGTGATATCATCTGTACGTCGTGACACATAAACACGATCCATCATAAACGTGATGAGATTATTCACATGAGTGATATAATCCTTAAGATCACCTCCATGCCAACATACAAACCATTTTAAATGGCGTAAAAGATCAATCGGGCGGCGAAAGATCAAGGGTCCCACATCCGTTCTGCATCCCCAACATGTGCGCTAGGATGGAGGGATGGGTGGTTGCGGAATTTGAAACCTCTCTCCACATGGCAGTACCACATGATTTCGCAAGTTGGAAGGGCGGTAAGGAAAACTGCCTTCCTCCATTTGGGAAACCACCTTCGCCCATCCTTCACGGTCGCTGGAACGTGTGGATATGATGTGGCCGGTCCACATCACACCTTCTTCCCACACAACTCCTCCACGTTGGGGCTCATACCCATGTGTCTCCTCCGTGCCATACTTCCTGCCCACGTGGCTTCTCCACGTCAACCTGCACGTGCACAGTGGAAAACACCTTTCAATTATACAATCACAACATACAAGAATGGAATAAAAATGCATCAGAATCAAATGCATAAGATTACTTATCTTTATCCAAAGCAAATCCAAGCAACTAGCTGTGTAAGAGCGCTTTTCCACTTAGCATCAATATAAATGTGTGGTTGTTTATCAGTTGCAAGAATAGATAAAATGAGCTAAATGAATAAATTCATTTATCACATAGTAACACGTGAATCATATATTAATAGAAATCCAACCTACAGATCGATGCATTCATTAAATTGACAACATAAAACATAGTTCATAGAAATTTTACAAATCATCCAAAAATAATGGCCAAGAGAAACAAACTCAATTTCATTAATTATGCAAAAAATTGCAATGACTCAATACATAAACATTAGAATAAATTTACCTAATACATAATAACTTCCAAACAGTGAGTTAAGAAAAATATGAACCAACAAATTAGATGCATTCATAAATTGCAAAGATCAAAGCAATTGAAAGACTGATAAAAAAAACCAGAACATGGATCACAATAGATAAAAAAAAACCAAAACACGGATTGCAGTAGATCTACAGAGCCGTCGGAATTAAAGATCAAAGCAATTGAAAGATAGTTATAGCGCGTTATAGGACAAAAAGGGTCAACGGCATTACCCTTTGATTTAACTGATAGGACATATTGACGACAAGGGTTCATAATTAGTAATTCCTTACTAATTAAAACAAGATTGAAAGACTATGAAGATTAGTGATGAATCGATGCCATTATAAAGATCCAATATTTTTTTTATGAAGAGGCATGATTTTCCTTAATAAAGTTCTTTGAAAATATATATAACCATACAAGTCAAATGTATGAAGAGGACCATAGGTGTCTATGAAGTTTTGGCAATTGCATATGAGAAGCAAGATCTGAAAAATCAAAGCAAGATCATAAATTAGAGGGTTGTTGGGTGGTTCTTGGGGCAGGTTCGGGCCTTCCAAGGGAATTGTTGCCTCCTTCCAGTCATGGTTAGAGATTTAGGGTGGTGGGGCATCCTTGTATGTTTAGCAGGTAGAAAACCAAGGGTGTAGGAGCATCCTTTCTGCAGTGGCAGAAGAATTCATGGGATTAAGTTATCCATCAATTTGGTGCTTGTAGAACAATTTTGTATTGGTGTGTTCAAATTTTTAATTGTCCTATTCACATTGGGAATGATTATTTAACTTTTGCTTAATACTAATTTTATATAAAAGGGTTGAAAAAGGAAATATTGATTCCCCCCCCACCTCTTAGTATTGTTGGATGAACCAACACCTGCCACATATCTCCCTCATCGTCGCCTAACGTGTTGTGTAGTTGATGCTCTAGTGCCTCTGCTTAATATTTTAAGAGCTTGGGCCTATTGGCATAAGTTTGTAGGCCCCCTAAGGTAATTTTACTTCCCTTATACTTTTTAATCCTTCTTTGGACTCCAAAGCTCATGAACTATTTACTCGATCTTTTTAGGTACTCGGGACAAAAACAATGCTAAGAATGGGGTCCCTTTGTGCATAGATTTTGTACCTTGTCCCACCTGATGAACACCTTCCAAATTTATCTTTCACATGATCATGTATTCCATGCAACACGATATCCATTTCCATTGCATTATTATTTGTTAGCTCCTTCATGGATGCAGTTTTTTGTAGTCTTTTTAGAGCGATGTAAGCATTTAGAATAGATTTCCAGATATCAAAACCTTGTGCATTTAAATGGAGTCTCATTCTTATAATCCAATCAGATAAGAATTTTATCCATTATAGAACAGTCGAACCCCATCTGCGGAGTAGAGACTTTCATGTTCATCCATGTGCTCTAGATATATTTGGTCTAGCTATCAGACTCTCTCGAAGGAATTGATTCCATGATTTAACTGCACCAACTGTAAGTAGGCTCGAAACCTAAGGAAGCTCCAACTCCTCGGTTTACTAGCTCCATCTAGAACAAGGCTACAACCCCTTGGTTTTCATAATTTCCAACCTATAGATAGGACTCCAGACCTCAGTAAAGTCCAACTCAATAGTTTTACTAGGACCAACTGGATGGAATCAGCAACTCCCTGAGATCACGAGCACCAACCCAAAGGAGACTTCAATCTCCTATCCTTGCTCGATCCTGCCGCCCTAATATGAATAAGAATAACAATATGCCTCCAAAGAATGTAATCAAAACCCAAAAATAATCACCAATAGACTTCATCAATTTCCACCTTCAAACCCCTACATCATAGACCTCATAGTACATTCCAAAACCTTAGAGGGATCTCATGCCAATATCATTACCATGGAATATTCCAATACAATCACCAATAATATCTATGCCATTGGAGAGTGGTTTTTTATCATTTCTCATTTTGCATATTGGAGAGCATAGCTTGTCCATGCTTATGGAGTGTTTACTCTGCTTTCGTTAGTACCAATTTCAAGGGTGAAAGATTCCCATCCTAATTGGGAATTGGAGAGGCCATTGTGCATTGGACCATGAGGACACATATTAAGAGGTTGTGGGACCCATTTGTTGCAAGATTCCCCACTACACTTAGCATGATTCTCTCACCAATTTGAGTTCAAGATGAAGGGTAACATACTTGGGGTAGTTTAAAAGGTATTATTCATGGAATGAGTCATGTAAGGTCGAATTGGAGTGGAAGAATAAGTCCCATGGAAGAGGAAGAGGCATCTTAGAAGAATTGTGACATTTGGACTAGATTCCCTGGCCTCTAGTATGACAACAATGATGAAGATGCTATGACACCTATGACACAAATCAGACCTGAATGCCGACATCTGAAATATATGACATGTTAGGGATAAAAATAGAATCCAAGAAGGTGCACAAGGGATTTAGGGCAGCCAAAGAGACACCCATTCGAAATGAGGGAATAAGGAGACTAGGAATTGTTGGAAAAATGGCACACATTGGAATCTCTTCCCAAATTGAGTTGGAATGAATCCTTTGGAAGGAATTTGACCCATCGAGGACTTGAGAAGTTTATAAAACTCACAATAACAAAGAAGGAGAGTAGATTTTGATCGTTTTTATTTGCATCTTTGCAATTTGGATAGCTTGTACCTTGTCCATGCTAGTGGAGTGTTTACTCTACTTTCCTTAGTACCATTTTTTGGAGTTTTCAAAATATGAGCACACCAGCTTGCTTGCCTAATTCAATTGCATCTCCCTGTCCAGTCAGAAGTTTGAAATTTCAAGTTTGGATTTTTATGGTTTCTTTGTCAAACCCTAGCCAGCTCCAAATACAGTGGTAAGATCTAAATATTTTATTTCCATTTGAGTTTCTCATTAATATGTCTCAACACACCAAGCTTGAGGATATTAATCTTGAAGGGTCTGATAACTTCCGAACATGGAAGTATGGGATTGGTTAAATCCTAGAAGAGAATGAATTGGATACCAGATAAGTGAAGAGTTTCCAGTCCCAGCGGGAGATGAGGCTAAGGCCTTACATAAGAAGAACTTGGTCAAGGCCATGAGGATCATTGTAGATTCTATCAAGGACCATCTCACACCACATGTGTCATCCCTAATAACACCCAAAGAGATGTTTGACTCCTTGACCAAATTGTTTGAAGGAAATAACATAAATCAGAAGATGACTTTGAGGAATCAATTAAAGAATGTCAAGATACAAAATGCAGAGATGATGCAGTCACACTTTACAAGGGTCTCTCAGATAAAAGAACAACTTGAAGCCATTGAAGAATATATAGAGAATGGAGAAATAGTGATGACCACCTTGAATGGCCCTCGTAGGTCATGGGATTCCTTCATCCAAGTAATTTGTGCTAGGAAGAAGCTCATCACATTTAGTAGGATGTGGGAGGAATGCTCACAGGAAGAAACTGAAATTGAATTATTATTTCTTGTATAATATTGAAGCTGGAATTGAAGAAGTTCCTACAAGGAAGAAGCTGGAATTGAAGAAGTTCCTGCAAGGAAGAAAAGATTGAGAGGAGTCCACCCAACAACCAAACAAAGATAATTATTTGAATTATTATTTCTTGTATAATATATTATTACTTAAATAATTTTGTTCACTCATATACATACTTATGTTCCTATATTTAGGATGTATATTATGCATGTTAGAAAAAAAATTGCATTAAATTATGAACAAGATACTACTTATATGAAAGTAATGGGTACTAAGTGGTCTATGGTACTATACAACATTCCATTGCTACTTATCTAGAATGAAATCTCTTTGCTAACATGTTGGAGTAGTGCACACTCTTAACAATGTTCTAGTAGAGATGGAAGGCATCTAGAAACTTATGGGATATGTGGACAACATTCTTGAATGTTGTAATGGAAGAGGGAGTATATGTGGAGCAACCACTCGGGTTTGAGACACATGACAGGGAGACTCATGTGTGTAAACTAAATAAATCCTTGTACAATTTGAAACAGGCACCCAGAACATGGTACGGGAGAATTGACAACTTTCTGACTAGTTTGGGCTTTACCAAGAGTAAAGCGGATTCCAACCTTCACTAGAAGGTTGAGGAAGGAACTCCAGTGAGACTCCTACTGTATGTGGATGACCTAGTTGTGATAGGTGAGGATGGGTTGATTGTCGACATGAAGAGGAATCTTGCTGTCGAGTTCGAGATAAGGGACTTGGTTATGATGCACTAATTTCTAGGCATGGAGGTGTGGCAGAGTGCGGATAGAATCTTCCTTGGACAAAGAAGTATGCAGTAGAGATCCTGAAGCGTTTCAGGATGATGGACTGCAAGGCCATGGCCACACCTATGGCATTGAACATGAATCTATTGAGTGATGATTCATCAAATTCAGTTGATGCCACGACAAGTTTTTCAGAGACAGTGTAATCAGTCCTGAGATGTACCCATGGAGGACTTTAGAAGTTTATAAAAGTCGCAAGAACAAATAAGGAGAGTAGCTTTAGCGATGGTCCAAGAATATCCATTTATTTGTATTTTGATATACATACTCTGTATTTAATGCTCAGAAGAATCTCAGTTCAAAATACCAAGTGAAACTATGTAAAAATACCAAACAATGCATAAATGGTGCCATTTTCCCTATATCTTGTTGCCGGAGCTTGAAGAGACATTATCTGGAATTGTATAAGTCAATATTTGTGATTTTTTTTTATGTATGGATGTTGATGTATATGTAACTTCTGAATGTATTTCATATATGTATATTGTAATCCTATAGAGATGGTATTATTCCTCTATACTGAAGTGTTTGTATTCTTATAGATATGTTATTATTCCTCTATACGGAAGTGTCGTCATTTATATTGTAAGTGTCGTAACTTATACTTGATGGGTTATTAGACCACCTTGTTGGGGTCGGCCCAAATTAAGTTAACCATGGGTTAATCTAGACATGTAGGCCCCATTAGTTTATTGGGCAGGACAGGACAAGTATAAATAGAGATCAGGAGATCTCTATTTGATCACTCATTACACACACTTCTTTCATTCGGAAAGTGGCGCACTTGTGAGGAGGAGGCTCTGCTGCTAGGAGAAGACTATTTCTTGTATTCTGGTTGTTTCATTGCTCTATCTATCTCTGAGAAATTTATTGGGGTTTTTCACCTTTATGGTTTTCCCCAAGTAAACTCTGTGTCTCTTGTGTGCTTGCATTATTGTATCCATGATTGATATGTTGTACATGTTGTTCTCTCAGTTAAGATCCTAGATCAGATTGAAGTAAATTCTGAAAATTTAACAATGGAGTGTCATTAATGTTATGAAGAAGTTTCATTAACATTGTAGAAGTCGTTGGATCCTAAATCTCGAATTTCATTACCAGTGGTGAAGTTTACTAGCATTTCCCCATAGTATGTGAAGACATGTATACAAACATATGATTTATGGTAGTTGCAGAAGCCTATAGAAACTAATTGATGATGCATTGGGGAGATCATTGAAGTCCTTTATCAATACCACGTCTTTGTTATGAAATTTGGGAAGGTATTACAACATTTGGGAAGCCATCTTTGTCCCCTACCCTTGGGGGTTTTGAACCTCGATTTGACTAGTAAAATTCTCCAACTTCTCCTAAAGTTAAATGGATGTTGCAGAAGTATTATGATATTAGTCTACAATCACTGATGAGGTTAATTTTTATGTCTTAATACCCCTCATATACCTTCAGACCCAATTGGAAATCCTTTAAAGAGTCTTTTGGAGCCATCTACCCTTGGGGGCTTCAATATAGATTTTCCTAGTAATTATGTCTTTCATTCTCTAATTGTAAATGCAAGTGGCTGAAGTCTTTTGGAAGTTTCCAAGCCTATAATAGCCGCATAAATGTGTCATATTACACCTCAATGGTTATGAATATTTTTCAAATTGTTAGGTATTTTTTATGTTTCTACAATTTCCTCTATATGGGTTCTTGGTTTATCTTGGTTAGACATTGCTTATTAAAATATGTAGAGAGGAACAATGCAAATTTTGTCACTTTTTATGTCCAAATACCTTTCAAACACCTTCAGACCCAAAGCAGAAGCATTTGGATCCATTTGGAAGCATTCGATTCATTAATAGTCTAAGGGTTGAATTGGCCAAAAATTGCAATTTTCCAATTTTAACAAATTAATTAAAAATGGACATTACATGAACAATAGAATTATGCAACTAATATGAATTGGGTTGTGTAAAAAAACAACACCAACCTTAGATGTTATTTCTACGACATGTGATCTCTCCTTCCTTTCCTAATTTAATGTTTCATCTCAATGCCATCTTGGAAGATTGATCTTGTTGTTTAGACTTCTCTTATCTCTTATGGTCATCTCTCCCTCTTATTCATCGACTTCTTCCAATGTTACACTATATCTTCTATAAACCCATCTACAAACAATGTCTAGAATTGGTATAATTCATCAAACAAGTGATTTTTTCATATTGTTAGCATTTTTGTCTTTATGTTTTCTGAATTTATTCTATATGGATTCTTGGGTTATTTAACATTAATATAACATGATTGCTTATTAATGTTTATAGAGAGGAACAATGCAAATATTGTCACTATTCTAAGGCCTCTACATAAAGTCTCTCACTCCAAGGGAGGAGGTGGAAAAGGCACTAAAAAATTGGACAACTCACACCAAAAGTTGCAAACGTGTAGAAACGTGGCGGAATAATGATGCAGACCCACCCAGAAGCAAATCGATGGTGGAAATGGGTTCCCACTCTAGAAAGTGCACGGTGGTTAAACTTGGAAAAGGTGGAGCATAAATAAAATCGCTTACCATGTGGAAAGCAGTGGTGGCATCCGCTATGAAAAGCGGTTAAATTTAAACTGCTCATTGCAAGTTCTGAAACCACCTAAGTATATGTTCTATAAAAGGTTTGTTCAAAATTTTAAAAAATGTTTTTGTCGCTTATTGCTTGGAGGAAAAGAACCTACGGGAAACACTTCGTTGTATTCGTCAACTAGAACAACATGCAAGAAGATCACTTCACAGGTAGCTCGAAAGCCTCTGTGTTTAGATTTTGTGTCCCAAATGGAGAAAACCCAAGACCTTCTTCCCTTCAATCAAAGTTCAGATGAAAACGAGAAGCTTGTATTTGACAGGGAAAGCGATATTTTTGATCCTGTTTTGTCTGTGTGTAGTATTTCCCGGTCTAAGGATAAATTAATGGAGTTTAAGTCACAGGGAAAGGATGCATTTAATGTTTTTGGTTCTTTTCTGTACTATTTTTGTGTTGAACAAACCCTACACTTCCCCAAATTTGTTTGTTGGTGTGCGGCGAATTATTCGCAGGGCGAAAGGGTAATCATTAATGTAAAAATGACCAAAATTCTACGCCGAGTAAATGCGCAGACTATCCGTGAGGTTCTACGCTTACCTGAAACATTTCCCAAAAGCCCTGATTCGTTTAACGAAGAAAATTTGGCAAAGTTTTATAGAAACTGCAGTCCTGCAGAAAAAGACAAGTTTTTATTACAAGTCTTGAAAGATGGTCAGTCGCATGAAAAACTATCGTTCCCTTTGAGTATTGATGTCTTTCAGCGAGATACCGAGTTAGTTTTGTCCTTGTTGAGTCAAATTTCAGGTCTATATAGTGATAAGTCAATCACGGAAGTTATGTTAGGTTTCCTTCTCCAAGTAATTTCACCAGAGTCACAGTCGAGTCCGGTGTGTTGTTTTGATTTTGATGAATTCCTAGCTGAAGCGATTCATGTCCAGTTGGTGAATTTCAACAAGTTGAAGCATTTCAGATATCAGTCATATCTCCTGAAGCTGTTCTTGTGTTCAAACATTTCAGAATCCAAGTTTCTTGGTACCATCTTTTCTCATGACCTTCCTAAACAGGTCAATATGTTTGGGTTCACCCATAAAATCATGGCAGAAGTTTACAGAATTATTCTTAATGCTTAAATGCACCGAGTGTTAGAAGACATGAAAGAAAAGTTACAGCCTACACCAGAAGGCCAAACAGGTGATTGGTTCTTGTATAGATAACATACTATAATTAGGGTGTATGGTTTTACTAGAGCACCATATCTGTTGCTAGCCTTTTTAACAGCGAGGGTTTTTTCCTTGGAATTTGTTAGACAAAGGTTGCATTTCGAAGAACAACATTTCTGTGCTTTCAAAAAAGCATCAGATGTAAAATTCCCTCTTAAAGTTGGTCCATTCATCATTAACAATAAGGAATCCCTCTCTGTAGTAGAAAAATTACTGTAGATTATGGATTTCCAAGAGGATGAAAGGATAAAATATGATCCTATGTCATGGTCAAAGGATTAACTGGAAAGACAATAATTGATAAATTGACCGATGATTTTGAAATACTTGAACAATTTGTAATGATTAAGAAGGGTCTGTCAGATGTATGTTACACAGAATGCATAGAATTGGAGGTGATGGTGAAAGAAATGATGGATTATGAAATCCCAACTCAAGGGCAATGGAAAATTATTGAAAGATTTGGGAAACCAAAACACAAGTTATGTCAAGAATAAATATTCAGGTGTCTTAATTTAAATTTGAGAATAGATTTGGATGCCCCATTGGTAGATTTCTTTGAAATTTCTTTTTTTAGCAAAGAATTCAAAGAACGTTTTGTATAAATTTTGATTTTACAAAGTAATAGGGATTGGATCTCAAAGCAAAAAATATAGTGACATAATATTTTTTGAATACTTTAATGAATAACAGAAGGAAAGTATATCCGAAACAGAGATTCATATGTTGTTACTTTCTTCAGTATTTTAATTTCTCTTTTGTGAATGTATTTCGTGTTACACCATCTTATCACTTTGCCTCATAGTTGACTGTAATATCTGAGTTAGAATTCATTTTATATGCTCTGATCCACACATTTAAATATTGTCAATGTTCTTTCTTCCAAATTAATGCAGAATTCATCCTAGAACAGAGATTAGCTAAGTTATAACATATAAACAATATTTATCCCAGTCGCCCCTTCATTTATTATAAATTTGTGAACAACTATATCCAACCATTCACCTGTATCCAAAATGGTGAACACAAGAAGGATCGACCGACCCTTCTGAAAATCTAGAACTATTTTGAACAGAATATTGGGCAGAAGAAAGGTCGGTCGACCCTTCATTTATGAGTGAATTGTAAAAATATTCAACCCACCTAGACTGGGACAACAATTCCAGACTTCCGACTTCCACAATGAATAGTTGGTATTGGTTTATTGGCTAAGTTATAACATATCAACAATATTTATCCCAACTTGCGACAAGAAGCATCGGCCGCCCCTTCCTTTAGTAGAGAACTGTAGACACCTATATGTTACAATTCACCTATATCCATAATGGTGAACACAAGAAGGATCGACCGACCCTTCTTGAGCAGAATACTCGGCACAAGAAAGGTCTGTCGACCCTTATTGCACCCCGCATGAGTATTTCATTGCCTTTTCCGAAGACAAAAATATATTGCGGATTGTGAATACCTAGATTTCTTAAAACGTTCCATCAATTCTGCTATCCTGCAACCCGCAATGCAGATTGTGGGATGGGACAACAATTCCCGACTCCCAAATTCCATAGTAAATAGTGGGGAATGGATATTGGCTAAGTTATAACATATAGACAATATTTATCCCGACTTCTGACCTCCGACAAGAAGGATCGGCCAACCCTTTGTTTAGTATAAAATTGTGAACACCTATATCCAGGAGTTCACCTGTATCCAGGATGTTGAACACAAGAAGGATTGGCCGACCCTTCTTGCAGTCTAGAACTAGCATGAAAATAATACTTGGTAGAAGAAGGGTCAGCCGCCCCTTCATTGTATGGTAATTTTTAACAAATCCAAGTAGACATTTAGTTACAGTCAAAATGCTTTGGTCTGGTGGAAAAGAAGAGATAAGAAACAATCCAATCAATACTCTTTAATAAGTTTTTTTTGTTATCTCTGTATGATTCGTAGAGCTTGTTGTCCAATAATTGTCCAAGCTTAATTAAGGTTGTCATCTATTCAATGCATGTAAATTCCATTTTTAATACCAGAAATCTTTTCAAATTATTGGGTGGCCTGCATATATGTTTGTCCAAATATTCAACCTCCGAAGGCGAGGGAGTCAATTAATGTATATGAAGAATGGTGAACACTGAAAGAAGACTGAGGACAATAAAGGTTGGCCGACCCTTCATTCATGAGATAAATGTATACACAACAAAACCCCTTTCACTGTCTCCTTCGGCATCACCTTGTAAACAGGTTGAATTCTAACCTGAAGCGAATATGGGGGTTGCATAATCAAGATTCTCTTAACCATGGCGATGCAGAGATCTCATTATGATCTTCGCATAACATTCTATTTAACATCAACTAACTAATGGGATAGAACACCATATGTCTTCGCACTTGGCAGCTATCGCAGCATACAAAACTACGCTGAATCTCTACTGTATTCACCAGTTAGCCACGAATTCGTCAAACTATGTGTTTCTTCTTCACAATCACACGCTTGTATTCCAATTAATCAATGTGCAATTACCATTCACATACATATAAATCAAGTACAAAAACTCACATAAACTTGAATACAAAACATGTGATTAACTCATACACATAAACAAGAAGGATCGGCCGCCCCTTCTATGATGATTGCTCGTTCTATGATCGATCGTTATCTCAAACGACTCTGTAAAATGTGCATTCAATCTCTCATGGATAATGCTAGTAGATTTGTTCTTAATCAATCAATTGATTTTGAAAAGGAGGGGTCGTTCCTTAACCATCGATCATTAGCATGAACATTTACAACTGTACATCTAATATTAAAACACTAATTTATAATTATAGACATTGTATGCATTCTTATATTGACTAATTAATATTGATTTTTTTGCAGATAAAGCATGGCTGCGTTGTTGAGCCTCGGTAACTACCAGGAAATCCCTCTCTTTGAATTGATAACAGATCACTACCTTAAGCCATTCACAAATGGATGATATGTTGAGATGGAAGAACCAGATAATGTGTACCCTGATTTATATCTAGTCTACTTGAATGAGGAGGGAGCTCAAACTAGAGATGGAATATTGACATATGCAGATCCCGCTGAATCTGATGAACGATTGTGAGTTAAAGTTGAAGCGGTCAATGGTGAAAATTGTTTCCTTGTACAGCTTGATGTTATGGTTTGTAATTATCGACCATATCTAATGAAAAGTGGTCCCGATCCAGATCCGATTTCCTGTGCAAAGCAAGCGTGGGATTTTCCCTCGTATGATGTTTCTAATCATTCTGGAATTGATACCGCGTCATCCTTGAAGAAAGTAATTTTGTCGGTATGGAGGAAAAGAATGTTGGCTGGGAAAACTTCCTCTGTATTGCATTACATGAATATTAGTAAGAAGTCAATAAGGTGTGCCATGAAAGGATTCTTACATACAACAGAAGAGCATTTCTCCAATTTCTTGTAAAAGATGTGGACAAATCTTCCTTCAAACAACTCAAAGGAAGTCCTTCTAGAGCAATGATGTGGAAAGCAACTAAGAGCTTCGAAAGTTCAAAACAAGTTCAACAAGAGCAGATCAAATTCTTTTTGTTCAATGAGAACGTTTTCTCCATTGACGTAACAAGATGTGTTGTTGCGCCTCCACACTTACAATATCGAAAGGTTGATGAGAAGGTCGTGCAAAAGAAGGTTGTATCTCTTCTCCATACATTTACAACAACATTGAGAGATGCCATTCTATTTCCTTTTGATAAGGAGACCACATTTCCATTTCTTCCTGGAAATGAAGAAGAAATTAATTTGCCAACAGTAAATTTTTATATATTGGATGGGCAGCATACTATTTCTGCGCAGAAAATAATCATTGCAGATGATCAATATAAATAGCTCCATTCAAGTTATCGGCATCGAACAGCTCATCTTCTACATAGAGATGTTCCTCAGCATATCATCAACAAATTATGCAAACAACAAAATTTATCAAACAAGGAATTTTCAGAGACTCCATTCATTTCTCAAGTTGAAAAAGCAAGGGAGAAATGGATATTCGGCGGTAGCCCATCCCGCCCTAGAAAGGGAAATGTTCCAAGTGATGCCTGGCAGGTATAAAATTTTTCTTCTTATCAATCAAAGTCTTTAGATTGCTTCTTGTGTTATGAAATTAGCAAATTAACTGGAATATTCAATTTTATATGCTTGCAGTCTTTCCAATCTGAATGTATGGATTACTAATGGTGTATTTGAATTTAAACATAAAAGAACTTCATATGAGTCATGAACACATGCCATTGAATTCTTGGATTTACTTCTTTCCAAATTCAATGTTGGGATTTGGTCATATAAATGTAGTGTCAATGAGGGGAAGCCACTGCTTACAAAATGTTTGGTGGCAGGTAGTAAAGATAAATCATATGAGGAAAAAAAATTATTTATTTGGTTTCGAGAGAGATGTACCTACAATCAAGAAGGAAATACACACAAAAATATGGAGAGTGTGTGGACGGAGTTCCCAATGAAAACTTCGGAAATTAATACATCAATGATCGTTTTGGAGGGTGATGGTGAGAAAGCACTTTCATTTCAAAACTCTATTTTGAGTAAGCCCTTTATTGAATTGTCCCTTAGGATAGATTCTGAATTGGTACATCGACTTTGGCATCATTTTAGTAAAATGCATGAATCAGTTGATATCAGAACCTTCAATGCCCTCTCCCAATTGAATCCTGGTTGAGTGATAGCCATCAAATGTAACCTATCATTTCCTATTTCTAGATGTAATCTATCATTGCCTATTTTAAATCATTCAATGTGTTTTCTATTTTTTCCAGAGACGTTATTTTCATCTGAATGTAACATATTATTAGTTTAGTGTGATGCTTTTATTAAATCAATTGAAACTGTTAAATTTTGGGTTATTTTTGTATTATTATTTGGAAATCAACATCTTCATGTACAGTTGCATGGTTGTGATCATTAACTTCATGAACAAAGTGTTGTTGTTGTTATATATATAGTCATTGTTCTTGTATGCAATCAGGATATCACTGCAAAAGAAACTATTGGTCCTGGGAGTAGAGGGATTGCTCTTTGGAGTTCAGATGTTATCCAACATTAAAGATTCTTCTGAACAACCTCATTTTGTCCATAATTGTTATCGTTATTATACACGCATGTTCATCCCTGAAATTATCAGTGTTTCTAGAGAGCATTTCGACGTTGATCTGTGGTTTTCCTCACTCGACAACATGGAAATTAAAAATTTCCTTAGCGTATTTGAATGGTTGAAAAATGAAGAATTTGTATTTATTTGGGGTCGAGATCAATGTAAACTTAGTACTATTTATAATCACTCAATGTCTTCATACTATAATGTTGGTGAAGTACAGAACATATACAAAAATTTGTTCAAGGATGTACTTATCCAATATAGAGATATATATAAACAAACAGACCTATTGTTTATAGATGAAGGGCAACATCAATCAGTAGACAATTTCAAGGAAAACTGCTTGAAAATGCCAACTAGTTGGAAATTTGATGGTTCACAAGAGAGAGATATAACTATAAAAACAATGTTGTGTTCTCTGTTGAATTATCTCGGGCCTCATTCAAAAATGGGGCGTTGGTTAAACACATTCAATTTGAAATGACCGTCATATTATACAAAAAAAATCATTTATTGATTTGTATATTTTTTACAACTCCTGCACTTAATTGATGTAAGTTTTATTGCACATATTATTATGGACATCGTACCATGTATCTGGTAATGTGTTTGGAAAATTGTTGAACATGAAAGCAATATAGTTAGAAACAGTGAACCATAATATTTTATTGACTGGGTTGTGTGTGTGTGTTTTTTGTTTGCAGATAGTACTAGAAGATTTTTTTCTAGTAAACCATTGATCATTTTTTATTTCAATGGCATTTTGTTACACGCAGTTCATAGAAAACAGAAACCCAGATTACGACGACCACCAGACATCGAAACATCAACAAAGTATTATTTTATACGGCCAAGCTTAAGGGAATTTTTTGAAAAATGCTTTACTATTTTTTAGGTTGGGGTATGGACATCTACTCAACAAAAAATCATAGACGATTTTTTGCCTAGATTATTAGAAAGAACAGGATTGAAAAGGGAACTATTTAGATTAATTTTAACAAAGTAAGATTGTTCTTAAGTAGCCAGAGAGGGTTTTCAGGGTGATGGAAATCCTTATGTATTTAGCAAGCCTTTGATTATAGTTTGGGACACTTTGATCCATGGTTGGGATCAGACAAATACTGTGATTGTCGATGACTCCAAAGAAAAACAGGTTTCTAACGAGGAAGGAAACTATATTATAACAAAAACTTTAACTTGCGACAATGTCAAGGACACATTTTTGTTAGATCGATTTTGTCCTTGCTTGCAGCAGCTGAATGGCGTGAGCGATGTGAGGCCAATTGTGAATAAAATGAAAATGAAAGTATTTTGTTACATAATACACTTGAATGTTTGTTTTTACTAGTATGTTCAATTTCACTGTGATTATAATTCTTGTAAAGTGTCGAGTTTGGTTTCCGAAAATGTAAAATCAGAGTTTGAAATTGCTAAAATATGTTTTAAAATTTCAAGATTAAGTATTGGATGTGTAAAAAGTAGCCTTCCAAAAGGGCAAGTGGCAATCTTCCCTTGGAAAATCAGATGAATGGGGGAACCATCGAAAGAGAGAACTGGATAAACTCTGTACTTGGAGAATTGTAATGTTTTACAATCTTAAAAGAATTTCAGTTAGTTTCTATTTTCCTTTCTTTTGTTGTGTATAAAGTTTCCTTGATTCATTTTGGTTTCTCATACATACATCTAGTACCTCTATTTAAATTGCATTGTTAAATCATAAAACATATAAATCTGTTTGCTTGATTTATCATTCATATGATTTATATGCAGGTTATGCATCAATAAAATTCTTTACTTGATTCATATTGTTGTTGATGTATTTGTAACTTCGGAAGATATTCACTTGTATATTACATTTGTACTTTATTGTATATCCAAAAGAGATGTCTTATTCCTCTGATTTGAAGTGTCGTCATTTGTATTTGCAAGTGTCGCAATTTACATTGTAAGTGTCATCATTTGTATCGATGGGTTATTAGACCAACAGTGTGGGGTCATCCCTAGTTAGGTCATGTGGTTGGGTTATTAGACTTGATTAACAAGTTGGCCCTGTTGGATTATTGGCAGGTCAAGTCGATGTATAAATAGAGAGGTTGTGTCTCTCATTTAATTCATTCACTCACTTCTCAAGCTCGCATAGCTAAGAGAGAAAGTGGCGCACAAGTGAAGGAGGAGGAGCATCTACTAGAGACATCTTATTGGGTTTGATACTTGTGATCTTGTATTGGGGCTTATTCTATCTCTGAGGAAGTTGCGGGGTTTTTCACCTTCTTGGTTTTCCCCAGTGAAACTCTGTCTCTTGTGTGATTGATATTGTGTCTATGATTTATATAATGTAGATATGTTGTACATGTTATTCTCTTAGTGATCCTAAATGATAATGGATTGAAATTATCGAAAAATTAACATGGTATCAGAGCTGACCTAAGAAGAAGGCACTATGCAGCTGCGGAAGCTAGGGCTTCTTAATATTTGGGTTTCCCTCCACAGATTATCAAAGAAAGGAGGCTAGATTGACTCTCCTAGCAAGGGCGCATCTTTTTGTCGAGACAAAATTCAATTCTGAACATTTTCAGTTTTTGACCTAAAAATTAAGGTTTCTGCAAAAATTGGAATTTCTGAAATCCGAGACCACGGATGGAAGATCCTCTGAAAAATCAAATTTTAGAGCTTTGGATTGAAATTTTTGGTTGGGTGAAGCTCCTGGAAAATCAAACCCTAATTCAGGGTCCTGTCTAGTGAATCCAGAAGTTTCAAAAGCAATTTTGAGGGGTGAAAATTTAAAGATTTCAAATTCTTAGTATACCAGCTTGACCAGCTCAGCAAAGTGCATCTTTCTATCCTTTCAAAAGTTTGAAATTCAAATTTTGAATTTTTAGAGTTTCTCTAACAAACCCTAATCCAGCTCCAGATCCAGTTTTCAGCAAATCAAGTGGTAAGACCTAAATCTTTTATTTCCATTTGAGTTTCTCATTAAAATGTCTCATCACACCAAGCTTGAGGATAAGCTTGAAGGGGCTAATAAATTTTGAGCCTGGAAGTATAGGATTGGGTTAATCCTAGAAGAGAATGAGTTGGACAACTACATAAAGGAAGAGGTTCCAATCCCAGAGGGAGATGAGGCTAAGACCTTACACAAGAAGGACTTGGTCAAGGCTAAGAGAATCATTGTTGATTCTATAAAAGACCATCTCATACCCCATGTGTCTTCCCTAAAGACACCTAAGGACATGTTTGACTCTTTGACCAAGTTGTTTGAAGGAAAGAACATAAATCGGAAGATGACTCTGCGGAATCAATTGAAAGGGGTGAAGTACCAGAATGGAGAGACCATTCAATCCTACTTTACTAAGGTCTCTCAAATCAAAGAACAACTTGAAGCTGTGGATGAAGTAGTGGAGAATGGAGAAATTTTCATGACTACATTGAATGGCCTACCTAGGTCATGGGACTCCTTCATCCAAGGTATTTGTGCAAGAAGGAAGTTGATCTCCTTCAGTAGACTATGGGAGGAATGTTCACAAGAAGAAGCAAGGCTTGTGGCCCGAGAAGAAAAGATGGGAAGTGAAGACCAATCTCTCACTGCACACACTAAGGGAAGTAAGTTCAAGAGGGAGAAATCTTATAAAAAGAAACATCATCACTTTCATCAGAAGAAGAAAGATCTCTCCCGTGTTCGATGCTTCACTTGTCATGAGAAAGGACATTACTCCTCAGAATGTCCCAAGAACAAACAAAGCTTCAACAACAACAACAAGAACAAGAACAAGAAAAGATATCACGCTTATGCTCTGAAGATGATGAACCTCCCAAGAAGAAGAATAGAGTAGAAAGTGATGACTCATCAAGTGAAGAAGAATATGTTCTAATCTCTGCCCTCGCAGGTACTATCTCTCATGGATGTGATGATTGGCTTATTGATAGTGGGGCTTCCAAACACATGACTGGGTTTAAAGAATCCTTTGTAGATCTATCTGAACATGAGTCACCCCACAAGGTGAATCTTGGGGATGACTATCAATATCCTATCAAAGGAAGTGGTGAATCCTCCTACAAGTTAGACTTTGGGAAGTCTTTGAAGATGCAAGATGTTCTATATGTACCTAGTCTCAAAAAGAATCTTCTCTCCATATCATATTTAGATGCAAAGGGAATGATATTTTCATTTATAGATGGCCAAGTACTCATGTGGCCAAAGGGTAAGACTATAGATGATGCAGTGGTGATTGGAGAGCAAGAGGGAGGATTGAACAAGTTGAAGGGGAAACCTGAACATGCCATGGTACATGAATCCATGGAGACAAGTGAAATTTGGCATAGAAGGCTTGCTCATGTACACTATAGGGCACTACCAATTGCAAGCAAAGTAGTAGAAGGTCTTCCTGAAATCCAACCAAAGCATGAAGGTGTTTGCAAAGGATGTGCAAAAGGAAAGAACACAAAGAATACATTTCCAAGCAATGAAAGCAATCAAAAGGAATTTTGGAGATTATCCACTTCGATGTATGCGGACCAATGTCATCCAGTTCTCTTAGTGGGTATGTATATTATGTTTCTTTCATTGATGATTTCTCTAGGAAGACTTGGGTTTATTTCTTGAAGAACAAATATGAAGTGTTTGATAAGTTCAAGGAATTCAAGGCCTTGATAGAAAATCAAACTGATAAGAAGATGAAGATCTTCATATCCAACAATGGAGAAAAATTTACTTCAGGGGACTTCAAGAAATTATGCAATGATTCAAGGATTAAGAGGGAGTTGACCACTCCCTACAATCCACAACAGAATGGGGTTACAGAAAGAAAGAATAGCACTATCATGGAAGCAGCTCGGGCAATGCTTCATGACTAAGATCTACATATGTACCTATGGGAAAAAGAAACAAGGACAGCAGTATATGTACAAAACAGAACACCACACAAGATACTTGACAATAAGACACCAAAAGAAGTGTTCTCTGGTAAGAGAACAGAAGTTAGCCATCTCAGAATATTTGGTTGTCCAGTATTCCTACATGTTCCAAAAGAAAAGAGGTCAAAGTTAGATCCTTCAGGAAAGAAGGGTATATGTGTGGGGTACAATGAAAGTTCAAAGGCTTACAGAATCTACTTTCCATGGTTCAAGAAGATTGACATCATCAGGGATGTGACTTTTGATGAAAACTTAGCTTACATCAAATCAAGGAAGACACCTGTTGAAGACTATGAAGAACCAAGAATACCCATAACACAATACATTACCATGAATGAAGCAATACCAGAAGTGGATCATGAATTAGAAGATCCACAAGAACATGTAGATCCACCCCATGAGAAGAAATATCACAAGAGGAAACCTGCATGGGCTAGAGAGCTCATCCAAGATGCAGAAAGGTGTGGTATTCCAGAGGAGGAACACAGAGAAAGGAAAAGGACAAGGTCACACACCAGCTATGTTGCCTTACTCTGTGACATTATGAACAAAGAACCTTCCAATGATGAAGAAGTTGCGGAAAACAAAGAATGGAAGGATGCCATGGTCGAGGAATACCAGTCGATCATGAAGAATGATGTTTGGGATGTGGTCCCAAGTCCTAAAGGGAAGTCTGTTGTGACTTCCAAGTGGATCTATAAGATCAAGCATGCTATAGATGGCAGCATAGAGAAGTACAAGGCGAGGTTTGTAGATCATGGCTTCTACCAGAAAGAGGGAATAGATTATGAAGAGACTTTTTCTCTTGTAGCCAGATACACTTCCATCAGAACAGTACTTGCTCTGGCTGCAGTGATGAAGTGAAAGATACACCAGATGGATGTCAAGATAGCTTTCTTGAATGGTGTAGTCGAAGAGGAAGTGTATGTGGAGCAACCACTCAGTTTTCAGACACATGACAGAGAGTCATATGTGTGCAGATTGAAGAAAGCCTTGTATGGCTTGAAGCAAGATCCTAGGGCTTGGTATGGTAGGATAGACAGTTTTCTATCCAGTTTGGGCTTTACCAAGAGTAAAGCAGATTCCAACCTTTACCGCAAGGTTGAGGAAGGCAATTCAGTGATACTACTATTGTATGTGGATGACTTGTTTGTTACAGGTGAGGATAGATTGATTGCCGACACGTAGAGGAAGCTTGCTGTCGAGTTCAAGATGAAGGACTTGGGGATGATGCACTACTTTCTAGGCATGGAGGTGTAGCAGAGTGCAGATGGAATCTTCCTTGGACAAGGGAAGTATGCAGTAGAGATCCTGAAGAGGTTTGAGATGATGGACTGGTGATGGCCACACCTATAGCATCAAACCTGAAGCTCCTGTGTGATGCTTCATCTGAGCCGGTTGATGTCATGGTGTATCATCAAATGATTGGGTCCTTGATGTACCTGACGAACACGAGACCAGATATTTGTTTTATGGTGAACACATTGAGCCAGTTCCTGATGGATCCCGGAGGTTTTCACCTAGTTGCTGTAAAGCAAATTCTGAGATACCTGAAGGGTACAATTGATTATGGGCTCAAGTATGATGAAATCAAAAGTTTAACTTAGAGGGTTATGTTGATTTATATTGGGCAGGCAGTGCTACAAATAGGAAGAGCACTTCTGGGTGTTGCTTCAGTATGGGATCAGGTGTGATCTCTTGGTTTAGCAGGAAGTAGTCCTGCATAGCACTGAGTACAGCCGAAGCAAAGTATGTCACAGCTTGTTCAGCTAGTTGTGAGGCAGTATGGCTTAGGAAGCTGTTGTATGATTTATTTGATCTCCCGTTGGATGCTACTGGTATCTTTTGTGACAACCAAAGTTGTGTGAAGTTGTCTAAGAACCCAGTGTTCCATGACAGGTCGAAGCACGTCGAGATCAAATATCACTATATCAGGGATATGGTGAAGAGAGGAGCAGTGAAGCTCCTATATGTTGCGACGAATGAGCAGGTTACAGATGTGTTGATGAAACCACTAGCCAGAGTGAAGTTTGAGTACTTCAGAGAGAGGCTTGGTGTTCTTCAGATTGAAGATACTTCGAGGAAGAAGTGATGGGACACATTTGCCGAAGCCATTCCAAGCATGGTGATAGGAGGATCCTTCACATGGCTATGGATGGAAGCGTTGTATGATGAGCATCAGGACGATGCTCCAGTTACTGCTTTGGATATGCATCAGTTGGATGCTTTGTATGATCAGTTGGATCATGTATGATGACATGAATTAGGACGATGCAATGACGATGATCAGGATGATCATGTGTGATGAGTATTAGGAGGATGCTCTAGATGACATGCATCAGGATGATGCCATGACGATGATCAGGATGATCATGTGTGATGAGTATCAAGATGATACTGTAGATGATATGCATCAGGACGATGCAGTGATGATGATCAGTATGATCATGAGTATCAGGATGATACTTCATGGCCGCAAACAGATTGTGTAGATGGCATGTAAAATATCCTAAGAGATCCTATAGTCTATGATCAGATACTCTTCGAGGTTTTGCTACAGATTTCCCGTGGGCATATTGTACAGGTAGCATAGAAAATATCCTGAGAGATCCAATAGTCTGTGCTCGGATGCTCTTCAAGGTTTTGCTACAGATTGGTCATGGGCAGATTGTAGAGGCAGCACAGAAAAGATCCTAAGAGATCCGATAGTCTGTGCTCAAATACTCTTAGAGTTTTTTCTACATATTGGTCATGGACAGGTTGTGTAGGTAGCATAGAAAATATCCTAGGAGATCCTATAGTCTGTGCTAGGATGCTCTTTCGAGGTTTTGCTACAGGTAGCATAGAAAAGATCCTGGGAGATCCTATAGTCTGTGCTAGGATTCTCTTTTGAGGTTTTACTACTAGAGGCATGTAATTAGCCTCGGAGATCCTATATTCTGTGCTAGGATGCTCTTTAGAGTTCTTGCAAGTTGCAAGACACTCTTTTAAGGTTTTTCCTAACCACATGTAAAATATCCTAGGAGATCCTATAGTCTGTCCTAGGATGCTCTTTCAAGGTTTTGTGGTGGTGGTAACATAGAAAATATCCTAGGAGATCCTATAGTCTATGCTAGGATGCTCTTTTGAGGTTTTGTGACGGTCACATGTAAAATATCCTTGGAGATCCTATAGTCTGTGCTAGGATTCTCTTTCAAGGTTTTGTTGACAAACGTAATCAATCTTAAGGATTCCACAGTATGACCAAAGATGATGAAGACCCACAAGATGGCCAAAGATGGTGAAGACTTACAGGAGGCTAGGCCTACAACCAACATGAAAAAGGGTTGGCTCTGTATAACTTCCTATGATGAGAAGAATTCATAGATAGCCCAATGATCGAGATGTTGACTACAACAGTAGTGATGATGATGATACTCCATGATACAGTGATGATGATTTAGCTCCAGATTTGAATATTTGCACCAATATGTATTGATGACCTGTGTCCATAATACCTTCCTAATTAAGAGGGAGTGTTGATGTATTTGTAACTTCAAAAGATATTCACTTGTATATTACATTTGTACTTTATTGTATATCCAATAGAGATGTCTTATTCCTCTGATTGTAAGTGTCGTCATCTGTATTTGCAAGTGTTGCAAGTTACATTGTAAGTGTTGTCATTTGTATTGATGGGTTATTAGACCACCAGTGTGGGGTCGGCCTTAGTTAGGTCATGTGGTTGGGTTATTAGACTTGATTAGCAAGTTGGCCCTGTTGGATTATTGGAAGGTCAAGTTAGTGTATAAATAGAGAGGTTGTGTCTCTCATTTAATTCATTCACTCACTTCTCAAGCTTGCATAGCTAAGAGAGAAAGTGGCACACAAGTGAAGGAGGAGGAGCATCTGCTAGAGACATCTTATTGGGTTTGATCCTTGTGATCTTGTATTCGGGCTTATTCTATCTCTGAGGAAGTTGCGGGGTTTTTCACCTTCTTGGTTTTTCCCGGTGAAAATCTGTGTATCTTGTGTGATTGCTATTGTGTCTATGGTTGATATGATGTAGATATGTTGTACATTTTATTCTCTTAGTGACCCTGAATGATAATGGATTGAAATTATCGAAAAATTAACAATTGTTTCACATTCTGCAATTACATAACAGTCATTATCATCATATTAAGTTAATTTGATAAGTTAAGTTATTAAGCATCTAATTAACAGCTCCTTAACTAGGCTTATGCCTATCATTCTAAGAACATATAGGAGGCATCCATCCATCAATGAGGTTGTGACATGGTGTTCTTGGTTATTAGTCTGCGAAATGGTGTTCTGTTGAATTGTTGCTAGTCCTCTACTTTGTAGGTTAATAATTCTTTGTTGTACTCTAGCAACACTATCATTAGAACTTTTCAATATTTGTTCAAGTGAAAGGGGTCCTCTAGTAGGTGATATGATAAGGATATCCCTTCTATTTTACTGCCAAGGTGCAGGTGTACCAAGAATTACAGTCGGTTGTGGGACTATTTGTTGTTTAGAGGTAGATGCATCTGAATGGCTACGAGTGACAACTGATGATGTTCTTGCTGGAGGAGGTTTATGAGTATTCTATTTAGGCATATTTTACTTTAGGCCCTCCTTCTAGTGCCATTTGTTGAGGCCTCGAGTGTGTATGTACTGGAATTGGTTCCAAACCTCTCAACAGAGGGAGAAAACCCAGCCAGAGGCTTCAGATAATCCTGTGCAAGTATTACCCTATCCTCGAGCTGTTTGGGATGGTGATCTCCCATGGATACAAAGGCCTCTGCTGGAACTTGTGGTTTTGATCCTAAAAGGATCTGTCTTCCAATGAAGGAAAACAAAGTGTGTTCAGTCTTAAAAAAATATACCTAGGAAGGAAAATCTAAGCTAAGTTAGACCTACTCTAAAAGTTGTCTTGTTTAAATGCAGATAATTTAACTTGATGTGAAAATAAGTAAGTGCATTCATCCACTTAACAAAAATGTGAAGAAGATCAATTCCTTATTTTCTTAAGTTACAATCAATCAATTAAAATTAACTAAATGCAATATTAAGTGTTTAAGCTCATTCAAGATTAACCTGTAACCAATATGTCAATTGAAAAATTAACATAGATTATAATTTACTGTAAATCATTTGCAGAAATTGATAAATATTTTAGTTGAAGAAATTCAATTAAAACATAATGCATACACAGATCTAACATAAGGAAAAATCCAGATTAACAATCTCTGCATGAAATAATATTTGCAAAGGATTAAACAGCATAGATAATAACCTGAAGTAGAAATCAATATTTACCAAAGAAATTTGATCAATGAACAAAAGATGATGCAAGAGAATAACTTTACTGTATTAATGAAAGTCTGTAATAAATTACAATATCGGCTTAAAACAGAGCATCTCCAGTCTTCTTTTGTCGATTTATACCCCAAAAATGATCATCCCTTGCCTAAGAGAGATCTACCCCTTAAATAATAAATTACAAAAATAATACAAAGGATAAATTCCCCTTAAACAGGGTTACAAAATCAGAATATTCTATTTAGTGAGGAAATCTTCCCACTTGTCCCGAACTTCTATCAATTCATCTATATCTGGATAACGAGGAGATTCGAGCCCCAGCTGGGCATCACACATGAATCCTTCAGTCTCCTTTTTGGCTATTTTATGCCATGTGCAGATAAACATATAGATATTGGCCTCCAAGGAAATAGGTTGCTTAATCAACCAATTCACGTCTTCAATTTGGATATGCTCAATCTGCAGGATTTTCTCCTTGACTTGATCACAACGGGCTTCAACCTGTTCTATCATCAATTTTGGTGGATCTACCCCCTCGATGAGCCCCATTGCAGGGAATGCCAATATCTCCATGAGATTGTCTGAGGCATACCATCTTCTTCTGCAAAGGGCTTGAGCCTAGTTGATAGTATCCTGTACCATGTCAATAAAATTCTCCCAAGCTCACACAGCAGTTCAGATCCTTCTGAATTTGAGGCTATCCAACTCAGGAATATCAGCTGGCTTGTCTTCAATATACTTCTGCCAATCCATGATGTCTTCTATAGCTTTAGAAGCCTTTTTTGTTTCCTCTACTTGCTGACCCAAGGTGCCAGCCATTTTTTCAAAGACAATGTAAGTCTCATGGATTTCACTCAAGGTAGTAAATAGCTTAGCTAGAAGCTGATGATGCTCCAGGTTGACTTGATTGGCTAGGTCCTTGAACTCTTGTTGTGAAAACCTAGAAAACGCAAAGGATGATGCACTTGCAGTTGCATCCTTTAGCTGTTGTTCAAGCACAGCTATCTTTCAGCATTGGCAGTGTCCAAAGCTTCGTTATCTTGCAATCGGACTTGAAGAGAAGCATTTTGTTCTTGAAGGTCTTCAATCTTATTTTCAAATGATTTTCTCAGTTCACGAATGTCAGCTTCATGTTATTCATTGGCCTTAACCAGCTTCTCTTGAAGTTTCTTGAGCTCCTCCTTCTTGACATCAATTTCTTTATTCGATGTGATTACTGAATCAAAATTGGCACCTGTAAAAGCACCCATGGTAGCAACAGTATCCAATGCTTCTTGTTGTATGTCATTTGATTGCTTGGCCTAAATGATTTGATTAGGAAAGGGGCCCTGCAACACATCCTTATCTCTGCCTCTTTTGGTACACTTCTTCATCACTGCCTTAGCCTTTTTGCCATAGAAATAATATCCAAGGGAGGTTACAATATCTTTCTCATAAGTAGCTACCAATTCAATGGAAGATGTAGCCACATCTCCTGTTGCAATTATTGGGGTTGTCTGAGTAACAATGGTATTAGGTATTTTCATAGTAATCTAAGAGGTGGTTAGTGGAGAAGGGATAACTTCAGGGACTAAGGGTAAAGAGGTTGGAGTCGGGATTAAAGTAAAAACTTCAAGAAGTGAAAAAGATGCACTGACAACTAATGGTGAAGACGAAACAACCAGGATTTGGACATCATTGACTGGTGGTGATGAAATAGATGATGGTGGTTGCAGAGAGACAGTTGAAGACTGGATCTCTGCAACTATTGATGGTGGAATGGAAAGTTGAACTGACAGGGGTGGAGATGGAACAGTAATGGAAGTTATTGCATGAAATAACTGGGATATGGTGGATGGTGGTGTTACCCCAGAAGATAAAGTGGAAAGAGATTGAATGGATGAAAGTAAGAGTGTTGAAGTTGTGGTATCAATAGCAGTAGTGGTTTCAAGAGACTGTTGATCTGGGACAAGATCATCCATGACTATGGCATCCAACAAATCTGTGATTTCCTGAGAACTTTCAGTTTCTTCCTACACCATAGTCACAGAAGGAAGTGTTTCATCTTCCAAATCACTGTCTTCAATTGTAAGAGTAGGAATTTCAGAGACAGAAGCTTGAATTTTCTATCTTTTAGTTGGTTTACTCACAACAATCACTTGAACATCACTAATCAGGTTGGCTGTAGCAGCCACTTGAATATCAGTAGTGGGTTTGGGTACTGCAACCACTTAGGTATCCATCACCGAACTCATATGTGCTAATTTTTGCTTCAATTGTTGAGATGTATACATCCACATCTTTAATTCTGCAGCAGTATTCAACTTCAAAGTATCCTCCATAAGGCCTTTGCCTTTGTCTCCATCCGGGTAGGTCAGCATCAATGGAGCACTGGCTTTGTGAGCTTCCTTTTCTTCCCTATATTTTCTTGTTTTCTCATCAATCTTGCGTTCCATGCTTCTATAGCTCAAAACCTTGGTTTTAAGCTCCTGCTGATACTGAAAGATATGACTATGTTCTTCTTTGCTCTTTTCCCTCAGCAGGACTTCAGAGAAAATATTAACTCCCTGATAAATAGAGTCATCAGGGATGTGTTGATGTGTATAACCAGTCTTCATATGCGCCTGTTTGAAATGAGCCTCTAGAAATCCTTTGGGGTCATGAGTTCTTTTGGGAGCAAATCCCAATTTCAAAGAAACAATCCTGTCTCCCAGTGTTGCAGCCCAAGTTGAAGTTGGGATAACCAAAGGCCCAAGGTTTAAAGGGAACTTAGGTCATCCCTTCCTTTTGGGACTAGTGAGCTTAAGGTAGACACCATCTGTAACAGTCTGATAAGATATATCCTCAAGTAGCAGTCTTTCAAGGAAAACTCTTGGTAGAAAATGTACAGTACTGCTTCCCCATACTCTAATGTAAGCAAAGGCTTATCCCACATACCAGTCACCCAATGTATGGATGAGAGTTCTGGCATCAAGAGAAAAGGAAGGGGCATCTTCCCTGAAAATATGTTGGTAAATTGCACCAAAGAAATGGTCGCGGATGTCATAGAGCAAGTGAACAAAATTGCTTTCCCATAAGGAAGAACAATAAATATGAACAAGGGGTGAGGACTTAGTCCAACTCCACCCCATGGTGGGATACTGAAACTCTGTACAGAAAACATCAATTACAAATGCAGAGAAAATGAAGTATGGCTTCCTTGTACCTGTTGTTTTCTGATATTTCTCAATGGCTGTCTTTAACTCTATTGATAAAATTGAAGCCTAAGGAAATTAATTCCCCGTTGTTAGGACATGATGGGCGATAGTATCCCATTCAGCTTTGAATACTGAACAATTAGGGAGACCATAAATTCTGGAGAGCATGGCTTCCAGAAGAGAATAAGGCTCTTTGAACCAGGAAATTGGGTATAAATTATCATCCCTTGGCATGAAATTTGCCGGTCTGTGCATCCAAGACTTCAGCATTTCATTGAAATTGTACCTACTCTTTGACGACTCAAGGAATGCAACATTGAGGAGTTGAACAACTGGTTTTAGGGCGTAAGCTCTGGTAAAAACCTCAAGGCGAAAAGTAGCCAATTGAGACCCTGCGCTATCATTGAAAGAGTGCTCTTTAGGGTTAACATGGTCTATACTCCACTTAACTGCATCAGTGTAGGGAAGGATAGAAGCTCTGGAAGATATAGCATGGAGTTGTGAATCCCTAATATTTTCATAGGCGGGGCGGTCACTCTGAATATCAGTTAGGTCATCATTGTCAAAGATGGAGTAAATTTTGGACCAATCGATTTGGTATGTCTCAGAAACCTTATCAGTGGTGTTGGAAAGGATGACAAAGTTTGGGTCTTTGTTCAAAAGATCTTTCTGAGGAGTTTTGCAGTGAGTGTTGCGAGACATGTTTGAAAAACTGGAGAAATATGATGAATAAATAAACACCAATTCAAAAAAAAATCAAAATATAAAAAATCGTCAACAATTGAATAAGAAAGTGACATGAAACCAACCTGTGCAAGCTGGGAAAAATGGTGAAAATGACCCCTAGTAAAAAGTCGTGAAAACGAACCCTTGTAAAAAATCGCGAAAATGGCCCCTGGTAAAAACTCACAGTAAAATCCACTCAAATGGCGAAAACAACCCCTGGTAAAAACTCGCAGTAAAATCCACACTGCAGGAAATTTTCGAAAATGAAAAATGATAAAAGAAAACATAAACAAAATCAACATATTTATTCGGGTTAAATATGGGCCGTAAGATTAAGACAAATCAATGGCTGAGATCTTATCTGGGGAATGCAAAAAATGAGTTGCAGCGGTTTAATTTTTTGGAAATATATACAATGTTCCCGCAATCCGCAATCCACAATCCGCAATTGCAGGTTTCGGGACCACAACTCGAAATAAAAACAAAACAAAGTGTCATCACTTCCTATGATGTCAGTTCTCTCTTTGAGGCTCACACGTGTGAGATTTTGGCCTTCCAAAATAGAGATCAATTCATGTATAACCAGAATGGTCAAGACTAGAAAGATATAAATCACAAGAAGGTTCGGCCGACCCTTCATTTAGTATATAATTGTGAACACCAATATCCAACAATTCACCTGTATCTAGACTAATGAACACAAGAAGGATCGGACGATCCTTCTGGCAGTCTAGAACTAGTATGAAAATAACAGTGGGCAGAAAAAGGGTCGGCCGCCCCTTCATTTATGAGGGAATTGTGCAAATATGAAACCTACGAAGTATAGGCTATCAATTCATGTATATCCTGAATGGTGAAGACTGCAAAAATACTAAGCACAAGAAGGTTCGGTCGACCCTTCAATTAAGTTGGAAAAAATGGCAAAAATAACCCCTAGTAAAAACTTGCAATAAAATCCACACAACAGGTAATTTTCGAAGATGAAATATAATAAAAGGAAACAGAAACAAAATCAACATATTTATTAATTTCGCCGGCTTACATCCAGGTCATAATATTAAGAAAAATCGATGGCTGAGATCTAATCTGGGGAATGCGAAAGATGAGTTGTGGGGGTTTAATTTTTTGGAAATATATACAACATTCCCGCAATCCGCAATCCGCAATTGCGGGTTGTGGGACTACAACTTGAAATAAAAACAAACCAAAGTTTCCGCAATCCGCATTGTGGGTTGCAGGTCACAGAAATGCATGTGGCAAATCCATTATTCAAACAATTCCCGCAATCCGCAATCATGTATAACTATATAGCCACTTCAACAAGATATAGCATGATATGATGGTGCATGCATTTTTCTCAAACCATGAATTATGGCGGGCATTCTCTCAGAACAGTTTTGACTACTTCTTCCATACTTTGTCAATTTCCAAATTTTCACAAACCTGCCATACTGTTCGAGAATGATGTCAAATTGCAAGACTGACTTAATGATAGCACCAGAACACCATCATGTGTCTTTCCAGCCAGATCACACATTCTTTGTCATCATATATTCCATGTCATCATACATGCCATGTCATCACTTCCTATGGTGTAAGTTCTCTCTTTGAGGCTCACACGTGTGAGATTTTGGCCTTCCAAAATGGAGATCAATTCATGTATAAACAGAATGGTCAATACTGGAAAAATATAAATCACAAGAAGGGTCGGTCGCCCCTTCGTTTAGTAGATAATTGTGAACACCAATATCCAGCAATTCACCTGTATTTAGACTGGTGAACACAAGAAGCATCGGACAACCCTTTTGCCAGTCTAGAACTAGTATGAAAATAATAGTGGGAAGAAGTAGGTTCGGTCGCCCCTTCATTTATGAGGGAATTGTGCAAATATGCAACCTACGAAGTATAGGCTGTCAGTTCATGTATATCCTGAATGGTGAAGATTGCAAAAATACTAAGCACAAGAAGGGTCATCCGACCCTTCATTTAAGCTAGAAAAAATGGCGAAAACAACCCCTAGTAAAAAATTGCAGTAAAATCCACATAACAGGTAAATTAAGGCTTCCATCTATTCAATGCATGTAAATTCCATTTTTAATACCCGAAATATTTTCAAATTATCAGGTGGCCTACATATACTTTTGTCCAATTTTAAGTCTTAGCTCATTTGATCTCATGGAGGAAAAATATACCTTTGGAAGTGGGAATTTTTCTTGCATGCATGGGAGCAATCTTAAACCCCTATATTTGCTTATATATCAAAGATTCAAAATGATTATAACTTTTTTTTTCATATGTGTCATGTGACTTTCCATTGTAGCTCTCTTACCTGATTCTTTGAAGTTTTCTTTGAGCTAGTTGTTTAGTTATTGCATCAGTTTTGTTGGACTTGGTCCCAGATAGAATGTGCAGTCACCAAGGTGCTAGAGTCTATTTGATTCTATCTAAATTAACTTTCCCCCTTGACCTCAGCCAAGGGGACAAGGGGGAAACCGAATCAAACAGTACTCAGATCCCCATGCAATCCATTTTTTATATTATCTATCATTTCCTATCATTCTTGTACCTTTAGCAATAAAGGAATTCCTCTAAGTCATCCATCTTACATGATCGATCTAGTACTGTTGATCTCCTTCCATGCTTAGCCCCATGACCTTCTGCAATATTCAATCTCTCAAACATTGCCTTCCTCGCACCTTAGATCTACGTAGTTATTATCAATTTCGATCTGGCCCCTGTCTGCATCTTGACCAACCAAAGGTGCAGCCTTTACTGACATTCGCGAATTTGGAACGTGCCGATACTCCTTGCATGTTCAATCTGCGAACTAAACCTCCACCGCTGATGCCTTTCTCAGTCAGATCTGCACTGTCGAAACATGCGATCCCTACCAAAACTTTGCAAATCTAAAAAGTCCATTTCCCCGTGCATCTCAAATCACCGAAGTACCTGTCATCCGTAGTTCTGTACTTTCACCCATTGATCTAATTTCCAACTTGCTCGCGGGCTAGCAACACTCTGCCCACACTTAAACCGTCCTATCTCACTTTTTTGAATAGCGCTTGTGGCCGTCGATCTCCGTCAAGCTTCTAGCAGTCTAAAACTAGTATGAAAATAATAGTGGGCAGAAGAAGGGTCGGACGCCCCTTTATTTATGAGGAAATTGTACAAATATTCAACCTACAAAGTATAGGATGTCAATTCATGTATATCCTGAATGGTGAAGACTGTAAAAATACTAAGCACAAGAAGGGTCGGCCGAACCTTCATTTAAGCTGGAAAAAATGGCGAAAACGACCCCTGGTAAAAACTCACAGTAAAATCCACACAGCAGGTAATTTTTGAAGATGAAATATAATAAAAGGAAACATAAACAAAATCAACATATTTCTTAATTTCGTCGGGTTAAATTTGGGTCGTAAGATTAAGACAAATCGATGGCTGAGATCTAATCTGGGTAATGCAGAAGATGAGTTGTGGGGGTTTAATTTTTTGGAAATATATACAACGTTCTCGCAATCCACAATCCACAATTGCGGGTTGTAGGTTGCGGGCGTACAACTCGAAATAAAAACAAATCAAAGTTTCTGCAATCCGCAATCCGCATTGCGGGTTGTAGAAACGCATGTCACAAATCCATTATTCAAACAGTTCCTGCAATCCACAATCATGTATAACTATATAGCCACTTCAATAAGCTATAGCATGATATGATGGTGCCTGCATTTTTCTCAAACCATGAATTATGGCGGGCATTCTCTCAAAGTAGTTTTGACTACTTTTTCCATACTTTGTCAATTTCCAAAGTTTCACAAACCTGCCATACTTTTCCAGAATGATGTCAGATTGCAACATTGACTTAATGATAGCACCAAAACACCATCATGTGTCTTTCCAACCTCATCACACATTATTTTTCATCATATATTCCATGTCATCATAGATTCCATGTCATCATACATGCCATGTCATCACTTCCTATGGTTTCAGTTCTCTCTTTGAGGCTCACACATGTGAGATTTTGGCCTTCCAAAATGGAGATCAATTCATGTATAACCAGAAAGGTCAAGACTAGAAAAATATAAATCACAAGAAGGGTCGGTCGCCCCTTCGTTTAGTAGATAATTGTAAACACCAATATCCAGCAATTCACCTGTATCAAGACTGGTGAACACAAGATGGATCGGACGACCCTTCTGGCAATCTAGAACTAGTATGAAAATAATAGTGGGAAAAAGAAGGGTCGGCCTCTCCTTCATTTATGAGGAAATTGTGCAAATATTCAACCTATGAAGTATAGGTTGTCAATTCATGTATATCCTGAATGGTGAAGACTGCAAAAATACTAAGCACGAGAAGGGTCAGTCGACCCTTCATTTAAGCTAGAAAAAATGGTGAAAATGAACACTAGTAAAAACTTGCAGTAAAATCCACACAGCAAGTAATTTTCGAAGATGAAAAATAATAAAAGAAAATAGAAACAAAATCAACATATTTATCAATTCCGTCGAGTTAAATCTAGACCGTAAGATTAAGACAAGTCGACGGATGAGATCTAATCTGGGGAATGCAGAAGACGAGTTGCGATGGTTTAATTATTTGGAAATATATACAATGTTCCCACAATTCGCAATTGCGGTTTGCGGGACTACAACTCGAAATAAAAACAAACCAAATTTTTCGCATTCCGCAATTTGCATTGCGGGTTGCAGAAACGCATGTCGCAAATCCATTATTCAAATAGTTTCCACAATCCGCAATCATGTATAACTAGATAGCCACTTCAGCAAGCTATAGCATGATATGATGGTGCGTGCATTTTTCTCAAACCATGAATTATGGAGGGAATTCTATCAGAGCAATTTTGACTACTTTTTCCATACTTTGTCAATTTCCAAAGTTTCATAAACTTGCCATACTTTTCGAGAATGATGTCAGATTGCAACACTGACTAAATGATAGCACCAGAACACCATCATGTGTATTTTCATCCTCATCACACATTCCATGTCATCATAGATTCCATGTCATCATACATGCCATGTCATCACTTCCTATGGTGTTAGTTCTCTCTTTGAGGATCACATGTATGAGATTATGGCCTTCCAAAATAGAGATCAATTCATGTATAACCAGAATGGTCTAGACTAGAAAAATATAAATCACAAGAAGGGTCAGCAGAACCTTCTAGCAGCCTAGAACTAGTATGAAAATAATATTGGGCAGAAGAAGGGTCGGCTGCCCCTTCATTTATGAGGGAATTCTGCAAATATTCAACCTACGAAGTATAGGATGTCAATTCATATATATCCTGAATGGTGAAGACTACAAAAATACTAAGCACAAGAAGGGTCAGTCGAGCCTTCATTTAAAAGAGAAATGAAAACCAATTCATCTATGAAGGTTGGGACAACATTTCCCCACTACCGACTTCCACAGTATATGGTAGGGATCGGGACATTGCCTATGTTATAACATGTAAACAATATTTATCCCAACTTCTGATTGCCAACAAGATGGATCAGCCGCCCCTTCTTTTAGTAGATAATTGTGAACACCAATATCTGATAATTCACCTGTATCCAGAATGGTGAACACAAGAAGAATCAAACCACCCGAACCACCCTTCTTGCAATCTAGAACTATTATGAAAATAATAGTGGGCAGAAGAAGGGTTGGTCGCCCCTTCATTCATTTATCTCGAGCCTCATTCAAAAATGGGGTGTTGGTTAATGACATTCAACTTCAAATGACCGTCATATTATACAGACACCAATAGCAAAAGAAAAAGTATGGTTTTGGAACATGGATTTTGGCACTTTTGGAAATGGATTTGGCAGTTTCAAAACCTGTTTGGTCACTTTCGGAACCGGATTTGGAAGTTTTGGAACCGGTTTTGGCTCTTTAGGAACTAGTTTTGTCACTTTTGGAACCTTGATTTGGTACTTTCGGAATCGGTTTTGGCAATTTTGGAATCGATTTTGGCAGTTTCGAAACTGGTTTTGGCACTTTTGGAACTACTTTTGGCACTTTTGGAACCAGTATTGGCACTTTTGGAACCTGGAGTTGACAGTTTTGGAACCGGTTTTGGCACTTTTGGAACCTATATTTGGCAGTTTTGGAACCAGATTTTGCTTGATTTTGGAGTTTAGAAAGGCGATTTTTTACCCGTCTTCAAAGTGACTTGGACTAGAATAAGTCCAAGTTTAATGAAATTGGCATTGAGTCTTCTCTTCGCTCTCATACTCATGAAGAGAGTAGACTATCTCATCTCAACTACAAGCTAGCTCGGAACGTGGTTGATGGTCTTCTAAGTGGCAAGTTTTCTCATGGCACCTTCGAAGGTTGTCTAAAGGGAAAAGATACATCAAAAGAGATTGAGAAAAAGAGGACTCTTGAAGAAGTGTGAATGCTAGATCCATATCCACAGGAAACTGAAGATCTAGAACCTATTTGTCCAACTCCTATTTCAAAATGGGCCTCCACTACTGCATCCTCCTTTGATCTTAATGAAGATCCATCATCATCTAGTCCTAGTTCTTCTAATATTGATTACAATCATGATGGTTCAAATGAGGACTACATGCATATTCTGAAGCAGTTTCATGACATCAACATTTTTGCATATGTTCCTCCTTCGAGTGATGGTGAGCCAGTTTTACTTGCTTCTCCTCATGAGATTTCAGATTCAGAGTTTGCATCTGATGATGATCCAGTTTTACTTGCTTCTCCTCATGAGATTTCAGATTTAGAGTTTGTATGTGATGATGAGCCAGTTCTACTTGCTTCTTCACATGAGATTTCAGATTCAGAGTTTGTATGTGATTATGCATCTTCACATAATATTTCAGATTCAGAATCTGAAGATGGAGATGATGATGAGGGAATGCTAGACCCAGATCCACAAGAACCTGAAGGTCTAGAAACTGATGATAAAGATGAGTGAATGGGATATCCAGATCCACAAGAACCTGAAGATATCTCACATATTTGTCCTCTTCCTTGATGGGCAGCCACTGCTCGCCGATCAGCCATATCATATTTTCAGCATGGAATGTTTCATCCTTCTCACATTACTAATCCTCTTCCTTGATGGGCAGCCACTGCTCACTGATCAGCCAGATCATATTTTCAGCATAAGAGGTTTCATCCTTCTTACTTTATTGGTCCTCTTCTTCGATGGCAAACTACTTCTCCCCGATCTGCCAGATCAGAGTTTTCACATGTAAGGATTCATCCTTGTGAAATTCCTGATCCATTTCGGATCTATCGATCCTTCTTTGAGAAAGAAGGACACTTACCTCCTTCAGGGATGAGAGATGATATGCTTCATTAGCATCCTTCAGTCTATTTTGAGGGAGGGATTTCTTCCCACTGGTTTTTCCCTCTTTCCTCACTTAATTTATTTAGATTGATTGTACGGGGTGACCTTTGGTCTTAGTCACTAGGGCCCTATTTTACTGTTTTCAGTTATTATCTCATAGTATAGCTTGCGGGGGGTGTTGGAATATTCACACCATCATTTTTATATTTTGCATGTTGCATGCATTTGCATGCCACTGCATGCATCTAGTCATCATCATGGTGGTCTCCCCAGCACCTAGAGCTTGCTTCTAGCTCTCCAAAGCCTGTCTACAGCCCCCATTTGGCCTCCTACCTACCTGATGCGCCCTTCTTGATTGTTTTGCATGGAAAAGTGTGCCTTTCTCACCTACCACACTTAGTTAGTGTGCCTTTACTCACCTACCTTCAGTTATTGTTGATGTATATGTAACTTTGGAATGTATTTCATATATGTATATTGTACTCATATAGAGATGGTATTATTCCTCTATACGAAAGTGTTTGTATTCCTATAGAGGTGTTATTATTCCTCTATACGGAAGTGTCGTCATTTATATTGTAAGTGTCGTAACTTATACTTGATGGGTTATTAGACCACCTTGTTGGGGTCGGCCCTGTATAAGTCATGTGGGTCGAAAGGTTATTAGACCACCCTATTAGGGGTCGGCCATGTGGGTCAAAGTGTTATTAGACCACCCTATTGGGTGTCGGCCCAGTCAGCATTATGTTATGTGGTTAAGTTAAGGCCAGCCTAGTAAAGGTTATTAGGCAAGTCAAGTCAAGTATAAATAGAGTGCGGGAGGCACTCTATTTGATCATTTTCTATTCTCTCTCACACTCTCGGAAGAGTGGCGCACTTATGGAGGAGGAGAAGCTGTTGCTAGGATATGTCTATCTCTTATGCTTGGTTTGTATCATTGCTCTATCTATCTCTGAGGAAGTTACTGGGGTTTTTCACCTTTATGGTTTTCCCCAAGTAAACTCTGTGTCTCTTGTGTGATTGCATTATTGTGTCCATGATTGATATGCTGCACATGTTGTTCTCTCAATTAATATCCTAGATCAAATTGAAGTAAATTTTGAAAAATTAACATGGTATCATAGCTAGCCTGAAAGAAGGCATGGTATGGCATGTATGACACTTGTTGCAATTGCGAAGCTAGGACTTGATATAGCAAAAACCAGTCATCGTAGAATTTTCGCTATAAATAAATTTAGTCAAGGTTTGAGGGTCTAAAAACCGTACAGGGTGAAGCTAAGATCCCCATGTACCTTGTGTCCAAAGGAAAACCTCTAATTCATTGTACTTTGTGATTTATGATCTGTACAATATAGGGTTTCTGCCTCTTCCAGATCTCAGTCATAAACAGGTGACCATGGAAAAAAGGTCATAACTTGGGCTAGGAAGCTCCAAATGAAATTTCATAAAAAGTGATAGGTATTGCATAAACTGTAATTTATTAGGTAATGTTTTCAGAGGCCAAAACTGAACCAATGACACGTGGTACGCCATACAAGTTCGCTCTCCTGTTTTATCCCATAAATAGGTCACGTTGCGACATTTGGTATAACTCTCTCTCAAAGAATCCATTTGAGGTCAGACCTATAGGGTTGGAAATATGATAGGTTGGGATATCATAGGAAAATGTTTTAGACCTTGTGGATCGAAAAGTTCGGAGTTACACTAGAAACAATCAGGTACATATTTCTGTCAAAACAGAATTATTTTTTAGCACCTTCATTCATGGCTTCCAGAATTTAAGGTTTTGGAGAAAGTTGGAATTTTTGTAATCGGAGACTACAGCTGAATGCCACTCATAAAATTCAAAATTTAGAGACCAAGATCAGAATTTTGGTTGGGAAGAAGGCTGGGCTTGATCAGACCCTAAATCGGGACTTTGATCGGAAAAGTGGAAAATTAGGGCTTCTACAAAAATGGGAATTTTTTAAATCTGTGACCACGGCTGGAAGCTCCTCAGAAAAATAGAAGTTTAGAGCTTTGGATCAAACCTTTTGATTGGGCAGAAGGGTGGGCTTTATCAAACCCTAGTTCGTGGTCATGTCCAGTGAATCCGAAAGTTTCAAAGGCAAATTTGAGGAGTGAAACTTTGCAGTTTTCAAATTATGAGTATACCAGCTTGATCAACTCATCAAGGTGCATATTTCTATCCTTTCAGAAGTTTGAAATTCAAAGTTTGAATTTTTAGGGTCTCTATGAAAAACCCTAATCTAGCTCTACATCTAGTTCCTGCAAATCAAGTGGATTGGGTTAATCCTAGAAGAGAATGGATTGGTCACCTGCATAAGTGAAGAAGTTCCTATTTCAGAGGGAGATGAGGCTAAGGCCTTACATAAGAAGATTACAAGCAATATTGACAGGTATGACTCATCCAGGTATGTTTCAAGATTTGTTCATGATTAAGTTTATTGTATGTTTGTCTTCATGTTATTATGGTTAGTACAATCTTGATTAAATTTAGACTTGTTGTATCACCTTAATAAAATTATGAATGCATGATAGAAGATATTCATTGATTAGGGTGTTGACACTTATGATTGTACTAATGCATTATGGTGTTGTATAAGGTTTATGTTGTCCGCTAACATGAAAGGTACACCAAGAAAGACAAATCATGTTCTAGTTCAAGAGCATATGATCATGATGACATGAGGACAAAGATTCATCCATTGTCATGAATCACTTATAAAATCTATTTGTGAGGTATGTATAACTTGGTTCTATAATGGTTAACCTATGAGATATGCAGGTTACTAGCACAAGTCATTGAAGAGAACAAGAAGACATCATGTGGGTATGTTAGATGTAACTAGCTAACATACCAATCCAGGTATGTTTTTTTTTCTATATCAAGTTAGAATCCTACCTTGTGTTAGGATCCCTTATATAAGTATACTTGGTATGATTGGTTATGTTTATTCATAAAGTTAGAAATGTAAGTAATCAAGGGTTTATGCATATTATGTCTCTTATCTTGATTGATGATTTAACTAACCAGAAGAGTCCTATGATCAAATAAGAATATGCATGAGTAAAAGAAGACTTCCCTGAAACCTTGAATACTAATGTTTATTATCTGTGTTTGAAATGATCATGACTATACATGTTTAAGATTATTGTGTTTTGATAGTATTAAGATTATACTAATGAATGTATGAGACCTCGAGGATAACACAATGATGATACTAATAAGCATGCATAGTGATGGATATAAGTTCAAGAACAGGTAATCCAAGAAGCAAAGATCAAGAGGGAGCACACTCTAGTTGTTCCTGCAAGGAAGCAGAGATCAAGAGGGAGCACACTCCAGGCATTCCTGCAAGGAAGCAAAGATCAAGAGGGAGCACACTCCAGTTGTTCCTACAAGGAAGCAAAGATCAAGAAGGAGCACACTTCAGTAGTTTCTGCAAGGATGCAGATATTCAGAGGGAGTTGACCACTTCTCACAATCCACATCAAAATGGAGTTGCAGAAAAGAAGCAAAGACTGAGAGGGAGTCAACCCAACAAAAAAACAAAGATAAGTATTTGAATTATCATTCCTTGCATATTCTATTGGTTAAATAATACTGTTCAATAATGTATATACTCATGTTCCTAGAATTAGGTTGTGTATTATGCATATTAGAATAGTTGCATTGATGAACAGTATACTACTAATATACATGGGTAAGTGGCCTATGGCACTGTACAACATTCCATTGCTACTTATCTAGAATGAAACCTCTTTGCTGACATGTTGGGAGTTGTGCACACTCTTAACAATGTTCTGGTATAGATTGGAAGGCATCTAGAAAGTTACAGGATATGGATAAATGTTGTATCGAAGCATTGGCTAAGATAATTGCATGACTGTATGACATATTTCTTTATGTGTAAGAATTTGTTCTGAAAACTATGAGATGTTTTCTAATCATGCAATTTAACTTGTTGTGTAGGAAAGATCATATACCATCACCTACAAAAGAAGGACTACAACATTTGTTCAGCAGCAAAGTTATCTATTGAAAATATTGAAGATATTGAAGTTCCCAGGATCTGGGAAGAATTCCATGATCGAGGAGTACCAGTCAATCATGAAGATGTTTGGGATGCAGTCCCAAGACCTAAAGGGGAGTCTGTAGTGACTTCCAAGAGGATATACAAGATCAAGCATGCTGCAAGTGGTAGCATAGAGACTTTTTCTCCTGTAGTCAGATACACTTCCATTAGATCCGTACTTGCACTGGCTGCAGTGATGAAATGGAAGATACATCAGATGGATTTCAAGACAACTTTCTTGAATGGTGTAGTTGAAGAAAAAGTGTATGTGGAGCAGCCACTTGGTTCTGAGACACATGACAGGGAGTCATATATGTGCAGAACTTGGTATGGTAGGATAGACAGCTTTCTATCCAGTTTGGGCTTTACCAAGAGTAAAGTAGATTCCAACCTTTACTACAAGGTTGAGGAAGGCAATCCAGTGATACTACTTTTGTATGTGGATGACATGTTTATTATAGGTGAAGATAGATTGATTTCCGACACGCAACGGAAGCTTGCTGCCAAGTTCGAGATGAAGAACTTGGGGATGATGCACTATTTGTTTTTGGCATGGAGGTGTGGCAGAGTGCAGATGGAATCTTCGTTGGACAAGGGAAGTATGCAGTAAAGATCCTGAAGAGGTTCGGGATGATGGACTGCAAGGACATGGCCACACCTATGGCATCAAACCTGAAGCTTCTGTGTGATGCTTCATCTGATCCGGTTAATGTCACTATGTATTGTCAGATGATTGGGTCCTTGATGTACCTGATGAACACGAGACCAAATATTTTCTTTACGGTGAACACATTGAGCCAGTTCCTAACAGATCCAAGGAGTGTTCACATGGTTGTTGTAAAGCATATTCTGAGGTACCTAAAGGGTACAAGCTCAAGTATGATGTGAATCAAAAGTTTAACCTGCAGGGTTATATTGATTCAGTTTGGGCAGGCAGTGATGCAGATAGGAATAGCACTTTTGGGTGTTGCTTCAGTATGGGATCAGGTGTGATATCTTGGTTTAGCAGGAAGCAGTCTTGCATGGAACTAAGTACAGCCGAAACAGAGTATGTTGCGACGAATGAGTAGGTTGCAGATGTATTGACCAAGCTGTTGGCCAGAGTGTAGTTTGAGTACTTCAGAGAGAGGCTTGGTGCACTTCAAATCAAGGTTCCTTCCAAAGGGAAGTGATGAGTCTGGAAGATATAGATGCACATGAGCTTTTCTGACATGGTTGATGTGTTCTCCCATGGTCATCATATAATTGATGAGCCATTCTCACATGGTGTGTTCTCCCATGGTGTAGATGTAAGGGATGAAGCCATTTTTCACATGGTGGTAGAGGTGTTCTCCCATGGTGAAAAATTAAGGGCTGGAGCCTTCCCCGAATGGTGGTAGATGTGTTCTCCCATTTCGGTGGTGTAAGTGTTGGATTATGTGCATCTGGGTTGTGCTTCGTGGACAATGAGATGATCTGAAGAGGACAATGCTATGATGATCAGGAGGATCTTGGATGATGAGCATCAGGATGATGTTCTAGTTTCTGCTCTGTATGATCAGTTGGATCATTTACATTTTATATGTATGCATCATGTTGATGTTGGATATGATCGGTTGGATCATTTGTGTATGTATGCATCATGTTGGATGCTGGATATGATTAGTTGGATCATTTATATGTATTTGTATATGCATCATGTTGGATGCTTGGACCATGTATCTGTATATGTATCAGGTGGATACTGTGTATGATTAGGTAGATCAAGTCTGTTGATATATATCAGGTGGATACATTGTGTGGATCATGTATGGTGATATGTATCAGGTAGATACTTGGTATGCATCAAGTAGATGCATTGTATGATCAGGATGATCATGGATGATGAGCTTCAGGATGTTGCTCCAGATGACGAGCATCAGCACGATGCAGTGATGATGATCAGGATGATCATGTGTACATCAGGATGATGTATGGTGAGTATCAAGTTGATACTCTATGGCTGTGGACAGGTTGTGCAAAGGAAATCTTATATTTTTTCTAGGTCACATCCAGTATGAAAAAGGACTGGCACTGTGTATCACATGTAAGACCTGGGAGATCTGATAGGTTGGGCTGTGTGCCCGTAATAAGTCCTGGGATGCTCTTTCAAGGGTTTGTGGTGGGTTGCTACATGTAAGACCTGGGAGATCCGATAGGTTGGGCTGTGTGCCCGTAATAAGTCCTGGGATGCTCTTTCGAGGGTTTGTAGCAGAGGTCACATGTAATCAGTCCTGGAGATCTTATCGAGCGTGCTTAGGCACTTAAATGTTCCTGGGATGCTCTTTAGAGTTATTGTCGGTTGTGCTATGCACATAAACGTTCATGGGACACTCCTTTAAGGTTTTGTGACAGCCACATGTAATAAGTCCTGGAGATCTGGACAGGATGAAAAAGGCCTCAGATGCTCTTTAGGGTTCTTGCTAGTCAAGAGACTCTTTTAAGGTTTTGTGACGCACATAATAAGTCCTGAGGATTCCATAGTATGGCCAGTGATGATGAAGACCTATAGGTGGTGAGCCTACATCCAGTATGAAAAAGGATTGGCTCTGTAGAACTTCCTATGTCGTGTATATTTAGAGATTGATTAAGATAGCAGCAGCAGTGACAATGACGATGACTTGATGACGATTATCCAGTGACGATGATCTAGAGAAGAAGACTTGTGCTAGAAGACCTGTGTCGAGAAATACCTTCCTAGTTAAGAGGGAGTGTTGATGTATATGTAACTTCAGAATGTATTTAATATATGTATATTGTACTCCTATAGAGATGGTATTATTCCTCTATACGGAAGTGTTTGTATTCCTATAGAGATGTTATTATTCCTCTATACAGAAGTGTTGTCATTTATATTGTAAGTGTCGTAACTTATACTTGATGGGTTATTAGACCACCTTGTTGGGGTCGGCCCTGTATAAGTCATGTGGGTCGAAGGGTTATTAGACCACCCTATTGGGGGTCGGCCATGTGGGTCAAAGGGTTATTAGACCACCCTATTGGATGTCATCCCAGTCAACATTATGTTATGTGGTTAATTTAAGGCCGACCTAGTAAAGGTTATTAGGCAAGTCAAGTCAAGTATAAATAGAGTGCGGGAGGCACTCTATTTGATCATTTTCTATTCTCTCTCACACTCTCGGGAGAGTGGCGCACTTACAGAGGAGGAGAAGCTGCTGCTAGGAGATGTCTATCTCTTATGCTTGGGTTGTATCATTGCTCTATCTATCTCTGAAAAAGTTATTGGGGTTTTTCACCTTTATGTTTTTCCCCAAGTAAACTCTGTGTCTCTTGTGTGCTTGCATTATTGTGTCCATGATTGATATGATGTAGATATGATGTACATGTTGTTCTCTTAGTTAAGATCCTAGATCATATTGGAGTAAATTCTAAAAAATTAACAGTTATCACTCAGTTAGGGCGCCTTATCTCACCTATCAGGAGTTATCCCTCAATTAGTGCATGGATTGAGTAGTTCTTCCACTGATTGCTCATACTAACTACCCGTAGCTCCTAGTTAGCTAGTTTTGGAGTGCCACTTGACCCTATGACAGCCTCATGTGCCCCCCTTGGAGTCTCCATTCCCTGATTTATGCCTATATGGTTCTGTTAGATTCAGTTGGACACACTTGACTGACTCTTACCATTTATGACTGATACTACTGACTGGATGATGTCTCCACAGTTATCCAAGCTAGACTTTGAGCTTAGATTCAAATGCCCTACTTGGCTAATTGGAATCCTATATGATGCTACTTCACAGTTTATTGTAACACATTCTTTACATTCATTATTCATTGTATGATACTGATATTGTCTATTATTCTGTGTTTATGAGTGATTATTGAGTGCATGATTCTCTTCTTCTTTGCAACATTCTTGAGAGTTTGATTGTGAGTTTGTTACAGTTGCTAGATCCCCTGCAGATTATCACAGGAAGGTGGTAAACAAACATCAGCAGTTAGATACAATTTAGGCTAGGATAGATATTATGGCACACCAATTGAAGCTCTTTAGAGATATGTTTGATCCATTATTCAAGAAAGGAATTCCACTCTTTTGGGAAGAAGATGGTACAATGATAACACAAAAGGAGTATCAAGACAAGTTGATGGAATGCAGGTTGGATCATGCAAACTTTGCTGACATGAACCAATGACTGTCTGGAAAAATAGTTGTGGACAAGCTGGCAAAGGAGTTTGACTTGGTCTTGATTTTCAAAGAGGCATGTGTACACCTACAGAACTATTCATACAGAGATCATGTAGAGCTACGGGTATTGCTAAAGGAGGCCACCACTTCATATTTTCCAACTGCCGAACAATGGAAGATTATGGATAAATATGGAAGAGCCAAGCTAATGTTGCATGCATAAGGATTTTAAAGATCGTGGAGATTTTCAGTCTAAAGAATTAGTTACTTAGGATTTTGTTTATTTACTAGGATATGTTACTAGTTAGTAAATGTTTATTGACACATGTAAAGGCAGTTAATCCTATTTTTCAGCACTTGTTATTTCTATTATAACTGATTCTCAAAGATGATGGACCTATATGTATAGGTGTCATCGCAGTTGTAACAAATTTCTGTTAGGGTGACTCGATCCTGAGGGCTGAAGATATCTGCTCCTATATATTCACATGTAATAGAGAGGGAAAAGGCTTAGAACCTGTGAGAACTGGGATTTGTATTGTGAGAATTACCTTTAATAAAATCGCAGCGTTGAAACTGGTTTTTTGCATAGATTCATGTGTTGTTTATGTTGCAGTCTATTTTCCCTCTCTTATGTGAATGTGTACCATGTTTATTACTTCCATAACGTTTTCCTTCATGTCTAAAATAAGTGTTTAATAGTACAGAATTCATACTTATATGCTTTGTCTATTGTTTAAGATATTCACAAAATATTTCCACTAAAGTTAACATTGAACTCATCCTTGTTAGATGCTCATGTTAATGGAATGTTCTTTATCTCTTCTTTCCCACTAGACCAAAGCATTGTGACTATGACTGAATGGATACCTTGCCTCTGTTATAAAGTTCCATGCAGCAGCACTGTAATTTTATATATTTGTTTATTTTGACTCCACTGCCCAATGAATGCTTACCTTGTTTCAACCAAACAACAATCTGATTTTAATTATCTGGCCTTGTTAAACAATCAGCAAGAGATCCCTCTTTGGAAAGAAAGAATCCAACTCTCTTTCCTAAAGTTTGGTTTTGTGGTTACCTTAAAGTGACCTTTACCCACAACCAAAGGTACATTTTGAGTGCTAATAGTGTTAAATAAGAAGGAATAGTTAACTAAACTTTTTTCATTTTAGTTAAACTAAAAGAAAACACTTTAGTTAAAGAGAGTTAACTAAGTAACAACAAAGAAGATCTGGTTAACTAAGTGTTATTGCATGATGACACTTATGTTAAACTAAAAGATTACACGTGAGTTTTGACACTTGCATGTCGACAATTAAGTTAGCCACCTAACTAAGTGGGAAATCTTTCAGTTAAGAGTCGAGTTCATCCTAAGTGACATCTCAGTGAGATAAAGCATTGCATGAGAAGTGGGACTCACCTCTGCATGCAAGATTAATACATCCAGTTTGAAGGCAATTTCATCCTGAACATAGAAGTTAAAAATAGAAGAGAAGAATGTATAAATATGGTATACGGGATTGATGAATCCAATGTGAAGTGAATTCTCTTCTCCTTTGAAGGAAAGGTGCTTCTCTTTGTGTAGGGTATTGTTCGTGCTTGTCATTGTTGTGTTGGGCACACACCCAATTGATCTCTCTTCTCTATTGATTTTGTATCTTCATCAAGAGTGTTTGGTGATCTCTTATCTTTCGAAACTAGTCTTCTATGTTGTAAAAGAAATCATTCTATACTATCCATTATATTATACTAAGAATAAGTGTTAGGGTTTTTGTTCTCATAATTTTGAGGATTTTCCCCAAGGTATATATTGCATTATCGTTGTATGAATTTCATGGATTGAATTGTCTCATTTCTTCAAGTCTTTGAATCTCCAATCAAAGAGGCAAAATAACTCTCAATTCAATTCTCAAACTGTCAAAATATGGGCAAGTGGTGTGCACTCCTTATTTAATATAATTGAGGTGACTTGTTGAGCAATTCATCTAGCCTAATGTGCCCTCATGGAGTGGATAAGTATAGCTTTCTTTCAACCTTTTCTTTTTTCTTTGCTTTCTTCCTTTGCTTTATCCTGCTTTTGCTTTTCTATCTTGATATTTTGCTTTTGACTGCTTTTTCCTATTTTTCTTCCTTATCCTACTTTTTACTTTATCCTGATTTTTGCTTTTATCTACTTTTCTCCTTTTCCTAAGCTTTACTGCTTTTCTTCCTTGTGCGAGCTTTTCATTTCCTTTTCATGTTTCCTTCTTCTTTTTCTTTTCTCTACTTTTATTTCACCTTCCTCTTTGGTTGAAAACTCCTTGATCTATCCTTATCTCCTTATGCAGCCTCATCCAACTCATTAACTCATTTAATAATAATTAAATATCAAAACAATAATTATTTCACCTCTAATTTAATTTATTAAAACAACTGTAGGCTAAATTATTCCTAGTGAATTTAATTGCCTAGGTAATTAAACAATGTTATCCCCCTCTTATTAATTAATTCACTCATTTTCACTAGGATCCATGGGGGTTTGATGAGAAGAAATTCCAACTAATGCAGTTTTCCTCTCCACCATCTTTATCTCTCACTGCGTGATCATGAACAGCTTGAGTCATTGGCTTCTTCCTGGTGCTGAAAATTTTTTGAACGTGACAGTCCCCCCCTCCCAAAATTGCTTGTCCTCAAAAAATAAACCAACTCCATCCATCTATGAATCCAACCAAAGACTTCACTCCTCAAAATATGTTGTTGGCTATCTATAATTGGAATCCTCAATTCCAAGATAACCAAAAGTCCACCATGTTTCTTCTGCACCACTCTAGTTATTACCCTTTTCTCAAAAGTTACATTTTCTCCTATGCAACTATCCAACCCCCAGCTGCAACAACTGAATGCAAGGATCCCACTTTTTGTGTTTCATTCCTCTAGATGAAAATGACATTCCAAGAAATCCATGATACCAAGGATTCCAGAATCCCATTGTCTCTACTGGATTTCTCCCAATAGCATTGTTGCTTGTGGAAAACTATCATTCCAAAGAATTTCAGGGTCCCATTGTCTTAACTACATTCTCCCAAACATATGTATCAACAGAAAGAATATATCATCATGGAGGGTGTCTAGATCAATCCACCAAACTGGAATTTCATCACTTCCAAAGGAAGATTGAGTCTCCTCATAATCCTTATGCAAACTATCATTGCAATTCCCATCCATAAGACATAGTTGACAATCCCATGTCCATCCAGGTCTACTGAATACATCACATAGAAGCCACAAATGCCTATACAACACTCACCAATTATGAATTATATGTCCATAAAATTTCCACTGATGCAAGCAACAAACTTACCCCTTGGGGTACTAAACTCCCTCATGTATCTATCCACCCAATGAGTGTATGAATTCATACTCCATATTAGTGATCTGGATGGAAATCTTGTAGCTTCCCCATGTACCATCTTCACTCTAGTGCAACAACTCTTTACTCTACGATTCGTTCCACTTAACTGTCTCAAGTAGAACTCCCCTGCACTGCTATGCATGATGGAGACATTAAAAAGATGCCTCTACTATTGATCATCAAAATGGCAAGGGAATGGTGCACTTGTCAGGACACATGGCTTGAATTTTAATTCATCAATGGAATAGGTGGGAGCCTCCTGCTACTCATGTGGCACCCATAGGAAAATTTCCTTCACCCAAAATTCATCCTTATGTGTGTTGGCTACCATATGTGTGAGGGATGAAAGATAGTGAACCAACTCTTGGAAACCATTATCCATCAAATTTGTGGTTGGCTCAACCGAAGTGAGATCATGTTCCTCCTCCAAAACTGTGCAACAATCTCCTAGAGGAAACTCATAATCTCTTGGAAAAAGAATAGGTGCTTGGCCTCCATCTTGCTTTACTCCAAACTCTCCAAGAACATGAAAATAAGAATGCACTCCATGTGACCAATGCACATAAGTACCAAGGTTCAAAACATTGTTGTTCAAATGACAAGGGTTAAAGTCCCATGTCCAATCACAAAAAGGGTAGGCATCATCAAAATTCCATGGATGCCCATGCTGCTCACAAGAAGTGTAATATGTGTCAAATAAATCTCCATGAATGCAAACAAGAATATCAATCATGTGTCTTTTCTCCAAAATAGGAAAAGAAGAGACACTCCAATGCAATGCTCCAACTAGAAAGCAAAGTGCTTCCCTATGTAATACTCACAATGGCTCAACTCTTTTCCACTGGTCAAAAGGTGCATGCAATCAGAATGTTCCCTACTACATGAAGTCAAGTTGGAACCATATGCACCTTTGTGTGTGAAGGCATCAAAGGTAGGCATGGGATTCCTCTGCAACTGCTGGGAGGGAGGTGGTGATATCCTTGACTCAATTGGAGTGAATGTGGGAGCCTTCTGCTCATCTTCGGGCACCATTAAGAAGAAATTCTTGACCCAAAATTCCCCCTCAATTGACATGGAACAAGTAGAAGGAAATAATCTAGAATCATGGACTAGAATATCATCAATGCAAACCTCATTCATCAATTTAATGGATGCATCAACTCCATCAAAGGTTTTTCCATAACATAAGATCTCTTCTGACTCCTCAGTGGAGGAATGATTCACTCCAGGAAGAAGCTCAGTTTTGCTCTGGAAGATAGTAAGTGCTTGGAACTCATCATCAGCATCCAAAAAATACTCAAGCACATGCATGTCACTATATGTGCACCTAATGAACCACCATCTCATGAGTTTCATCCATAGAATTCTGAATGTCATCAACCAAAAGAGAATGGTTGAATGGGAGGTAGGAGGGAGTATGTGATCTCACCAACTCTTGGTGAAACTACTCTATCTTCATCTTAGATTCCAAGAGAGAACTTTGAGTACCCCTCAAAGAATATTTGGTGGCCATCAACTCATCATTGAGCTTGCAAATATCCTCATCATCCTTCAAGGATGCTCCCTGTAACATATGAACAAGCTCATACAAATAATCTTTGTCAGAAAGCATGTGTGAAAAATTACCTTGGATTGTAGACACTGATATCTATATCTTCTCCATGGCTTCAAGGAAAGATGAATCTTCCAATGAAGAAACTCTCCAACAATAATGTGGTACTGAAACATGTGTATCATGGAGAATGTGTAAGGACTCCTTGATATCCCTGTTAAGGGCTTTGTTCCTTATGCACATGCACTCTATTCTGCTCTTCATCTTCACTAGGACCATAAGAAATGCAAGAGGACTTGGTTTGATGTGTCCCTAGTCAAAGGAACTCTTGATGTCCCTTTCATTTCCCTCCTTGAACCTTTTCAAATGCTTGTAATGAAATATATTGATAGATTGCACATCCATCCTCATTTCAGCCTTATGCTTCTTCACCTTGTCAAGTGGTCTATCCAGTGGGAGACCTTCCAATCCCTTCTCATGCATTCGTAGAAAACCTCCAATGCCTCCAAAATGATAATACATGTTCATGGATGTGCCTTGAATGGTCATGAGGCACTTTGCGGCCCTCTCAATGTACTCAAACCTCCTAAAATATCTCAAGTTATAAATTTGGTAGTGAAAAATAGGCTCCCCAATGGATAGCATCCATTGAACTCCAAACTTTCTACAAGATACACCCACCAAAATTGTGAATGGAAATACATCTTTGTTGGATGATCCAATAATCATGCATGCATATACCCTCTTCATTTGCAGATCTGAATGCTCCTCATGCATATGGCATGCATGTGGATTTTCTTGTTCACTAGGGGGATCTTTAAGAGTCATGCCAAGTTTCCTTCTTCCAAAGTGTGCAAGTATCGTGCACTCTTGGATATCCATTTCCACTATGTACTTATATATCCAATCCTTGTACAAAAAAATGCCTTTTCTTGTATATTTGAATGGTATGTCCTCCTTTGGCATCAAGACAAGTTCTTTTTCCATATCATCCCTCTCCTTATACACAAGCAACTCTGAATCTCCTTCATGCACATGTAGATATTCATGCTCCATCAACTTAAGAAAATCCTCTTCCTCCTCAGGAATTCATTCTCCCTGCAAGATGGAAAATGTGACATGCTCAACTCCTCATTAAGCTAACCTTCCCCCTCCAAATTTGATCCACAGGTCATCCAATATTCCTCTTCAAAATCTCCTTCATATTTGTCCTCTTGATACCCCATCATAGTATGAGTTTATTTCTCCTCATCCTGTGTGCATTCGGCCTTCTTTGGTTCGAGATCAAATAGGAGTGAATCTAGTGGTATGGATTCTTCTTGGGAACATGATGACTAATTAGAGCCTTCTTCATGCTCAAGTGAATCTATTTTCTCTCTATCCTCCATCATGCAGCTTGAAGCCTCTCCATCTTGTGTAGTATTAGGATTTGCATTATGAGTAGGTTGATTTGAAGGTTTTTCTATGATTGTAGTTTCCCTTTTCCTTGAAACAAATTCTTCACCATATTTTTTGTTAACCTTCGTTGTAAATTGTCTCATGAAACTCCCATAGATAGATGGTTTTTTCTTCTTGAGAGAATTCGAATTTTGAGTAGACCTTCTGTTACACCAAAATATTGTCATCATGAGTCATGTGTCAACTCTGTGCCTTAATCCCTAAAGTTTCCTTAGCTGAAAACATATAGAGCAAGTTGTTGATCTTATGTTTCCACAATGTTTACTTGCACTGGCGCATCCTACTTTCTAGCAAGAGGCTCCAGACCATTCCTGGCGCATGATTCTCTCTCGCAGAGTGCACCAGTGGCTCTTCTTTCCCTTATGCAACCTGTGTTGATCCCTTCCTAGCGTCGGTTTCCTTAATGCAAGGTGCGCTAGAGTTGGTTAATGTGGATAAAGAGGAGTTTCGAGCAACTTCTCGAAGCTTGGTGACATGGAGGTATATCCCTAGTTACTAGGAGGGTTGGTATTCGATCTCCTAACCTAATGGAAAGATCCCTTATACCTCTCCCCTTAATCTTCAATCTACTCTATCCATTTAGCATTATAAATATTAAGCCTCTCTCCATTGAGAAGGGAGGAATGACTAAAGTACTCTCATGTTGGTGGAATTTCTCTAGGTGATCCCTACTCATCCTTTGGGAGGCAAACATCATCCTTTGGAGGCTTGGCTTGGATTGTTGGATGGAAGTTGCAACGTTGAGGCTTAGGTTGTGACATTCTTTCTCTATGTATTTCTCTTTATTACATTAATACAAACTCTTTCCAGAAGTATTGTTGTGTTGATAATATTTAGGATTTTATTCCTTAACTGTTAATCTAGATCGATTCATATTTAGATATGATTTTACTGTTTGCTTGTTTCCACATGCTTGACAAGGTTTTGTAGCTCAAGATCTAAAGGCCCTGGATATTGGAGAAACAAAGAGGAAAGGATTGCAGATATGAGGTAAGTTATCTACCTGTTCCCTTACATCTCTATTGATCTAGGAAAGTATTTTGTGTTCTATACTTATTTGTTCTAGATCCACTTGGACTAGGGAGATCTTGCTTGAGTCACTAGTACATTTGGTCAAATTTGCCACGTTTTTTCATTGTAATTTCCACGATTTTTTGTCCCTGTTGCCACGATATGGGTTTCGTTTTTTTGTGGAAAAATGTTCGTGGATATAGAGACAAAGATTCCCCGTCATGGCAATATCCATGCTTCATAGTGGCCATGTGTCACCTATATAATAGTTCTCAGATCTACTTCAACTTGAAACCTGCCACGAATATTCGTCGCTCTATCGACGCACATCCTCTACATGTTTCCACGCAAATGCTAAACCTACCACGAACATTCGTGTCTATAGAGATGAACTTATAGCAGAGGTTCGTTGCTATAGAGATGAATGTTCGTCGAAGGGTGGAAACACGAAGGTGGGTTACACTTTGGTGAGAATCGGGTGCCGAAGAACCATAGCGGAAGTTATTCGGTCGAATAAATTTAATTATTCGGCCGAATAAATTTAATTATTCCGACGAATAATTTAATTATTCGGCCGAATAATTAACTTTCTTCGGTCGAATAACTTATTATTTATTCGGCCGAATAACAATTAACGATCCACCGTTAGACCTAACGGTGGCCTCGATGTGTGTGCGAGGTTTTAGCCGGACGGCAAAAACGCACGGCATTGTGCAATTATTCGGCCAAACAATTACTCGACCAAATAATTGTTCGGCCAAGTAATTATTCGGCTGAATAATTATTCGGCCGAACAATTATTCTGCATAAAACCTCGGCCGCAGCCATTGTCTGTCACTTTCCGCTGATTTCGTGGACCCCTTTGGCGTTGTTGCTGGTCCCGCCTCCGCGTCACCCGTCTCGACTGTTTCCTATCCACCCGCTCGTCCATCTAGCTTGTTGTCGTCGAACTCTGCCACCCGATTCCCTGCTGCTGCGTGTCACTTCTCCGCCACCCTGTGCATCAGGATTTGCTTGGTGTTTGTTCATTGCTGGAGTGTTAGGCCGCCAGCTTCTGCCTCTCCCATTAGCTCATCTGCCACCTTCTGCTTCTCCCATCCGCTCGTATGTGAGGTTCTGCCTCTGCTGCTAGTTCATAAGCCTGTTTGGACATCTGGATGCTCTTTGGTGGAGTCTGCGTTTGGACATCTATAGGTTTAGCGTGCATCTGCACTTCTGTTGGTGGAGCTTTGGCGTTGGAGTGTTCTCCTGGGGATGTTTGCATAACAGCGGGGTGCTGTAGCTGGGGACCTGTCGACGCGAGGCTGTGCAAAAGTAATTGTTTTCGCATATTTATGTGTTTATTTTTTTCTTTAAATTTCTTATATTAATTTGTAATTGTTATTGCAGGTTTCCTTTTCTTGGCTGCTTGGCTTGTTTCATTTCGGTTGTTTACAATTCCTCTTGGGGCTCTCTTCGGCCGGATCTAAATTCACCTGCTTTCGTTTCGGCTGCGTCTAATCAAGTAAGTTGAATTTTTTTTTTTTAATTCAAGAGTTAAGTGTTGGTTTGAAAAAATTTTAGTTTGTCCCTGTAAATGAACTCTGCCCAATTGGGCAGAGTTCATGAACTCTGTCCAATTGGACAGAGTTCATGAACTCTGCCCAATTGGGCAAAGTTCATGAACTCTGTCCAATTGGACAGAGTTCATGAACTCTGCCCAAAATTAGGCAGAGTTCATAAACTCTGTCCAATTGGGCAGAGTTCATGAACTCTACCCAATTGGGCAGAGTTAATGAACTCTGACCAAAATTGGGCAGAGTTCATGAACTCTGTCCAATTGGGAAGAGTTAATGAACTATGACCAAAATTGGGCAGAGTTCATGAACTAGCATAGGTAATGATACATATTACTCACAGATAGTGTGGATTAGTATTAAGAGGTTTAACATGAACTCTTTTCAATTTGACAGATTTCATGAACTCTGTCCAATTGGGCAGAGTTCATGAACTCTGTCCAATTGGGCAGAGTCCATGAACTCTGGTCAAATAGTATGTTGAAAATTATTTAAATTTAAATATAAAAAGAGGAATATATGCAGTGTTTAGTTAGTTACTTTTGTTAAATTATTGATTTTGCTTATGTGTTTAGAAATGAAAATAAAAGTAAAACTGTAATTGTATTTGCAAATGATATATCCTTTTTATATATAGGCTTGTCTTATTGGCTGAACTCTGTCAACATGGACATGGACAGAGTTCATGAACTTTGTCTACGTTGACAGAGTGCAGAGATCAATATATTAGTTCTATTACAAACTGTGTTGATGGATAGCTATAGATACAACAAAACTTTAGACAATTAAACTCTACTTTGGATACAACAAAACTTTAAAATTGACTTTAGGTACAACTAAACTATAGACATGAATAGACTTTAATTTAGATGTACTATGAAATAACAAAAACACTTAGAAGACTGGTACAATAATTTTTTATACATCCGAACAATAATAGTCATAGTCATTTTAAAAACTATTAGATGATATTATGCCACAATGGTCTTGAGTTTTAGCCTTGTAAAGGTGGCCATTCTTGGTATTATGTTTTTCTTTGGTTGCAACATGGAAAACTTGGAGAACATAATACCAAGAATCGTTACCGTTATCAGGTTGAAACTGAAGACCAATGTGGAACATGGCAAATTTGGGAAACATGTCAAACTCGAAACATAATACCATGAATGGTCAATTTTTTTTATTCTATGGAATAATGAAAATATTTGTAGATATAATTTATGTTTAAAGTATTAAAATATCTTGATTAAATTATTAATTTAAGAAACTGAAGACCATTGTGGAACATGGCAAATTTGGGAAACATGTCAAAAATGAAACATAATACCATGAATTGTCAATTTTTTTTATTTTATGGAATAATGAAAATATTTGTAGATATCATTTATGTTTAAAGTATTAAAATATCAATTAAGTTATTAATTTAAGATTTAGGTTAAAATCTAACAGGTTCATGAACTCATTCTTTGACATAATGAAATGAACCCTTCACTTAGTATTTAACTATATTGGTTCTATTCATTTTAAACATCAAAAACACTTAAAAGATTGGTACATTAATTCTTCACACATCTAACAATATTAGCTATACTCTTTTTAAGAACTATTAGATGATATTAGGTAAATCTAGGTCCTTATTAAATAACTTAGTCTCTTTAGCAGCTAGGTTTTAGAATTTGTAGAATTAACATGTAGAATTTGAATATGTAATCAGTTGATATTTGTGCAAGTGTAGACATTATATATCAAATGGAAAGAGAGGAGTCTTTGAGGCGAAAGCGTAGGAGGTCTTCACAATCTTATGCGGTTGGTGTTACAAGTGATAATCGGAGGTTGTCAACCTTCACTCAGGATTCTAGTTTATTGTATAGTTCACATCGACGAGGCGAAAGGGGTACAAATGATTCCCCTATATCTTATGTGGGAGAACGTTGATCTCGACCCTCTATTGGTATATGAATATCAATGTTTTAACATGTACATGCAAATTGTTTTTTTGTGTACGTAAAAATTGTACTTGTGTTTAAACAAAACTTTGTTTTTATTTGAAGCAGAGCATGGTTCAGAGGATACTTGTAATTCTATAGGGAGGGAGACAGAGCGAGCAAGGGAGACGGATGAGGGTGCAGAGCAAGGTTCTCAAGAGGATCATCATTCTATACAAGGTGATGATGGTCGAGCTAGGACGCAATATGTTGAATTAATTGAGGGTTTTACACCCATTACAACATATCCATCTGGTCTACCTCGGGAGCTTCCATGGGAAAGTGGTGATCATCAAATGATTCTTGAAAGATGTAGATCCCACTCCAGCAAGTTGGAAAATGATTTGTCTACTATGGATCTCCCTCTAGAGAGTAAACAAAGTTTGGAGATTGTTTTGGGATCATTGCAAAAATTCATTCAAGCATATGAGAATCTTGGACCAACTACAAATGATTTTGTTTATTTGATGCGAAGACGAAAGGAACAAGTGATGGGTCCAGACAAGTGGGATGTTGTGAAGGAGAGAGTGACGAAAGAACAGGCCAAATCAATGTTTAACTTCAAAGAAGGTCTAAAGAGAGAAATGTTGAAAGTGTAATATTTCAAGCATCATGATCTTGCACATCTACTCTATGATCGGTTTCTCGCAGCCTATGGTCGGTTTCCATGGAACGATGAGGTTTCTCAATATTTTGCTAGATTTTTTTATGCTAATTTTTTCTTAAATATGAAGCCAGACTATACCGATGTTCATTCAGAATTTTATGGAGTTGGAAAGGGTCGAATATATAATCGAAAAGGTGCTCTTAGAGACCCTACAACTCTTCAACCTCCACCCCAGATATCTCGCCCACCTAGGTTGGTGGCACTAAGATCAGAGATAGAGCCCACATCTCAACTTGGGACAACTACAAGGAATTTTGTTGGCGATGGTTTATCGTCAGCATTAGTTGGAGTAGATGTGGGATTGGTTTGAGAAAGGGCTCGTTTTGCTATTCATCAAAAGTGTGTATACAAAACTAATGATGAGATAGATGGAATGAGCATTGAAGATCTCAAGGCGTATGCCAAGGTTTGTCGTGACCTGGCGGCAAATGTTATATCCAATGACACATCGAGTTTGGGAGAGGTTTGTTGATTATGATATGACTTGATCTTAATTAAATATTTTATTCATTTTGAATTGAATTTTTTGTTACATTATATTAATGATAAATTATGTTTTTTGATGTAAAGTAATAGGTACATTATGTAAATGTTTAATGGTTGCAGTTTTCAAGAATGATGAATGAACATTATTTCCATGTTTCAACTAGTGAAAATCTAGAGAATATTCGAGAGGTATATTTATTATTTACATATTTGTAATTATGTTTGAACTTGATATATATATTTTAAATTTTAATTTAACTATGCATCTTATTGTTAATTTGACTTATCCATGTAGGTTTCTTTAGATACGAACTGTATAAATGATTTACCATCTATTGTGAGCTAATGTTTTTTTAATCTTTTTGTTTTAGTTTTAAGTTAATTGGCACAGTAATTTTTTTGGTTTGCATTATGTTTTATTTATTACTACAATTTAAATTTTAGGGGGGAGATATAGGTTCTCTGCTTCATGCAGCAGATATTGGCAATAAGGTAATTTTGTTCACACTTGAATTGATCTTTGATATAAGTTTAATATTTTAATTTTTATGGATTTAGTTAAAATTTGTTCAATTAATTTATGAGATTCATAAATTGATTTTATACATGTTGCAGCTTGGGTCTCTTAAGTCTTTTGGAGGCAAAGAGAAAAATCTTTTGGAGGATGGTGGTGGACAAGTATTTGGAGAATTTGATGTAATTTTGTTAATAATTGAATTGTTTTTTGATATATAAGTTTAATATTTTAATTTTCTGAATTTAATTTAAATAATTTAAATGATATTCATAATCTGTTTTTATACATGTTGCAGGGTGAGTTGAGTCCAGGGGGGGGCCTTAGTGGAAGATAGCATGGTGGACATTTTTTTTTGTTGATATGCATAGATTGCAAATATTTGTTTTGGACATGTCGAGGAGATTTATTTTTGGACTAGATACATATATGTACATTGAACTTGCATGTTCACGAACATTTTTTTGAATATTATATACATGTCCTTTGAACTTACATATTTTGTGAAACTTGGTTTAAATGATCTACTTTATTTTTGTTTATTTAGCATATTTGATGTGATTTAAAAGTTTAGAATATGTACTTGCATGTTTAAATGAATGAATGAATATGTAAGAATGAATGTTAAGATCAAGAATGTTAAGAACATGATATTTTTTAATATTATGAAGTTTAGGAATGTTAAATGAAGTTTAAAAATGGATGAATATAGGTTTAAAGTTCATAAATGAGGAAGTTTTGATTGAAATATGAATGAATGTTAAGATTGAATATATTAAGAACATGAATGTTATCTTTTAATGTTAGGAAGTTTAAGAATGTTAGAAGTTTTGATGAAAATATGGATGAACTAGGAAGTTTAAAAATGAATGTTAAGTACATGAATGTTATCTTTTCAAATGTTAGGAAGTTTAGGAATGTTAGAAGTTTTAATAGAAATATGGATGAACTAGGAAGCCTAGGAATGGTCTAGGAAGATTAGGAATGTTATCTAAGTTTTGATGGAAATATGGATGAACTAGGAAGTTTAAAAATGAATGTTAAGAACATAAATCTTATCTTTGAATGTTAGAAATTTTAGGAATGTTAGAAGTTTTGATAGAAATACATGGATGAACTAGGAAGCTTAAAAGTGAACACATGTTGAGTTCAAATTTTAGGAATGTTAGGAAGTTTAGGAATATTAGAAGTTTTGATGGAAATATGGATGAACTAGGAAGTTTAAAAATAAATGTTAAGAAAAGAACATGAATGTTATATTTGAATATTAAGAAGTTTAGGAATGTTAGAAGTTTTAATAGAAATATGGATGAACTAGGAAGCTTAAGAATGTTATGAAGCTTAGGAATGTTATCTAAGTTTTGATCGAAATATGGATGAACTAGGAAGTTTAAAATGAATGTTATCTTTGAATGTTAGGAAGTTTATGAATGTTAGAAGTTTTGATAGATATATGGATGAACTAGGATGCTTAAAAGGGAACACATGTTAAGTTCAAATTTTAGGAATGATAGGAAATTTATGAATGTTAGAAGTTTTGATAGAAATATGGATGAACTAGGAAGCTTAAAAATGAACATGTTAAGTTCAAATTTTAGGAATTTCTAGGAAGTTTTGATTGAAATCTGAATGTTAGGTTTAAATTTTGATAGGAATGTTAAGAATGAATGTGATGGTAAGAATGGATGTTAAAAAATTTATGATAAGGTGCAATGAATGAATGAATGTTAAGATTGAATGTCAAGAACATGATTGTTATCTTTGAATATTAGGAAGTTTAGGAATGTCAGGAAGTTTTGATAGAAATATGAATGTTCGGAAGTTTAAAAATGAATGTTACCTGAGATCAAAGTTCTGAAATTTGTTAGGAAGTTTTGATTGAAATATGAATGTTAGGAAGTTGAAAACTGAATATTATCTGTTCAAATTTTGATATGAATTTTTAATTAATAATTCTTATTTTCAATGTCCAGGTACATTTGATGTGGCTGAAATCATGGCAAATGGGGATAACAATTTTTTTTTTTTAATCATAAGCGAAGATTACAGGATTGTGAAGCTTGTGCTAAATTAGAGCAATGATTTTAGACAACAATTTGATGAATTTTCATCGATTTGTTGTAAATAATCATTCATCTAATTTAGCATAAGCTTCACAATCCTGGAATCTTTTCTTGTGATTAAAAATCAAATGATCGTTGTCTCCATTTGCCATGATTTCAGTTATGTGAACTTACACAAGCGATATTTTAAATTAAAGATTCGGGGTGGAGAGTGGCGACAGCCACAGATCCGTTATATCATCCCTTAAGTGGTCTAATAGACATATGGGGACCCGAATAAAGTATTTTAGACAGAATTAAGACAAAAAATTTACACATTGAGGTTTTCATTACCAAATAATTTTTGAATTCAAATTTCAACATACTAGAATACGATCATTTCAACTCTTATACTCCAGTTCCTTTCAAGATCATAGACATAGAAAGAAAAAAATATATTGTACACAACATTTGACAATGACATCGACAAAACCATTGATCTATTAATTTTAAATATATAGTTTAAAAAACATCGCAATAGAATGCCGTCCTCAATTATCCATTCATGGTCATATTTGGACAGTTTCCATTTTTTTATTTTTTTATTGTTTTTTCGATGGAACTTGAACCAATTTTATTTGGGATGCACATACTAATTGGCTATATTAACAACATATAACATCAGGTTCATAATCCTGAAAGTAGACATAATTTTGAGTCATATGGGTCTGCTGAAAAAAATAGCCCTTTAAAATAATGGATCCTCTCTCGTATGTATATCCGTTGTCATTGTAGTCTTCCAATAACTTCATTTTTCCTTCAGTGCATTGCATCAAATAATACTTCACATTTTCGTTGTTGTCTACAGGTGCAATCACCGCAAAAACATCTCCTGTGCAAATTACAATTGATGTTAGGATTTTTAATTCAATTAAATTGACTAATATACATGTGTATAGGTGAAGGACAAGAATGAACAATTGACAAAATAGTGGTATTTGATCATTACCTTCTCTAACGAGATCTAAAATTCTGTCGCCATCAGATGATATTGCCATATCTTCTGATTCTAATTCTTCTATGCTTGCTAGTGGCATTTTTCCTTTAGGATTAATCTCTGTGTGTTTCCAATGTTTTACGTAGTTGTTCGTTATGTTTTCACAAACTTCTGTAGATTCAATATTTTCAGTGTAAATATGACAAAAGCATGATTGCTTTCTACTGTCAAATGCATAAATGTTTTGGAAGGCTTTTGTTTGAATAGAGTGAAAATATCTAGTCCCTTGTATGGTGCTAGCGTCGTATGGTATTGATCTATTTATATCTTGGACCCCAACATGCCAAAAAAACCTAGTACACAAATGACAAATTTTGATGTTAGGTACATACTTTTTTTTAAATTGATAATAAAATATAAATTAAAACATTTGTGTGTACATACCTATGCACATCTTTTGATTGTTGATTATAATCATGGTTTAGATGTGATTTACACCATTGGACAACCTCTGCAGCTGAATGGAATCATGCAGAACTATGGTTCATTTGCCATCTTCGAAGTGCTCTTTTTATGCATGCTCCTGCACCATCATGTTCACCTTTTCCATGACCAGTTTCAAAGAAATTCCAGCAATGTTTAATGTTCAATGCTTTATGAAGTCGACATAACCAATAAAATGATTGTGAAGATTTAAATTGTCCGGCACATCCATCTGACCATATCTAATGCTCATTGAATTTAATGTTATGTCCCTTTAGTGAATTGTAGAAAATACTTTCAATACAATGCTGAAAAAAATGTGTATCGTGTGTACGATCGTCGCTAATATAAAAGTGATATTCTTTAATCACATCTCAATTGTCACACGTGCTTTCAATGCCATCAACATCCTGTTGAGAATGTCTATATAAAACATGGACAAATATTGAAACTTGGTCAGAATGATAGTATTCACTCTGTATCTCTTTTTGTGCAGTATTCACCTGCTCCCATTCTATCTTTGTAAGACTGTCTACAAATAATTACCCAGCAAGCAAGTTCATCCTTTTTATCTATTTGCATTCTGAATTTGCTATGTTTGTATAATGTCTTTCTTGAGGTTCCAATTTCTTTTGCTAGCTATGTTGTCAAACGTTTTTGTTTAGTACTAGTCGAAATAATTGCTGTATGAATTCCTCTTCATGCAGCACTGATGTCTTTCTTCTTAGATTTTTCAAACTTTTTTATTACATCACCTATATTTTCTATCACAATATGTTTTAATTTCAACTCTTTGGTCGCCTTGTGAATACCCAATAATGATGTAGCATCTTCTAACTTCTTGGTCACTAATAAACATCTCAAAATTTGTGCTTGTCCTATTGCTGAATAATTCTTCAGAACATCATCATAAATTTTTTGAGCTCAATATCGTACAGCATGTATGGGTTTTTTTTTTCCATATTTGTTGCAATCAACGTTTTCTAACGTTTCATCATCAATGGTGAAAGTACCTATACATCAAGTTAAATTTAATTTAAAACATGTATCAAAAAATACAATTCATTATAAAAAATGAATTTGAAAAATACATAATATATACATACCTGGTCCAATTTCTGGTTCTTGAACTTGATCTTCAATATTGACTTCATCGACATTAGTATGTAAATCACTATTTACATCTTCAATAATGGTTTCTTCAACTTCAATTTGTTCTTCTTGTACTCTATTTTCAATTTTCATTTCATCAACATTATCATGTAAAACTGTATTTGTATCTTCAATAATCGTTGCTTGCGTTTCTGCAAGGCTTGCTTTATTGGCATGATATTTAAGTTTTTTCTTTTCTCTATTATCATCATCATCAGCACATTTACAATTATATTTTCTTTGAAGGATTCTCTTATTGCCCATGATTGTTTAATCTATAAATAATAAATTAAAGAATCATCATTTTATTGTAAAAAAACAAAATGAAGATTTAAAAATAGTTACGAAATTTATAAACACATGAACTGAAATTTACTTCACCTTATCAAAATATTGTAAGAGTCTTTTGAAGAAAAAGTCTTTGGAAGCAAGTTTCCTTTGAAAAAGAACCTTCTTTGAATGAAATAAGAACTATTTGACAATAAATCACCTTTGGAAAAGCCCCAAGAGTTAGTTCGATTGGTTGAGTTCTCGGAAGTTAGGCCTCCCAGCATGCGAGGTCGCGGGATCCATCCTCATAGACTCTCTTGGGGTTAGGCACGCAGCGGCCGCAGGACGGAAACCCCTTCGGGGCGGGTCCGTCGGAAATTATTTCGTGGATGTAGCGGTCGGCTAAGCCGATTAAAGTGAACCACATAGAAAAAACAAAAAAAAAAAAAAAATCACCTTTGGAAAAACCCATTAGAAAAGAAAAAGAACAATTTCTAAATAAATCTTCTTTGTAAACCCACTGGATAAAAAAAATAAAAAAATAAAAAATAAAAATAAAACTACTTATTTGAAAAAATATCTGGGAAAAAGATTTCTTTGTAAAAACCCTTGCAACGAAATAAATGTTTTGCAAAAATAACTTGGGAGACTTTGAAAAAAACCATTTTCAAATAAATAAGAAAGAAAAATACATCTCCTTTGTAAAAATTACTTGAAATAAAATCTTATTCGCAAAAATGCCTTGGAATAAAAACTCTGTAAATGCACACTTTGGAAAGAAACATTTTCTGAAAAAACCACTTGTAAAATACTTTGTAAAAAAAACGTTTTTTGTAAAAATACTTAGAAAAAAAAAAAAAAAAAAAAACTTTGAAAAAACTCATTTGAAAAAGTCATTTTCAAATAAATAAGAAGAAAAAAGACAACTCCTTTGAAAAAATAACTTGGAATAAAAACTCTTTAAAATCACCATTTTGGAAAAAAAACCTATTGCAAAGAAACAAGTGCAAAAGCTTGGAATAAAAACTTATTTTGCAAAAATGCCTTAGAAAAGCATTCTTTCAATGTATTCCTTAGAAAGAAGTAACAAAAAAAATACTTCATAAAAAAAGCTCTCTTTGCAAAAAAAGCTCCTTAGAAAATCCTTGAAAAAAAACCCATTACAAAGAAATAAGAAGTGCAAAAAGCTTAAGAAAAAATACTTCATAAAAAAAACTCGTTTTGCAAAAAAGCTCCTTAGAAAATCCTTGGAAAAAAAACCCATTGCAAAAAAATAAAAAGTGCAAAAAGCTTGGAATAAAAACTCATTTTGCAAAAATGCCTTAGAAAAACATTCTTTCAATGTATTCCTTAGAAAGAAGTAAGAAAAAAAATACCTTATAAAAAAAACTCCATTTGCAAAAAAAACTCCTTAGAAAATCCCTTCAAAAATATTCTGACTAGAAAGTATGCGAAATTCAAATGTGCGAAATTAATTAAAGTATTTAGTTTTATTTATATAAGTTTAGATAAGAAAGTTTTTTTTTTTTTTGCCGACGAGTTTTTTTTATGTTTGGTTATTCAGCCGAATAACCTTTGATTAAATTGATGTCGTCGTTATGGAAAACAGTTATTCGGCCGAATAACCTCTAAAACCTGAAAATCTAATTGTCTCTCACGGTTTTCAGGTTTCTCCATTTTCGGAAGGTAAAAATGATCTCTTACACTACAAAGAGACTATCGGACTTGATACCATTAGTTTCGTTATTGAATCTACTTTCCAAATATATAGATTTCTTTGTGTATAGGTAAGATCTAATATTTGTAATTGTTTGTTTTCTTAACAGGTGTCAAGTTTAGTTTCATCTCTTTCAAAATGCGGTGAAATGAAAAATCCATAACTTTAAAAATACACCACGAAAAAAATTGAGAAAACTATGGTGCAGTTGATTGGCGTGTCTACTTCAAAAGGGTATTCATATAATTTTTAGTTTTTGTTATAGCTTGAAATGACACCTCTCCATCTGTGACGACACTTGCTTCCCTTGGTCGCATGATGACACTTCTTGAGATCAAGTTCAGTCACACAACAAGACATCTGTGGATGGAGGAGTCATTTGGGACACTAAAAATGGTTGAAATTACCTCATTCTTGACCCATTTGATGTATATGACCCTTAGGAACATTTTTCCAGACCAAACCATCTCCTGAAAATGAGTAGAAAAGCCTGTTTTTGGCCATTTTTCAATATGAGCGCGACTCCACTGTTGAAATAGTAGCGTGCGTACGCGACTTTGTCTCATTTAAAGTAGCGCCCATTGCCATGTGTACACAAATTTGTCTACTATAGAGTAGCGTACACCCCTATTTTGGTCAAAATCTTGAAATTCGAGTAAGTTAAGTTGGTTGGGAAACCTCTTGAGTGGTTATAACTTCTTTTCCTCTTCCTCATTGATTATATAAGGAGGGTAGAAGGGTCATGTGGGGGGACCAAGCCCAATTACAAAGTTATGCTAGAGGAATGGAGACCCTCATCCCTCTCTCTTGTGCTTCAGTTTTGGTAAACCCTAGTACAGTTGCTTAGAGGATGGGATCCTTGGAGAACGGAAGCAGGAGACCTTGAATCTAGGTTTCGTGAAGTGCCAAGCTTGAAGGAAGGTATAACTTTATGTACTTTCTTTCATTCATTAATAAAGATCAGACATTCTTCTCTTGCCAAATATGACCTATTAATGTGTCTTTCCCCAACGGAGTTTTATATTCAATTGAGAGAAAAGTTTTGCGACAAAAAATATGTTGAAAATCAACAAAGTTTCCCCATTAATCGAATTCAAATAAATATAATAATTAGTATATAGATCCATTTGCTACAAACTTATAGTCATGCAGTAGTATATTGTGTGTATACTGTCGTGGCATATTTTTTTTTGCAAAAAACAAGTTTAACAATGATTTTACGTGTGCGACAAAACATGGCTATTTTGTAGTCCTTTCATTTTATAAGAACACACTGTCAAACATTTGTTGAATCGACATATCAAATCTCAATATAAAAAATTGAAAAAAATATGGATAGCAAGCTAACATAATTCTCTAAAAGTTTGTTTTTTAGTGAAAAGTGAAATTCCAAACAAAAATATCACTTTTATTCGCCCAAAGATGGAAAACATAAAAAAATCAGAATTATTTTCTCATGGAACCCCCCAAAATAGACACCCATCTTCATGGATTCACCCCGAAGGTATAGCATCTACGTGGAAACATTTTCTATAGCTCCATGAATGTGCGTCGTAGTATCCATGAAACGCTTCACTAACTTTCGTGGCAGGTTCAACATCTACGTGGAAAAATTTTCTATAGCTCCACGAATGTGTGTCGCAGTATCCACGAATCGCCTCACTAATGTGCGTCGATATAGCGACAAAGATTCGTGGTAGGTTTAGCATCTGCGTGGAACACTCCTCTATATCCTACACGAACGTTCGTCGATATTGAGACGATACCTGGAAGTGTTAAAAATAAATAAACCAGACTAAATGAAAATCCTTGAATCATGCATGTTTAATGTCACTAACTATCATGCATGTTTAAATGGCAACATCACATGTACATGTGCACATACCAACGACTCAAATTAAATTAAGATCATATGTTGTATTGATTTTATGGAATCATACTTACATTGCTTTGAAATTATACATCTCTCCAATCCTCTGTGTATGCTTACACCAATGTAACATTACCTTATCAAGATGAAAAACTGAAAGCATATATCTAACTAATAAAAAGAGTGCTAAAATTAATTATGCTAGGAATTGGCACAGATGCAGAAAAAAATGAAGATTATACATGTAAAAGTGTAGCATATTTTGCAAGAGAGAATAGTAAAAGGAAATTACCATTCCAAAACATAATTTGAACCAAAAACCCATCCAAGTCAAGATCAACATCTAATGGCATGCAAGAATTTTGAAAGATCCAAGGTAGAGTTGTCATTGGGAATTTCCAGTGTGACATCAAAATCCCTTTGGAAGCATCGTTGTAGGCATTCTTCTGAGTTAATACATGGAAATTTTGAACATCTAATTCATAATTTGCATTCTTGTGATAGATGTGCAAAATACTAAGTCCAATTAGTTAAATCCATATATTCAAGAACTAAAACAGAAATATGCAAAGAGTTTGGACAAAAAAATTGATGAGCATTGAAATTTAATACACTTCAATCATATTTTGGTGCCTACAATGTTATTATATGCATCATCTGTTGCTTCTAAAAGCATCGGATGAATTGTTTGACCCTTCAGTCACAACATCTGAAACTAGATCACTTGAGGATTCTGTAGTATGGTAGTTTTTTCCCCTCAAGATAACATTTTTTCATCCTTGAAGAGGAGGAGGACACACGATACCAAATCTTGCACTCATAATTGGAAATAGATTTGTAAAAAATTGGAAAATTCAGAATTTCTCAATAGCATCAACAGATTTCAAGGGATGGATTCAAAGTGATAAAAAATTCAAAACACACTGATTGCCTAAGAAATTTACCCTTACTTTTGCGCCAATATTCTTGTAATCACTTGTTTCCATGCCCTTACAATCTATCCTCACTAACTCATTATGTGTAAAATATTCTCTTACATTTTGCACCAGACGATGATAAGCACCATTCTTTGCTACATACAATAGTAAAAGACATTAAAAACAACAACAATATTTTTAAATTGACACAAATGTGATATATATGACTCAAAATGCATATAAATCACACACACTTACTAAGCCTTATTAAAGGTGGTGCACTTAGACCTCTATTTCTTATTTCCTCGGTTTCTTCATAAGATAAACCATCAACAACATCCTTTATCAACCTTGTGTAGACAGGCTCATGATTGCATTTTATGGGAATCACTAAATTTTCTTCTTAGAATGGCTTGGGTTGTATCATCTCTCAGTACACACATCAATCAACTCGAAAACATACATACCTTGAATAAATTTGTTCCTAAAATGGATTAGGGATAGGTATGTAGAATGAATATGTTTTTTTGTGAACCTCATAATTTTGTGAAGTATGCGATCTAGGTGATATGCAAAACAAGTGTATATGCCCCTCTCTATGCATATTTTTCCATGTGGAATAGCTACAAACCATTGCAGGAACAATAATACAACCCATAATACAAAGACAACATGTGTACCCTAGAGCGTATTTTGGCACATTTCAAGCATTTTCATCAAATTTTTTAAGTTGGGAATAAGGTTCATTCAAGGATAAATTTGCTTACTTTTTTTGTTCCATGCCAGGAGAACATCCGTGAAAGGTTTTATTAACTTGATACTTCTAAACTTGGATGGAGGTTCTGTTCCAATGCCTATTAAATTCACAATTGGCAGTTACCAAAGTTAAGGCATGAGCATTTGAATGCAGTACAAATATCAAGAGAGAGTATCATGCATTCAAGTATAAAGACATCCTAGAGTAATAGCATATTATTCATCACTTGTGACTTTTTTACAAGAGCACTGCATGTTTCAATCTAGTAACACATCCATCTGAAAGCTATGCAAGTGAATCATTGTATTTGACAACTGAAGCTACTACTAAATCACCTGCCACTGATATGTACAAAGAAGACATACTCCAAATCTTTGAACAAGAGGGTCTGATACAAATGGTGACTAAAAGCATAGGTGATTCAAATCTAGACAGCAACAATAGTGAGAACGAAGATCGGGATGAGAGTGAATCTATGTTTGAAGACCATGTTCAGATTATATGGACAAGTCTGGCATAAACAATTGAGAAAATTGATGATATTTTAGTAGTTGCAATAGCTTTTTTCTATGGTGACATTGTTGCCTTTCTTTTATATCCATCAAGGAAGACGGGCAAAATAGTCAATGTTGATCTCATGGTCGTTTTAAAAGCTCCAAGTGGAGAAATTATAAGAAACATTGATAGCAAAATTCTGGTAAGATTGTGCCCCTTTGCAGTGGGATATTATGTTATATATGGTCCATGGTTGGGCAGGGTTGATGATGTAGTCAAAAATGTAGCAGTCCTGTTTGATGACAATGCAAAGTGAAAGATAAATAGGTATGATCCTGGATTCCTAATCCCTTTATGAAATAATCTAGTAGAATATTAGAATTATCCTTATTATCCAGGTCAACAAGTTTGTGGCAGTTGATCTACAGTTTTCAAGAATGCTTAATGGTTGCAAGGAACACACAAAGAAGGCCGTGTAGAAGGTACAATAAGTAATGTGGAAGTTGGATCTCTATATGTCAACTAGATTGTTGCAACTATTCCGGGTGGTTGTTCCCAACCACCAGCTACATCTACAAAGCAACATGACCCTAATAAATTGATACTCTTGTCTTGTTTCTCTCATGCTAATTAGAAAAATTAATCATTTCATTTTGCTAGAACTAGACCTGATATAAGTCCCAACAACTTTGACAATGTATGGAAACAAAGTCTCTTCACAAGTTAGGTCTAGTGAAAGTATACCCCTCAGTCAAATACAAGTACTGGGTCAACTTGAAAAAAGAGACACCTATACAACTGGATCTTAAAATTCAGACATGGCAGCAATAGTTGCAAGCCATGAAATCACCAAGAGATATAAGTGTTGGAAACAACCAAACCATGACTACAATGATAGCTGAAAATCAAATGTGCAAGAAGTCAATTTTGAAAATTCAAAAACACCATGCATACAAAGAAGAAATGAAGTCCATGTTCAACACCACGTGCACCTAATTCCAGACATTTCACACCAAATTCTAGGAATGTCGACAATCTTCCAAGACTATTATGGAAGGTCAATGATTTATGTAACCTTGTCTTGGCGCATTTGTATAAATATTTGTGCATACATCTTGTTAGCTACCAGATGTTTTCTGTCAATAATCACCTAATGAACATGATTTTCTGTCACAATTCTCAAAACTTTGACATTTGGGACTACCATTAAAATGATAAATAAGGGTATATCTTTAATCCTATATATCTTTCAAAATTGATTCTATTGTTATATGTGCAGTTAATATGATGCCTACAATGGCTCTATATCTCAGTTGATGGATATATTCATTATCTCCTTAAGTGAAATCAACAAGAGATATAAATGTTGGAAACAACCAAACCATGACTACAATGATAGCTGAAAATCAAATGTGCAATAAGTCAATTTTGAAAATTCGAAAACACCATGCATACAAAGAAGAAATGAAAGTCCATGTTCAACACCACGTGCACCTAATTCCAGACATTTCACACCAAATTCTAGGAATGTCGACAAGTATAGGAAATCAACATCTTAAACACTGTGATATGGTAATCGATACTCGTGTTTACATAGGAATCATAAGATCGGGAAACTAACAAACAAGGAATATATGGTTAATCACCTGACACCCCAAATGATACCCAACTGTTGTTTAGACTGATAATATGGACAACTCTCATCCCTAGATGCAAATTTGAAACCGGGCTCTTAAGAATTGGAAAAAAATGCATTATCATTTTCCAAATAATCAAAGATGATCTAAGCCTACCTAACAGATGTAAAGATATCCCATATCAATATCCTTTGATGAATATATTAATTGGCACATTGATGTACACTATACTAAAAAGACAAAAAGCTAAGACCATAAGAAGAGTTACAGCAAGAAGGTTGGGTCCAGTGGTTAAATCAAAGTTCTTTCAATTCTCAGACCCTAGACATGTTTCCATGTTAATGTCACCTAGAAAAATTAATCATTTAATTTTGCTAGAACTAGACCTAATAAAAGTCCCAACAACTTTGACAATGTATGGAAACAAAGTGTCTTCACAAGTTAGGTCTAGTGAAAGTATACCCCTCATTCAAATACAAGTACTGGGTGGATTTGAAAAAAGATACACCTATACAACTAGATTTTAGAATTCAGACATGGCAGCGAGAGTTGCAAGCCATTGCATCAAGCTTATGAGGAGACCTGCTCCAAGCAACCTCGTAGTGTAATTGGCTAGATTTCGCATAGCCATCCCAAGTTCCTCTTTACCGTTTTAAAAGTAAACATCCGGGAATCATACATAAAATAAATAATAAGTTTGAAGCTTATCCAAAACGAGGAAACTACTCCAGGACTAATGTTTCACTAGGCTTGTAATCCAATTTTGAGTATGCTACTATACTTGCTGGGTTGATTACAACCAGGAGATTGGACATATTGAGATTCAAATTAAGAAGCAAGCATGGTAGAGTGAAAGAATGTGACCAACCTAATGGAATAAATGTGCATGCCTACATCAACGAACAATGTGACCAACCTAATGGAATCTTGTTGGATCTTAACCCTATAGTAGGGTAGGCACAATTGGGGGTTAACAGATCCAAGCATCTATTTTGGATAAGGACGTGTTGATCGTGAAACGCATCCATATATTTGAGATCTATCATTACTTAAACTAAAACTTATAGATTTTTAGTTAATCTAGGTACATACAAAACACCAATATGCTCAAGAATATCACCTGATGTTATTTGGAGTGAGATAGATCCCACTCCTAGAATTGGATATGTGGCATAATCACTAAGTTTCACATGCATACTTACCTCTTGTAACCAAGAACTCCAAATGTACAACCAGTAAGTTCTTAACACAGGATCTTTGGTATATTCATAACTGCCATATCAACATATTATAATGAGTTACACTGACAAGCGAACTAAAATGATAAACTAATCTTTAGTAACATGTAATAAAATAAACATATATATCATATAGAAAAAAGAGATATATAGTTGAAGATACCAACCTGGGTGTGAAACCATTCTTGTAAAAATACTCAGAAGTGTTACTTTCGGAAAAGACTGATTGTGCCTCGGAAAGGCCAGTCTTCTCTAGGAACCAGCTGACCCTACAAGAGGGTGTGTACAAACCAGAGAGAGAGAAATGACTGGAGTTGATTAGGTCAATGACAGTCAAGCACAGTACATAACTCAACATAAATAAAGTCACAAAAATTATAAACTTCAACGAAGTCTCAGCACAAGAGAAGTGATTATCAGCACACCACAACTGATCACAGGTGATCAAAGTCAAGTACTCTATAAGACCAAAAATAAAACAAGGTGGTATAAAAAAAATGAAGGAGGGTAAATGACTGCATTAACCACAAGTCAAAGACAAGGTACCACACGTCCAATAATAAATCAATCAAGGTGGGGAAGGTGCAACAAGTATTTAATAACTCAATCAGTAACAGGTAATAAAATAAACATAATGATCATATAACAATAAGAGAGGTATAATTGAATATCTCCACGTCAACATCAAACCAAAAATCATATCTGAAGTGTGGGTACAAATATAAACAATGGTCATAACATAATAAAATATAAACAATGTTCATAACATAGGTGTGGGTAGTACAAGGCCCATGACCCTTAGAACCAAGGGTATGCTCCAAATGTGGCCAAACAACCATAGTACTCTATAAGACCAAAACTTCAACAAGGTGGTTTTAAAAAAGTTACTCAAGGAGGGTAAATGACCCCATTAAACACAAGTGAAAGATAAGGTACCACAATGTAACATCCCAAAAATTACAAAAAATTTAAAAATTTTCGATATAGCTTTTAATGCGTAATCTAAATGTGCGGAAATATAATAAATGGTTAAATGTCGTCTTGCTGTACTAAAAGTTGTGTTGGTCAAAAGTGAAATGTTTGCGACAAGATAATTAATATCTTCATTTCGATGTTAAACTCACCCAACTGTACTTTCACAATTCTTTTGTTGTTGATCCAATGATATAAGTTATATGTGTTAACTATTGTTCTTCTGTTTGATGATGAAGGGGTCCTAAGGATGCCCAGAGGCTTACTTAGCATTCGTGCTAAAGCATTTGAATTGTCCTTTTTCGCATATTACAGGTAAGAGCTTTAGTGTTTACGACATGTGACCGAAGAGTTTCTAACCAATTTCCATGTCTCCAAAGTCTTAACGATTTAAGAGGCATAATGTCGAAAATGCTATTGGTGAGAACTTCAGTTAGCCTAGTTTGTAAAACAGAAGTATGTCAGTAGTAATATCCGTAATCCCTATACTAACCTTTTATTAAATTGTTCAAACAAATGAATAGGATCCAAATATCATAGTTTAACTCTATGTATTGTTATCGTGAGTTTCTATTTGACGCAATTTATGAGAATAATCAATGTCTATATGTGATGGCTAAGTGCAAATAAAATGCAATATATATATGCAATTCTTTATATATACTCTAGAGCCTAAGAATTACATGCAAGATTTGATTAAATTATAACCTAGGAACTATTGCAATTCATATCATAGTCCAATGCTAGCCTATGAACTATATACAAATTTCTATTTAATTTTTCTACTATATTGAAATATATATATGCCAAGTCCTATACATAGTCCTATGATCAATAATTATATGGTGTTGTGTGTGCATCTACGTGACCCTATTTGACATTATGGATTCCTAGCAATGAATCCGACACCACCTTGACTTACCACAAGGTGTTATTACATAATCGAGTTGGGCATTTTATCAACGAATCCAAACATTATAAGAATTGCGTGATATTAACACTATGAAGGTTTTGTGTTGGAAGGCACTTTGGTTTCCCTTTGCATTTAATACCCCAACTGCCGAGACAGTGGAATGTCTCCATGAACATCGTCGTGGTGCTAGGCACGTGATGGTGTGATGATGGTTCAAGCATCGTGACGAGTTGTAAGTGCTTTGGTTTGAATGTTAATTGAGTTGTCTTCCTTGGTGGCTATGGTAATGATGGTGTCATTTAATATGGTTGTTTCTAGGGTTTACGTGAAAACCCTTCGGTGATCTCCACCGTTGATATAGCAAAGGTTTCGACTTTGGGATCTAACCCTAACCTCCCCTATGTTCTACGAATTTATTGTTTCCTTGGCATTCAGTGTAGTGGCTCTGAGGAGAGGCCGACAAGCCAAGAGCCTTCAGGGTTCCATTAGCAGGTGTTTGTGGAGTGCCCACGGTTCGAAACCGTGACCTATTGATAGCTTAAGATCCGATACTCTCATGGTTTTTTACAGTGATAGCTTGTAATCAAAGTTCCAGAATGAGCGTTGGATTCTTCGTGGAAGTTGGTTTGCTACTTGGGTTTTCTTGTCTGTTAGGCGATAGTTTCCAGAGTTGTTGTCCACCCTTCTTCGCATTTGATGATAGATTAATGGTTACAGTTTGCAATGTCTTTGGCATTCTGCTCCGGGAATCAAAATAAAAAGGTAATTTTCTTGGTTCGAACCTTGTGTCTTCCATTCTATTTTAATGTTTCAGTTATTGTTATTTTACCTGTAATGACTTCTGTCAAACGCTTGTTTTAACCATGTCTATGTTCAAATGGTAGGTATCTTTGTCGACTGGCTTCCCAGCTTAGATGACTATTGGGCCTTCATGTGTGTTTTGCCGAGACTTCATGTTTTCTTGGGCTCTGAGGATTGATCTTCGTCGAAAGTCTGTGAGCTATTGGTAGTTTGGGGAGGATAAATCCTTGACCCTTTCGTCGTTGGTTTCAGTAGCATTTGTTTTCCATTGTATAATCCGTAAAAGAAAATACTCAGGGAAGGGTTTTACCCTTCTACTGTTCTCAGTGAATGAAAGGATTTGTGTTTTTATTCAACCTGGGTTTGTGTGGATGATACTGTGAGCGTTGCTCTATTTTGTGTAAAGAAAGTGAAGCTTATCATTTGCAACATACTGTGTCTTTGATAATACAAGAACTTTGCTTTCCTACGTTATCATGTTTGTGTTTTGAGTTTAAGAGTAGGACTCCAGCTTGTATGCATTTGAGGTTTATCGTTTTGCCACTAAAGTATTTTAAGAAAAGTTCGAGGGCTAAGGGTTTAGCCCTGTGTTAAAAATGGTCAAACCCTAATGTGTGGTTCTTGGAAATGTTTTGTTGTTATTATAACAAATGTTTAGCTTCTGAAAGTAGATATCTAAATCAAGCAAATCGTATGGTTTACTGTTTAATAGTTTTCAATTGAATGTGATAATAAAGTCTCGCGTTGATGCCGAGATGCTCTTAAAATTGGTCTTAAAGAATGTAAATGATAATCGTTTTTGTGCCTAAGGTTATGGAGTTGAAAGCTTCTCTTTGTTATTCTTTTATGTCGATTTTTGTGATGGTCGTGAGCCAAAATCCAATGTTTTGTTTTCAGTTATGAAATGAATCGTGACCAGTTTCTTGTTCTGTTTGAAACTTAACTAAACTCTTAAACTGAAAGATAAAAGTTGATACTTCTAGGGTTTGATAAGTGAAGGGTACGAACCTCTCATAAATCTTAAGTTTGAAACAAAACTCTATTTGGATAACATAATAGTTCTTTGTTTTATTAGTTGTGATAACTATGGAAAATGATGAAGCCACAAGCTAGGGTTTCTAATCCTATGTTGAATGTGAATGGGATTAACTGTAGTTTAAATAAATAAATAATATAACAAAAAATGAGTATTGTGCATAAAGATTAGAACTAAATAATTATGCATTGTTTGAAATAAAAAGAGTTCTGTTTGTTTATGCAATTATATTTACTTGCTAGCAGTATTGAATAACAATACTATGTACCTAGGAAATAATTATTTTGCAGCTATTATTTCAATAAAAAAATTTGTGAAATAAAAATACAGTGAACCTTAAACATTTGACCGATGAAAGGAATGATAAGAGAAAGACATAAAATTATATTATTTAATACAAAATATTAATGGTAAGGAAAAACTAATGAAATACAACAGTATTGATCTTCTCATTCATTTGGCAATCTATCTATCAATTTATCTACCTTAATCTCTTCTCTGTACTAGAGTATGATGCAGAACCATTAGCATGGGGAAAAATGTAGAGAAATATTTTATTCAATTCATCTTACATAATCATTACTATACATAATCCTAATTAGGTCAAAAACTCAAATAAGTGCATTTGTTTAATAATGTCCTTGGAAACAGTAAATCAATAATTTCAGATAGAAATTTTAACTACTGAGAATTAGAAAAGACAAGTAGAACCTGTAAATGAAGATAGGGCCGACAAACACCCAAGGATGCCTATTCCTCCCAACCTTTTCCATAAGAAGAATCCAAACTACTTTCTTCCTTTGGACCCCCGAGCTTCCTTACTAAACCACTAAGTAGATGGAATCTGTGTAGAAGCAAGGCACTCAATAATATAACTTCTGCACTCAGTAGTATAACTTCTGCACTCAAAATATTCCTTCTGCACTCAGCAATGTAACTTCTACACTCAATAGTATAATAGGCAGACTTACACCATGATCAAAAACTCAGCATATCCCCTCATCGAATCTCTTGGGTGCAAGCACCGCAAAACCCCAAGGTAAATTTCCTCGTCAGGAAAAGTGATGAACCTCATTTCATAATTCGATGGCTCTTATATAGACTGCCTAGGTCTTAATTGGTTAGTTTTGAATAAATGATCCTCAAGCTCCAGTCCCACCTTCCAGGGCACTATGACCACATTTCAAGGGAGTTGTCCCATACCAACAACTAGTTAGGTGCATCATGATGCTGCCACTTGTCCATTGCCTTCTACCCCAGATTCCATTCCACCTAGGGGGTTAGTAAACACTCTTTCAACAGTCCCCTTAAGTGTTTGTCTCCTATTTAATTTATTAAATAATAAAATATTGTGCAATTACAGTCATCCTTGGACACTTGTCCAATATAAAACTTTACAATAAAAGTTAACATAATGTTTCCAACATAAAATGTTTTTCAGCAAAAAGGGTATGTTACAAACACCCCCACTTAAGCTCAACATCGTCCTCGATGTTGCTTATTCATCATCCGATCCTTCCTAGAACATAACTGGGTATGCTTCCCGCATTTTACTTTCTAGTTCCCAGGTAGCTTCAGCAGGGCTAAGGTGCTTCCATTGCACCTTTACTTGCCCTATGGTACGATTCCGAAGCATAATTTCCCTCCTATCGAGAATACAGTCCGATTCCACCTGAAAATCTACTTCGGGCTCCACCTGTATGTCATTCCAAGTCAGCACATGAGTAGCATCATGCACATACTTCTTTAAAACAGAAATGTGAAAAACATTATGGATTTTTAAATCAGATGGCAAAGCCAATTGATATGCAACAGCTCCAATCCTTGATAGGATTTTGAATGGTCTACAGTACCTTGGTGCTAGATTAGCACAACTCCCAAGCTTCAAAGAACTTTTCTTGGGTTTTACCTTTATAAAAACATGGTCTCCAACCTGAATTCTCTTTCAGTGTGTTTCAAATCTGCATAAATTTTTTGCCGATCTTGGGAAACTTTTAAATTACCTTGAACCTGTTTCACAGTTAGCTCCATTTCTTTCAATAAATCTAGTCCTAGCATTAATCTGTCTACAGGGTTATCCCAAGAAATAGGAGTGCAACATTTTCTTCCATACAAAATCTCAAATGGACTTAACTTAGCAGATGCTTGATAATGATTATTGTATGCAAATTTTGCTAAATGTAAATAATCTTCCCACTTAGATGGCTGATCTTTGACATACATTCTTAGCATGTCTTCTAAAATCTCATTTACCCTTTCCGTTTGACCATCAATTTGTGGGTGGAAAGAAGTGCTGAAATTTAGTTTAGTATTTAAACCTTTAAACAGTGTTGTCCAAAAATTTCCTGTGAACTTAGAGTCCCGGTCAAAAATAATTACCTTCGGAATTCCGTGCAAGCGAAAGATTTGCTTCATAAATACATCTGCAATGTTAGAAACTTTAAAAGTGGTTTTAACAGGAATAAAATGAGTAGTCTTACTTAACTTGTCCACAACCAACATTATGGAGTCATTCTGTTTCTGGTTTTTAGGAAAACCTGTAATAAAATCAATACTTATAATCTCCCATTTCCATTATGGAATTGGCAATGGCTGCAATAGTCCAGCTGGATGTTGATGTTCAGCTGTAATGGTTTGACATTCAAAACATCTAGCTATGTATTCAACCACTTCATTCTTCATGTTGGGCCAAAAATAATCCTTTCTTAACATAGTTATCATTTCTGATAACCTGGATGTCTTGAATAAGGACTCTTATGAACTTCATCCAAAATTAAAAGCTTAACCTTTGACACATTTGGTACATAAATTATGTTTTTATAAGTCATTAAGCCCTTTTTATTAATGTTGTAATCTGTTATTAAATTTTCATATAAATTTTCAACTTTACCAAGCAATTTTTGATAATTTTCATCTTGTTTAATTCCTTCAGCTAAGATTTTAACTCATTTAACTCCAGAATATTCATCCTATAGGGAGCCTTTGAGTTTGATACCGCACCTAGTACTAACTCAATGGTGAAATCAAGCTCCCTTTTCGGAGGTAATCCTAGAATTTCTTTCGGGAATACGTCAGAAAAGTCCCTAAGGATGGGAATATCCTCCAGTTTTAACTTGTCTTCTTTAGATGAACATTCGTCATTAATAACATTAACAACAAACATTTTACAGCCCTTTCTGGTAGCTCTCTTAACTTGTAACGCAAAAATTTGTCTTATTGAAATCTTCCTATGAATTCTTTTTATTGTTTCAGTTTTACCTTCATTATTTAGACAAGTAAACGATTTCTCATAACAATTAAGCACTACTCTATGATGTTCAAGCCAATCCATGCCAATCAACAAGTCATATGACCCTAAGGGTAAAACATTTAGATTAACTTGGTTTTTCAGCTGATTCAAAAATACATCACAATCTTTAACAAAGTCTATAATCTTTCTTTTAATGCCTGTTGCTAGCTGAACTAACCAAGAATTTTCAAACTTTTCTATTCTTAACTTGCAAATTTTCACTAATTCAAGTGAAATGTAACTCAAACATGCACCTGGATCTATCAAAATAGAAATAGATCAGTTTTGTAGCATACCTTCGATTTCGACCATGGACGTTTGATGGTCTGCTTAACGATTTTCCAGCGCTACATTTATCCTTAGCATTTATCTTCCCACATCACCCACTGTTGGCTCTTCTTGTATGCTATGAATATTGTTGACTGTCCTTTTGTTGCCTAGGCAATCTACTTTCTTATGTGGTCCACCGCAATCAAAACACTTCAAAGGTCCTTTCTGTTCAGCATACCTAGTGTTGTTATTGTTATTAGGTACATTTCTTGCAGCAGAAAAATTATGTGGTGCATTACTCCTGTAGTTGTTATTACTTGGAAAATTTTTGTTATTAAATTTTTTCTTAAAACTTCCAGTATTATGATTAAAGCTCTTCTTTTTATGCTCGAAATGATTAGTCTTATTACTTTTCCAACCAGTTGTTCCTTCTCTTTTTATGTTTTGATCAAATCAGAAATTTGCTTTCCTCATAGCCTCTTCCAAAGTGGAAGGGTTATCATACTCAATCCTGTCTTTTATGTTGAAAGGTAGACAACTTAGAAACCTTTGCACCTTAGGTTTCTCTTTGACCATGTAGGGTACATACATCAGCAAGCTAAGGAACTTGCTTCACAACTCCTTCATGTTCATAGTACCCAATTTTAAATCGTAAAACTCTTTTGATCTATCTTCATAGTACTGTTCTAATAAGAACATTTTCTTAAATAACTTTTTAAACATATTTCAGGTTACCTCTCTTTCCTTTATGCTCTTAATTCTTTTAAGATCCTACCACCAGATATCTGCCTTTCCTATCAGATTGTAAATAGCCATCTTGTCTTTTAACTGAGAAGAGTAATCGTAAATATTAAAGTACTTCTTCATTCCAAACAGCCATACTTCAGCTGTCCCACCCTTTTCACTTTCTCCATTAAATGTTGGTGGCTTAATTTTTTTGAAATCTCCAGTAATTTGTTCATGATACTTATGTTTCCTTTTCTTAGAACAGTTTTCACTATCATTGTTGTCATGAACAGAAGTATAATTACTTTGATCAGATTCAGATGAAGAGTAACTAATATTTTTACCATTTTTAACTTTCTTACTCTTTTGTTTGTGAGACATTGCACCATAATCAAATTTTAATTCGGATTTCCTTCCTCTTTCCTCATTATGGTATTTCTCCAGTAGAATCTGATTTAACTCTTCCTGTGACTTCATAATGCGTTCATTTTCTTCCTTAACAATTCTTATCTCATATTTTAAATCTTTTACAGTACGAAGAAGTTCTAAAGATTGGTTATTTAATTCAACATATATTCCTTCATTATTATTATTGTTATTATGCTCATTACGAGGAGATCTGTCCTCTGCTGATTCCTCTGGTATGTCCATACCTGCAAATTAATAACAAATCGTTATGTACAAAATAAAATTAAAACAAAAGTTAGTAACATAAAATTTCTGGTTTTTATTTTCTGTTTGCTTGCGTGAGCCTATTTCAAGCCTAGCGTTTGAACTCACACTCTGATACCACATGTAACATTCCAAAAATTACAAAAAATTTAAAAAATTTCGATATAGCTTTTAATGCGTAATCTAACTATGCGAAAATATAATAAATGGTTAAATGTCATCTTGCTGTACTAAAAGTTGTGTTGGTCAAAAGTGTAATGTTTACGACAAGATAATTAATATCTTCATTTCGATGTTAAACTCACCCAACTATACTTTCACAATTCTTTTGTTGCTGATCCAATGATATAAGTTATATGTGTTAACTATTGTTCTTCTATTTGATGATGAAAGGTTCCTAAGGATGCCCTGAGGCTTACTTAGCATTCATGCTAAAGCATTTGAATCATCCTTTTTCACGGATTACAGGTAAGAGCTTTAGTGTTTATGACATGTGACCGAAGAGTTTCTAACTAGTTTCTGTGTCTCCAAAGTCTTAATGATTTAAGAGACATAATGTCGAAAATGCTATTGGTGAGAACTTCAGTTAGCCTAGTTTGTAAAATAGAAGTATGTCAGTAGTAATATTCGTAATCCCTGTACTAACCTTTTATTAAATTGTTCAAACAAATGAATAGGATCCAAATATCATAGTTTAACTCTATGTATTGTTATTGTGAGTTTCTATTTGATGCAATTTATGAGAATAATCAATGTCTATATGTGATGGCTAAGTGCAAATAAAATGCAATATCTATATGCAATTCTTTATATATACTCTAGAGCCTAAGAATTACATGCAAGATTTGATTAAATTCTAACCTAGGAACTATTGCAATTCATATCATAGTCCAATGCTAACCTATGAACTATATACAAATTTCTATTTAATTTTTCTACTATATTGAAATATATATATGCCAAGTCCTATACATAGTCCTATGATCAATAATTATATGGTGTTGTGTGTGCATCTACATGACCCTATTTGACATTATGGATTCCTAGCAATGAATCCAACACCACCTTGACTTACCACAAGGTGTTATTACATAATCGAGTTGGGAATTTTATAAACGAATCTAAACATTATAAGAATTGGGTGATATTAACACTATGAAGGTTTCGTGCTGGCAGGCACTTTGGTTTCCCTTTGCATTTAATACCCCTATTGCCAAGACAGTGGAATGTCTCCATGGACATTGTCGTGGTGCTAGGCACGTGATGGTGTGATGATGGTTCAAGCATCGTGACGAGCTGTAAGTGTTTTGGTTCGAATGTTAACTGAGTTGTATTCCTTGGTGGTTATGGTAATGATGGTTCCATTTAATATGGTTGTTGCTTAGGTTTACGTGAAAAACCTTCGGTGATATCCATTGTTGATCTAGCAAAGGTTTGGACTTTGGGATCTAACCCTAACCTCCACTATGTTCTATGAAGTTATTGTTTCCTTGGCATTCGGTGTAGTGGCTCTGAGGAGAGGCCGACAGGCTGAGAGCCTTCAGGGTTTCGTTAGTAGGTGTTTGTGGAGTGCCCACAATTTGAAACCGTCACCTGTTGATAGCTTAAGAGCCGATACTCTCGTGGTGTTTTACAGTGACAGCTTGTAATCAAAGTTCCAGAATGAGAGTTGGATTCTTCGTGGAAGTTGGTTTGATACTTGGCTTTTCTTGTATGTTAGGCAATAGTTTCCAGAGTTGTTGTCCACCCTTCTTCGCATTTGATGATGGAGTAATGGTTACATTTTGCAATGTCTTTGGCATTCTTCTCCGGGAATCAAAATAAAAAGGTAATGTTCTTGGTTCGAACCTTGTGTCTTCCATTCTATTTTAGGGTTTCAGTTATTATTATTTTACCTGTAATGACTTCTGTCAAACGCTTGTTTTAACCACGTCTGTGTTCAAATGGCGGGTATCTTCTTCGACTGGCTTCCCAGCTTAGGTTTTGATAACAGGGAAATGAAAAAGACCGGTAAGCCTCGGTGGTTACCTTGTTATTGTGGTTAGATGACTATTGGGCCTTCATGTGTGTTTTGCTGAGACTTCATGTTTTCTTGGGCTCTGAGGGTTGATATTCGTCGAAAGTCTGTGAGCTATTGGTAGTTTGGAGAGGATAAATCCTTGAACCTTTCGTCGTTGGTTTCAATAGTATTTGTTTTCCATTGTATAATCCGTAAAACAAAATACTCAGGGAAGGGTTTTACCCTTCTACTATTCTCGGTGAATGAAAGGATTTGTGTCTTCATTCGACCTGGGTTTGTGTGGATGATACTGTGAGCGTTGCTCTATTTTGTGTAAAGAAAGTGAAGCTTATCGTTTGCAATATACTGTGTCTTTGATAATACAAGAACTTTTCTTTCCTACGTTATCGTGTTTGTGTTTTGAGTTTAAGAGTAGGACTCCAGTTTGTATGCATTTGAGGTTTAGCGTTTTGCCACTAAAGTATTTTAAGAAAAGTTCAAGGGCTAAGGGTTTAGCCCTATGTTAAAAATGGTCAAACCCTAATGTGTGGTTCTCAGAAATGTTCTGTTGTTATTATAACAAATGTTTAGCTTCTGAAAGTAGATATTTAAATCGAGCAAATCATATGGTTTACTGTTTAATAGTTTTCAATTGAATGTGATATATAGGCTCATGTTGATGCCGACATGCTCTTGAAATTGGTCTTAAAGAATGTAAATGATAATCATTTTTGTGCCTAAGCTTATGGAATTGAAAGCTTCTCTTTGTTATTCTTTTCTGTCAATTTTTGTGATGGTCATGAGCCAAAATCCAATGTTTTTCTTTCAGCTATGAAACGAATCGTGACCAGTTTCTTATTCTGTCTGAAACTTAACTAAACTCTTAAACTGAAAGATAAAAGTTGATACTTCTAGGGTTTGATAAGTGAAGGGTACGAACCTATCATAAATCTTAAGTTTGAAACAAAACTCTGTTTGGATAACATAATAGTTCTTTGTTTTATTAGTTGTGATAACTATGGAAAATGATGAAGCCACAAGCTAGGGTTTCTAATCCTATGCTGAATGTGAATGGGATTGACTATAGTTTAAATAAATAAATAATATAACAGAAAATGAGTACTGTGCATAAATATTAGTGCTAAATAATTATGCATTGTTTGAAATAAAAAGAGTTATGTTTGTTTATGCGATTATATTTACTTGCTAGCAGTATTGAATAACAGTACTATGTACTTAGGAAATAATTATTTTGCAATTGTTATTTCAATAAAAAAAATTGTGAAATAAAAATACAGTGAACCTTAAACATTTGACTGATGAAAGGAATGATAAGAGAAAGACATAAAATTATATTATTTAATACAGAATATTAATGGTAAGGAAAAACTAATAAAATACAACAGTGTTGATCTTCTCATTCATTTGGCAATCTACCTATCAATTTATCTACCTTAATCTCTTCTATGTACTAGAGTACGATGCAGAACCATTAGCATGAGGAAAAATGCAGAGAAATATTTTATTCAATTCATCTTAGATAATCATTACTATACATAATCCTAATTAGGTCAGAAACTAAAATAAATGCATTTGTTTAATAATATCCTTGGAAACAGTAAATCAATAATTTCATATAGAAATTTTAAGTACTGAGAATTAGAAAAGACAAGTAGAACCTATAAATGAAGATAGGGCCGACAAACACCCAAGGAGGCATGTTCCTCCCAACCTTTTCCAGAAGAAGCATCCAAACTACTTGCTTCCTTTAGACCCTTGAGCTTGCTTACTGAACCACTAAGTAGATGGAATCTATGTAGAAGCAAGGCACTCATTAATATAACTTCTGCACTCAGTAGTATAACTTTTGCACTCAAAATATGTCTTCTGCACTCAACAATGTAACTTCTACACTCAGTAGTATAATAGGCAGACTTACACCATGATCAAAAACTTAGCATATCCCCTCATTGAATCTCTTGGGTGCAAGCACAGCAAAACCCCAAGTTAAATTTCCTTGTCAGGAAAAGTGATGAACCTCAGTTCATAATTCGATGGTTCTTATATAGACTACCTAGGTCTTTAGTGGTCAATTTTGAATAAATAAGCCTCAAGCTCCAGTCCCACCTTCCAAGGCACTATGACCACATTTCAAGGGAGTTGTCCCATACCAACAGCTAGTTAGTTGCATCATGATGTTGCCACTTGTCCATTGCCTTCTACCCCAAATTCCATTCCACCTAGTGGGTCAGCAAACACTCTTTCAACAGTACCCTTAGGTGCTTTTCTCCTATTTAATTTATTAAATAATAAAATATTGTGCAATTACAGTCATCCTTGGACACTTGTCCAATATAAAACTTTACAATAAAAGTTAACATAATGTTTCCAACATAAAATGTTTTTCAGCAAAAAGGGTATGTTACACACAAGACCAATCATAGCTCAATCAAGGTGGGGAAGGTACAACCAGTCATATCTCTCTCAAATGTATAGACGTTCCATATAACCTGAAAGTTCATCATCACAATATAAGGAAGGGTGGTGGGATTCCTAATAAAAATATCCCTCATTTCTCTCTATGCAATCCTGATAGTATCACATAACAGATAAGTACCTTGTACTATAGAAAATAAAAGCCACATGTGTTACCTTTCAATATAGGAATATGGTTTACAAAAGAAAATTTTCAACACAATGACCATCCAAATTTCTGACTAGTGCTAAAGCAACAGTAAAAGATTTTATAACATAATTTTGATCTCTATCAACTTCAGCACTCCTCTGTGGTCCCTGTACTGAAGTTGGTCCTCAAGATGTAATGGGCGGTAATCAAATTATAACATATGCAGCAGCAGTAAATAAGCAATGAAAAAAGCGAATAAAAATTTATTAGGCTTCCTTGTACTCAGACAACATTTTGGTTCACATCTTATCCTTTCAAGGGACAAGTCACCAAGGGAACATGAAAGTACCTTGAGAGATAGGAAAAGTTAAGTACCAACCTCAAACAGGTTAGCACAGTCCACATACTACAACAATTAAGCACACATATGAAAGAAAGGTACAGTAACATAACAATTCTATAGCTGCATGATAAAACGGTACTATTTCTGAATAGTGCTAAAGCAACAGTAAAACATTTTATAACATAATTTTCATCTCTTTCAGTAAAAGGTAATAAAATAAACATACTGATCATATAACAATAAGAGATGTATAGTTGAATATCTCCACGTCAACATTAAACCAAAAATCAAATCTGAAGTGTGGATACAAATATAGTACCTTGTACTATAGAAAATAAAAGCCACCTGTGTTACCTTTCAATTTAGGAATATGGTCTACAAAAGCAAAATTTCCTCACAATTACCATCCAAATTTCTTACTAGTGCTAAAGCAACAGTAAAAGATTTTATAACATAAATTTGATCTCTATCAACTTCAGCACTCCTCTGTGGTCCCTGTGCTAAAGTGGGTCCTCGAGATGTAATATTCAGCAGTAATCAAATTATAAAGAGTGATGATGATCGAAGTCATGATGGACATATCTAATATATCTAATATAAAGAGAATCAATGTTTCAAACTAATATATCTACATGCAGCACATACAGGAGTGATGATGTGTGAGAAAACACAAAATTTGAATATTAAAATACAAATTAATTATAAACAAGCATACAATGACTTGTGATGACATTTAAATTTAAAATTCAAATTCTAAGAAAATAAAAGATATAAATGGGAAAATTCCTAAGAGCATCACATAAAAGATAAGTACCTTGTAACTATACCAAATAAAAGTTATCTATGTTACCTTTCATATAAATGGGAAAAATGATTATATTTTAAGAACTCGAGTATGTTACTAATAGCTAATATTAAGAGAATCCATGTTTCATACTAACAACATCGATATACATCAAAATACAAGTCATGAATTTATGTTGCATCTACTTTTTCATTGATTTCTGTTTTTTTCCATTGAAAAAACTTGTGAGTACGGTATCACAATCATCAATTCGCGCAGTATTTACTGCGATATCTCCTATTATTGTTTGTGTTTCCATGCCCTCATGTATGCCACTTCTTGTACGTCGCTTAGCAGGGCGTGGAGGCAGTTCTGAAGGGGTGTGAACTGCAACAATGGAAATGAGCATATATATATGACGTTGAAATATTATTGAAATAAATATTTCATTATTTTGATTAAAATTACAATATTTCTCTTCATCTATCTATGTAGATGTGACAGCTGGGGTGTTAATTGGAGGTCTAGTTGATTCCTCTTGCAGTTCAAGCTCCTGAGCTACATGGTCTTCCATTGAAAGAAGAAAATTTATAAGTATACGTGAGGAAATATATATATCTAATCACAGTAGATATTTCTATTTCCAAAGTATAGATACTAGAATGGACACTATGCTCCACACTATCATGGGACATGTGCACCCCAACATCAACTGGTACTTGTTGAGTACCACTAGATTCACTGCTATAGTTGCATTGTTGCTTAAAAACAAACATAAATTTTTAGTTATGGGTGATATAATCAGAACCGAATGGACTTTAATAGTATACTACAATTGGTGATATACTTGCATTTGCGTCATTGGGGAGATTGGAGTCTGCCCCAAGCTTTTCTAATATTCAATCACACTTTTAAAACCAAACTTGAAACCAAGCTTTAGGTCTTCCTTGGTGGTAGCGGCTTGGAATGTATTTCCCTGCATCTCATGATAACACATTTTAAAATTTTCAGTATCAAAATCAGATATTTGTTCGGTATTGTTAAATAAATATTCCCAACAATTAATCATTTAATACTTACGATTCTTGCTCTTAGTTTTCTATAGACACCCTAGCACAGTCTATGTTTCCCATGCTTTTCCATTCTATCCTTGGTTGCTTTGGAGGTGTCAGGTAGCCTATATATGAAAATTTTGAAAAACCTTAGATATCAAAAATCTTACTTAAAACAACAAAGAAAATAACAATTGAGCTTATTTCAGTAAAAAGATGATATATGTTGTACCTTGCTTTACCAGGCCGTGGTTGTTTTCCTTGTCTTTTTAGCAAGTTCTCCTTTACATCGTCTATGAGTGCCTTCCACTCTTTCTCCGAAACCATGGGAAGGTGCTCATGCTTGAGGTTAGCTTGCAATCTTTCCCTATATTGGGCCCTGGTATATTTCAAATTTTCACCAGCTAACTTTGCAACAACTTTCCTGTTGAAAGTATTGCCGAACAAGATGACCATGTGTTCCATCAATTCATCTCTCTTACTGCTATCTTGGCTATTCCACCATGTGCGAATGGTGGGGCCAAACAGCTCCAAGGCTTTGTCATTCAAATGCCTGTAGAAGACATTGTTTCCTGCAAAAACATGTAATCTATTAATTTATAATATTTTCAATGTATGTCTATTTCAATTTCATGATTTAAATAAATAAATAAATTAATAAATACCTGCAATCTTCTGAACCTTGATAGGAACAAAAGAGTCATCCACCATAAAGGTGAGATCTAGTGATCCGATGCTTTTTGTTAAGATTTAATATGCTAAGACAGAAAATAGCAGCATTACATTCCATTTCACAATAATAGCACATACAGGATCACTGAAGAAACAACAAGCATAGCATAAACACAAGAGACACAGATTTATCCTGGGAAACCCTCATGGGGTAGAAAACCCAGTAAAGCTTCCTCAATATAGATGACCTGCAATATACAAAGATGTAACCCTGAGCATAAGCTCCTTCTCCATAGCAGAACTCTCCTCCACAAGTGCACCACTCTCAAGTGAGTGAGTGTGTGTAAAATGAGGAATACACCTCCTCTATTTATACACTACTCCGACTTGTCTTTTACACAAAAAATGTAGGCTCGTATTTAACCAATGGGTTAAATACCCCACTACAACTGACTGGGCCGACCCCTCTAGGGTGGTCTAATAACCCTTTGACCCACATAACACATACAGGGCCGACCCCCACTAGGGAAGTCTAATAACCCAAGTTACCACAATCTGACGGAGGAATAAACATCTCTGGATATACAATAAGGTCTTCAAGGAGGAATGAAACATCTCCAGAATAATAAAGTACAAATATAATATTCTTTGAAGTTACAATATCTCAACACTTTTAACTCGTTCTACTCCAGGAAAATTTTCCTGGTCGTCTACAGTACGTTCATCTCTAGAGTCATGTGGAGTCCTAGGCTCCATCTCATCATGCTCCGGCATGGCATCATGCCCCCTCTCATCAGTTCTCACGTCATCAATGGATTCAATGCCAACCGCAGGAGTGGAAAAAAGCCTCATTGGTACATTGCTTCTTTTTTGATGCATTGGACCATCACTGCTACCTATACCTGTCTCGGCAGGTTCTCTAGTCATAGGTTTTAAAAAATCCTACAAACAATAAAATTTACTTTATCAGATCACTTGGAAAAATAAAAAACATAATATCAGATATGAAATCATGTCATAGCTTAAAAAAAATTGTGAAGATGCCACTTACCCCATAAGATTGTATTTGATCTTGCAGCTCTAGAATCCTTGCCCCGTTCTCCTGTGTCAAGGGCCTTTTTCGAGCCAAGGCAATAATTTCTATGTTTGCCTTTTTCAAGGCTACTCTAAAAGTGTGCAGTGGGTCAGTGGAATAGAAAATGTCTTCCTCAAACCCCTCATCACCCAGATCGAGTGCACGTGACTAAATTCATCAAACAATAAATTAAATTAAGCAATATAATTTTAACATCATTCAAATATTGATATTGTAATGAAAATTAAGTTACTATTATGCACTAACACTTACCTGACACAGTGTTATGGCCATTGAGTGTCCACGATCAACCGGCACCGTGGAAGCAGTAGGTGCCTTTCCACAGTCCTGAATGAACCAGTAATATATCCATCATAATGTCAGAAAAATGAACCAGTAATCCATCATAGGCTCAGAAAAATGTGAATGTCAATAGTGGACATTGAATGTTAACATACTAAATCAAAACATTTAGTTATTGTACGTAACACTTACTTGACAGGCCACAGAGTGTGACCTTCCATGATCTCCCTCGACCATGGAAGAAGCAAGTGCCTTTCCAATGGCGCCACCCTGACATAATAAATCAATAAATAAGCGTTTACCTCATACTAAATAATTGTAACATAAACAAAGATGAGATATTGCATTAATATTTATTTTTACCTCAGAAGTAGAAGATACATGTTCTGCTGCATGTCGATGTGTAGATTCCTGCCACAATTTAATAAGCATGTTATCATATGGAAATATTAACAATAAGCATGGAAAAATCGAATGCTAACAGTGAAAATCGGAACATCTTGTTATGGTAGTCATATTTATTTGCTATATTTAAAATTTACCTGACGAGGCATAGATTCTGACCTTCCACGGTCACCCTGGACCATGGAAGCAGCCTGTGCCTTTCCACTGCCGCCACCCTAAACAAACGTTGAGTCAATAATTGCATCATAAACAAAAATGAGATATTCATAGCAGTGTAATCACCATGTAATCACATGGAAATATTCATAATAAGCATGAAAAAAGCGAATGTCAACAGTGGAAATCGAATGTTAACAGAAAAAAATGAAACATTTAGTTATGATAGTCATGTTTAGTTACTACATTTACCATTTACTTGATGAGGCATAGTTTCTGACAGTCCACGGTTACCCTGGACCGTGGAAGCCATATCTATTCGATTTAAGTTGTAATCGATCAACAACTCTTCACCTGCAAGTATTGGTTTTATTGCACATACGAATATACGATGTTGTTCGCATCCCTCGAATTCACAATTTGGTTGCTTATTTGTTGTCACTGGTCGTGTACTATTTATAAATCCAGCAACTTTTCTGGATGCTTTTGGTCTCCCATCAATATACATAGTCGCCCCTTTGTTTTTATTTTTTTCTGCTAGTTGAATATAATTCGCGACAACTCCGTATCTCCACATACTTCGAGTATATTGGACCAAGATCAACCAGTTATTGTATCTGTATAATGGTCCTACATACTCCATCAATTCAGTTACAGTGCCATAGCGGACCTTTATTCCATCCATGGAAAATAGCCCCAATCCATGTAAGGACGAAGGAGCGATGCGATACATCCTCCCATTGATGAGGAAATCTGTGTCCACTTGAGGTATCATATTAGGTACCCATCATTGCACTAGATGTGTATACCTCAATGGAAAATCAATGTCTTCTATGCTCTTAGCATCATAATTACACCACCCACCATTGGAAATAAAATATTTCATGCGTCTATGAAATCTTTTCCTTATCTTTTTAGATCTAGTTGATATAAAACCGATAGATCTAGTACAACTCGTCTCACTTTCAACCTCTTCGAGTATATCTTCATCATCACTTGAGGAAGATAGATCTGATAGATACCTATTTGGTGGTACCTACACTCAATAAAACAAGAATAAACAAGATGATGCTTTCTTTCTTCTTTGAAAGTACACATCCACAAATGCAAAGATTCTTAGTTAAACACATTTACTTCCCTCAAATCTGAAGCTTAGGAGGGACATGCAAACCAAAGTGGATGTAGTGTTACAAATCTTAGTTGAAGTGTTTGGTATTGGGAGGACGATTTGTGGAAGGAAGAGACCAAGTTACAGTGCCATAACAAGCTGTCCATACGACACCACATTCATCACTGTAGGCTATGATCTCTTTTGTGGATTGAGTTTGCATATTTGTGGGTATTTTTCTCTCGTGGGGAGAACAAAACCACCGAGCACAACAAATTAAGGAAGTTAACTAGTATATCACCCATTTTCGGTCCTTCTAACACTGTTGGGCATATTATTGGCAGCCTACCCTCTTTCTTTGAATGGCATATTATTGGCAGCCCACCCTTCATTTTTGAAATTTACATGCTGATATTTTATGCTAATGCATATGAAAACTATTTTTTAGTGAACTGTTTTGCAAAATCAATCAACTAAGAAACATTAATTGACTATATCATCCCAACAAACCATAACTACAGTTAGAGGGTCCACTCAGGAGTACATTGCAGCAGTGTTCGTAACTATTTGTCAATACATCTGAACCAAATAATCAGTAAAATACTACAGCAGAGAACGCAAAATACATCAGCTAACTTAGGTGAGATATTACACAATAGACATGTTGCAAATTTCAAATTCATGCAAAGTGGCACTCAAATGGCCATGAGAAATTTGATTTTCGAAGACTTTCAATATTACAAGGATCTTTTTGGTATCAAGCTTTAGCAAGCAACTTGTAGGATAGATTTTCAGACTTTATGTGTATATTGATTTTCCGACTATATTGATTTTCTTTTTAAAACAAATAAAAAATTTCAATCATGAATGAACGTATCCATCAACCAAGCAGGAGGACCAAACCAGAAAAATGTCAACCTGAGAGTAGTATGGTGAACAACCAGAAATGAATTTATATTAACAAGGGAAATTAACAACAATGAATCAATTAAGGGAGATTGAACAAATCTCAGACTTTGGGGGAAGAAATATAAGGCACTAACTTCACTAAGGTGTTACCTGAAATGTGATTCAATGGCCAATTGTCTTGATTGTAGGTCAAGGAAACATGTCCCCCAAGCACCAGACATATACTACTCAGGGTTGTTGGTATCCATCAAATCCTCCAAGAAACATACAAAACTGAGGTTTCCTCAAAGAAGAGGGTAAGTTCCTGACATCCCCTATTTGCTTGTATAGTTATTTTACTTGATAACCAATTTACCAAATACAAAGAGGTAGTACTTTGAAGTAAGAAATGATTATTATCCTAGCTGCAATCGTGCTTGCTGGTGAAACTAGCTCGTACTCAATATGTATGGAACTCAAACTAATCTAACATCAAGTTATAGCAGCTTCTGCTCATCATTTATTGCGATGAATGGAACAAAGGTTGGTAACTTGTTCCATGAAGCATGTTCCAGATCCAATTCGAGATTAAGTTGTCTAGTGAAAGAACCCATTGAATAACCAATTGCTCATGGACCAAAAGACCTAATTCTATTTGCTAACTCTCACTCTAAGGATAAGGATAATGCTAACTGT